>OX328101.1:15179634-15805147 GCA_946811185.2 Hippopus hippopus
CAGGCAGACATTTTTATAAACCTTTTACCACATAATTCCAACTTTTAATAAGGCTTTTGAAAACATTGTGGGGAATGGAGAAATTACTGGCTACCAGTATTTTCTCCTTTTTCACAATGTTTTCTACCTATTCAAGAACAAGTATCAACATTTGAAAAACATTTGAATTGTCGTCTGTAAATTCCTTTGGTATGTCGCAGTCTGAAATATTGCTGTGATGAAAAGGGTTAAGGTAACTCTGTCCAAAGATTTAACTAAAGTACCCTTTGAATTTGTTTTCCTTAACCTCTAGCTTTACTGACAGAAACCATATCCAATCCATACTCCATTAACCCTTTATCACACAATCCTGAGTTATAAAGACCCTGAAAGAGAAGGCTTTTGAAAACATTGTGGGAAAGTTTTTCTACACTATCAAGAACAAATTTCACCATTTGAGCTACCTCTAATTTGTAGTCCACAAATGCTTTCAATTTGGACAAGTCTAAAATTTTGTCATGTGGTAAAGAATTAAATGGTTATCCAACAAATATTGTATAACCAATCAATTTACAGTTGCTGTTATAGACAGTTCTGATGGATTTAAAATGGAATGTAGTACATCATTTATACAGATTATATCATTTTGAAAGAATCTGAAAGCATATTAATTTTGCTCTGTCATAGCCAATAGCAGCCTATAGACATATCAAGCAACTCTTACACATAGTGTAGCTCAAGATTAGTCTGAAAGTCTATAATTATCGTTTTTCTAATTTCAGGTCCATCAATAAATGTAGATGAGCCGCAACAGAGTAGCAGTAATACAAGAACTCATAAAAATGCTAGAAATGGTATGGCAGGAGGAGAACCAGGTAGAACCAGGGTTGAAGCACCTAGGGATGGAGATCAGCATAGACTGTCGCAACTCTTTGATGTTCTCAGGTCGAAAAAGCCTGACCAAGCAGATCAAGAGACCCAGGTACGAAGGATAACATCAGCACGATACCATGAGTCTGATAGTGATTCAAGCTCCTCTTCAGATGTAGAAAACAGATCAGGTCATAGTTCCCCAAATGGTTTATCTGTAACAGAATCAGAGAAGGATGCCCAAGTGGGTGATATGACTTCAAGCATAGAATCATCAAGATTGTCTGATGGAGCTAGATCTCCAAAATCATTGGACTCGCATTGGAGTGGTGGTTCTAATGAACGAAAACAGGAAAGACCAGTACCCTCACCTAGATCCCCAAAACCAGCCCCTAGAAAAAAACACAGTGATATTATAGATCAAGATAGGGTAGTGAGACCAAAAGTTAGACAAGAGAGAAAGTCAGATGTTAAAACAAATGGGACAAGTGCTAGATTATCAGTCGATGATACATCTGGAGTTTCTGTGTCTAGGTCATTAGATGCTAATATAAGTGACAATCATGGAATAGATATAGATAGAAATAGGCGAGCTGTGTCCAGTACAGAGATAAATCTTCAGAAGCATGTTACTAAAACTAAAGAGTCTTTAGAGAGAAAACAAGAAGCATTAATGACAGAGAGTTTGTCAGACAGTGGAATGAAATCTCATTCAAATAGTGATAGTGTATTTAGGAAAACAGTTAGAAATTCAATTGATGGACTTGAAAAAGGTGATAGTCAAGTAGACACAGAGGTTTCAGAAGAAATGGTAGTTGCTGTCCGAAGACAACCTGACAATGAAAGTGCAATTTTAATGAAAGATTCGCCTATATTTAAAAGAAAAAAATCAGACACTTTAACTAATGAGGCAAATACTAGTATCACTGGCTCTGACAAGCAACCATTAAGGATGTATTTGCAAGGACAAGAAGACGATATACACATACATGTACAACGGGCTGGTTCCCCGTATTCTGTTTCCATGGATTCCCTCCCTTCCTCACATCCATCTCCAACTTTCAACAGAGGTAGTATAGGTGGTTCGAGTTATGCTGATTCTTCCGACACCGACTCTTTGTCGAGATTCAGTCATCCAGAACTAGGAGAGTTTAGTGGAACAGAATCAGCTCATCCAGGACATGAGGAGGACTACGTTGTGGAAGAAATAACTAAGGCACGGTTCCAAAGGGTCTCAAGGAAAGCAGGTCAAGTGGGTGCAGCTACCAAGCTTACAAAGTCACCGAGAAGTAAGTGTAAATCTTTTTTACCTCAACAACTTAGTTATCTGAAGAGCATCTTGTCTATTTAGGTCATACTTCTTGTAGAGGACCTTTTTGTCTTACATCAGACCGCTTTAAAATCATTGTGGCAAAAGGAGAAATTGCTTGTCACAAATAATTTTTTCTTTGGCTAGTAAGTTCCAATAGGTATTTATGTATTAAGGTAGTAGACCCCTAATGCTTCTAGTGCAACATGGAATAAAATTTCTTGTTAGTTGATAAATAAGGATTTATACTGATATAATACTTTTGCACATTTTTAACCGACCAGAAATTCCTTTGATGTCTATCTTGAAATTATTTGTTGATACTTTTGTTAGTTTACTGAAAAGGGAGGTAATTATCATCTCCGTTTGTAATGAGAATATAGTGGTTTTAGATGTATAAATGATAATTCTAAGAAGGAAAAAAAGGAAAAAGTGGCTCGGTTAAAGTAGTACAATAATACTTTTTTTTTAATCATAGCAAATTTTGTAGGATAATATTATAGTGGAAATAGCTGTTTTCCATTAGGGGTCTACTACCTAAAACTCTAAATAAAATTGGTTATCAGCATTTGCAAAGATGTGGTTAAAGTTGTCTGCTGCAAATTTGCTCTAGGAGATAATTACTGTAGCTATGTATGTGTTTCTTCAAAGACCTCCCTTAATTTGTATACATTTAGAGTACGTAATTTATGTAGGTATGAGCCAAGCTCTGTAAAAATGGGGTTTAATGCATCTGTAATAAGTATCGACCTATGTCAGTCTGCGCAGGCTGACCCGGGTTGAAACTTTTTTCCATTTGTAAATTTCATACATGTCCAAGGACCTGTCTACCTTATGGTTCAGTCTATGTATAGACAAAACAGATCTGATAGATCGATAATTATGTGATAGTCTGCTTGGTATAATTCATCGCAGAGATGTATTAAACCCCCTTTTGCCAGATATACATGTAGATCAATTTCTAGCCCATCACCAGACATCAGAGTATTAGACTCATGTTATACTGAAAGTATATGCAGACAACAAATTAAATGCAGCCTGAATGATTGAATTTGTCCTTCATAGGGTAGAAAACATTGTGGAATTAAAGCATGCTGTTAACCAGTGATTTCTCCTTTAACCACATTGTTTTCAAATGCTGTTTAATACAGTGTCGTAAAAAGTTGTCTTTGAATTCTAGGGTTAACCCTTAAAGTGCCTTTCATAACTTAAATTGCCTTTGTGGCCAGTGTAGATTAAGACAAGACTACACAAAATGTGCAGTCAGATCTTTGATCTACACGTTCCGCTTTGCTAAATCTTTATAGACAAAAGCAGCTATGTAATTTCAATTGTTTTAGGTCTTACTTTTCAAGTGGAAATGTTCATTTGGCTTTACCATACATTCCCTGGCTTTTTTAGCTCCCCTGAGCACGAAGTGCTCAAGGTGAGCTTTTGTGATTGTGCTGTGTCCATTGTCCGTCGTGCGTTGTGCGTCGTCCGTCGTCAACTTTTACTTTGTGTACGCTCTAGCGGCCACATTTTCAGTCAGATACTCATGAAACTTGGTCAGAATGTTTGTCTTGATGATATCTCAGACAAGTTCAAAAATGGGTCACGTCGGGTCAAAATTTAGGTCACCAGGTCACATCTTAGAAAAACCTTGTGTGCGCTCTAGAGGCCACATTTTTAGTCAGATACTCCTGAAAGTTAGTCAGAACGTTTGTCATGATGATATCTCGAACGAGTTCGAAAATGGGTCGTGTCCGGTCAAAAACTAGATCACTAAGGCAAATCTTAGAAAAAGCTTGTGTACCCTCTAGAGGCCACATTTTAGTCCAAAACTCTTGAAAGTTGGTCAGAATGTTTGTCTTGATTATATCTTTGACAAGTCAGAGAATGGGTCATGTCAATTCAAAAGATAGGTCACTAGGTCTTAGAAAAACCTTGTGAACGCTCTAGAGGCGCCATTTTAAGTCAGATACTCGTGAAACTTGGTCAGAATGTTTGTCTTGGTAATGTCTCAGATGGGTTTGAAAATGGGTCATGTCGGGTCAAAAACTAGGTCACTAGGTCAAATCTTAGAAAAACCTTATGTTTGCTATAGAGACCACATTTTCAGCCCAAAACTCTTGAAAGTTGGTCAGAATGTTTGTCTTGATGATATTTCGGAGGAGTTTGAAAATGGGTCATGCTGGGTCAAAAACTAGGTCACTAGGTCAAATCTTAGAAAAACCTTGTGTACGCTCTAGAGGCCACATTTTCAGTCAGATACTCATGAAACTTGGTCAGAATGTTTGTCTTGATGATATCTCGGACGAGTTAGAAAATTGGTCATGCTGGGTCAAAAACTAAGTCATTAGGTCAAATCTTAGAAAAACTTTGTGCACACTCTAGAGGCCACATTTTCAGTCCAATACTCTTGAAATTTGGTCAGAATTTTTGTCTTGATTATATCTCGGACGAGTTTGAAAATGGGTCATGTCTGGTGAAAAAGTAGGTCACTAGGTCATATCATAGAAAAACCTTGTGTACGCTCTAAAGGCCACATTTTTGGTCCAAAACTCTTGAAATTTGGTCAGAATGTTTCTCTTGATGATATCTCGGACAAGTTTGAAAATGGGTCATGTCGGGCAAAAAACTAGGTCACAAGGTCAGATCTTAGAAAAACCTTGTGTTCGCTCTAAGGTCACATTTTCAGTCCAAATTTCTTGAAAGTTGGTCAGAATGTTTGACTTGATGATATCTCGGAAGAGTTAAAAAATCGTTCATGTTTGGTCAAAAACTAGGTCACTAGGTCTTAGAAAAACCTTGTGTATGCTCTAGAGGCCACATTTTCAGTCCAAATCTCATGAAACTTGGTCAGATTGTTTGTCTTGATGACATCTCAGATGACTTCGAAAATCAGTCATGTTGGGTCAAAAACTAGGTCATTAGGTCAAATCTTAGAAAAAGCCTGTGTATGCTCTATAGGCCACATTTACTGTCCAATACTTATGAAAGGTGGTCAGGATCTTTGTTTTGATAATATCTACAATAGGAAAATTGGCTATGGTTGGCTAAAAAGTAGGTCACGGAAAAATTCTAGAAAAAGCTTGTGTACATGCTAGAGGCCAAATTTTCAGTCCAATATTTATAAAAGCTCAGTAGAATGTTTGTCATGATATCTCAAAAGAGATTGAAAATGCGTCATGTTTGGTCAAAAGACTCAGGTGAGCGACTTCAGGGCCATCATGGCCCTCTTGTTTAGATTTAACTCATTACCGGATGACAAAATTTTGGATGTGTCAAGCATGAAAGAATTGCAGACAACAAATAAAAGAAAAATCAAATGATAAGATTTATCTGTAAAAGAAGACAAAACATTGCATGAAAAGGAAAAAGTGCTGGTTACCATTTTCTTACAATGCTTTGGAAAGTCCTCTCCTGCGGGTTGTTATCTGGGATTGTTGTGTAAAAGGTTAAAAAAAATAGTAATAACCCTTTACCAATCCCGGGTTTTAATGACCCTGGGAAGGAAACCTTTTCAAAACATTGTTGAAAAAGGAAAAAATGCTGGAAACCAGCATTTCTCCTTTTTATACGCCCAGAGGGTCATATTATGTTATGGCCTCGGTCGTCTGTCCATCTGTCTGTCCGTCCGTCCGTCATTCCGTCAATCCGTTAGTAATTTCTTGTGTGCGCAACTCCTCCTACCATTTCCATTGGAATAAGTTCAAACTTACCACAATGAATCTCTATGATGTGTAGTTGTGCATATGACTCTTTACAATTGGATCACTTTAGGCGTTGTAGAGTTATTGCCCTTCGTTATTCTTTATACTTAAATTTTGTCAGGAGAATAACTCAAAAACTATTAGAGTTGTCAACAGGATACTTCATAGGTAGATAGATCCTGTCAAGGAGAAGTGCAGTGCACAAGAAACATAACTCTTGATTGCATAATTTAGGAGTTATTGCCCTTTGTTATTTTTCTTACTTAAATTTTGTCTAGTGCATAACTTTAAAAGTACATGAGATATAAACATGAAACTTCACAGATTGATAGATGACATTGAGGAAAAGTGCAGTGTACAAGAACCATAACTTTTGGCTCCATAGTTTAGGAGTTATTGCCTTTTGTAATTTTTTATACTTAAATTTTGTTAGGAGCATAACTCAAAAACTATTAGAGGTGTAAACATGTTACTTCGTAGGTGGATAGAACCCATCAAGGAGAAGTGCAGTGCACAAGAAACATAACTCTTGATTGCATAATTTAGGAGTTACTGCTCTTTGTTATTTTTCTTTCTTAAATTTTGTCTAATGAATAACTTGAAAAGTACATGAGATATAAACATGAAACTTCACAGATTGATAGATGGCATTGAGGAGAAGTGCAATGTACAAGAACCATAACTTTTGGCCCCATAGTTCAGGAGTTATTGCTCTTTGTAATTTTTTATACATCAATTTTGTCAGGAGCATAACTTAAAACCTATTAGAGGTGTAAACATGATACTTCATAGGTGGATAGATCTCATCAAGGAGAAGTGCAGTGCACAGGAAACATAAATCTTGATTGCATAATCTAGGAGTTATTGCCCATTTTTTTTTTTTTTACTTACTAAAATTTTGTCTAGTGCATAACTTGAAAACTGCATGAGATATAAACCTGAAATTTCATAGGTTGATAGATGACATTGAGGAGAAGTGCAGTGTACAAGAACTATAACTTTTGGCCCCATAGTTTAGGAGTTATTGCCCTTTGATTTTTTTTCTTACTTAAATTTTGTCAGGACCATAACTCAAAAACTATTAGAGGTGTAAAAATAATACTTCAGGTGCATAGATCACATTGAGGAGAAGTGCAGTGCACAAAAACAAATAACTCCATGGTCTCATATGTGATCCCTAACTGTCCAGTGTCTTGTTCTTTCACGGTACATCCTTCAGTTTAACCCATTTCACTGACAAGCCCCTTTGGGCGTACATGCGCTGCTCTGCGAAGCTCTTGTTCCACAATGTTTTCTGCTCTGACAAATTCCAATATTTGATACACCTTAATTTGTTGTCCACAAATGCTTTCATTTTGGACAAGTGTGAAATTTTGTTGTTTGGTAAAGATTTAATTCTTTACCAGATGACAATATTTTAGACTTATTCATTTTAGGAAGATTTAAATACAAAAATGAAGATTAAGGTCAATTGATGGGATCTGTGCTCAAGGGGAGCTTTTAGGATCACCCAGGGTCCGTCGTGCGTCGTCAACAATTCTTTAAACATCAACTCCTCCTAAACCGCTGGGCCAATTTCAACCAAACTTGGCTGGAATGTTCCTTGGGAGGTCCTCTTTAAAAATTGTTCACAGAATTTGATTCCATCAAAAACTCTGGTTGCCATGGCAACCAAATGGAATTTTCTAAGAAATTCTTAAAAATTCTTCTTCTCTGAAACAGTTGGTCAGATTTTGAAATAATTTCACAGAGATGTTCCTTTGGTGATCCGTCAAGAAACATGGCTCTGGTGAATGGGGGCTACTTGCACTATACAGAAATGAAGAAATTCTTAAAAATTCTTCTTCTCTGAAACCGCTGGTCAGATTTTGAAATAATTTCACAGAGATGTTCCTTGGGTGACCCTTTTCAAAAATTGTTTGCCAAATTTTGATCTGTCAAGAAACATGGCTCTGATGAATGGGGGCTACTTGCACTATACAGAAATGAAGAAATTCTTAAAAATTCTTCTTCTCTGAAACCACTGGTCAGATTTTGAAATAATTTCACAGAAATGTTCCTTTGGTGACCCTTTTCAAAAGTTGTTCGCAAAATGCTGATTCGTCAAGAAACATGGCTCTTATGGGTGGGGGGGCCCACTTGCACTACACAGACATGAAGAAATTCTTAAAAATTCTTCTTCTCTGAAATGGTTGGTCAGATTTTGAAATAATTGCACAGAAATGTTTCTTGGGTGACTCTTTTTGCAAATTGTTTGAGAAATTTTGATCCATCAAGAAACATGGCTCTGATGGCTGTGGGCTATTTACACTATACGGACATGAAGAAATTCTCAAGAATTCTTCTTCTCTGAAACCGCTGGTCAGATTTTGAAATAATTTCACAACAATGTTCCTTGGGTGACTCTTTTCAAAAAATGTTCACAAAATTGTGATCTGTAAAGAAACATGGCTTTGATGGTGGGGGCTATTTGCACTACAAGGACATGAAGAGGAATTTCTTAATTCTTCTTCTTTGGAACGGCTGGTCAGATTTTGAAATCATTTCACAGAAATGTTCCTAGGGTGACCCATTTCAAAAATTGTTAGGGAAATTTTTATCCATCAAAAAACAACAGCCAATTGTTGGCACCTGCATGTGGTGCTCTTGTTCAACTTATGTTTTTAGTCACTATCGAGCATGTGCTCTTCTTCAAGAAATTGTCCTTGGGTGATCTATCCAAAAATTTATTTGCAGAATTCTGATTCATCAAATTCATTGCTGTGGTGATGATTGTAGGGGTGGTGACAGATTTTGAAATGACATTTACAGGTGACCTTTTCAAAATTGATTGGCAAAATAATGATTTTGTTTCCAAAGTTTCAATACCTCAAAAAAAATTCAGATGAGCGATCCAGGGCCATCTTGGCCCTCTTGTCTACATTTCCCACATACTACTTTCAGAAACCTTTCTCTTGAGGATTGTTAAAAATGTCATTGTTTATCGTGATTTTTCCTTTTCCCAGTTAGCGCTCAACCTTTTAAAAGATAAATCCAATCATCTTAACCACAGTTTATCCATTGTATGCAGAATACTTCAATTTTCATTAATCTTAAATATTATCATCATTCTGGTGATGAGTTAAGAAAAGCCAAGTGTATAGAAAAATTAGATTTTCTTTTTTTTGACTTTTATCTTAGAATCTAATGGCTTCTGAGCAGCTAAGTAAAGCATTAGACTAGGTGTTTTGGGGACCCGGATCCATCTTCACATTTCCTTCAACTGTAGATAATGTCACTGTTTTCATTCTGTAGGAAACTTGTCTGAAGCCTTACTTGACACTGGTCTTCAGCTCTAGGCACTGAACAGTCCATTGATTAACACATAAGCACCTGTAGACAACAAGCAATACTTCCTTTTGCCACAATATTTGCAAAGTAGATTTCTTTAAGAAACAAGAAATATCTTTAAAATCTTTTAAAAAAGATATCTGGGGATTGTCCAATAGCAAAACCAAACAAAAATATTCAGATTTAATGATAGTTATTGAACTGAAGTAAACAAAAGTCTATTTGGTTGTGATATTGGCTCTGGTACGTCATCTGACCAAATCCACCACCACAAATTTCAGATTTGTTGACAAAATTAATGTATCTACTTATTATTATGAGACAAGGTTGGATGTGCCCTCGCTGCATGTTCCGTTATCTCTGTATGCTATTATTATAATACCCAATAAATGATTGATTGAATGGGTGTTTAATGCCGTTTTCAACATTACTGTATTTCTCCTAATAAAAGCGCCCTTCCTAATAGAAGCCCCCCCCCCCCCATATATATATATATATATTATATATATATATATATATATATATATATATATATATATATATATATATATATATAATAAAAAAAAAAAAAAAAAAAAACCTAATGTACATTAGTTGATTAAAATGACAATATTTGAATAATTTGATGAATAGTTCCTCTAATTTGATTAATATTTCCTCTTAACAATCACTAAAACACAAAGAAATACAAAATTGGACAGACTTTTTGTTTTGCAAAATAATTGGGTTCAAAATAAAGGCTCCCTATCTACGTTTTGCATTGCTTCCGGGAGCTTTTATTAGGAGAAATACGGTATTTCAGTTATATTGTGGTGGCCAGTGCACCTATCCATGCTTTCCTGGAGTTTATCCTGTCACAATGACTATTCACCAATCCTTGGAAAGAAATTGGCTGAGCCTGGGATCAAACCAGCGACCCCCTGATCTTGAGTCCTGTACACTACCGACTGCACTACCCAGGGCTTGGCAATAGCCAATAAGTTATTAAAATAAATTGAGAGCGAGTTGAATTAAAAGCTGTCTAGAGGTGCATTTCAAAAGAGATGTATTTTGTATTTGGTTTAACAATGTAGTTAATACAATTCATTTTTACATGTTCGTTTTACATTTCATTAGCAATATTTCCTGGTGATGTAGAGTTAGAGGAGAGGGAAACCCAGGAAGCAAGCAAAAATGTAGGAAATAATGAGGAGGGTGGGGTATTGCAGGCATGTGAAGACATTTCTGAACAGGGTGAATTTTCTTTGCAAATTCAAACAAATTCCACTGCAAAAAACGCAAAAACAAAATCAGGACACATGGAGGTTAAAGATAGAACAGTTGTTGAAACTGGAAAACAAGTATTAATATGCAAAGATATTTCAAAGCCTGTGACCATAAATGTATCTGAAATAAGTTCAAATGAGGAAATGTCCCCAAAATGTGGTATCAGTGTAGAGGAGAATGACAGGCAAAAAGAAGGTTTTGTGGAAGATCTTGTTGAAAAACTTGTTGTAAAGTCTCAGCTGCTAGTAATACAGGATATGACCCTTGATGACACTAGAAATAAATCAACAGCTGAACTCTCATGGTTTAACGAAATGCAGGAAGCTGATGAAAACTACAAGAGACGTTTAAGACCTCATCCAAGACATAGCTCAGTCTTGTCCACTGCTGAAAGGCTTAATTCTGAGACTGACTCTATTGAGGGTATGATCGATGAAATGGTAGAGGAAGGGCCTATCAGAAATGCTGACTATGGAAGACAGGCATCTGGTATTGAATCAGACGGTAGTTTTTGTATGACACCAATATCCCCATTGCCCCCAGAAATGTTTGAAACCAAACAGGCAGGGACCTATCGCTTAGCCTATATTTCAGATGACAATGTTTTGGATAGTGAATCTGATGAAGGTGGTGTAAGAGATGAAAATAGTCAGACTGACAATAATGAGCAATCCAAAGATAAACAGACAAATCAGATTGGAAAGACTGAAAATGTCATTGATAAACAGCTACTACATGAAAAGTCAAACACAATCTTAGAGTCTATGGGGTCATTAGATAAACTTATTTATGATCAAGGGGACCTTATAGAGTCAGGTAGTCTCAGTCTTGACTATGAAATAGAAGAAGCACTGAAAACAAGTTCCAATATTGGCATTAAGTCAAACTCAAGCTCATTTGGTTCTCTTGAAGATATTGTTGAAACAGAGACTGAAATAAACACCAGTGATTACAACCAAGAGTTCAGTGAAACTGTTTCTAGTTTACAGACTTTAGCATTGGAATCTAGAAGCATATCAGAGACAGCAATTATTGAAGAACCTTCAAGTTTGAGCAAGAGTGATAATTTTCAGACAGGTGCCATTGCCATTGTGCAAAGTAACAGCGATAAATTGCAGCCCAAAGCTTCCCTTGATATTCTCATAGATGATCAACATGAGCATATTCAAGATATTAATGAAAATATTGAACTAGATGAGCATTTTCAGTACTTAGCTAACAAAGAAATAAATAGAAAAAGCATAATTGGACAGGAAAGAGATGAAGCAGGGGAATCCATTTGTAGGGAATCACCCACAGAGGGAAAGATAGAAAAAATAACCTTTCAGGCAAGTGAATCAGCTGGAGCTCTTGTTTTTGGGTCAGAATTACATGAGTCAAGTGGTAAGATTTGTTCTGACAACGAAAACAAAAATCTGAAGGAAAAAATGAAAGTTAAATCCTCAAATTCCTTAGATGTTTTGATAGACTGTCAGAGAGATTTTATTGATGCAGCAAACCAAAATATTGATCTGAATGAAGAATTTGTTGCTGCTTTAGAACATGAACTAGATACAAAAGATAAGAAATATGAAGATGAAATTGACATTCATTCAGACTTCACTTATTTAGGCATACAGCAATGTGTCATTGATCC
The DNA here is from genome assembly GCA_946811185.2 of Hippopus hippopus. NCBI lineage: Eukaryota > Metazoa > Mollusca > Bivalvia > Cardiida > Cardiidae > Hippopus > Hippopus hippopus. The sequence continues at coordinate 15,191,720 of OX328101.1, forward strand.
ATCTGGTAAAGAAAATCTGTATCACAAGGGAGCTGGAACTTCGGAATGTGATACATCTAAACCAAGTGAACATAACAAACTCTTTGGAGAGAAAAATAATCTTGAACCAACAAAACTGGCAATAAGGACAATTAAAGCTATTCCCCTTGGCTATTTAGGGCAAAGAGGTTCAGAAGAAAGTTCGGATTCTGATGATTTGAGTGTGATTGAAGAGGAGGATGAAGCAGAAATGCACCTAAATGAAGAGAGAGTAGATAACACTGATGCAAATGATCAAACCCCACCTGATAGTATGACAAATGAATCAGATCAGATCAAAGGTATTGTCAAGAAACAAACAGAACTTTTTGAAAAGCAATCAAATTTTAACACCACTAAAAGTTATGATGATATAAAGTTGGACCATAGAACTTACCTGAAAGGAAAAACGTACATCAAAGCAAGGGATTTAGTCAAGAAAGTTAACACTTTTAATAGTCCACAGGCTTCTTTCCATACTGCTGAAAAAGCTATTGGTCATGGTACTTCAAAGTATCATAATAAGTTTAAAAGGTTGCAGGATCACTGGGTTGCTATTGAGCATCATGAAGCCGATATTCTTGACTTAGATGAAGAAGATTATAATGATGATGTTGATGATGATAATGTAGACAACAATAATTTTGGTCAAATCTCCGATAAATCTTTTCCTGATGAGAGTTTCACTGAAATTTATAAGTCTTTTCCTAATGAGAGTTTCACTGAAATTAATGTAAGTGATGACAGGGAAGCCAAAAAACAAAACCTCATTATGGAAATTGGTAAACATACACCTTATACAGATATAATTCAAAGTGAATCAACACTCAAAGAAAGCAAACAAGAAAGTTTACGTTTTGATAAACATAAAAGATTGAATTCCAAGGAATCTTTGGTCAGTTCAAAGAATCAAGTAAAAAAAGCAAATCTTTTCATGGAGGACAATAACATTGAAAAGTCAGACAATATAACAAAACCAGTGTGTGATGGTATTGCAAATATGGAGACCAAATTTGTTGAAGGACATGAAACAGACAAAGATGAGCTGGACAGAAGACATGGTGATTTTTCTGAAACACCAATTACTATAAGAACAGAAAAAACTGGGTTGAAAGAAGCCAATGTCAAACAAGAAAGTTTGGATAAACCCACATCTGATGAAACTGTCGGTATTCTAATGACAGAGGCAAAAGAGGTTACAGACTTCGATAACAAACAAAGTTTTAAAACAGACACTGACACTACTAAAAACCAAGGTTCAAAAACAGAGAGTGATGTCATAGAAACCCTTGTGTATCTCAATGAATCTACAGGAATCCGAGGAGATACTACTGATGAAAAAATCTTTGCATCAGAAGTTGAAAAAGACATTTTTAAGGAAAAAGATTTCCTCAAAAGCAGAAAAATTTGTACTGAGGACAAGACAACCCCACATGCAAATAGGCATTTTGAAGGTAATACAACTAAGTCATCAGATGTTTGCTACAGTATCACAGATATGACTGTAACACAAACAGACCTTGGACACAATACACCTAGCTATGAAAGTCTACTGGTCATGGATAATGATGAAGTTTCAAACCTTGATCATGACAATTATTGGGAAGATTCTGGAAGTCCTGGAGAAGGTCAGGAAAAATTGGTAACAGCTTGTCATAACATACAAGAAGGGGAATCTGAATTAACATACAGGGTGTCAGAGGATTCTGAGGTGTGCTATAGTATTGATGAAGTGTTTGTCTCAGAGATCAAGGAACACTATAAAATTCCTGATAACATATTTCAACAATACCAGGAATCTGTCGGGCAGTGCTCAAAGGTTCCAGATGAATATGGTACTATTGGTGTAGACTCTGTAGAGAATTTGGAAGTTAAAGTTACTAAACCAGAATTAATAGAGAAAATTGAGGTGCCCATAATTGAGTCTGGTGAGGAAACCATGGACATTGTATTCTTAAAAGATGACATAAATCATTCTACTATTGGAAGTTCAGAGATGTCAGAAATTAAGCATATTCCTCTCAAAAGATTGACAGAAATGAGCAAGAATGTCACAGATTGTGATCATTCACAGATAGCAAAGTCAGACCCAAAGTTCAAATCTGATCATGCGATAGATCTTACTGAAAACTTGAATATCTCACACTCCTCATTGCCTTCTAACACAGTTGACATAGTTGACAATTCTGGTACATTTAAAGCTCCTGGAACTCCCGCTGACTCTATCAAAGTGAGAACCTCTTCATCTTCGAACCCATGTAGTCCAGATATTTCCACTAGCTCTTCCTTTGAAGAAGGGGAATTTTTCAAATCAGGTAGAAATAAACAACAATCCATTTACTTAGTTTTTATAGGACAGCTTAATGACTTGGTGTATGGGTTTTACAACTGATGACTAACAATAACATCTGCTTGCACCTAAGAGTAATCAACTGCAACTTTGTTTATTTCTGCTACTTGGGTTACCCTGTTCTCTATGTGTTGGTTTGGGTTGCATGATTATTTAGATTTTTGATGTGTTTGTTGCTTACTTTTTTAATGTCTTCATTTAGCTTATTCATTCAATCTGTTGATCTACACTGTCTGTAAAGTCTGTACGGTAGTCCTCATCATGCTGTAGGTTAAGACTTCTTGTGAAATGTTTGTGACATACCAAATCTTTACCAAACAACAAATTTTTAGACCCGTCCAAATTCAAAGCATTTGTATATGACAAAGTAACTGTGACTCACAAATTGGCTGTTGGTTCTGGAACGGTAGAGATCATTGTGGTAAAAGTAGAAAATGCTGGTTACTGGCATTTTCTTCTTTTCCCTAAATGTTTTCAGAAGCTTCTACCCCAGGGTTGTTAAAACTAGAATTGTTTGGTAAAGAGTCATTAAACCTGTATAGTCAGTCTGCTTTGTGCAATATTAGGTTCCTTTGCAGACAGTGTAGATCAATATAAGAAACAAGAATTACCACCATTTACTCCTTTTCCCAAAGTTTTATTTGAAGTTTTCCTCCTCCAAGTGTCATAAACTGAGGATTGTTAAGTTAAAGGTTACTTGACTGAACTGTCCTCTCCATCTATTTAGCAGCCTGAACACTCTTATTCTTAGTGTGCCAAACACATGTTAAGTTGAGGACAGTATGGATCAAGATCAAACTTCACAAATAATTGTGCATTTTTGAGATCTTGAAACAACACCCACTGATTTTTTGTTTTAATTACAATAGGTGTGGATATCTTTTGAGTGCTTGAATGTCTGTTTCATTATATTCTTTCAAAGTGATGCAATACTTTTAAATTTTGCTCTTTGTGAGTAATATTACATGTGGTACTAATATTGAATTACTGAATGTTGATCAAATGGTGTTTTACATGGCTTTCAAGGTTATTTCCGTTATGTCATGGCCTGGTCCTAAAAATTCATGTATCGAACTGTTTTGTTGGTTGGTATGCTAGGTTGTTACTCGGAAGTTCCTTGCCAGTGGATGCTTCAGCAAAAAAAGTCAGCACTGGGAATACTAATAAAATTTTTAGCAGTTTTTATACGCCCGTCGAAGACGGGACGTATTATGGGATCACCCGTGGCGGGCGGGTGGACGGGTGGGCGGTGTCCCCATTCTTCAAATTTCATGGATGGATAGATCTCATCAAGGTGGAGTGCAGTGCACAGGAATCATAACTCTCGCTTGCTTAATTTTTGAGTTATTGCCCTTTGTTGTTTTTCATACTTGAATTTTGTCCAGAGCATATCTCCAAAAGTATACTAGCTACGGTTATGAAACTTCATGGGTGGATAGATCTCATCAAGGTGGAGTGCAGTGCACAGGAATCATAACTCTTGCTTCCTTAATTTTTGAGTTATTGCCCTTTGTTGTTTTTCATACTTGAATTTTGTCCGGAGCATATCTCCAAGACTATGCTAGTTAAGGTTATGAAACTTCATGGGTGGATAGATCTCATCAAGGGGAGGTGCAGTGCACAGGAATCATAACTCTTGCTTACTTAATTTTTGAGTTATTGCCCTTTGTTGTTTTTCATACTTGAATTTTGTCCGGAGCATATCTCCAAAACTATACTAGCTACGGTTATGCAATTTCATGGGTGGATAGATCTCATCAAGGGGGAGTGCAGTGCACAGGAATCATAACTCTCGCTTGCTTAATTTTTGAGTTATTGCCCTTTGTTATTTTTCATACTTGAATTTTGTCCGGAGCATATCTCCAAAAGTATACTAGCTACGGTTATGAAATTTCATGGGTGGATAGATCTCATCAAGGTGGAGTGCAGTGCACAGGAATCATAACTCTCGCTTGCTTAATTTTTGAGTTATTGCCCTTTGTTGTTTTTCATACTTGAATTTTGTCCGGAGCATATCTCCAAAAGTATACTAGCTACGGTTATGAAACTTCATGAATGGATAGATCTCATCAAGGGGGAGTACAGTGCACAGGAATCATAACTCTTGCTTCCTTAATTTTTGAGTTATTGCCCTTTGTTGTTTTTCATACTTGAATTTTGTCCGGAGCATATCTCCAAGACTATACTAGCTAAGGTTATGAAACTTCATGGGTGGATAGATCTTATCAAGGGGGAGTGCAGTGCACAGGAATCATAACTCTTGCTTACTTAATTTTTGAGTTATTGCCCTTTGTTTATATTTATACTTGAATTTTGTCCGGATCATATCTCCAAGACTATGCTAGTTAAGGTTATGAAACTTCATGGGTGGATAGATCTCATCAAGGGGGAGTGCAGTGCACAGGAATCATAACTCTTGCTTACTTAATTTTTGAGTTATTGCCCTTTGTTGTTTTTCATACTTGAATTTCGTCCGGAGCATATCTCCAAAACTATACTAGCTACGGTTATGCAATTTCATGGGTGGATAGATCTCATCAAGGTGGAGTGCAGTGCACAGGAATCATAACTCTCGCTTGCTTAATTTTTGAGTTGTTGCCCTTTGTTGTTTTTCATACTTGAATTTTGTCCGGAGCATATCTCCAAAACTATACTAGCTACGGTTATGAAATTTCATGGGTGGATAGATCTCATCAAGGTGGAGTGCAGTGCACAGGAATCATAACTCTTGCTTCCTTAATTTTTGAGTTATTGCCCTTTGTTGTTTTTCATACTTGAATTTTGTCCAGAGCATATCTCCAAAAGTATACTAGCTACGGTTATGAAACTTCATGAATGGATAGATCTCATCAAGGTGGAGTGCAGTGCACAGGAATCATAACTCTTGCTTCCTTAATTTTTGAGTTATTGCCCTTTGTTGTTTTTCATACTTGAATTTTGTCCGGAGCATATCTCCAAGACTATACTAGCTAAGGTTATGAAACTTCATGGGTGGATAGATCTTATCAAGGGGGAGTGCAGTGCACAGGAATCATAACTCTTGCTTACTTAATTTTTGAGTTATTGCCCTTTGTTTATATTTATACTTGAATTTTGTCCAAAGCATATCTCCAAAACTATGCTAGCTACGGTTATGAAACTTCATGGGTGGATAGATCTCATTAAGGGGGAGTGCAATGCGAAAGAACAATAACTCTACCTCGTGCTGTCTTTGAGTTATTTCCCTTTGATCGTCATTTTTACAGCATTTTCTGCTTATCCGGAGCATAACTTTGTCATCTCCAGTCCGATTGACTTGAAACTTGGCATGTGTGTTTGTTGCAATAATACAGAGTGCAGTGCAAAAGAACCATAACTCTACCTCGTGCTGTCTTTGAGTTATTTCCCTATTGATTGTCATTTTTACAGCATTTTCTGCTTGTCCGGAGCATAACTTTGTAATCTCCAGTCCGATTGACTTGAAACTTGGCATGTGTGTTTGTTGCAATAATACGGAGTGAAGTGCAAAAGAACCATAACTCTACCTCGTGCTGTCTTTGAGTTATTTCCCTTTGATTGTCATTTTTACAGCATTTTCTGCTTGTCTGGAGCATAATTTTGTCATCTCCAGTCCGATTGACTTGAAACTTGGTATGCATGTTTGTTGCAATATTACGGAGTACAGTGCCAAAGAACAATAACTCTACCTAGTGTTGATTTCGAGTAATTCCACTTTGATCTTCATTTTTACAGTGTTTCTTGCTTGTCTGGAACGGAACTTTGTCACCTCAAGTCAAATTGACTTGAGACTTGGTAAACATGTTTGTTGCATTACCTGCCCTTTATGATTATTATACCCGCTTGACAACTGGCGGTGGGACGGGTGTATCTTGCGACAATTTGCCGCTCTTGTTAACACCCCTGAATGCTCATGAAAGCATTGTGGTTACCAGCATTTTCTCCTTATCCAACTATGTTTCTACCACTTTAAAGACAAATTCTATGATTTGAGCAATGCTGAATTTGTTGTCTACAACTTCTTTTACTTTGGACAAGTCTAAAGTATTGTCGTCTGGTAAAGAATCATTCACAAGGGGTCACGGAGGGCCCCAGAGGGCCCCAGTATTTATTTAAAAGAACATAATTTCATTATTCTTTTAAAGACCTGTTGCATGGTTAAGACTTTACAAGACAAACATGGTTTTTATAACCCCTGAATTAGGCTGCTTTTCAAAAGATAGAGGGAAAAGGAGAAATAACTTATATTAAACTATTACATGTACTCATTCCACAATGTTTATGTTTTTTTGAAGGGAGAAAAAACATCACAACTGACTAAACAATTTTGAAATTGACTGGTATTTTTAGGTGCAAGAAGGGTCTACTTAATGATCTGTAGAAATAAGCTTGCTGAAATGAATGTGAACATATGCAGTCTGCCCAGTGTTCCTATTTTTCGTATTTTTTTCTATTTTTTCTGAGCTTCCTTTATATTCCTATATTTTTCATCAAAACTCCTATTTTATTCAAAATGCTGCTGATGAAGTGCATTGATTTACAATAGTTACATGTATTGTGTTGAAACTAATGTCAATGCACTGAATATCTATAGCTATAGCTTTAACCCTTTACCACACAATCCCGACTTAACGACCCCAAGAAAGAAGCCTTTTGAAAACATTGTGGTAAAAGGAGAAAATGCTGGTAACCAGCATTTTCTCCTTTTACCACAATGTTTTCTACCCTTCCCAGAACAAGTTTCAATTTTTCAGTCATTTATATTGTTGTCTGCAAATGCTTTCAACTTAGACAAGTCTAAAATTTTGTCGTTTGGTAAAGAGTTAATAGGTGTTATCTGCAATGAAGGAAGGATCCAGTTAGTCTTATCTGTGGTCATCCTTCTCAGTATTAAGTGTATATACTTTGATAATGCCATACATTTTTTCTATTTGCAGGTTTACAATAGATTTTAAGCACTACCTTAGATATAATGCCTGGTGGAAAGACCAAGTATAAGTCATCTTGGGGGTCTGAGTCAGTAATTTAAATGACTTGTGCTGGTCAAACACATTTATTTGCTGACGTAAAGCAATAAAGGAAATGAAAAAAAAATACATTAAATGAGATATCTATGTTGTAATAATAGAGATGGTGATTTAAAGGGCTGGCTGTAAGGGGAGGTGGAGGCCAGGGAAAATTCATCAGACTTTGGTAAAATTTGGATTTGCTTTATTGCTTTTAGTCTATTGCCTTTCAAGTTAATTGTACATTTTAATGTTAATAGAAGTCCTTTGTAAGCCGATAATTTCCTATTTTACTCCTATATTTTTTACATTAATTTCCTATATTTTTAAGCCAAAAATATATATTTTGCACCAAAATGCACTGGGCAGCTTGCAAATGGTTAATTTGTTTATACAATGAAGCTAAGATTTTCATGTTGCATTTTTATCTTTCTGATCAGTATTGTTAGTGCTAAGAAGAGATATGCTAAATGTTACAATAGGCACAATTTGAAAAATTTGCTAGTATATGAAAAAAGATTTCTTTATTCACTGCTTATAATGCATTGGCATAATAGCTCTTTCAATATTTAAGCAAATTTGCATGACTGTCTTTGGGTTAAACGTAAGTCAACAATTGATAATTATCATATTTATTTATCTCATGTATAAGCTATGATAGCTTTGTGGTCTAAGTAGAACAACATTTCTGCAACATTATATTTTTTTGGAATACTTTTTTAATACTTTTAATGTCTCCTAATGCTGACACTAAATGGAACTGCTTTTTTATATACCATGTAGAGCAAGACATGTGCAGTGTGGTCATCATGATAAGCATTTTTCGTCTTTCTATTTGTTGGCTTAAATTATTGAATTGGACATTTTGAATTTGGGAAATAGCCCAGATATTGCATTTCTAGTTGTTGTTTTTTTCTTCAAGAATTCACAACAAAGTCAAGACAGTGTAGTTCAATATGAAACTGCACAGAATGTGTTGTTTGGTTTTATATGTACACTATCCATACAAGCAACTTAATTTGGTTATAGCCCTTGAACTAAGGGCTAGAAAAGGGTCCTGTATGGCTAAGTGGTGAAGTTGTAGGACTAGAAACACCCAAGGGTTTTTTTTTTTTTGGAAGTGCCTTTTGGCAAGGCACTTTAATGGTCCAACCCAGATCTGTTAAGTCTTTACCATGCAATCTTTTGTTTAAACCACCTTGGGGAAGTAAGCCTTTGAAAACATTTTGGTAAAAGGAGAAAATGCTAGTAACTAGCATTTTCTCCTTTTCCCAAAATGTATTGTACCCTTTAAAATAGAAATTCAATAATCAAGGTACATTTGATTTGTTGTCTGCAAATGCTATCAAATTGGACAAGTCTAAAATTTTGTTTCTTGGTATAGAGTTAAAATCCAGGACTAACATGAATAAACCAGCTGTAGCTGTGGTATGACTGAAATAATTGTTGAAAATGTTGTAAAACAGCATACTATTAAACAGTTGAAGGAGATTCCCATAACTATAAAGCTGGTAATAACCATGTCAGACATCAGTAATCCTTCTTGTATTGTCCAGATCCAAAAGTAATGAATTTTTATGTAATACTAACCCCCAAGTTTCCAGAGTACTTGGAAAGTAGACTGTATAAACTTGTTCCCTCCTGAAACAAATTTGCAGCAGACGACTTTTAAAACATCCTTGTAAAGTGTAGATAATAGTACTGTATTTGGTTTTACTCTTTACCATATGACAAATTTTTAGACGTGTCAAAATTCAAAGGGAAATTAAATGGAGTAACTAGCAAATCTGTTGGGTTTGTATTCACCATTTAAAGTAACACAACTTCTAATTGGCTGAACCATTTGGTTCAGCCAATCGGAAGTTGTGTTACTTTCAAATTCAGAAAATTTTGGAGAAGAAGACTATGAATGTTCTTAAGAATGATTGGTGAATACGGACCCTGAGGTTATTTTTGTAGAGAGTGAAGATCAAGATTTCACTGCCATTTGGTGGCAGTTTAGATCATGATCAGACTGCGCAATCTGATCTTTGATCGACTCTGTTGGCTATTTTGTGAAAGTTAATCTGGAAAAAACACCCCTGAAACTACAGCACCTTATCCTCTTATCCTGATTGAAAAAGTTTATATTTACAAAATATTTAGGGCTTTAACTCCTTACCATAAGACAAATATTTAGACTGGTCCAAATTCAAAGCGATGAAGACATCAAATGAAATTAAGCTGAAATGTTGAAATTTATCCTAGTAAGTACAGAAAACATTGAGGGAAAAGGAGAAAATGCTGATTTCCAGAAAAAAGTCAGGATCTGTTAGGAAAGGATTAATGGTTACATTCATTTGCAGGAGATAAGAAGAAAAGTTCTATACCAGAATCAGGGGAAGCCTTTATTTGAATAAAGTCAATCTTGTTATTTATTCTGCAATGCAAAGGGGGTGGGGGGTAATATTATACTGAGTCGATAGTGTGTCACATGTTAAGGATTAAAAAAAAAAAGGGTGGGGGTTTCAGTAGAAATAATGTAAAATGAAACATACATTAATCTTTTAAATGATAAGCTGTATTCCTAAATATACACACGCAATAATTTTGAAATTCATGATAACTGTTTTGAATTGTTGATTTGGCTTTTTGTGTATATGCAAGGTACACAATATCAACATTTACGTATACAGGGAGGCCTGACAGTTTAAGAAGACCTACAAACTGTTTCATGAAAGTGAATTGCTTTGTTTTGTAAACAGAAATGATAAATTGGCCAGACAGAAAGTCATTAAAAGTTATGATGGGGAATTCTTTCCACATCAATATTTCACTGAACTGTTAAGAAAAAGGCAATTAGATCTAATATTTAAGAAGAAAGTCTAAGTATTGATTATGATATTATTTAGGTTAGAAAAATAGAGTTTAACAATACATGTAGTATACCATTGTATAACATGGAAAATCATACGTGTCTTGTTTGTCAGTTTGCATGCTTATTGATATACTCTACTATAGCTTAGCCTCAAATCTTTACCAAAGAATCTCTTGTTTAGATAACTCTCAGGAAAAGTGCTTTTAAAAAACTTTTTGGGAAAAGGAGATATCTTTTCTCCTCAGAGTACCCTAGCCTTTCAAAGTCATATTCCATCATCACAGGTAGGAAACTTCATATTCAGAGCCAATGGCTCTGACGAGAAAATGTTGTGTTGGTCTTCCGTTTCTGAAGATGTCGGCTGAAAAACAACCGAAAAACAGGTAAGCTTGTCATTATTTGTAATCATGTGTTCTTACGTCTTTGAAATTCCAAAAAAGGAGAATGTCATGCAATGCTCTGGTCTTTCAACGTGTTTCCTACACTACGGAAAGTTGTAACAAGCGTACGATGTTGTCTGAATCATTTGTGGCGTGGGTTGACCTTAGCTAAAATAATATGTCACGGACCTAAATTCAGTCTATTACTGCCATATAATTGGCAATTAAAAGAGAATCTTGCTGATCCAAAAGCATGAATTAATGTCTTGAAACGTTACATTCACTGCTGGTAAAGAATTGAAAAGAAATAGCACAAAAATGATGAATTAAAGAAGGACTCTGACTATGTGGACCGGCTCTGAATATGTAACTCTGCACCGATTGATGAGGACTTCCTTTCAAAAATTCAGTTTTCTGTAAAAAGTTACTTAGGAAGTAGGCTTTGTTTTTCCGTTAGCACCTTTCAGTCCAAAATGTAGTACTATTGTTGGATGGAACATGACCAAATTTATTAAAATACAAAGGACTGGTCTTGTCACGATTGAAAAATCCTGTCGAAAATTAGTCTATCTAAATTTTAAAAAATACTTCTGTGTAGCTTTTGATTAATAGAATGGTCTATACATGTATATAGCTTTTGTCATGCTTTCGTCATAAGTGCAGCCGACACGTAAGCAAAAATAATGAAAAATATTTGGCATCTTCGGAAGACTCTTTGGTCTTGAAACAGTCACTAAAAAGCTAAATGGAAAATGTACCGACCGTAGCAGAGATGATGAATAGAAAAAAAAAACTTTTACAAAATGTGAGAAATACATTTGACCTATTCACAATACACTCCTCAGGGTATATGTGTGAACACTCTTAACTCCTTTTAATACTTAACACAACACAACAGAATGTAAGGTGGGTGGAGTATATACAAGTCTTTAACAATGAAAAAGAATCTTTTTCACAAGCATTTCAAGACCAAAAAGTGTTCATAGATCCCTGATTCTGATAGTGCTTATTCAGATCTTTCAATGTTCAATTAACCAGATGCATATTAGATCAGAAAATGTCACCTATCAGTTATCTTTAAGCCAATGATAAACAAACATCCATCCAAACAAACAATCACATTTTTTGCAGTCTAATATTGATCTACACTGCCTGCAGAACCAACTAAAGTTGTGAGAGGCACTTTAAGGGTTCATAATGAATAGCTTCGAGTTATTTATTTATTTTTTTTTTACATCCTCGATATTTGTATGAATATCCTAAACACTGTCGTTTGCACTTGTTTTAGAAATCTCACACAGACCCCTCCCCATTTCTAATGTAGAAATCGTTCACTTTACGCCGTAATTAGATTGCAACTCCAATATCATGATTTACTGAGTGTGTATGCAATTAGCTGTTTTGAGTCACTATTTAGGATAAAAAGGCAGTTTGAAGGGTCTTTGAGCGGTTTATGTAAATTTGGCATCTGTTTTGTCGTGGGTTTTCGTGTTTTGCCGTGCCGAGTAATTTTTATTAAGTAAAAAGTAAAATTCTGAAAAAAAAAAAAAAGCCTGCGTATTGTCCCGTTTTATTCATATCCATTTCGTCTGCACATGCTTAAAAAAATTTTGGACATCGGGTATTTTTTTCGGAGCAAGGTTTTTTTAAAGTTTAAGACTTTTAATGCTTTCTTTAAGCAGACGTACACGTAAAATACATCATGAAAATTCCCTTAAACTGTTCGAAAAACTACTTGGCACGGCAAAACACGAAAATCCATGACAAAGAAGGTGCCAAGTTTACATAATCCGCTTAATGACCCTTCAAACTGCCTTTTTCTCCTAAATAATGACTCAAAACAGCTAATTTGCATACACAATCAATATATCATGATATTGGAGCTAGAATCTCAATCTAATTACGGCATAAAGTGAATGATTTTTACATTAGAAATGGGGAGGGGTCGGCGCGAAATTTCTGAAACAAGTGCAAACGACAATGTTTAGGACATTCATACAAATGTCTAGGACGGAAAAAGAAAAATAATTAACTCGAACCTATTCAGTATGAACCCTTAAAGTGCCTGTCACAACTTAGTTGGTTCTGCAGCCAGTGTAGATCAAGATTAGACTGCACAAAACGTGATCGTTCGCTTGGATGGATGTTTGTATATCATTGGCTTAGAAAATAACTAATATATGACATATTCTGATCTAATATGCGTTTGGTTAATTGAGCATTGAAAGATCTGGGTGAGTACAATCAAAATCAGGGATCTATGAAAATTTTTTGGTCTTGATGTGCTTGTGAATTTGATTTTTTTTTCTGTTAAAGACTTGTATATACCCCACCCACCTGATACATTGTTGTGTTGTGTTAGGTGTTGAAAAGAGTTAAGAGTGTTCACAAATATACCCTAGGCGTGTAATGCAAATACACTGTAGCTCAATTATATTTCTCACGCTTTGTAAAAGTTTTTTTTTCTATTCAATATCTCTGCTACGGTCGGTACATTTTCCATTTAGCTTTTTAATGACTGTTTCAAGACCAAAGAGTCTTCCGAAGATGCCAAATTTTTTTTTTTTCTTACATGTGGGCTGCACTTATGACGAAAGCATGACAAAAGCCATATACGTATAGACCATTCTGTTAATCAAAAGCTACACAAAAGTATTTTCAAAAGCCAGATAGACTAATGTTCGACAGGATTTTTCAATCGTGACAAGACCAGTCCTTTGTATTTTCATAAATTCGGTCATGTTCCATCCAACAAAAAGTACCACATTTTGGACTAAGAGGTATTAACGGAAAAACAAAGCCTGCTTCCTAAGTAACTTTTTACAGAAAACTAAATTTCTGAAAGGAAGCCCTCATCTATCGGTGCTGAGTTACACATTCAGAGCTGGTCCACATAATCGGAACCCTTCTTTATTTTCATCATTTTTGTGCTATTTCTTTTCAGTTCTTTACCAGCAGTGAATATAACATTTCAAGACATTAATTCATGCTTTTGGATCAGCAAGATTCTCTTTTAATTGCCAATTATATGGCAATAATAGACTGAATTTAGGTCCGTGACATATTATTTTAGCTAAGGTCAACCCACGCCACAAATGATTCAGACAACATCGTACGCTTGTTACAACTTTCTGTAGTGTAGAAAACACGTTGAAAGACCAGAGCACTGCATGACATTCTCCTTTTTTGGAATTTCAAAGACATAAGAACACATGATTACAAATAATGACAAGCTTACCTGTTTTTTGGTTGTTTTTCAACCGACATCTTCAGAAACGGAAGACCAACACAACATTTTCTTGTCAGAGTCATTGGCTCTGAATATGAAGTTTCCTACCTGTGATCATCCTAGGAACTTTTAAGTTGTTGTCTGCAAACTTTAATGCTTTCAATTTGGATAAGTGTAAAACTTTGTGGGTTGGTAAAGAGTTAATACATGTATTTCAAAATACATGAGTGGGATCCAAATTGTAATACTCAGAAGGATTTTTGTATTCTGATTATCAACATAACTGTAACCCACATTATTTTCAGCTTGGCGGTTTTTGAAGAAAACGAGAGTATTGTCAGAGCCTTGTTATTGACTGTGCCATTGTGATGCATGCAAAAACTTTTAACACTTTTAGATATCTCTCAAGGGCATAGGTAGCTCAAAATAAAGTATATAATTATATGCTAATGTATTACCGAAGGTATTTATCCCGGCGCTAAGCACAGAGAAGGGGAATTTGAATATCATTTGTCTGATCTGCAAATGCTTTGGGTTTTGACAGGTCCAAAATTTTGTCATTTCTGCAGATACTTATTAAGTATGTCTTACAAATTACTGCATTTGAACAGTCTTTCAGAAAAATATATTACATTGTGATTTTCTGTTGCTATTCTGGAAAATACTGTCATGAAATTGTAATAATTGGATACAAAGTACTCAAGTGAAATACCCAATCCATTTATTTTGCACTAAAACTTTAACATTTAAAAGCTATTTAATTAACCCTTGAACAATTCCATGCTTGAAAATCCTGTTTTAAAAAATGGCACTGTAGAAAGAGGCTTTGAAAATATGAGAAAATGCTGGCAACCAGCATTTTCTCCTTTTCCAACATTGTTTTCTTCCCCGATAAAGGCAAATCCCATTTTTTGAGTTTCATTTGATTAATTGATCACCAGTACTTTGGACAAGACCAAAATTTTGTCATCTGAGAGAGTTAAGAGTGTCGACCACAGGGCATAAATAAAGAGATAGTCTAATAATTTTGTTAAATACTGTGAAAAATGAAAGCAGTTTCTTAACATACAAAAAAATCCAAAATTTTATGTAACTAGTTACAGAGGGGATATGCTTCAAATTCACATGCTTTTATTTTTCTGAGGGAAACTATTTGCCAACACTTAGCGCCGAATTAACCTGACGGACATTTTCAGTCTAGAAATAAGACCCAATTATTTGCAATTTTAAGGTTGCACTTGTTTAGAATGTCTCATCAAAGCAGACACTGTAGATCACAGATCAGACTGCACGTTTTGTGCAGTCTGATCTTGATTTACACTGGCTGCAAAAGCAACTGTAGTTGTGAAAGGCACTTTAGGGGTTAAGTGAAAATGAAAACATGTTGATGAAAGACAAATATTTGATCTCCAGGTATGGAAACAAATGACAGGTTACCACAGTCAATTCTCGATACCATAATTACAATCAATATTACTCGACATGTTTGTAAAAGGTATCATTTTTAACAAATGTTTATAACCCATTGTCATAATACAATTTTTAGAAAAAAATACCTCACACACTTTTTGAAAAAAATATGTAGTGCAAAATGAATTAATTGGACATTTACTCTTTTACTGCAAAATTTGTCTGTGCATACAATTTCAAGATGGCTCTTATGATGGGATTTGCCTTTGAGAGGGTAGAAAACATTTAGGGAAAAGGAGAAAATTTCTGTCACGAAAATTTTATCCTATTCCAACAATTTTTCTAAAGGCATAGTTCCTTAGGCTTGATAAGACACAGGGTTGTCTGGTTTTAAGCCTGTACTGCACAATCCCAAGTTTTAACCATGTTGGGGAAGTAAACTTTTGAAAGCATTGTGGGAAAAGGGAAAAAAATGTTTGTAACCAGATTTTTCTTCTTTTCCCTGCAATGTTTTCCAAAAACAAATTCAAATTTCCAGTCACCTTTTTTAGCTCACCTGAGCACAAAGTGCTCAAGGTGAGCTTTTGTGATCGTGCTGTGTCCGTTGTCCGTCGTGCGCTCTAGAGGCCACATTTTCAGTCTGATACTCATGAAACTTGGTCAGAATGTTTGTCTTGATAATATTTCGGACGAGTTCGAAAATGGGTCATGTCGGGTCAAAAACTAGGTCACTAGGTCAAATCTTAGAAAAACCTTGTGAACGCTCTAGAGGCCAGATTTTCAGTCCAAAACTCTTGAAAGTTGGTCAGGATCTTTGTCTAGATGATATCTCAAATGAGTTTGAAAATTGGTCATGTCAGGTCAGAAACTAAGTCACTAGGTCACATCTTAGAAAAACCTTGTGTATGCTCTAGAGGCCACATTTTCAGTCCAGAACTCCTGAAAATTGGTCAGAATATTTTTCTTGATGATATCTCAAATGAGTTTGAAAATGGGTCATGTCCGGTCAAAAACTAGGTCACTAGGTCAAATCTTAGAAAAACCTTGTGTACGCTCTAGAAGCCACATTTTCTGCCCAAAACTCTTGAAAGTTAGTCAGAGTGTTTGTCTTGATGATACCTCAGACGAGTTTGCAAAAGGGTCAGATCGGGTCAAAAACTAGGTCACTAGGTCAAATCTTAGAAAAAACTTTGTGTACGCTCTAGAGGCCACATTTTCAGTCTAAAAACCTTGAAAATTAGTCAAAATGTTTTTCTTGATGATACCTTGCATGAGTTTGAAAATGGGTCATGTCCAGTCAATAACTAGGTCACTAGGTCAAGTCTTAGAAAAACCTTGTGAACGCTCTAGAGGCCACATTTTCTGTCCAAAATTCTTGAAAGTTAGTCAGAATGTTTTCCTTGATGATATCTCAGACAAGTTAAAAAATGGGTCAAGTTAGGTCAAAAACTAGGTCACTAGGTCATATCTTAGAAAAACCTTGTGTAGGCTCTAGAGGCCACATTTTCAGCCCAAAACTCTTGAAAGTTGGTCAGAATATTTGTCTTGATTATATCTTGGATGAGTTTGAAAATGGGTCATGTCAGGTCAAAATCTAGGTCACTAGGTCAGATCTTAGAAAAACCTTGTGTATGCTCTAGAGGCCACATTTTCAATCCTATACTCCTGAAACTTGGTCAGAATGTTTGTCTTGATGATTTCTTGGACCAGTTTGCAAGTGGATCATTTTGGGTCAATAACTAGGTCACTGAGTCAAATCTTCAAAAAACCTTTTTCAGTCAAATACTCACGAAAATCTTTGTAGAATGTTTGTCATAATATCTCAAAAGAGATTGAAAATGGGTCATGTTTGGTCAAAAGACTCAGGTGAGGGACTTCAAAGCTATCATGGCCCTCTTGTTTTGTCATTTGCAAATGCTTGCAGTTTGGAAAAGGCTAAGATTGTGTTTTTTGGGGAAGAGCTAAAGGAATATGCCTGAATATTAGTATTCCAACTGTGTTTGCCATATCTCACAAATCATGGGTACATGTGTTTCCAAGAGAAAAAAAATGAAGTTGGCTAAAATATTTGAACATTTAGGGTAATATAAATGATAAGATCAGACCGCATTTGTTGTGCAGTCTGATTTTTTATCTAAACTGTCATCAAAAGTACCCATGGAGATATATATATATATATGACCTATGCTCTGGCAAAAGGGGGCTTAATGCATCTCCATACATACAATACAATACAATACATGATACCAAGCAAGCCATCATATGATTAGGATTCCATAATACCCACTTTTTTTAACAACCGACCTGATCATTAGTTAGACTGGTCCTTGTACATACAGAAAATTGACCTGTAGTGAAAAGTTTTTGCCCACTTATCAGCGCGAATGGAATGTACAGGCTGACCTGGGTCAATACTTTTCAAAGATGCATTAAGCCCCCTTTTCACCAGAGCATGGCTCAAATAATCTTGGTATTTTAACCCTGAAACTGCTTTATAGATTAGATGAAAATTTCTACCCAGTAGTTAAAATCCAAATACTTTGATTTCAAAATGCTTTTTAGAGGAAATATCTCAAGGTGTGTGGGGAAATATCTCACCTTATAGGTCAGTGAAGATCAAGATCAGATTGCATGATTAAGTCTGATCTTAATCTTAAATGACCGCTAAAGCTAGTTTGGTCTGTTTTAGCAGGCTATGGGTTAAGGTTAGCGTTGATGCATACAAGATTGAAGTATAAATTTTCATAGATAAGAGTTGAATCTGTATTTTATGTTCATGATCTCCAGATTCTGGGAAACTGACTGAGAGCCCCAAAAGTGGCCAACATTTAACAATGCAGGTGTTAAAATGCATTGAAAATTAAATCATACAATTTAAAAGTATTGAAATATTTATGAAGATGACAATCTGGTATTGTACAGTCTGTCCAAGTGTTAGTTGCTGGCAGAAAAATTTATTTTAAAAGTAGGTCAAAAGTTGCCAGGTCTCTCTATCTTTTGTTTACTTTTAACCTGGTTTTAAAATTTATTTTTCTGTAAGTTACTAACACTAAATGGACGGACTATACGGACATGTGATCTTTTAGTCACTGTTGGGGCACCTTATACTGAAAAATGTACTTAAGGGTTTCCATTTAATTTTTGTTTGTAGAAAGATTAGCTGGTTTCCCAGAGACGCCACTGACAATTTCCGAGTGCTCTGTAAGTCAGGATGACAGCGGCCATGTTAGTGGAGGATCACGCGAGGCTACTCCAAAACACAAACGGACTGACAGCGGGTACAGTCAGTCTTCATTGCCATCCACGCTGTCCACAGTAACAGATGTATGTACAAGAGTATCTCTTGTTGTTTTGTTGTATTGTATTTCTATATTATTTGACCCATTTCCATAAAAGCTGTTTTAATGCATACCATTGATTCTAAAAAAACAAAAGACTGGAAAAAAAATTATAACAGATGTCAAAATTTCAAACTATCATATCAGCCCTGTACCACACAATATAATGCAGTGGTATGTAAAGCTGTATGGTAATGGGTTAATATTAGTGCACAAACTTACTGTTGTAAAGTCTGTAATAGCTTTTTTGATTGAATCTAAATACTTGTACACATATCATTGTTTCAACAATGGTTATGTGGAAAAGCAGCCAGTGGCTTGTGTGCAGTAATGGTATAAGAAGCTCCAGGAAAGAATAGATAGGTGCACTGGCCACCGTGATATAACTGAAATAATGTTGAAAATGGTGTTACAATCGATCAATAAATACATGTACTGAAAGTTTTTTTAAATTAGGAATTCAAATGTTATTATGACGGCATCAGTTTTCATTTACAGCTAATTTATTTTATGGAATCATTCTGATCTTAGTCTACATTGTTTGCCATTATCAAGGCAACAGGAACTTATGGGTTGACCAGGTGCTGCTGAATGTCACAAAAACTGCAAGAAGGCTGACTCTTTCAGACACTGGCTGATGCCAGGTTGAGTACTTTGTACTATGCCACTAGTTAATCTATGATACAAATCTTTAAGAATGGTTTTTGCATTCTTATACAAGAGCATTATTGAAAAGGGTAATGTAAAATCACAAAAAACATGAAAAGTTAACATAAGTTTGAATTGAGAATTCAGATATTTTTAATCTGTTCCACACAAGGTTTGATTGTTGTAACTTTGATTTTGTTTTGTTTTGGCTACCCTGCTCTAAGCCTAGATGTTGTGAAGTTTAATTTCAACTCTTTATCAAATGACAAAATTTCAGACTTGTCCAAATTCAAAGCACTTGCAGACGAAAAGTTATGTGTGACTTTAAAGATGAGATTTGTCTCTAAAAGTGTAGAAAACATTTTGGGAAAAGGAGAAAATGCTAGTGACCAGCATTTTTAGCTCACCTGAGCACAAAGTGCTCAGGATGAGCTATTGTGATCACTCACCATCAGTCGTCGTCCGCCATCCGTCCATCTGTCCGTCGTCTGTCCGTCTGTCTGTCTGTCCGTCCGTCGTCCGTCCGTCCGTCGTCCGTCCATTCACATTTTTTTGTTTACACTCTAGCATCTGCAAATATTAACCAATCGGCACCAAACTTGGTCAAAATATATATGACCATAAGATCTCGGATGATTTCGATTATGGGTCTAATCGGACCAAACAACTGGAGTTATTTGCCCTTGAATTAGTAAAATTGCTATATTTGACTTTGTTTACACTCTAGCATCTACAATTTTTCACCAATCAGCACCAAACTTGGTCAAAATATATATGACCATAAGATCTCAGATGAGTTCAATAATGGGTCTAATCAGACCAGAACAACTGGAGTTATTTGCCCATGAATTGGAAAAATTGCTATATTTGACTTTGTTTACACTCTAGCATCTACAATTATTAACCAATCAGCACCAAACTTGGTCAAAATATATATGACTATACGATCTCGGATGAGTTCGATAATGGGTCTAATCGGACCAGAACAACTGGAGTTATTTGCCCTTAAATTAGAAAAATTGCTATATTTGACCTTGTTTACACTCTAGCATCTACAAATATCAACCAATCAGCACCAAACTTGGTCAAGATATATATGACCATAAGATCTGGGATGAGTTCGATTATGGGTCTAATCGGACCAGAACAACTGGAGTTATTTGCCCTTGAATAAGAAAAATTGCTATATTTGACTTTTTTTACACTCTAGCATCTAAAATTTTTTACCAATCAGCATCAAACTTGGTCAAAATATTTATGACCATAAGATCTTGGATGAGTTTGATTATGGGTCTAATCGGACCAGAACGACTGGAGTTATTTGCCCTTGAATTAGAAAGTTCTGTAGAATAGTTCTTTGTCCGGAGCATAACTTTGTCATCTCCAGCTCGATTGACTTGAAACTTGGCATTTGTGTTTGTTGCAATAATACGGAGTGCAGTGTGAATGAACCATAACTCTACCTCGTACTGTCTATGAGTTATTTCCCTTTGATCGTCATTTTTACAGCATTTTCTGCTTGTCCGGAATATAACTTTGTCATCTCTAGCGTGAACATCTTCAAATTTGGTATGCATGATTGTTGAAAAATTACGGAGTGCAGTGCACAAGAACCATAACTCCTCCTAGCACGAATTTTGAGTTATTCCTCCTTTGACCTTCATTTTTACAGCATTTCTTGCTTGTCCGGAGCATAACTTTGTCATGTTAAGTAGGAATGACTTGAAATATGGTATACTTATTTGTTGCAATATTTGGAAGTGCAGTGCACAAGAATTGTAACTCTACCTCGTGCTGTCTTTGAGTTATTTCCTTTTGATCGTCATTTTTACAGCATTTAGTGCTTGTCCGGAATATAAGTTCGTCATCTCAAGTCAGAATGACTTCAAACTTGGTATGCATGTTTGTTACAATATTACCGAGTACCATGTGCAAGAACAGTAACTCTACCTAGCACGGATTTTGAGTAATTCCACTTTGATCTTCATTTTTATACGCCCGTCAAAGACGGGACGTATTATGGGATCACCCATGGCGGGCAGGCGGGCGGGCGGCATCCAGTTCTTTGTCCGGAGCATAACTTTGTCATCTCCAGTCCGATTGACTTGAAACTTGGCATTTGTGTCTGTTTCAATAATATGGAGTGCATTGCGAAAGAACAATAACTCTACCTCATGCTGTCTTTGAGTTATTTCCCTTTGATCGTCATTTTTACAGCATTTTCTGCTTGTCCGGAGCATAACTTTGTCATCTCCAGTCCGATTGACTTGAAACTTGGCATTTGTGTTTGTTGCAATAATACGGAGTGCAGTGCAAAAGAACAATAACTCTACCTCGTGCTGTCTTTGAGTTATTTCCCTTTGATCTTCATTTTTACAGCATTTTCTGCTTGTCCGGAGCATAACTTTGTCATCTCCAGTCCAATTGACTTGAAACTTGGCATTTGTGTTTGTTGCAATAATACGGAGTGCAGTGCGAAAGAACCATAACTCTCCTTCGTGCTGTCTTTGAGTTATTTCCAATTGATCGTCATTTTTACAGCATTTTCTGCTTGTCCAGAATATAACTTTGTCATTTTTAGTCTGAACATCTTCAAATTTGGTATGCATGATTGTTGAAAAATTATGGAGTGCAGTGCACAAGAACCATAACTCTTCCTAGCACGAATTTTGAGTTATCCCCCCTTTGATCTTCATTTTTATAGCATTTCTTGCTTGCCCGGAGCATAACTTTGTCATCTTAAGTAGGAATGACTTGAAATATGGTATGCTTATTTGTTGCAATATTTGGAAGTGCAGTGCACAAGAATTGTAACTCTACCTCGTGCTGTCTTTGAGTTATTTTCCTTTGATCATCATTTTTACAGAATTTACTGCTTGTCCGGAATATAACTTTGTCATCTCAAGTCAGAATGACTTCAAACTTGGTATGCATGTTTGTTGCAATATTACGGAGTACAGTGCACAAGAACAATAACTCTACCTATCATGGATTTTGAGTAATTCCACTTTGATCTTCATTTTTACAGTCCTGTTCTTTGTCCGGAGCTTAACTTTGTCATCTCTAGTCCGATTGACTTGAAACTTGGCATTTGTGTTTGTTGCAATAATACGGAGTATAGTGCGAAAGAACCATAACTCTACCTTGTGCTGTCTTTGAGTTATTTCCCTTTGATCGTCATTTTTACAGCATTTTCTGCTTGTCTGGAATATAACTTTGTCATTTTTAGTCTGAACATCTTCAAATTTGGTATGCATGATTGTTGAAAAATTACGGAGTACAGTGCACAAGAACTATAACTCTTCCTGGCATGAATTTTGAGTTATTCCCCCTTTGATCTTCATTTTTGTAGCATTTCTTGCTCATCAGGAGCATAACTTTGTCATGTTAAGTAGGAATGACTTGAAATATGGTATGCTTATTTGTTGCAATATTTGGAAGTGCAGTGCACAAGAATTGTAACTCTACCTCGTGCTGTCTTTGAATCATTTCCCTTTGATCGTCATTTTTACAGCATGTAGTGCTTGTCCGGAATATAACTTTGTCATCTTAAGTCAGAACAACTTCAAACTTGGTATGCATGTTTGTTGCAATATTACAGAGTACAGTGCACAAGAACAATAACTCTGCCTAGTGCGGATTTTGAGTAATTCCACTTTGATCTATATTTTTGCAGTATTTCTTGTCCGGAACGGAACTTTGTCACCTCAAGTCAAATAGACTTGAGACTTGGTAAACATGTTTGTTGCAGTTATGAAAAGTGCAATGCACTGGAGCCGTAACCTTACCTAATGCCCTTTTGGAATTATTCCCTATTCATTTTTTTTTTTTCCAGCTTTTCATGCTTCTCTACAATATAACTTTGTCTTTTCATGTTGGAATGACCTGAAACTTTATATGCATGTTTCCTTAACATTAGAGGAGACATTCATGCCTATTTCAATCACTTACATGATTTCTGCTGCACTAGTATTTTCCTCTACCTACCCTTTATGATTATTATCCCCCCTCGACAACTGGCGGTGGGACGGGCGTATCTTGCGCCAATTTGCCGCTCTTGTTACAGTATTTCTTGCTTGTCCGGAATGGAACTTTGGAGTCTCAAGTCAGATTGACTTGAGACTTAGTAAACATGTTTGTTGCATTACCTGCCCTTTGCAGTTATTATACCTCCTCGACAACTGGCGGTGGGATGGGCATATCTTGTGACAATTTGCCGCTCTTGTTTCATTATCATTTGGCCTTGAACCTCAATAATTGGTATTTATCTTCATTCTAGACCTTTACTGCTTAGTACTCAGGTGAGCGATATAGGACCATCATGGTCCTCTTGTCTCCTTTTCCCCACAATGTTTTCTAAAGGCCTCTATCTCAGGGTTGTTAAAATTTGGGATTGTGTGGTAAAGAGTTCATTCATGAACTCTTCACCAAACAACAAAATTTTAGACTTGTCCAAATCCAAAGCTTTTGCAGACAACAAATTAAATGTGGCAGAAAATTTGGAATTTTTCTTTGAAAGGGTAGAAAATATTGTGGGAAAACAAGAAAATGCTAATTACCAGCATTTTCTCCTTTTCCCAAAAAAATTTTCAAAAGCTTTTTTGCTTGGGGTTGTTGTTAAAACTCCAGATTATTTGGTAAAGGGTTATCTGAACATGACTAATGTTTATATATCAATTTGTTTGCATCTTCAATTTATGATGTTGTAATACTGTTGTCACAGAAACACTTTCAAACTTTCCACCAGACGACAAAATTTCAGATTCTTACTTCATTGGAAGTATTTGGATTCAACAGATTAACTCTTTAACAGATGACAAAATTTCAGACTCCTCCAAATTGGAAGTATTTTGACAGTTGACAAATTAAATGCAACTCAAATGATTTGATCTGTCTCCAAATGGGTCGAATACAATGTCAGAAAAAGGAGAAAATGCTGGTTACCAGCATTTTCTCCTTTTCCCACAATGTTTTCTTTCCTCAAAGACACACCTTACTATTTCAGCCACATCTTATTTGTAATCTGAAAATTCTTTCAATTGGATCAGTCATAAATTTTGTCATTTGGGTAAGGGCTGATGATGAAATAGTCTAAATAATGGGATTTGTCTATGCAGGATATTAGCATTTTCCCCTTTTCCTATGATGTTTTCAAAAGCTTTTTTCAAGAGAGTTGTTGTACAAGATCATTGATTTGTTGAAGGTGGAACTGTCTGTCCAACCAATCTTTTTCTGTATCAACCTAGAGGAATAAAACTTGTAAAAAAATCTTGGAAAAAGGAGAAAATAGTGGTGACAAGCATTTTTTCCTTTTCCCATGATGTTTGGCTGCCATTTCAAAGACAATTCTCATCATTTGAGTTTGGTTTTGCCTTGCTGATTACAAATGGTGTCCATATGAATGAGTAAAAAAAAAATTGTCCTTTGGTAAATGGTTGAATATGTCACATTGCTCTGTCTGCACTTAATGTTGTTGTCAGTTAAATGTATTGTTTCTTTAGAAATCTGAGGAAGAGGAAGATATTGACAAGATTGTTG
Source organism: Hippopus hippopus (assembly GCA_946811185.2). Lineage (NCBI taxonomy): Eukaryota > Metazoa > Mollusca > Bivalvia > Cardiida > Cardiidae > Hippopus > Hippopus hippopus. The sequence continues at coordinate 15,216,491 of OX328101.1, forward strand.
CCAATATCCATTCCAAAGCTGGTAACCGTGGTAACCTTCTGACTGTTACATCCGTAAGTTATAAAACAGAAAGCCTGTATTGATATTCCTGAATTTTGCCTTATTTAACCCAAATCTTTGTTGCGTATAGCCCATAGCATGCCAAATCAATGAAATGGACATTCAGACTCAAAATTTGTCCAAGTTTGATTTTGGGGGAGGTTTTTGGCAGTGGCCCACCAAATCTTCTCTTACACTTTAATGTATATAAATGTGACATGGGGGGTTGAACTCTAACAGAAGAGAATTTTCATTCATTGATTGGAGATGACAGTTTATAGGAAAATTTCATCTAATTTTTTTTCATGATTGATTTAAATGTTTCCTTCACATTAAAATATAAAGGTCATTAAGTGCCAATAATGCAAATCAGACCCTTATGGGCCTCTTGTTTAGTTCCTCATAGTAACACTGACTATGAGCAATTTTTATCAGCAAGCAAAAATTATCATGCTTCTTATCAAACTTTGTTTTTAAAGATTTGCAGAAGCGTAGGAATTTATGATATTATGTTGATCATTTTTTTTTAGCTCCTCAAATTAAAACCTATACAAATGAGCCATGCTCTGGCAAAAGGTGGATTAATGCATCTCTGCGATGCATCAGTCATTACAGTCATGGATATTTAAAATTCATCTTGTCTAACAACAGAGACTGAACCGTGAGGTAGACTGGACCTCTGACATGCAGAAAATTGAGCAGTAGCAAAAAGTTTCGATCCAAGACAGCCTGGGCAGACTGTGACACTGACCTGGCTTTACACTTTTTTTTCATATGCATTAACCTCATTTTCACAAAGCATTGCTCATTTTGACTTTGACTCAATTAGTTTATTTCTTGGAAAAGTGGATTATAATGCTTTTAATATTAATTTAATCGTAGCGATAGCTTACTATTCATTTGTATCCTTACCTGCACTATTACACTATAAATGGACCGTGACCTACAGAAGATCAACTCTTGTTTTCAAGGCTATGAGAAAGAAGGCTTTCAAAAACATTGTGGAAATTAGAGAAAATGCTGGATGCAAATATTTTCAGTTTGGAAAAGTCTAAAATTTTGTCAGTTGGTAAATATTTCATAGAAGCCTGCCTATTATAGGAACTTTTGCACATACAATTTTTACTATGATTGGTTGACTGTTAAAGGAGTCACTGCCCTTTGAGTTAGAAGGCACCTTGAGGTTTTCTAGTCGTGGGATTTAGAATAAAAATTCACTCTAACACTCAGCAAAATTTTTAGACTAGTCCAAATTGAATGCAATTGCAGACAACATGATAAATGTTACCATAATGTTGAATTTGCTGTGGAAGGGTTAAAAACATTGTGGAAAAAGAAAGAAAATGCTGGTCCTCCTTTTCATGTTTTCAAAAGTCTTCCTTTTCAGGGTTGTGATTGTTTGGCATGGGGTTAAATTTTGAATGGTTGTTGAATTTTTTGCAGCCTAATGACATGATTTTCTTTGTTCGATTACTTTCAGGAGAGCAGAGAAAGTATAGCCAGTTACTACAGTGATGCAGGTGATATAGCCTATAGCACTGTTCCAGTAACAGGGGAGGTTTTGTTTGGAGTAAATTACAACTACAAGACTGGAATGTTGGAGATTGCTGTCAAACAGTGCAAGAATATCGCCATTGCTGATACCAAAAGAAACAGATCAGATCCGTAGGTGGCTTGTGTGGATGTTTATTACCTAATTCTTTACTGACTGACAAAATTTTAAGACTGATCAATTTCAATAGAATTTGCACACAACAAAATAAACATGGCTCAAATGATGTACCTTGTCTCAGAAATGTTAGAAAACTTTGTTAGAAAAAGAGAAAATTCTGGTTTCCAAATTTTCTCCTTTTCCCACAATTTTTTTTTACTCTTTTGAAGACAAATCCCATGTTTTCATTCACATTTCACTCTTTACAAAATTACAAGATTTTTAGACTGGTCCAAAACAAAGTATCTGCAGATGACAAAATAAATGTGACCCAAATGATGGGATTCACATCAGAAAGGGTAGAAAACATTGTGGAAAAGGAAGAAAATGCTGGTTTCCAGCATTTTCTTCTCTTCTCTTCCCACAATGTATTCAAAAGCCTTCTTTCTCAGGATTGTTATAATTAGAGGTACCCAGCGGTACACCATATAGCTGGGTACCACTGTCCTAGCGGCAGGTAAGCCACAAATCCGGTTTTGTGTGTGCACGAGGGTAATATGCTAGAGTGCTATTATTAGAGAAAGTGACTGCGTGGCTCACTTCTAGCGAGACTGCCTTCAATAGCAGTCGCATTTTTTTTTTTGGTATTCAAATTCGATACATTGGTAATAACATTGCTTTGATCTTAAGTACAAGACTGGTTCTACAACATTTGTTGTCATTGTGATGTAAGAATGTTCGGTTTTTTTTTGTGTGGTAGCTACAAATACAGTTTATCGAATGAGGCACAACATTCCATGGCACTAGACTTTGACAAATGGGCACAGGTTTCCAGAGTTTTTTCTACTTGTAGTTTTTATCTCTGGTTGTTCCTGGGCGAGTCAGCCATAGCATTACTGTAATATATAACTAATGCAAAACTGATATACGCACATGGTAAAAAGGAAACATTGTTGAAAGCTGCGTAAATCACCACTCAGTAACTATTTTATGTGCTATAACACGAAGTTTCTTTCATAAGTATTTGATTAAGCTGTATGTGAACAATTCAGTTCTTCGTTTAGGATCATGTCTATATATGCTATATAGATCTAGTATTCAGTTAAATATTGTACATATTGTGCATATTGGGTTAAGGTGTATGACAAATATGTCATTCATCATACATGATCATTTCTATATGTGCTATAATGATAAGTAACATATTATGCATATTCGATTCAGCTGTTTGTGTGCTATTCAATTTGTCATATGTATTTCGTGACCGATGCAACTGCTAATACAAGCGTCTCTCTGATCGCGCATACAAGCGTCTCTCTGATCGCACAACAAAGAGTGTTGTTGTTGTTGTTTTGGGCGACGTGTAGGTAGGATTGTGTGGTACAAGTTCTAACATAGAAACAAAGAAGGAAAACTTTAAAATTCTTCTTCTCTAAAATGGGGAAGTGTAGAGCTTTGATATTTGGTATGTAGCATCTCCTAGTGGACCTCTACCAAGTTTGTTCAAATGATGCCGCTGGGGTCAAAACTGGCCCAGTCCTGGTTGTCACAAGTTCTAACATAGAAACAAAGAAGGAAAACTTTAAAATTCTTCTTCTCTAAAACAGGGAGGTGTAGAGCTTTGACATTTGGTATGTAGCATCTCCTAGTGGACCTCTACCAAGTTTGTTCAAATGATGCCGCTGGGTTCAAAACTGGCCCCGCCCAGGGGGTCACAAGTTCGAATATAGGAACAAAAACGGAAAACTTTAAAATTCTTCTTTTCTGAAACTGAGGTTTGATATTTGGTATGTAGTGAACCTGTTCTTAGTTTGTTAGCCCACCTGAGCACAACATGTTTAGTGAGTTCAAAATTGGGTCACCTGGGGTCATAAACTAGGTCACTAGGTCAAATTAAAGAAATACCTTGTTGGCACTCCAGAGGCCACATTTATTGCTCAAATGACCTGAAATTTGGTCAGAATGTTTGTCTTAATGAAATCTCGGATGTCTTAATGAAATCTCGGATGTCTTAATGAAATCTCGGATGGGTTTGGATTTGGGTCACCTGGGATCATAAACTAGGTCACTAGGTTAAATTAAAGATACTTTATGGGCACTTTAGAGGCCACATTTTTTGCTCAATTGACTTGAAAATTGGTCAGAATGTTTGTCTTGATAAAATCTCACAGGAGTTTGAATTTTGGTCAACTGGGGTCATAAACTAGGTCACTAGGTCAAAGAAATACCTTTAGGGAACTCGAGAGGCCATTTATTGTCCAATTGATTTGAAAATTGGTTAAAATGTTTCTCTTGATGAAATCTATGAGGAGTTCAAAATTGGGTCACCTAGGGTCATTATCTAGGTCACTAGGTCAAATTAAAGAATTACCTTTAGGGCACTCTAGAGGCCACATTTCTTGCTCAGTTGACTTGAAAATTGATCAGAATGTTTGTCTTGCTGAAATATTGGATGAGTTTGAAATTGGGTCACCTGGGGTCATAAACTAGGTCACTAGGTCAAATTAAAGAAATACCTTGTGGGCACTCTTAGAGATCACACTTTTTTGCTCAGTTGACTTGAAAATTGGTCAGAATGTTTGTCTTGATAAAATCTCACATGAGTCTGAATTTGGGTCAACTGGAGTCATAAACTAGGTCACTAGGTCAAATTAAAGAAATATCTCTAGGGCACTCTAGAGGCCACAGTTATTGTTCAATTGATTTGAAAATTGGTTAAAATGTTTCTCTTGATCAAATTTAAGATTAGTTCAAAATTGGGTCACCTGGGGTCATAATCTAGGTCACTAGGTCAAATTAAAGAAATACCTTTAGGGCACTCTAGAGGCCACATTTCTTGCTCAATTGACTTGAAAATTGGTCAAAATGTTTGTCTTGATAAAATATTGGATGAGTTTGAAATTGGGTCACCTGGGGTCATAAACTAGGTCACTAGGTCAAATTAAAGAAATACCTTGTGGGCACTCCAGAGGCCACATTTATTGCTCAATTAACTTGAAAACTTCAGAATGTTTGTCTCCATAAATTTTTGATGAGTTCTAAATTGGGTCACCTATTGAGATAAAGTAGGTCACTAGGTCAACTTACGGAAATTTTTCTTGTGGATGCTCTAGAGGCCACATTTTAAGCTCAATTGACCTGACAATTGGTCAGAAATTGAATTATTGCATGTGGAGTGAAATTTCGCCTATTGACTCAGGTGAGCGATCCAGGGCCATCACGGCCCTCTTGTTTATGTGCTGCAGTGCCTTTTGGCAAGACACTGCAGAGCCCAACCCTTGTGAAACCCAAGAAAGACATTATGAAGTTAGCTGTCTCAAAGGATAACTATGGTAATGATTGAATAAATTTTATCGGTCATAATCAAGAGACTTTGATGTTGACTTGTATTACAGATACTTGAAAACATACCTATTACCTGATAGAACTCGAGGAGGAAAGAGGAAAACCAAAATCAAGAAACATACTGTCAACCCAACATTTGATGAAACATTGAAGGTATTAGCAATGTGTCCTTTTTACCACATTGTTTTCACTTGTATTCATATTTTGAGTCTTAACCCTTTACCACACAATCCCAACTTTTAATGACCTTGAGGAAGAAGCCTTTGGAAAACACTGGGGGAAAAGGAGAAAATACTGGTAACCAGCATTTTCTCCTTTTCACAAATTGTTTTCTACCCTATCAAGAGTTAATTTCATCATTTGAGTCGCATTTAAATTGTCATCTGCAAATGCTTTCATTTTGGACAAGTCTACATTTTTCTCATGTGGTAAAGAGTTAAATTATCATAGTCCTTAAAGCACCAAATCAGAAACTGGACTCTTTTGATCTTGGAAAAAAAAGTCAGATGGTAATTTCAAGGCCCCTTTTGGCCACGATGTCACAGTACAGTGGGGAATGTAGATCCAAGATCAGACTGAACAGAATGTGCAGTCTGATCATGATCTACACAGGCCAACAAACCAACTATAGTTGTGACAGGCACTCTCGGGGTTAATTATTATCCCAACTTTACAAGGATGCTTTCGGAATTGCACCCACAGGATTGTTAGGGAATGGGGTATCTGGTTTCATGGAACTACTTAACTCAAGAAAACACAAGTTTTTACCACAATTGTCAAATATTATTTCTGTTCCTACTTACCTGTGCTAAAGTTATGTCTGAAAATGTACATGTTACAGGACAGTTCAGGCCACAGTTATTTCTAAATCCTTTTGTCTGTGTTCAAGTAAAATCTGAAAATATATGTACGTCTTGGAAGAGTTGAGTTCACAGATATTTCCAAATCATCTTGCCTATGTTGGAGCAAATCATGAAAATAAAGAAATCATGTCAAGGGACAGTTTGGGCCACAGTTATTTCTAAATCTTCTTGCCTGTGTTCAAGTAAAATCTGAAAACAAACATGTCAGGGGACAGTTTTGGATACCATGAACAAGTGGGGAATAAGAATTTAATGATGCTGCCCTGGTGTGCTTTACAAGTTTAGTTTATGTTTCAGTATTCCATATCCAAGAGTGAGTTAGAGAACAGAACTTTGTGGTTAACATTGTGGCACAGTGACAGATTTGGTCGCAACATATTTTTGGGTGAAGTGACAATTAACTTTGATTATTACAAGTTTGATGATCCATCTCCAAAATGGTACCAGCTACAAGAGAGGGTAAGGTTCTATCACTCAAAATTAAACCCTTTATTCAAAGAAAAAATTTTAGGCGCATCCAAATTCAAAGCAGTAGCAGATGACAATTGAGATGTGGTTCAAATCATGGAATTTTCTATTGAAAGGGTAGAAAACATTGTCGGAAAAAGAGAAAATGCTGGTTACCAGCATTTTCTCCTTTTCCCACAATTTTTTCAAAAGCCCTCCTCCTCCTTAAAACTTGGGATTGTGTGGTAGAGAGTTAATCAGATGGACAGACTAGGTAATAGATTGTTCAACTGTCATTTCTTATGCAGCTGTTGGGGAAAAAAATGTTGAGGCTAAAAGTCAGAAATTTTCTGATATCTATGTGACTACTGAAGATATTTACTTCAAACTCTGGCAAGTTGGTAGCTATCAAAAAGAGATCCCAAGCCAGAATTTTTTACTAAATTAGGAACTTCAGCTTAGTGTTGGCACCCTTATGCAGTGCTATTGATAATGTCAACAAGTGTCTTTTGATTGTCACAAATAGAAGTTTAATAGTAAATGAGTTGATCCTGAAGCATTGTGCTCCAGTTTATTTTAATACTCAAAATATTCTATTTAACTCTTAACCAAACGACAATTTTAGACTAGTCGAAATTGAAAGCATTTGCAGTCGATAACTCAGATATGACTGAAAACTTGAAATTTGTTCGGGGAAGGGTAGAAAACATTGTGGGAAAAAGAGAAAATGCTGGTCACCAGCATTTTCTCCTTTTTTATATGCCCGTCAAAGACGGGACGTATTATGGGATCACCCAGGGCATCCGGGCGGGCTGGTGGGCGGTATCCAGTTCTTTGTCCGGAGCATAACTTCGTCACCTCCAGTCCAATTGACTTGAAACTTGGCATTTGTGTTTCTTGCAATAATACGGAGTGCAGTGCAAAAGAACCATAACTCTGCCTTGTGCTGTCTTTGAGTTATTTCCCTTTGATCATCATTTTTACAGCATTTTCTGCTTGTCCGGAATATAACTTTGTCATCTCAAGTCAGAACGACTTCAAACTTGGCATACATGTTTGTTGCAATATTACGGAGTACAGTGCACAAGAACAATAACTCTACCTAGCGCGGATTTTGAGTAATTTCACTTTGATCTTCATTTTTACCGTCCAGTTCTTTGTCCGGAGCTTAACTTTGTCATTTCCAGTCCGATTGACTTGAAACTTGGCATTTGTGTTTGTTGCAATAATACGGAGTGCAGTGCTAAAGAACCATAACTCTACCTCGTGCTGTCTTTGAGTTATTTCCCTTTGATTGTCATTTTTACAGCATTTTCTGCTTGTCCGAAATATAACTTTGTCATCTCTAGTCTGAACATCTTCAAATTTGGTATGCATGATTGTTGAAAAATTACAGAGTGCAGTGCACAAGAATCATAACTCTTCCTAGCACGAATTACAGCTTTTCATGCTTCTCTACAATATAACTTTGTCTTTTCATGTTGGAATGACCTGAAACTTTATATGCATGTTTCCTTAACATTAGAGGAGACATTCATGCCTATTTCAATCACTTACATGATTTCTGCTGCACTACTATTTTTCTCTACCTGCCCTTTACGATTATTATCCCCCCTTGATTAATGGCGGTGGGATGGGCGTATCTTGCGCCAATTTGCCGCTCTTGTCTACAACGTTTTGAAAAGGCTTCTTTCTTCGGCTTGTTAAAAGTCAGGAATGTGTGGTAATGGGTTAAATGTTATTTTATCTCATTTATTATGTCTCCCCCATCAGGGTCGGGAGATATATTGTTTTTCCCCGTGCGTCCATCTGTCTGTCCATCTGTCCTACCGTCTGTCTGTCTGTCCCTCACAAATCGTGTCCACTCTATAACTCAAAAACCTTTTAAGATATTTTGATAAAACTTCACATATTTGTAAAGCACCATGAGATGAAGTGTCATGCACAAGTACCATAACTCTGGCTTGTATATTTTTCGAGTTATTTCCCTTTGATTATTTTCCTTACTCATTTTACGTACAATTTCATGTCTGCTCTATAACTCGAAAACCGTTAGAGATATCTTGATATAGCTTCATACATTTGTAAAGCATAATGACATGATGTGTCATGCACAAGAATCTTAACTCTGGCTTGTATATTTTTTGAGTTATTTCCCTTGGATCATTTTCCATACAATTAAGTGGCAGCTGTATAACTTGAAAACCGTTTGAGATATTTTGATGAAACTTCATACATTTCTGAACCACAATGAGTCGATGTGTCATGCACAAGAAACATAACTCTGGTTTGTATATTTTTTGAGTTATTTGCCTTTGATCATTTTCCATACAATTTCGTGTCCGCTTTATAACTTAGAAACCATTAGAGATATTTTGATGAAACTTTATACAATGAGATGCACAGAACCATAACTCTGGTTTGTATATTATTTCAGTTATTTCCCTTTGATTATTTTACTTTATATCAGATATAGTTCAACTGACTAACTAACATTAACTTTTACAGCTTTCAATGTGTGTTTGCATTGTTTTTCCTCAACTTCATATTGTGTGTCCTCGCTAGGGCTCACAAACTTTATATTGTTTGTCCTTGCTAGTGCGTTTACCTATATGCTAAACTTCTTTATTTTCATGAGCCAATTATTTTGCCATTTTTTGGCAAGAAAGAGGAACTTCCTAAAATAAATTGCTGATAATTTTTTTTTATATACTAACATTGTCAGTGCTTTGCCTAGTTCTGTAGTCTGCAATGCCACGAAAATATTTACTTTCACTTTGTGTTTGCTACCAATGCACAATTTGGGCTTAGCCTGTGCTAGTGCTCTTATCTATACTGTCAACCTGTTTCTTTTCATGAGTGCTTTATTTTCCTGATTTTTGTGTGAAAGAGGAACTTGTAAAAATAAATCCATACTGTACATTGTTATTGCTTTGCCTAGTTCTGTAATCACCCAAAAACATGAAAATAAATGGCTGCAGAGAAAAGGTTGGTTTATAATATTATTTGCTTTTCTTTTATGAACAGTTTATTATTCATCCATCATTGATTGATATCGGCTTGAATAAAGCGTGCACACATAAGAAAATCTTACGAGGCTAACGGTGCTGTCGTGACCTCAGATGTATACGTGGACATTAAGCAAGAAAATCAAAATCAGATCCTCACGAGAAAACCTGTTTTCTGGGTTTCTTCCAAGACAAAATAAAAACTATTCTGTGCAAGAAAAACTACCAAGAAAGTTGAAATTTTGAGCATACAAAATAGTTGCCCTGCTCTCAAAGCAACAACCAACAAATATGTACATCAAAAATTGGCACATGTCCAAGCTGAGCTGCAGATTTATTGTTTACATATGCTAAAAGCAGAATATCTCATGATAAGGCTCACCTATTATTAACCTTGATAGCTTTTTCCTTCAAGATCATTTTAATTGAATTATGAAGTCAAATTGTATTCCCAGTACTTCTTGTCCACATATGTCAAAGCACGGCAATTGCCACAAAACACTGAAACACAGTTCACAGCAGAAAATCTGCTTTTTTGCATATGCAAAAACAAACACGCAGATCAGTAATGCTGTACCCGTCTAGCATGATCAGTGCCTTTGTTTTCCCTTTTTATAGAGTACAATCCCACTACTTCTGATATCTGGAATTTCAAACCCCTGACCATCTTCTGTGGCTGTACAGCTTTTTGTGTCAACTAGATTGTTTGCTCTAAAAATGACCATTAGTTCAGTTAGAAATTGCCTTGGTGACATATCAATCCTTCTGACACCAAAAAGGGGGGAGACATCTGTTTTTTAGCTCACCTGAGCACAACGTGCTCAAGGGGAGCTTTTAGGATTACCCTGTGTCCGTCATCCGTCGTCAACAATTCTTTAAACATCTCCTCCTAAACCGCTGGGCCAATTTGGACCAAACTTGGCTGGAATGTTCCTTGGGAGGTCCTCTTTAAAAAGTGTCCACAGAATTTGATTCCATCAAAAACTCTGGTTGCCATGGCAACCAAATAAAATTCTCTAAGAAATTCTTTAAAAATCTTCTCCTCTGAAACCGCTTGTCAGATTTTGAAATAATTTCACGGAAATGTTTCTTGAGTGACCCTTTCCAAAATTTGTTCGCGAAATTTTGATCTGTCGAAAAACATGGCCGTGGTGGAGGGGGGGAGGCTCTTTGCACTGTATGGACTTAAAGAAATTCTTTGAAATTCTTCTTCTCTTAAACCACAGGTCAGATTTTGAAATAATTTCACAGAAATGTTCCTTGGGTGCCCCTTTTGAAAAATGTTTGCGAAATTTTGATCCGTCAAGAAACATGGCTGTGGTGGTAGGGGGCTATTTGCATTATATGTACATGAAGAAATTCTTAAAAATTCTTATTCTCTGAAACCACTTGTCAGATTTTGAAATAATTTCACAGAAATGATCCTTATATTATGCCCCTTTTTTAGGTTGGCTGTTTTCGAAGAAAACATCAAGGTATTGTCATAGCCCTGTTGTTGACATCTGCGATGTTGTTGTTGAGTGCAAAATATTTGACATGTTGTTATATCTCGGCTTCCACTCAACACATATACTTGAAACTTGGAATAATTGTTCACTAGCGAAAGAGCAACCCATACAACAAGGGCAGGTAACTCTAAAATCATTTTGTCCAAATTATGCCCCCTTTTTGACTTAGAATTTAAACTTACTATCCAGCACCCAACAGCCAATCGTTGGCACCCGCATGCGGTGCTCTTGTTCGACTTAATATTTTTAGCCACTATTGGCCATGTGCTCTTGTTCAAGAAATGGTCCCTGGGTGACCTATCCCAAAATTTATTTGCAGAATTCTGATTCGTCAAAAACATGGCTGTGGTGATGATTGTAGGGGTGGTGACAGATTTTGAAATGATTTTTACAGGTGACCTTTTCAAAATTGCTTGGCAAAATAATGATTTTGTTTCCAAAATTTCAATACTTCAAAAAAAATTGGTTATGGTCCTCTCAAAAATTCAGGTGAGCAATCCAGGGCCATCTTGGCCCTCTTGTTTGTAGAAAAACAAGTTCTGGTTGAGAATATTAGTTTTGTAATGGATACACTTATCAATAAATCATGTGTATCTATTCAGTAGCCAGAGTATGACCTCTTTCATAGGAATAATTTTTTTACAATTTTGGTCTTTATGTCTAGGAGCCCACTAGGGGTCCTGCGTGGCTGAGTGGTAAAGTGTGGGACTCTTAACCTGGAGGCCCTGGGTTCAAGCCGCACTGGATCCACTTGGTCCTTCGTGGGAGTGTCCTTGGGCAAGACACTTTAGAGCCCTAGCCTAGTACTGGTAAAACCCAGGAAATACATGTATATGTGAGCTGTCCCCGTGATATGACTGGAATAATGTTGAAAGCGGCGTAAAACACCATTCAATCAATCAATCAGTCAATCTAGGAACCCACTGGATGTTATTATAGTGAATGTAACTATAACATAATGAATAGTATGGACACTTTTTTATTGTAATTTTATAATTTTGATGACCTCTTGTCTTGATAAATTCTTTGATGCCATAAAAAGTAAATTGTTAGTATAGGACTCTGGACTCACAGGGAAAAAAAGCACTGTACATGGTCACGTTTTTTACCGGTCCTAGTTTGTTGTCCTTCATCATAATTTTAGAAATGTCATGTCCAGAAAGATGATAAAAACAGCTTTTAGGTCATGTTCTAGAGCATGCAAATTGAAATTTTCACAGGGTTTAGAAATACAGTTTTCTCAAGGAGACATAAGATTTTTTTAAATTTTAATGTTTACTATGTTTTAGATGGACAGCCAACCATCATCTATGATAGTATATAAAGGGGACCTCAGTTTGTGTGTCAGATATGTGCCTGCAGATAAAATCAAGCCAACGCATGGTAAAGGTAGGACAATCTCTACAAACAGGTCTCAGACTGTGAAACTACAATGCTTGCCTCTACAGAAATAGATTATGGGTTCAAGCCCTAGCTTATTCATATTAGAGACCTTTGTCTCATTAATGTATGGGTAATTTTTTTACCATCAAGACTTATTATATATAATACAAAAATAAAACTCTATGGAAAGGAACACGTGTTATTGTTTATTAACAGTATGGAAAACAGTTTGAAAAGGGACAATTGCAAGTTACAAGCAATTGCTGATTTTCCCACAGTGTATTCCAGAAAACTAATTTGCAAGGGTAAAAATGTTGTCTTCATAAATTGATCAGTTCAAAAGTTTTGGATGCCAGCTTAGTGTTTCCATGAGGGCAAAACTATGGCAAGTTGTCCTACATGTCAGAGACATGATAGTGCAATGTACTGAACAACACAAGAAGAACAATGAATATGTGAACCCTTGGACATATATGATTGAAACAATGTGAAACATTTATCAAAATGGGACTCTTTATCTCAAGTTTAAATCTTTTCCTAGGGGCACCACAAAATTTTCTACTCTAAAGCTATGCAAGTTTGTATGAGCAAATTATTTCACATGGATTGAAGATAGTGTTTACTTCTTCATTTCTCTCTCACAGCTGAAAACTGTTTTGAATGTTTATATGGAATAGCTGCCATTGTTCTGCAAAGAACTGGTTCGAAAATACCTGTTACCACAAAATACATGGTTTGGTGCACTAACTACGTCCAAAGCTGTGATATTATGGGGGATCACTGCCTGTCAAGAAAAATGATGTATATTGATACATTAATATTTACTTGCAGGTAAACAGAAAAAGGAGTCAACGAAAGGTCAACTTGAAGTGATAGTGAAAGAAGCAAGAAATCTAACTGCTGTTCGTTCAAACGGGTTCTCAGATCCATTTTGTAAAGGGTAAGAAAATAATGTTGCTCAAATTGTGGAATTTGCCTCTGATAGGTAGATAATATTGTGGAAAAAGGAGAAAATGCTGGTTACCAACATTTTCTCCTTTTCCCACAATGTTTTATAAAGGCTTCTTCCTCAAGGTTGTTTAAACTCAATCATGTGGTAAAGGGTTAAATCATAACCTCCTGCAACAACCTACAGGAGATAACTTTGAAAAACATTCCTGTAAACTACTGACAATCAGGGTGAGTTAACCCTTCACCAAACAACCAAATTTTGGACTGGACCAAACTGAAATCATTCAAAGACAACAAATTAAGTAAGGCTCTAATGATGATGGTTTTCTTTGAAAGGGTAGAAAACATTTTTTGAAAAAGAGAAAATGCTAGTTAGCTGCATTTTCTCCTTTTCCTACAATGTTTTCAAAAGCCTTCTTCTCCATAAGGACATGACAGTTTACCCTTAGATGGAGAAAAAAACAAAAAAATGCTGGCAAAAAAATTGTCTTCATTGGGACTTTCTAAACTAGTGTGAGCGACTCTGCCAAATGAGCTATCGAGTCAAATGAAATGTAGCTGTGTTTAAAATATATTTATATCTTGTTATGCAGTTCCTGCTACACAGTTAATAACTGTAGAGGAAAATTTACAGTACAGAATGAATCATTCATATCAGTAATTCTGTCTGTGGTTTGATTTTAAAGCCATCTTTGCTTGTCAATAAAAAGATTTAAAAAAGGAAAAACTTGAAGAATGAAATCTGGTTTAATGTTTTTTTAACCTTTTACCACACAATCACAAGTTTTTTCTGGAATATTTTGAAAAGCTTTTGTCCTCAGGGTCATCAAAATGCTGGACTATTTGGAAGAAGGCTGAAAAAAAAAGGGAAATTGTAAGTGTGACACAAACACAAAAAAGACTGATTTTGACAGTTTTTTTCTAAAATGATGGAAAATGAAGATTCAAGCTTAGACTGCATGTTCTTATCATTATGTCTCTTCCCTCCCCCCCCGGGTCGGGAGACATATTGTTTTTCCCCGTGCGTCCGTCCGTCTGTCTGTCTGTCTGTCCGTCCGTCACAAATCGTGTCCGCTCTATAACTCGAAAACCTTTAAAGATATTTTGATAAAACTTCACACATTTGTAAAGCACCATGAGACAAAGTGTCATGCACAAGAACCATAACTCTGGCTTGTATATTTTTCAAGTTATTTCCCTTTGATTATTTTCATTCACAAATAGTGTCCGCTCTATAACTCGAAAACCTTTTAAGATATTTTGATAAAACTTCACACATTTGTAAAGCACTATGAGACGAAGTTTCATGCACAAGAATCCTAACTCTGGCTTGTATATTTTTCGAGTTATTTCCCTTTGATTATTTTCCTTACTCATTTTACATACAATTTTGTGTCCGCTCTATAACTCAAAAACCGTTAGTGAAAAATGACCAATATATCAGTTAGAAATTGCCTTGGTGACATATTAAATTCTTCTGACACCAAAAAGGGGGGAGATATCTGTTTTTTTGTCGAAAAACAAGTTCTTGTTCTGATCTTGGATTTACCCCATGCAAAAGGAAACATGTTTTGAGAAATATGAAAAATTTATTATGTTTCATGTTTTTCCTCATAGTTACTTATTACCTGAAAGACACAAAAGTAGCAAACAAAAAACAGCTGTGATCAAAAAAGACTGCAATCCAGTATGGAACCACACGATGGTATTTGAAGATGTATCTTTGATAGAACTGCGAGAACGATGTTTAGAGCTTACAATCTGGGATTACGAAAAACTCTCCAGCAATGACTTTCTTGGTGGTGTTAGGCTGAACCTCGGAACAGGTAATGGCTTAATTCTTTACTTGAGAAAATGTTTATATTGTCCTTATTGAAAGTATCTACAGATGACAATTCAAAATTAATGTGTCTCATATTTGTATTACAAGTAGTAGAAAACATTGTGGGAAAAGGAGTAACCAGTATTTTATTTTTTTTTACAGGGTTTTCTGTTGACTTCTTTTGAACAGCGGTTAAAACAGGATCTTTTGGTAAAGGGCAAAAAAGGTGGTTTTAGTTCTGTAGATTTTCATGTGGTCAAATTTATGAAATGCGTAGAATGTCCTAGGCTAAATATCATAGCTTGATAGATTTTGTTTTGAGTGCATTCTATTTTAAAGTGTTAACTGGAAATGAACAGAACTGGGAGACACAGTTTATCATACATTTTTTCAATAAATCTTGTAACTACTCATGCTTTGGCTCTGCTTTTGAAAACTGTTACAGCCGTGAAATGCCTTTTGTGTTTTTCTGAGTGTTGAATGCAAGGAAAAGAAGCAGACAAGGGGAGATGTTTCTAGAGGCAAAATGAAGCATTTTAACTCTTTACAATTTTACCACTGTACAAAAATGTAGAAATGTCCAAATTGAAAGCATTAATTTTGCAGATGCAGATGTAATTCAAATGATGGAGCTTTTCTCTGATATCATTAAATTTTGCAGACAACAAAACAATTATGGATCAAATGATAAGATTTATCATTGAAAGGGTAGAAAACATTGTAGGAAGGAAGAAATTGCTGGTTACCACCATTTTCTCCTTTTCTTGCAATGTTTAAAGAAAAAAAATCTATCTTTCCTAGGGTCATTAAACCTCGGGATCATGTGTTAAAGGTTTAAGTAATAATCTGAAGCAAAGTGGCAGTGGACAACTGTGACTACATGTATATCCGTGTAGAGCAAGGATAATCAACACAAAATTGAAGTAAAAATTTAATGTATTAATACATGCAAAATATTGAGGCAAAATGGGAAATTGCTTATTTCTCATTTTCCCACACATTTTTATAAGTTCCTTGTTGCAAAACAAAAAAGAAAGTCTTATGTAGGAGTTACTGAGTTAACCCTTTACCACACGACAAAATTGTAGACTTGTCCATATTGATGGAATTTACAGACGACAGTTCAAATGTTTTTCAAATGATAGTATTTGTCCTTGAAAATACAAAAAAATTGTCCTGGGAAAAGGAAAAAATGCTGTTAACTACTGTTTTCTCCTTTACCAACAGTGTTTCCAAAAGCCTTCTTTCTCAGGGTCAGTAAAAATCGAGATTGTGTGGTTAAGGGTTAACTCTTTACCTGACTGTAAAAATTTAGACTCATCCAAGTATTTGCAGAGCACAAATTCAGTATGACTTACATGATTTTGATTAGTGTTTGAAAGGTTAGAAAACATTTTAGGAAAAGAAGAAATTGCTGGTTATCAGCATTTTCTCCTTTTCTCACAGTGTTTTCTATAGATTTTTTTCTGTCAGTGATGTTAAACTTGTGATTGTGTGGTAAAGGATTAAATGATATTTCAGGAGTCAGTCAAGGCAAACAGGTAGATTGGATGGATGCTAGAGGAGAAGAAATGTCCATGTGGCAGGCCATGCTCGACCGTCCAAACTTGTGGATAGATGGCGCTCTTATACTGCGACCCAACATGGAAAAACGTAAATACTGAGTATGATAACCAAGGAGACTATGTGGATAGATGGTGGTCTTATCATGTGCTTCAACGTTTATCCTCATCCTTTTAAATAAGTTAAATGAAATTTTCAAGCTAACAGTAAAAATCCAAGTAATGCTATTTCAAACTTATTTTTTTTTTTTGAGAAAAATATCTCCTTAACGGACGGTGTAGATCCAAGATCAGACAGCACATTCTGTGCAGTCTGATCTTGATCTGCACTGACTGCAAAAGGTCAGTGAGTTGTGCTTAGCAGCCTAGTGGTTAAATAGCTTAAACATTGAGCATGGTTACCAAAGAAGACCAATAATTGTTATTTCTGTAAGTGGAACTCTTCAAGTTGAAGGTGCATGTAGACCTACTACCGGGACCATTTGTAAACAAAAATCTGTGACATCATTTTGGATGTACAAACAAACACCGACATCTGTACTAACGGGGGCACATTCCATTGCAATGCAGTGTCCAATAAGTATATTAAGGCTTTCATTTCTCATTTTCTTTTCCTGTAATTGCTTAGTAAACAATTTATCTATGTTATGGGCACCGTGTAGGCTCAAATGATATAGCGCTTCCCCACGAGACATGTTCATTTTCTTACCATACATGCAGAAGAGTGCTCAAAGAGAGATAACTCTATCGGACTGGCCCGCCCAGGTAGCTCAGTGGTTAACATATCGGATTAGTGACCTGGTGGTTGTGAGTTCGATACCCGCTTGAGGCAAACTTTCTTTCCGGCAGTTTTTTGCCTCTCACCTCTGATGCATGTGAGAAAGTAGTCAGTGATTTTGAAAGAAAGTTGTGTCAGTACTGGTGTGAGAAAGCATGGAAACACATAAGTAGGTGCACTGATGGCCGCGATATGACCTAAGCTGTTAAAACGGCATTAAACTCCAATTCAGTCAATCAATCAATCTATCGGACTGGCATGATAAGTATTTAGATCACAGAATAACATCATTGGCACTCACTGGGTTTGAGGTATCATTTACTCTGTACCATATGGCAAAAGGATGGAATTATCCAAACTGAAAGCATGCAGATGGCAAATCAAATGTGACTTACATCATTTGATAAGTCTTTGTAGATGTTGAATACATTGTCTGAAAAGGAGAAATGCATTTTCTTCTGTTTTGCACAATACTTTCAAATGTCTGCATTTCCAGCTTCATTAACTCTTTACCAAACAACAGAATTCTAGACTGGACCAAATTGAAAGAATTTGCAGAAGAAAAATGAAATGTAGCTCAAATGATGATATCCGTCTTTGAGAGGGTAGAAAAAATTGTGGGAACAGGAGAAAATGCTGCTAACCAGTATTTTCTCCTCTTCCCACAATGTTTTCGAAGACCTCTTTCAGGGTCTTTAAAACGTGGCTTTGTTTGGTAAAGAGTTAAAAGACATGCCTGTTTAGGACAAGTTAAAGCTGCTATCATACAGATATTACAGATATGACCTTTTACTGTGCTACAGCTTGTTAAAATTAATTCTACCTTTTCCCACGTTGTTCTCAATACAATGCACAATCAAACTGTTTAAGTTTCCTTTCATCAAAACGTTTGTTATGCATATGTGATTGTTAACAGTTGTTTGAAGATCAAAGATTACCATGTATAGTTTGTCACATGTTTTTATATACATTGTACATGTATATTGTGTATTCATATTTCATGTCCCCGTGGGGTCCCGGTTTTTTTTTAATTTATAGAATAGGACCTCGGCCTTTCTCTATGGCATGTCGTAGAAGGCGACTAAAATTAGAGACAAACGGCTGCTTTCCTCGTAATTCGTAGGATTGCAGCAGGCTGGGTAGTTCTTATTCCAAATCCTGTATTTATTTCTCGATGTAAATAGGGTTTGGAATGGGAATCAATTGGCCTGTGGGACCCCGTGTGGTTTAATCGGGGGTATAAGAATAAACCACTGCAGTCCCGCGATCGTCACATCTGCCATTTCATCTGGGGGAACAAAAGTGACAGCATGCATATCGTAAAAGGCGACAAAAGGGGCATCATTTTGTGTTTCGTCCATTCCTCATTTATCATGTTTGTCTTATGTTGTTGCACATGTATGTTATTTTCACCTCGCATTATTGTTTACTAAGTAAGTGCGCCCAATATGACCTAAGTTGTTGACGGGCCTTAAAACGCTATTCATCATCATCATCATATTTCATGTTGATTGTACTTTTTTTACTATGATACTTTCAAAGTCATGGACTGCAAAATTTCTTTCAGGAGTTAATGTGATAACTCTTTACCAAATGACAATATTTTAGACTGGTCCAAATGGAAAGAATTTGCAGGTGACAAATAAAATGTGGCTTAAATGATTGAATTCATTTCTGAAAGGTTTGAAAACATTGTGGGAAAAGGAGTAAATGCTAGTTACTAGTATTTTCATCCGTTACTTCCACACTGTTCTCAAAAAGCCTTCTCTTTCTGGTTTGTATAACTCAGGATTTTGTGGTAAAGGGTTAATCTGTACTCTCATACTTACTATTGTTTCTAAGATAATATTATACATGCTCAAAAACACATTTTTAGCTCAGCTGGTTTTGAAGAAAATGTCGAGGTACTGTCATAGCCCTGTTGTTGTTGTCATATTTGTTGTGCAAAACTTCGAGATTTTGTTAAGTTAGGTAGAAAAGCAATTAACAACGTTAAGGTAAAATGAGAAAATACGCCTTGTTTTCCAATTTTTTTCCAATCTTTTTTTTAACTCCTGTGCAAGACACATGGCATGATTTAAGCCACATTTTATTTGTCATCTCACTATGCTTTAAAAATGGACACATCTGACAGAGTCATGCACTGGCAAAAGGGGGTTCGATGCATCTCCATGATCCATTTTAACAAGCAAGACATCACATAATTTTAGATCCATAAAATCCATTTTGTCTTACAACCAACTGAATCATGAGGTAGAATATTCCTTGGACATGCAGAAAATTTACTGAAAGCAAAACATTTTGACCCAGGATCGTGTAGGCTTACCTGGGCAGGTACTTTTTGCAGATGTTTTCAGGGAGCACAGCTCAAAAGAGTGTCATATGTACATATAAAATATAGATGTACTTTGAACAGGTTTATTTTTATACCCCCGCAAAACAAATGTTTTTGGGGGTATACTGGAATCAGCCTGTCTGTCCATGTGTCCGTCCGTGTGTCCATGTGTCCGTCTGTGTACAAAATACTAGTAATTTTGTGTCGCAAACTCCTCCTACAGTTTTCCTTCAATTGTATTGAAACTTTGCACATATATTGATCATATATTGAAGATTTGCAAGACACAATTTTCAAGTGTCAACTCCTCCTGGTTGAGGAATTATCTCCCCTTGAACTTGACACTTTTTTCTGTCAAAGCGCTGGCGAGGGTATTAAGTCACATTCAGTGACAGCTCTAGTTAGCTCTGCTGTTTTCAAAGAAACTATCGAGGTATTGTGGTAGCCCTGGCGTAGTCATCGTCATCTACTTTGTCATGCAAAAACTTTTACATTTTATAATATCTCTGTTATTACTTGCTTCAAACTTGGACAAAGTGTTAACCATTAACAGGGGAACCTATACAATAAGGGCAGGTAACCATCAAAATTTTGACAAGGTTTTGCCCCCTTTTTAACTTCAAATTTTCACTGAAAATCAAGCAACCGCAGCCAAGCGTGGGCACCCACATGTGGTGCTGTTATTTGTTCGTGTTTCTAGCTCACTAGACCCCTTGGAGTGCTGCATGAATAAAATATGCATTTTCAATTTGTTCACTCTGTACCAGACTACAAGATTTTAGACTTGTCCATATTGAAAGCATCTGCAGACAACAAAATAGGGCTAAAATGATGGAATTTCCTCTTGAAAAGAAAGAAAACATTATGGGAAAAGTCCAAAATTTTGTCTTTTTTTATGTAAAGAATTCCATTGAGTGCTTGCTTTATCAAACAAAACTTTTAGAAAGACAGATTTTGAAAACATTGCGAGGAAAAGAGAAACTGCTCATAACCAGCATTTTCCCTTTTTCCCACAATTTTTTCTAACCTTTCATCTTTCAGGTTTCATCCTTTGAGTCACATTATTCATTTGCAAGTGCTTTCACACTCTAAGATTCTCATATTTTGTTGTCTGGTTAGTCAACACACGATTCTCATATTTTGTTGTCTGGTTAGTCAACACACGTTGAACCATATATAGTTAATCATAAAATGTTTCATTTCTATTAATTTTCATGTGCCTCATTCACAATAACCATTGGTTTGTTTGACAAAATATTGTTATACTGTTATACATACTAATTGTGATTCTCATGGTGTGGTTATTGTTTGTTCATTTCTGCATACACATGTATACAAATTAGCTTGTATAGTCTTTTAATTTTTATCCATTTTGCAACACATCTGGCATAAATCTTATCTTTTATTTGAAAGTTAGTTCTACAAAATGTGAAGTATCAAGATTAACCGTTTACTAAATACTGATGTATTTTAACGACCCCAAGGAAGAAGGCTGTCTAAATGCTGGTAATGTTTTCTATCTTTTCAAGGTCAAATCCAGTCAATTAAGCCACAATTAGTTTGTCATTTGCAAATGCTTTCAGTTTAGACAAGTCTGAAATTTTGTCATCTGGTAAAAGAATTAAGGAAATGTCAATCTCTTACTAATCAATCCTCAAAAGCTGTGAGCAGCACAAAGCCCTTTTACAGACAGTGTAGATCAATAGCAAACTTCACATTCTGTGATGTATGACCTTGAATCAGCAATAGTAATGAGGGCCATTCTTCTGTTATTTCCCTTGATTCCTCTCAAGTACTACATTGGTCCTGATAGAGGGATTACTTGGTTTTTATCCCTGTTTTTCCTACACTACACAGCTATGTTCTTGAGATGTTATCTCAACTAAATCAAGTTAGATAGGCTTGCAAATCGATATATACATATTTTCTTATGATTGAGAACAGAATTTGATTTCAAACTACAAGTGAACTGTACCCATATATCATAAATCATGTTACATTTATTGCAACATCCCCAAGGGAATTGAGGATAAAAACAAAGACATACAGGTAAAAAGGACCAGTCTGTTTTTTGGTTACCTTTAGGCACCTGTAAACAGTTTGTTTCGAATTGGCCATGGTCAAAATTAGAAATAATTGAGAAAGTGCAATTTTGATAAGAAGAATATTATTACACCCATGAATTGTGTTGGATTAAGGAAAAGAAGCATTTAGTTTGTCTATGAAACAGGAGGTCATGACCTTTCCTTCTTTGTTCTATAAGTTTGACCCCAAATGCGAATCTGAGGGGTCATAGAGCTAGCAGCTGTTTTTAGCAGCAAAAATAAGGGTGGGGTAAGGGCATGAAAGATTGCGAAAAAACGGCATAGAAACATGCTATTTTGGACTTTAGCCCCAGATTATGTGTTGTTTTGAGTTTCAATTTAGCTTGGCATTTTCAGGCTAGCTTCCTGGGTTTCCATTTGTCAATTTTGGAATATAGGCTAAAATGGCATATTTTGTCATTTTTTTTCCCACCATCCCACTTGCCTGTATTGATCAGTAATTTTACTATTTCACAAGTTGAACATAATTTATTGATAAAATCTAAAGAAATAGGATTGTGCTGTTGCATTTAAGTGCTTTTTATAATTTCAGGTTGATTATATAGACCTTTTATTTCAAAAGTTTGGTGTGACGTCGTGATTACCTACACCAGTTTACACGAACAAGGGAGATAATTTGACTTAGAGGAATGGGCCCCCCATTACATTGTTGTCTCCCATGTTACCTTCGTTTTTCATACTCCATTCCTAGGCAAGGGAAATTTGACCTTTGTTCATGAGCTAAGTGCCTGTTCAAATTGTCAACATTTCAACATGGTGTTTAGCTCTGACAACTAATTGGGGATTCTGTTACTTAACTGTTTACCCAGCAGTCCCATCTTTTATTGACCATGAAAGAGAAGCCTTTTGAAAACATTGTTGATAAGGAAGAAAATGCTTGTAACCAGCATTTTCTCCTTTACTCATAATGCTTTATACCCTTAAAGACCAATTCTTGATCCGCATTGACTTTGTCATTTGCAAATTTCTTTTTACATGGACAAGTCTAGCATTTTGTCGTCTGGTTTTGAGTAGAACTTGAGAATTTGTTATTTATTTCAGAAGTGCAGTCTGATGTATGATCTACTCTGTTGGCTATGTAGAGATGTGGTGGTCCAAAAGTAACCCTGAAACTTCAGTATTTGCAGTTATATGTCGTGACTGCATATGGCTATTTTATTTATTGCTATTCAGCACTCTAAGGGTTTAATATTTAGGACATAAGTCCTGGTTTATTTGAAGAAGGCCTTTGAAATCATTGTGGGAGAAGTGATGACCAGTATTTTCTTTTCTTCCCAGAAGGTTTTCTCTGCTTTTAAAGGCAAATTCCATCATTTGAGCTACATTTAATTTGTCATATGCAAATGCTTTGAATATAGACAAGTGCAAACTTTTTTGTTTGGTATAGAGTTGAAGCTTTACCACACAATCCCAACTTTTAATGACCCTGAGAAAAAAAAGCCTTTGAAAACATTGTGGGAAAAGGAGAAAATTTTGGTATTCAGCATTTTCTCCTTATTCCACAATGTTTTCTACCCATCCCAAAACAAATTTCTATTTTTGAGTCACATTTATCCGTCATCTGCAAATGGTTTCAGTATGGACAAGTCTAAGATTTTGTTGTTTGGTAAAGAGTTAAAGAATTCTGTTCAGTATCTCTGATCTTTCCCTCTCTTTGGATATTCTTCTCTCTTATAATACTTCATCAAATGATATAATATGATACTTTCATACTCATGGCATTTGCAGACAACATAGTATATGTGGCTTAAATGCTGTGATTTCTCTTTGAAAAGGTAGAAAACATTGTGAGAAAAGGAGAAAATGCTCGGTACCAGCATTTTCTCCTTTTCCTGCAATGCTTTCAAAAGCCTTCTGTCGTGTGGTTGTCGGCAAACAGGATTGTTTAGTAGAGTTAAATTCATCTCTGCATGTATTATATATCTACCAGTTACTTGCTATCTGTGTTCATACACAATTTTTCATTATAAACTTTTTGTCTTTGTTATTTACATCTATGACATGTTCAAAACTTTTTTGTCTTGCTGCAAACTATTATTAGAAACATTGTGGCAATGGCAGAAATTGACTATAAAAGTGGTTTTCTTTATCTTCCTACAAAACCATAGTTTACGTGTAACAAGGATACATGCATTTCCAAACTCATTTGCTCCAAGTTTCTTGTAGGAGGTAATAAATTCAATGAATACAGCAAATATATCAAACGTATTTAGAGTTACTTTATGTGGAGATTTCTACTACAAATCAGAACTACTCATTTTTTCTCAGAAAAGTTGTCCCTGAAAATATTGCTGCAACAGCAGTTCTGCTATGGCACTGTAAGTGCTTTTGCACTTCTTTCCAGTGACATGTCTTTTCTTGTAAACAGTTCAATTTTACCAGCGCACTACTCTCCATATAGAGGCTTGTTAATATTTTTGTCATTATTCTCTAATTTACATAATTTTATCTAAATTACTTGCACATATATTTGTATTATGTATCAAAAATTATTACTACCAGTTAATATTGATGCTTTGTTTATAAATTTTATTTAAAAAAATCATATGAATTATAACTGTGTTTGCTTACTGCTTTTCTCCCCTCAGATTTAGAATTTGCTTCAGCA
Source organism: Hippopus hippopus (assembly GCA_946811185.2). Lineage (NCBI taxonomy): Eukaryota > Metazoa > Mollusca > Bivalvia > Cardiida > Cardiidae > Hippopus > Hippopus hippopus. The sequence continues at coordinate 15,240,896 of OX328101.1, forward strand.
AACTTATTTCTCTTACCTGGTTAATTGTAGATTGTATGGTGTTTAACGCCGTTTGTAACATTATTTCAGTTATATCGCAGCGGCAAGTGCACCTATCCATGCTTTCCTGGAGTTTCTTCTACCAGTACCCCACACAAGCCACTGGCTGCTTTCCCACATAACCATCGTCAAAACAATGGTAAATAGTGAGAGAGGAATGAATCTTGTCGCAATGACCATCACCAATCCTCTGAAAGAAATTGGCCAAGCTGGGAATTGAACCAACGACCCCTGTTCTCAAGTCCTATAGGCTAGCGGCTGAGCCACTGTTCACCTGGACATAGCTTACTCGAGTGAGCTTTTATGATGTCCTATGACCACCTTTGTAAACCCTATGTCTATCAAAAATGACTTCTACCAAACAGTTCTAAGTTGTAACTACTCTGTAGAAAAAGGGTTTCAAAAACATTGTTAGAAAAGGATAAAATGCTGCCAACCAGCATTTTCTCCTTTTCCAACAATGTTTTCTATCTTTTCAAAAGCAAATGTCCTCATTTTAACCACAATTATTTTTCTTCTGCCGATGCTCTCAATTTGGACAAGTCTAAAGTTTTGTAGTGCGTTAAGAGTTATATGACTTCTGCCTAGATGTATGCAGATCAAATCTGATATTATATAGATCTCTTTGACGTGTGGGGTAGAAATTTTGTTTGAATGATCCTTGTCACATTACTTCCATTATTGTACTTAGTAAAAACTTAAAGGGGCTTTTCTTTTCACAGCTACATGTATAGTTGCCTTTACTGCCAATGTAGATTGTACAGTCTGATCTACACTGTCTGCTTTCCTTTAACTACTTTGTGTTGGCTTTGTTACATGCTTTGTATTGAGTTTGAGTGAAAAAATAAACAACTAAATAAATTTAGCCCAATTCATTAGAATTAGAGCTTTGATACTTGGTATATTGCATCAAGCTGCATCTCGGGTGTATGTGTGTGCAGGGATCTTATATATGATCCCTGGTGTGTGTGTGTGGGGGGGGGTGACAATGGATTATAGGTGTTCTGTATCAGACACTGACATTTCAGGTGAGCCATCTAACGATCATCCTGGCCCTTCCCTTTTCTGCATTGCATTACTGTCTTCATGTTGTTGACAACATTTTCTCATTTTTTTGCGATGTAGATCAAGATCAGCCTGCATGCCTTATGCAGTCTTAATTTGGATTTACCATGTTCCCATGCATTTCTTTTATTGTAGTCTAGTTGAAAAACTAGTAAAATTAATTTGTTTAACTTTATGATACTTTTTTTGTCCCTTTTATTGGTTTAAATCAAATTACAGCTGACTTATTTCCCTGTGTTTGAACCCCCCCCCCCCCCATTGCGCTGGACAGGGGCTCTGTAATGCCTTGTCAGACTGCTTTCCCACATAACCAATGCCAGCTGAAATAAAAACCAGGATTTTCTAATAACAAATCCATTGTCCTTTCTGTCTGCCAAACCAGTGTATTTACGACCCCTGAAGAGTTTTATTTAAAAAAAAAAAGTATGAAGAAAAGGAGTAAATGCTGGTAACTAGCATTTTCCCTTTTTTCCACCATATCAGCCTACGCATGCTGACATGGATGTATACTTTTTTGCAGATGCATTAAACCCTATTTTTTTTAATAGATTACGGCTCAGATTCATTCGTCACAACAAAATCCTATATCGATAAAACGAAATGATAATTCGTTATCTCAAATTAGCACTTCGATAAATCTAAATAATAGTCCCTTAAAACAAAATAAAATTCAAGTTCTGACGAAACAAGACGCATTAACGATCTCCTTCTTCGATAAAACGGAGTGATACCCTGTGCATGTGTAGTCGATTCATCATGGACGAAAACTAACTACTACTCGAAACAACACCTATTTCTTTTTCTCGAAATAGCACTTCGATAACACGAAATTATGATAAATCGAAATAGCATACTGTTTTCTCGACATAAGATTTCGTTACATAAATCCATGGATGATCATTTCGTCTTGTCGAATTAGTATTTCGTTTAAAAAGGAGATAAAAATTGTGTAGAACATGACATCTGCGGGGTTCCATAAAGGCCAGATACGACCCTCGCACAGGTGGTGCACTTGATGCAGACAATGAACAAGGCTATCAAGATTATTTGCTTACTAAGCCTGAATGTTTTTAGTATTTAAGTGATTTTGCCATAAAGCCTTTTAATGGACATAGTGACCATACGTGCATATCCTTTTCTCTTAAATGCAATGTTATTCACGAGCCACGAGAAATTTCTCGAGACTATGTGTAAAAATGGGATGCATCCCGCAAATCAGATTTTCGACTGGGCTTAATTGCAAAATTACCAATTTTCAATGAACTTGTGAAAAGTATTGATACAAATAGTAGAACTTCAGTCAATCATGTTTAAAATAATTTTACATCCACTATTGTTAATGTAGCAGACCCGTTATTTTGCCAATGTATTAATACTAATTATTCCAGTACTAGTAACTTTACTGATTCGGAGCTTCCGAACGACCGTGATTGGTTTGATGCAGAGTGTCGTCAAGCACGTCAGTTCTATGTGAACGCTTTAAGTGTTTTAACCGCTGTAAAACTCACTGTAACAGACAAAATTTTTGCAGACTTAAAAATGCTTATAAAAAACTTTGTAGGAAAAAGAAAAGAGAATTTGAAAAATTGACTGAATTAAAGAAAGAAAGGCCTAAAGAATTTTGGAAATTTTTCAAAAAGAAAACTAGAAAAAGCAATAACATCTCAACTGAAGACTTTTTCACATATTTCAAATCGTTAGGGGCACTGAGATATTTTTCAAAGTTCCAATCAACAAGCAGACGATTTTTGCAGTAATTATGATTTTAATTGTGAAGATTGCCCCTTTGACGAACTTAATTCACGTATTACAGTCCAAGAAATTTTGTTATCCATAAAATCTTTGAAAAGATGTAAGGCTATGGGAAATGATCATTTAATGAATGAGTATTTAATTGAAAGTAGTGATATTTTAGCCTCACATATTTGTGACATTTTTAACGCAGTTTTCGACTCGGGTTTTTCCCCAGACAAATGGTCTGAAGGATTAATTGTACCAGTCCATAAAAACGGTATGTTAAACGACCCTAATAATTATAGGGGCATTACTTTACTTAGTTGTTTATCTAAGTTATTTACTAGCGTATTGAATAACAGAATTAATAAATTTTGTGAAGAAAACTCGGTAACATCAGATGCACAATTTGGATTTAAAAAAGGTGTCTCAACCACTGATGCAAGTTTTATATTAATGAGTATTGTACAAAAATTTCTCAACGAAAACAAACGTTTGTACTGTGTCTTTGTTGACTTAAAGAAATGCTTTGATTCCATTAATAGAAATGCCCTGTGGCTAAAATTATATAAACATATATGAGATATGTACAGTACAGTTAAATCATGTGTGAAAAACGGTAATTTACTTTCAGATTTTTTAGACTAGCGAAGCTAGTCTATAGGCATCCAAATTGACTCAGATGCAGTGTAAACAAAAAACCCCACAGTTGCCAAATAATGCCTCACAGAAAAATAATTCTTTCTATTAGCAATCTTAATTCTGTCATATATGAAAATTTTGACAAAAACCACAAAATCTTTACCCTCCCGATTGAATATGTTCACTTAAAAAGTAACAGATTGAACGATATGGCACTGATAAGGTACAAGATGTTTGCTTATATGTAAATTAAGTGACCTATGCAAATCAGGCTCAGACACATACATACTACAACACAGTAACATTATCAATGAATCTAAAAATAGATACACCTAGGTACATTACCGGGAACCCGTGTCATTCCTTCAGTCATTCATTATCAAGATCATTGTGTAAAGCGAGAATGATATCTTCAACTGTTATTTTACGTCTCTGTATATTAACACTGTACCATGCAATCACAAGTTTTAACAAAATTGGGGAAGATACCCTGAGAAAACATTGCGGGTAAAGGAGAAAATGCTGATAACCAGCATTTTCTCCTTTTCCCACATTGCTTTCTGCCCTTTTAGAATCAGGTTTCATCTATTGAGCCACATAACCTTTATAGTTTGGAACAGCTTTGAGTTTGGACGAGTGAAAATTTTTCGTTTTGTAAAGAGTTAAATAGTTTACTACACAATTGCTTCTTGTGCTGTTGATTAACTATATAATCCAGTTTAAGTTTAATACTTAAACTGAAAAAAAAAAAAAAAATTCAAGCTGATAGTAAAAACCTGAATATTACAATATTTATACTTTAGAGAAAAAAATGTTCTCATATCGGCGTGTAAAACCGAGATCAGACTGCAGTCTGTGCAGTCTGATCTTAATCTACATTGTCCATCTGTCTGTTCTTCCGTCCGGACATATATCTTCTAAAATCCTTAAAATATTGGTGAAACGTTGTACATGTGTTCTTTATGATAGTCCACCGATATAATTATTTTTTCATTTGATGCTGTGTCATGGAAAAAGGGGGCTTGATGTATATTTCCTTTATGGACCAATATCTCTTTAACTAGATCTACTGGTCAAAATTTTATGAACCTTCATATTTATATTGTTTATCATAAACCACAGACAAGCATTATTTGTTATCATTTAATGAAATGTCATGTTGTGGTAAAAGGGGTCTTAATGTAAAATTTTGTTGTGGACCAATAACAAAAGGCCACGTGTACATGCAAAACGCGATACCTCTTGTATGTTTCTATTAAAAAAGTCTTTTTTTTTGGCGGGAGATATCATTTCTACGAATATCTTTTCAATGAAAGTTAACAAACAAGGTTTTCATAGTTTTTCTTATTTTCCCAAGTTAGTAGTCAAGTGCTTAATTTTACAATTTTGCTTCAATCTTGTATAAACCAACCAAGTTTTATCTTTACTACTGTTACGGGAGACCACTCCATCATGCATGGCTTCGTCCCGATTTAAATAAAATACCTAACGACTGCGGTAGGGAGATACCTCTTTAGCTCAGTGGTTATGGAATTGGTCTTTTAAACCTCGAAAAACGAGGATATTTGTCCGCATGGGTTCGAATCCCGCCAGATGCGGTTTGTATTTCAGCTATGCATTTGTTCATTTGTTTCTTTGTTACGGACTTTGTTCGTAAGATGGGGGCTCGTCCGGGATTGGCCATTGAGCCATTAATCCCATTTGTTGTCCAAACACGGACTTTCTGCCTAATAAGGCATTGAGTCATCAATAAATGATGACTTTAAGAGGGGGTGTGTTACGGGAGACCACTCCTTCATGCATGGCTTCGTCCCGATTTAAATACAATACCTAACAACTGCGTTAGAGAGATATATCTTTAGCTCAGTGGTTATGCTGTTGGTCTTTTAATCCTCGAAAAACGAGGATATTTGTCCGCATGGGTTCGAATCCCAGCTATGCATTTGTTGCGAACTTTCATGTTCGTAAGAACTACAGCCACTTATTTCAAATTCGCTAGTCTGTCAGTACTTTCAGTACTTTGATTTGACTACACAGTAGGATTGAGGTAAGGGGAGACAATCTCTCCGATCCTAGTTTCATTATTCCTTGAGGACTTAGAACTCTTCTTGTCAGAGAATCCAAATTCTGGAATTAGTATTAATGAACTTTCTATTATCATTCTATTATTTGCAGATGATATGGTTATTTTTGGGAAAACTCCAGCAGAACTTCAAAGTAATATAGATAACTTGAGTGAATATTGCGACAAATGGGGTTTAGAAGTGAATGTTGATAAAACAAAAACTATGGTTTTTAGGAAGAGAGGACCATTAAAACTCGATGAAGTATGGACATACAAGGGAAGGGTAATAGAATCAGTAGATAATTTTAGTTATTTGGGGACTTTATTTCACTACACTGGTAGTTTTGCACAAAACCGAGAATATCTCTCTTCAAAAGCGCTGAAAGCCCTAAACGTCCTTTTAGCAAACTGTTCAAAATTTAGATTGTCATCCAAAATCCTTTGTCAATTGTTCGATGTATTTGTTGGTTCTATTTTAGGATATTCTTGTGAGACTTGGGGAAAGAGTAAATCTAAAGAAATTGAATGAATACACCTTAAGTTTTGTAAACGTATACTTTGTGTTAATAACAGACCATCTAATATGGCAGTTTATGGTGAGTTAGGTAGATATCCTTTGTACATTACCAGATACGAATAGTGAAGTATTGGTTTAAAATTATGAATTCAGATAACATAATAATACAGAATGTTTATGACGATGCATATGGTGATTATCTTAAAGGGAAGAAAAAATGGGTTTCAGACGTTAAGACTATTTTTGACGATTTTGGTTTTTCTGAAGTTTTTATTAATCCAACATTTGATGTAAAGGAATCTGTGCCTCTTCTAATGGAACGCATGATAGATTGCTTTAAGCAAGAGTGGTTTGCAAAAATTAGTAAATATGACTATGTACTGTGTAAACGTCAAATAAAATGGTGTTGTGTTCTGTTCTGCTATCTAACATTTATAAAGAAATTGTATAATCCAACACTTTGAATCAGTTGATTGTTTGCTTGCTTGATTGATTGATTGATTGATTGGTAGGCATTTCACGCGGCCACAGCTCACATAGTCATGTGTGTGTTTTGGTTTCACCTGCACAAGACAAGGGCTCTAACATGTCTTGCCCAAGGACAATCCTACGAAGACACTACTGCTTCCAGTAAGGATCGATCCACCGGATTACAAAGCCAACACCTTTACCACCGAATCACACAGAACCCATTGATCTCATTTGAATACGAGGCACACCTTCGCAGCAGATAGTGGAGTGGCATGTATTGCAAACATGTCGCCCAATTAAAACTCTATCAGATGAAAAAAATTTAATTTTGAGACGCCCACATTGATTGCATTTGCAAACGATGAAATAAATGTTGCTCAAAATTGATGATATTTTAATTTTCAAGGATAGAAAACACTGTGGGAAAAGAAAAAATGCCAAAGGTCTAATCAGAGTCGTCAAAACACAGGATTGTTTGGTAATGGATCAATTACTCCTAAAACAAAATTGTAGTATCCGCTTTTCAAAACATTATTTTGATTTTATACACTGATTAAATACGCGGAAATGTTTGAAAACACTGTCGCAAAGGAAGAAAGACATCGCTACAAGCAATTTTCAGCTGTTTTCAAATGTGGTTTGCTTGTAGACACCAAAAAATCAACCGTGGGAGGATGGAAGTTAAAGTGGCGGGAAAAGTTAGCGGAACGGACCAAGTAAACGGAACCTGATCGACATTTCCCCAAGGAACCCCATGACTCTCCGGCCACTGGGTCATTGTTCAACCATCACAACAGACGAGTTATATAATTTCTGACCTGACCCAGGGGTCGATGGTCAGCGGTCACTCGTTTGAAATGATATCCGCAGCTGTGCAATACATGCTCCTTCGAAAACTTTTCATTGCAGACGACAAGTTTTTGTTCCGCTCTAGGGACCGGTCAGTTTCTTTTTTTTCCTCTCAATTTCGGATTAACCTTTCTGCTTTGTTGTGGGGGATTACTTTTCTGGCAGGCATCCTAGATTATCTATGGCTTAGATATGTCAGGTAGGTCTGGATTTATATCATTAACGGAATATTGGAATCGATGTAAACACCTGTGTAACAGCATTGTAGCAGACGACTTAAAAACTACATTGCAAAAACTACAGATTATCATGACAAATAGAAGTTGATACTTTGATACTACAGAAAACATTTTGGTAAAAAGAGAAATTACGAGCGATTTCTCTGCCAAAATATTTTCATAATTGTACTACTACTAAAAAGCGTCTGCAGAATGTACTTTATTATTAAATAATGCGCAGTAAGCTTTCCTCCGATAGACAAGGTTAAATGCGATTCCAGATCGAGGCTCTAAAGTTTCATTTTCAAAGAGAGTTTGTAAAAAATAGATGACTATAAAAAAGAGGAGAGTTTTCTGATAATTTTTTATCGGTATAAAGGATCCACGAGTGTGACCTATTTTCTGTCGTATGTTTATTTACATTCTTGTCATGTTTACAACTCGCCACATAGCAATATATAGAGAAATAATATCTATGCGTAGATTCTCGAGTCCTGATTGTTTATTTCTCTTTTATGCACAGTAACGTTATTTATCAATATAGAATCAAAGAAATGTCTATATAGATATAAACTGCGTAACTGAGATACTACCATTGCATGTTCTATTTATATGCTGAGTACACTCCTAGCAGAGACGTGTTCCAGTTAAACTGTATAAAGGCCTACTCGTACGTGGTGCTAAGCGACTTAAATGTTGAATGAACGCTCACGACAATGTTCCTTTTTTCTTCAAAAAGGCGTGAAAATCACGAAACCAGATTGTAAATGGTGTATTCTGTTTGCTCATTATTATAATTAAAGGCTACTTTTAAGCATACCATTGACTAATAAAAGTGACAAAAATGGAGAAAAATGTGAATGAATGAATGTAATGTGTAGTGCCTTTTATCGTTGAATTTGGGAAAGGTGCACTACGGGCTTCCAGTCGCTCTTACTGGTTTTTTCTGTCGTATTTTCCCTATGGATGTTTTTTTTAAGTTGCTCGTACTTGTACGGTGCTACAGCATTTTTCTTCAGCAGGGTCCATATTCACCGACCACCTTAAAACATATTCTTAGGCTTATTTTTAATAATTTTCTAAATTTGAAAGTAACACAGCTCCTGATTAACCATTTGGTTTTGCCAATCTGAAGTTGTGTTTCTTTCAAATTTAGAAAATCTTGGAGTATAAGACTAAGAACGTTCCTAAAAATGATGAGCGAATACGAACTCAGATCAATAATACAATAATTTTATTGATAACTATGTAGATAGGTAAAGTATATTTGGGATATAATTTGCATTTGAGGTACTGTCACGGGGAATAATGTTTTGGTTCAAAGAGTAATATCGCCTTTGTTCTTCACAAGAACCTATGTTGTGGGCATTCATCAGATAAGTGTGTCAGAAAGAAGAAAATCTGGAAGACATAGGTTTAAGTGATTTTAATACCCTCACTTACCTAAACATCTGAGTGCAGGGGGAGGGGTCAACAACTGACCGGTCATTGGGTCACTCAAGTATATAAATAGATTATTTACACATGCCGATATGTAGTACATTATGACCCTTTCATTTTATTCATTATATCGTAGCAAAAGACAAAACAAATGTCCGTGTGAAATTGGGATAATCTGCACGGTCTTATGTTTACTGGTTCAAATGAAAAGCAAATGCATATCATATCAAAGTGCTGTCAGCACTGTAATCGGTCGACATTGAATAACTGCAATGGTTTGAAATCACAAATCAAATGGCAGTTGTCTGAACTATGTATGAGATAGAAATCCTATACCTTGTAACTGTCCTTTACAAATGAGTAGTTTACAAATAAGTCCTTTACAAATAAGTAGTTTAATGGAATGCTACAGATATATGTTTGCCGGTTAACAGCAATAGAAGGTTAAATATATGTGACAATTCTGATCAGTAGTACCCATCATCAAGGTTTAGATATCAATCATCCTAAATAACAGTACCTATCAACCTTTTAAAAAAGTTTAACAGTATACAAATATTCTTTTCTGTAACTTTTGCAACTTTGACAATTGTACGGTTATACATTTTCAGATATTATCAGTAATATCCATACTTTAAAATGGTATGAATAAGTCGTATAAAATATGCCTGTATTATAACACAAATTGTTTACTTTTTGCTGCAAGTAAGCCTTTAACTTTTTCTATTTTTAAAAAGCAATCGTGTTTATCTGGACAAACTGTCCTACCAAAACATTGGCTGGCTAATATCTTCCACATTTGTTTCAAAGAATGTAATATCTTCCCAACCCTCACCCCTTTTCCAAATGATGTAATTTTAGACTTGTCCAAATCGAAAGCATTTGCACATATGAATCAAATGTAGACCAAATGTAGACCAATTGATGATCTGAATCGTCGAAAGAAAAAAACAAGAGGGCCATGATGGCCCTGTATCGCTCCACTGGCTAATACGTAAAATCCCTACATGCCAAACATTACAATACTTGGCCAATTGGTTTTGAACATAGGACCCCTGAGACAGGACTAAAACTGGTAGCGAAACTTCTTATGGTAAGTAACAAGAAGATTTCTAAAGATTTCACTACATAAGCCCATGTAAAACTTCTGACCCTTGTGGTGGGATCAAATTCGACCCTAGGGCTATAATTTGGGTACTCTTGGTAGAGGCCCACTAGATAAAGCCACATGCAAAATTTGGTAACCCTAGGCCTTATGACTGAGTACAGGGAGATTTCTAAAGTTTTGTCTATATAAGCCCATATAAAAATTGTGACCCCCGGGGCGGGGTCAAATTTGACCCCAGGGCTATAATTTGAAGAAATTTGATAGAGATCTACTAGATAAAGCTACATGCCAAATTTGGTAGCCCTAGGCCTTATGGTTTCAGACAAGAAGATTTTCAAAAATTTCCAATATTTTTAAGTTTTGTTGCCATGGCAACCAGAGTTTTTGAAGGAATTAAATTCTTTCAAAAAATTCTAAAGAGGACCATGGCAGGATCATTTCTGTGAAGTTTCATCAAAATTGGCTGGGTAGTTTCAGAGAAGAAGATGTTTAAAATAAAAGTTAACGCACGGACGGACGGACGCACGGACGCACGGACTGACGGACGGACGCACGGACGCACGACGGACAACGGGCCATGACATAAGCCTGCTGGCCTTCGGCCAGTGGAGCTAAAAACTCGTGGAAAAAAGGAGAAAACGATGGTTATCTGCATCCCTTTTTTTGTACAATGTTTTTTTATTAACAGCCGTCTTCCTCTTGGTCATCAAAAACGGGATAGTTTTGTTAAGAGTTAAAGCAACCAGTTATGGCCTTTTTCAGTCAGAAAAAAAAAACAATATCCAAACATTGCAATTTCATGGTGGTTTTTTTGTTTGTTTTTATTTATGTCCTACATAGACAGACAATTAAGATCTTAGATATAATTGTAAGTACGTTTATTCAAAGGACAGTCTGATCTTGATCTTTCATTGTCTTCAAAAACGACTTTACTAGTCCTTAGACAACACAGGTCATTGTATTTGAGTCATTCTAATGAGCAAGAGCATCACTACAGTGAACCTTGGGCTCTTAATCTGAACGCCCCGCCCGGGTGGCTCAGTGGTGAACGTGTCGGACTCATGACCTGGTGGTTTTGAGTTCGATACCCAGTTGAGGCGAACTTTCTTTCCGGCGTATTTTCGCCTCTCACCTCTGCTGAAGCATGTGAGAAAAGTAGTCGGTGGCTTTGGAAAGAAAGTTGTGTTAGTACTGGTGTGAGAAAGCCAGGAAACACATGTGCGTCACCGACCGCCATGATATGACCTTAGCTGTTAAAGTGGCGTTAAACCCCAATACAACCAACCATCTTAATCTGAAATATGCAGGATGAGAATCAACTAGTATGGAGTAGCTAATCAGACAAACATCTAACTGAGTTTTACAGAGTTTTACACTTAAAGCACTGAACTAATGAAATAGATATGTGAAACGTGGAAAAGCAGCCTAACTATTACAGGACCACTGCTGTTTTGATTAGAATATCTCACAAAACTGGCCTAACAAACCCAAGATCTGATTGCATGTTCTACGCTGTCTGGTCTGAATCTGGGCTCTCCGAAAAAGCCTTTTTCTGACTCGCACCGTGTAATTTTTAGCTCCACTGGCCGAAGGCCAGCGAGCTATTGTCATGGCGTTGTGTCCGTCGTGCGTCCGTCCGTCCGTCCGTCCGTCCGTCCGTTCGTTCGTCCGTTCGTCCGTTCGTCCGTGCGTGCGTCCGTAAACTTTTTCTTTAAAAAACTTCTCCTCAGAAACTATTGACTGGATTTTTACCAAATTTCACAGGAATGTTCCTTTGGTGGTCCTCTTTCAAATTCCTTCAAATAATTGTGTTCCATGAAGAATTCTGGTTGCCATGGCAACCAAAGTAAAAAACCTTTAAAAATCTTCTCCTCCCAAACCGCTATTTGGATAGCATTATTATTTTGCAGGAATGTTCCTTAGATACAGGTTTACAGAATTCCTTAAAAAAAATGATCTGTCAAAAAACATGGCTTTTATGGGAGACTCATTTTCCTTTTATGGTATAAAGTAAAATCTTTGAAAAATTTCTTCTCTAAAACTATTCATTGGATTTCATTGTTGTTTTGCAGGTAAGTTCCTATGGTGGTTGTCTACCAAATTGTTTCTTCAGTGAGCTAAAATGCAGGATTGAATGATAATTGTTAAAAACTTCCTTTCGCCATTATAGAAATATCAGGCCTGTGGAGCGATACAGGCGCTCAAGCGCCTCTAGTTGGTTATTCCCACTATCAAGGTTACTTACGCGGTCACTGTTTCGACGACGTCGATGACCTTCCCGTCGTGGTCAGGGAATGTATAAGGAACATTCCATCATCAGACTTCAAAAACTGTTTTAATTCGTGCGCACATAGGCATCAGAGACGCATTGAGCATACCGTGGAGTATTTTGAATAACCATGACTATTTCAGACGTTTGTAAAGACAAACTTTTTATTCGGTGCATCAAGGTGCCCCGCTCACGTCGACTTGACGTTGCTATGGTGACAATACATCACGCGTTTCGTGTATCTTCGTTTATTTGTTTCAACCAACCTGTAGAATATGGTTGTAGCTATCATTACCGAAAAACTCATTAAAAATATCAAAATATAAAAGAATGGCGGCACTTGTCCCGAAACTTTTCGAACACCCCTCGTAGTAACAGACAAAGAAAAAGAAATTTCATAACACAGAATTCCAAAATCCCCTCTTTGGAAAAGGGAGGTATGGGAAAGAGCTGTAAATAGATCCTGATACAGGAAAACCCTCAGAGAAATCTTGGACTATTTGGTGCATTCAAGGATAATGCGGTATAAATTTTCTCACATTGTTTTCTATCCTTCCAGGAGCAAATTTTATCATTAGAGCCACATTCGCTGCAAATGCTTACAATTTGGATGTGTTAAACTCTTTGTTGTTTGGTAAAGAGTAAACACCGGAGACATTACTCTTTACAACTCCATTTACACTTTACAAAAGGTAGATTGTAGATTGAATAGTGTTTAACACCGCTTTCAACATCATTTCAGTTATGTCTTAGTGGCCAATGCACCTATCCGTGTTTTCATGGAGTATTTTTACTAGCACTGCGGCCAGTGCACATATCCATATTTTCCTGGAGTTTCTGTTACCAGTTCTTCGCTCAATATTCTTTGTGAACAACTGGCTGCTTTCCCACATATTCATTGTCAAAACAATGATCATCTGTGAGAGAGGAATGAATTCTGTCGCAATGAGTAGCATCAATCCTTGGAAAGAAATAGGCGGAGCTTGGGATCGAAGCAGTGACCTCCTGTTACTTTACAAAAGGATCCTGTGATTTCACATCCTTCAGGAAAAGTTGTTTTGACAACTTTTTAGGAAAAGGAGAAAATGGTGACCATAATTTTCTCCTTTTCTCACAATGTTTTCTTCCCTTTCTGGTAAATTTTCTAAAACCCTTGTCTTTAGGGTCGTTAAAACTCGGGATTGTGTGGTAAATGATTAATTATTGGATACATTAAAGGCCCAGTAAAGGCCAAATTATCAAAGCAGGTGTCATAATACATTTAAATTTAAATCATACCATTTAAAAGTACGGAAAATATTGTGAAGATGACAGTCTGTTATCGTGTGGTCGGGCCATATGTTAGTCGCTGGCAGAAAAAAGAATTTTAAAATCGGGCAAAAAATAAACAAAAGACAGCTACCTGGCAGGTTTTAACCTCGTTTTGAAATTAATTTCTCTGTCAGTGACTAATACATGGAACGACCGTACAATGACAGATTGTCATTTTCACAATAATATCCATACTTTTAAATGGTATGATATAAATTCAAATGCATTTAAATGCCCGCTTTGTTTACATTTGGGCTTTATTGCTACTTTAATAAACACTGTGGCAAAAATTGGATTTATCCCTTACAAGTACTTTCTCCTTTTTCCAAGATGTTTTCAAGAGCTCCAAATCGAAGTGAAGCAAAAGATAATTAAATCTTAATCAAACGGCAAAATTTTGGACTCGTCCATTTTCAAAGCATTTGCAGACAGCAATCGGGATTTATATTTGAAAGGGTATAAAACATTGTGGCAACACGAGACTGTGTTTGGTTACGGCATTTTCTCCCTTCCCCCGATGTTTTCAAAAGCCTCCTTCTGCCGGGCCTAAAAAATATAGTTTTGTTTGGCAAATTGTTAAGAAAGTGTCTCCTGACAGCCGGCTGGCACGAGACTAAAAGGCTCCTGACAGCCGGCTGGCATGAGACTAAAAGGCTCCTTACAGCCAGCAGTATTTCTACAGTGTTTAACCAAAAATTGCTAGCAATTTAGAGTCATCTTTATTGGAGAGGTCATCAGACCTTTCCAACAGTGGTGAGTTTAAAAGGCAGACTGCCACAGAATTTGCTGTCTAAATCCATTTTTCTTGCGAAATTGTACTGATACACAGTCTGTTTCGTCATGGTTTTGTAAATAAAGCGAAATCAAAAAACCGAAACAGGAAATAGACGTGGTTTATATTTATGTGACGAATTTCAGAAAATATTTGTTATATTAATTTGCCATGGCTGCAAATGACCTCTCAAATAATTGTAATTTTTCATTAAGCAAATAAATCTAAGCAGAAGAAAAAATAAGAAGAATTTCGTTAAAAAAAAATGAGAAAGAAGACTTCTCTGAAACTACCCATCCAATTTTGATGAAACTTCAAAGAAATGATCCTGCCATGGTCCTCTTCAGAATTTCTTGAAAGAATTTGATTCCTTCAAAAACTCTGGTTGCCATGGCAACAAAACTGAAAAATATTGAAAATGTTTGAAAATCTTCTTGTCTGAAACCATAAGGCCTAGGGCTGCTAAATTTGGCATGTAGCTTTATCTAATAGACCTCTACCAAGTTTCTTCAAATTATAGCTCTGGGATCAAATTTGGCCCCACCCTGGGAGTCACAAGTTTTATATGGGCTTATATAGGGAAAAATTTAAAAATCTTCTTGTACTAAGCCATAAGGCCTAGGGCTACCAAATTTTGCATGTAGCTTTATCTAGTGGACCTCTACCAAGTTTCTTCAAATTATAGCCCTGGGGTCAAATTTGGCCCTGCCCCGGGGGTCACAAGTTTTATATGGGCTTGTATAGGGAAAACTTTAAAAATCTTCTCGTACCTAGCCATAAGACCTAGGGCTACCAAATTTTGCATGTAGCTTTATCTAGTGGGCCTCTACCAAGAGGGCCCAAATTATATCCCTGTGGTCAAGTTTGGCCCCACCACATGGGTCACAAGTTCTACATGGGCTTATAAAGTGAAAACTTTATAAATCATCTTGTACCTAACCATTAGATCTAGGGCCACTAAATTTAGCCCTGTCTCAGGGGTCTAATGTTTTACAGGACCTTTTATTGAGGAAACTTTGAAAATCTTCTTGTTTATAACCACATATTCTAGACCTGTATTATTTGTTATGGGGTTTTATCTTGTGGACCTCCACCAGGATTCAAGTAATTATAGCTCTGTGGTCAAAAATGGCTTTGCCCTACGGTCTTAACTTTCTCTAGGACTTTATAGAGAAAAAATTGTATGTCTTCTATTTGGAAACAATTGGCCAAGTATTGTGTTTGGCTTGTGGTGTTTTTACTTATTAGCCAGTGGAGCGATACAGGGCCATCTTGGCCCTCTTGTTTAGGTAAAAACATCTCCTTATCGGACAGTGTAGATCTAAGATCAGACTGCACGTTATGTGCAGTCCGATCTTGACCTACGCTGTCCGCAAAAGGTCTTTGAGTCGCGATTAGCAGCCTAAAGGTTAATATTTTCAAATTAATAATTAGAAATTTGTGATTAGTCAAAAAAATATTTGGAAACGTTTATTCTAAGAGCCCCTGCAGGCCTATTTGCTGGCAAATTTATGCTATCTGTCTTTTTATTAAATTAAATACAATTTTTGTTAAACTGTGAAAAAATTGCCTCGACCGTCTGAGTGCAGATGAGAAATATTTCGAACAAATCGTAGCAGAATGGACTGATCGCAGCAAAATTTACCATCACCTAATAGGCCGTAACAAGACTCATAGATGATTCGTGTTGGGACGTGGAAGCACTGTTTTCACCGGTATCTGACGGTTCTTTCAAGTTTTGTCAGGTACCGTAGACTTTTTTCGAAGTTCTCCTGGTAAGCTCAGCTATATCTCAGCCGTTTCGTAGCGTTTTATCAAAGCACATGTCGGTATGTGCTGGTTTTTGAATTTGGCGTGTTATGGTGCGTTGCTCTCTACTATGTCGCCATGACCGGACGTGCACGGTCTCGGAGCATATATAAAATCTGCGATAGTAAAATGACTTCAAGAAGTCGTAAGTTCGCATTTTGCGAGCAAAAAAAAAAAACCAAAAACGCACAAATACTAACTTCACTGCACCACCACCATTGCCACCAGTGGAGGATCAGGTTCAAGTTGATAATTCTCGTGGGCATGATGTCCACAAACTCCGAAACCCGGGCTCTCCATTCATCAGGCACTACAGGAACAGCTAACATTTCATCATTGTACGCTTCTTCAATGGCATTGCACACTTCTCGCACCATATGAAAGATCTGGCTGCTTTACTGTACCGAAATGCATAGGAAAGTGATGAGTAATTGTCTCCTGTGGCCAGATGTTTCACAGTTAGGAATACCTTTGTACAAAGTTGTAGTGCAGAGCGGTACTTTTTGTCCTGTCTTTCAATGATTGATGTTAACCTTTCCAGGATTTCGTCAAAGAGCTCTTGAGGCATCCAGAGCACTGGATAGTACTGGAAGGTGTTGATATCTTCAATGCGAAACTCTCTGTTGAGAATTGTTGAGCAATGGCCAAGGTGTTGCTTCTTTTTCTTCTATATCCATTTGTGAACCCACATCGATCTTGATCTTATTGTTCGCCTTCTTTTATTTCCCATTGCCTACTGCTATATAGCAATTCGTCCTTGCTGTAATTATCTATCTTGCTGAAACAAAGATTGTATGTATGTATGTATCAAGCAAATATACAAATACAAAATCTTCTGTCTTTTTGCTTATAATGTTGATAAGTCGTACTTAATGTTTGGGAGGTTTTCCTTTTATACAGCGGACATAAACATGCTCCAAAAATACCCATCCACCACGTTCCATCCCTAGCAAACTTTGACAGAACGTTAGAAACGTGTCAGACCTTGATAGGAACGTTACAACGCGAGAGAATCTATCAGAACTTGAGAAGCCGGGAAGGGATGTCCTCGTATCGCAGGCCGAACCGTAATAGATCTTTGGGCACCGTAGTCATTTCCTCCCACGGCCTGTCGCGGATACCACAAGTTACCGTTTAGAAACCCAACTAGGCCTAACTAAACTTTGTAATGGAAGAAAAACGACAAAATTCTCCCCATACACTACGTTTCGGACAAACAGGTCTGCCGCGGTTGCCCGGAACATGGTGTATACGTGGCATATCATGCCGTATGCGGTACCGCTTTGGCTAACAGGGTCAGTCCGTATTCGTTTGTTAGCCAATAGAGCACCGAATAAACAAAATTGACGTTTCAGTGCAGAAAGTAATTCAAATTTTACAATATTAAGGCTTATTTTGACAAGAATATTACTGCATAGCGAACAGTGTAGATCAGAGATCAGACTGTACACCACTGTGCAGCCTGATCTTGATCTATACTGTCCGCAAATACAAACCAAATCGTGAAATCTGCTTGAAGGTTTAACAGATCGGGTTGATTTTTGCACATCTTTGACAAGGCAACGCGTGGCTATTTGTGACCTAACTCTTTACCACACAATCTCGTGTTTAAACAACCCTGAAAGAGGAGGCGTTTAAAAGCGTGTGAAAAGGAGAAAATACTGGTAACAAGCATTTTCCCTTTTCCCACAATGTTTTCTACCCTATCAAAGACAAATGCTTCCAATTTGGTTCGGTCCAAAATTTTGTCCTTTGGTATTGGTCACACGTACGTTAACTAATGTAGCGCTGAACGCCGGGCTGCAGGGACAATGGGGGCTAAGTGAGGCTTATACCATTCCTACCCTAATAATATTGAAATTGAATTATTTAAATGTGTGAAAGCTTGTAAACTTCTAATAAGAATGACCTTTCTTAGCTCACCTGAACACAAAGTGCTCAAAGCGAGCTTTTGTGATCGTGATGTGTCCGTCGTCCGTCGCCCGTCGCCCGGGCGTCAACCTTGTGTACACTCTAGTACAGAGGCCACATGTTCGGTTCAATACTTAATAAAGTTGGTAAGAATGTCTGTCTTGGTAATATCGTCGATGAGATCGAAATTTGGTCACGTCAGGTCAATAAGTGGGTCACTTGGACAAAGTTAGAATACCCTTGTGTGCAATTTAAAAGCCATGTTTTCAGTTCAGTACTAATTAAAGTTGGTAAGAATATTTGTTGTGATAATGATTTGGACGAAATTGGGTCTTGTCCGGTCATAATTTAGGTCACTGGAACAAATCTTAGAAAAACTTTGTGTGCACTTTAGAGGCCAGATTTTCAACCTGTTTTTTTTAAATCTTTTATTTCTAAACTTTATTAGCCACGTATATTGGATAGGGGAGGTCGTGGCCATCCTCCCTCTATCCTTACAATAACCGTTATTTTCATCAATCATGGAGTTCTTATCCTGCTGACTAAAAGTCTAAAACAGTCTTTTTCTCTATTTGAAGTTTTTTTTTTCTCTTTTCAAATGCGAATAAAAATGTAGTATATCGAAATATGTGACTGCGAACGGTGCAGATCAAGATTCGAATGTATTGATGTGTAGAACGAATTTGGATTTCACTGTTCGTTATGATGACAAGTTGCAGGATAAGAGTTAATCAAATACATGAACTATTCAGAGATCCAGATAAGGTTATGTGGTTAAATCTTATGTGCAGCCCTAGGTTGTGAGTGTTTTAACCCATCAATTGTCTTTGACATACTATTTTGAGACAGTTTGAAACAGATTTTCAACCTGATACTCATGAAAGTTGATCAAAGTGTTTATCATAGCGATATCTCGGACGAGTCCGAAAATAGGTCATATCGGGTAAAATAGTTTGGTCACTGAAAAAAATCTTTGAAAATCTTTGTGTGCACTCTCGGGGTCATATTTCAGTCCAATACTCTTGCAAGTTGGCCAGATTAATTATTTTGATCATATCTCGGACATGTATGAAAATGGGTCATATCCGGGTAAAAAGTAGGTCAAGATAAAAAGTATGTCACTTGGGCAAATCTTATGTAAAGCTTTAGGGGCCACATTTTCAGTCAATTACTTTTGAAAAAATAGTCAGAATGTTATTGCTTATGAAGTCCCGGATAAATAAAAAAATATAGGATGAAAAAGTAGGTCACTGGGACAAATAATTCGGAAAAAAAAAGTTTAAAGGCCTTCTTTTCAGTCGAATAATCATGAAAAGTGGTCAGAATGTTTGTTTTGATGATACCATGGACGACCTTGAAAATAAGTATCTTCAGACAAAAAAAATAGGTCACTAGGGAAAATCTTAGAAAAAGTTTATGTGCACTCTAAAGGCCACATTTTCGTACTTTAATCAGACAGTAGCGTTCTTCTGAAGTACTTTTTTGTAATGCAGCGTACTTTCTGACGTACCTTTTCGTAATGTAACGTTCTTCCTGACTAACTTTATTGTAATATAACGTACCCTCTGACATACTTTATCGCATTGTAATGTACTTCCTGACATACTTTATTGCAATGTCACGTACGTCTTGAGGTACCTTATCGTAAGGTAACATGCTTCCTGATGTTCGTTATCGTAATGCAATGTACATCCTGATGTACTTTATCGTTCTGTAACGTACTTTCTGATGTACTTTATCAATATGTAACGTTTTTCCTGACCTACTTTTTTGTAATGCAGGGTACTTTCTGGCGTAACTTTTTGTAATGTTACGTTCTTCCTGACGAACTTAATCGTTATGTAACGTAATTCCTGCCATACTTTATCGCAGTGTAACGTACTTCCTAACATACTTTAATAATGCAATGTAACGTACCTCCTGATGTACTTAATCGTAATGTTATGTACATCCTGATATACTTAGTCGTTATGTAACGTATTTCCTGACATATTTATAGTTATGTGACGTCCGTCCTGACATGCGTTATCATTATGTATAATGTAGCATACTTCCAGAAGTACTTTATTTTGATGTACCATACTTCCTGATCTAATTCATCGTTTTGTTGCGTACTTCCTGACATACTTTATCGTAATGTAACATACTTCCTGGAATACTTTATCATCATTTATCGTACTTCCTGACGTACTTTATTATTATGAAACGTACTTCCTGGCATACTTTCTCGTAATGTATCGTACTTCCTGACGAACTGTATCATTATCAAACGTACTTCCTGACATACTTTCTCGTAATGTTACGTAATCCCTGGCATACTCTCTCGTTATGTAACATACTTCCTGACATACTTCATGGTAATGTGACGTGCTGTCTGGAGAACTTTACCGTAAAGTTACGTACTTTCAGACGTACTTTAGCAGGCTCTTTTAACTTATAATTAATCATTTAAATGTAAGCACTTACACGTACTTTAACATTCTCTATGCAATCCAACTTACTCCACGGGCTTACGGACTTGGACGAATAATTACTTGCTTTAATTGCCCTAGTTTAACCCCCTGTAATTGTCTTCAACGTTCTTTTACTTTCAAATACCGTCTTTTTCA
This sequence comes from Hippopus hippopus, assembly GCA_946811185.2. Classification (NCBI taxonomy): domain Eukaryota; kingdom Metazoa; phylum Mollusca; class Bivalvia; order Cardiida; family Cardiidae; genus Hippopus; species Hippopus hippopus. The sequence continues at coordinate 15,261,725 of OX328101.1, forward strand.
GTAAGTTAAGCTATGTTATTCAATCATTATGTTGCGTAGTGATGCGAAAACGTCAAGTGGCATTTAAACCTTTAGTCAGCGCGTATTCAATCTTGATGTCTAGATTTACGAGCCGTGATTGACCTCAGTGTCCGGAAATGAGACATTGGCCATTCGGCCGTCTCGCTACCTTTGGGAAAAAGATTTTTTTAACATTGTTGCAAGAAATGAGGTAAACTAAATAGCCAGCTTTTCTCCTTTTCTTAAAATGTTTACTACCCTTTCAAATATATATTATATTCTTTGAGTGACAATTTTTCATCGGTTTTCAGCGAATGCTTTCAATACAAATAAATGTAACATTTTATGGTCGGTGAAGAGTTAAGTCTTGAAGGCGATAAAACCCTATACCAGTCACGGAGGGGTCAGGCTTCCATGTAACATAATATTCGATCCCGATTCTCATGTATTTTGAAAGGAATGTAACAGTAATAAAAATCAATTTTACAATTAATTTTTCCACGGATCTTGCTGTACTAGTCGAAGACCCGTCACCACGCCTTCTTTTGGGGTCATTCTCGGGTCATTTCCAGGTCACAGAGTCACGTCGGTCAAAATAACCCAGCTTTAGGGTGAAATGAGGGGACTAATCGAAAGATCCCTCGGCTAAACTCTTTTTGAAATTGGTCACTATGAAAGCAAAACATATGAGCTGTGCTCTGTGGAAAGGGAGTTGAATGCATCTGCAAAGAGTATCGATCAATGTCAGCCTAAACAGTCTGCGCAGGCTGACATGGGTAGAAAATTTTCGCTATTTGTCAATTTTCTGCATGTCCAAGGACCATTTTTCCTCAGGATTCAGTCGGTTTTTAGACAAAATGGATTTTATGGATTCATAATTAGATGATGACTTGCATGGTATAATGTATTACGGAGATGCCTTAAACCCCATTTGTCAGAGCGCCACTCGTATGCAGAAGTCTGTGTTAAATTTTGTCAACCAATTACGCTTGTAACTTCAAAATATCGAATGCAGCAGTTCGTATAATTACTCTTTTTTTCCATACCATCGGCGTCTCTTCACAAATTACAGCTTTCACGACATGTTAACGTTAGTTGTGTATAATGTGATAAAATATTTGACTTCCGGTAGCATAGCGGCTCAAACATTTTGTCAACGCCGGGATACTGTTACGTTAAGATTCACTTACTAAAATCTTGCATACGACTCTTTACGACTTGCAGCAAACCATTATTGAAGACATTGCGATAATGGAAGAAAATTCTTTTAACCAGTAATGATGAAAAAGAAACGTAAAATCACCCAAACATTCCATCTTATCCTAAGGACTGCTTCAGTTGTATCTGAAGACAATGTAGATTAAGATCAGACTGTCATTAATTAGTAACCAGCACTTTCTTCTTTTTGTCACATCGTTTCCTCCCCCTATCAAAGAAGAACGTATCATTTGAGTCACATGTAGTTTGTCCTCTGCAAATGCAATCAATATTGACAAGTCTTAATTGCTGGAAAGAGTTCCCTTCACCGCCTATCATGATTTTTAACGACCGTGAAGAAAAAAAGCTGTTGAAAACATTTTCGGAAAAGGAGAAGATGCTTGTAAGCAGCATTTTCTTCTTTTCCCACAATGTTTCCTAACCTATAATAGAAAAATCCAATCACTTGAGTGACATTTAATTTGTGGTCTGCGAATACTTTTAAACTGGACAAGTCTGTTTTTTGTTTTCTCTCGTCTTGGAAAAAGTTAACTGTTTACCACACAATCCCGATTTTTAACGACTTTGCAAAATAATTCTTCTGAAAACATTGTGGAAAAAGGAGAAAATGCTGGTTACCAGCATTTTCTCCTTTTCCCATAATGTTTTCTACCTCTCCGGAAACAAATTTTAGCACTTCAGTCATATTTATTTTGTCGTCTGCAAATGGTTTCTATTTGAACCAGCCTTTGAACTCGTCTCGGACAGATTTAACACTGACCAGTGTAATGTAGGATCTTTAGTAACTTTTATCCTGCTAAATAAGTTAACTCTTTCATTACTGAATAAATAAATTGCATTTTCTCAAAGGCTACAAAAACAGTGCCGCAGCAAGATCAACAGACGGTTCGGTCACAGTCTGTAATAAAGCAATAGACAGTGAAGATCAGAGATCAGACTGCACGTTCTGTGCAGTCTGATCTTGATCCATACTGTTCGCAAAAGGTCAGTGAGTCCCGCCTAGCAGCTTAAGAGTTAATTACCCGAGGAACATGGGGTGAAAGTATATCGATCGACTGTATAGAGTTGTTTCTTACTGTTACAAAGATTACTTCTGAGGTTTGGTGATGCTGGTCAAGAATGGTCAATGCTGGTCACTGACCACTCCATTCTCGATAAGAATTTCCCGGTTACTTTCATCGATTTATGTTAAAGGTTCGCCCTTAGAATCCTGAATTAACCGAAGTTGTTTTGGTCAGTTTTGACTTTTAGGACAGTTTGGATAAAGACCAGACTGCATAGGTCCGATACTCATTTCGATGTTTCTGCAAAACCACCATCAAAATGGAATGAGCCATGCTCTGGCAAACAGGGGTTTAATGTATCACCGTGATGTTTTTTATAAATTGTATTTCCTGTCAGTGTATATACCGGTGTGATAGTATACCTGCATACATTACCGTATGCAAAGAAATGATCTAGAATCTACTGCTACATTCATAACTGGTCAAAATTTTAGGCAGAAAGCCGCTACTGTGAAAATCCTAGAGGGGTCCGGACCTCCTTGACCTCAACGCTGGATCTGTCGATGATACATTTACCTGTTAACTTATATTAGTTAATAATAACATATCACACCACGTTCAGCAGTATTGTTACAATGACAAGGTCGTAACCCTGCTGCACTATTCCTCGGTAGAATATCTCTACGTGAGTAGGACCGCATTTACGAAACGATCTTATGGACAATCACATGGACTGAGTCTAATTAATTCTTTCCATACCATAGACGACACCAGAAGCTTTTGTGGACAGTGTAGATCAATATCCGACTGCACAGAACGTGCAGTTTGATCTCTGATCTACATTATCCAATGCTATATTCTAAAGTATGACCGAAATGTCTCTTGATCTTGCAGAGGAAATGTATTTTTAGCCTTTGGGAAAATGCAGTTTATTTATTCAATAGTGAAAGAGTTTAATCTGAACTGGATCAAGTAATGAGATTTGTCTTTAAATGATCAGAAAATATAGTGGTAAATGTAGAAAATGCTGGTTACCAGCATTTTCTACTTTTACCACGATATTTTCAAAAGCCCTCTATCCAAGGTTCGTTATCACACGTGATTACTGTGCAAAAGGTTCAAAGGAAAAACGAAATAAAATAAAAACCCGAAATAAGAGGCCTTATTTCAGTCTTCTGTGCTGAACATAATTTATGTGTCTTGCAATACGTTCCACCGTCCAAGTCATTTGCCTATACAGCTATTAAACTCTCTATTGACTTTTCCAGAAAACCTCCTTTTCTAATCATGATCTATGCTATTGTGATGGGAAAAAGGAAATGACAGCTTGTACAACTGTTATCCAATATGTTAGTTTACGACGTTATTAAAGTGATCTAAATGGAATGGGGAAAAAAAAAGAAAAATAAATAATTGTTTTTTCCCTCCACCCTCTGGCACGTGGTCTCTGTCCATAATGTATGCAACACACTTTGGCTAGACGGGGAGGGAAATATTACACTTTAGTACGGATTAAGAATGGTAAAATGTACGGATTTAACATTGCTGCAGCAGAGTACATCTGTACAGGTAAGATGCACGTATGGTTACATGTCTCTCAAGCTAGTGCTTGCGTATGGTTGTTGATTCTCTTTTCGAAATTTAAATGGTTGCATCCCTGTTAGGTTTGGTCTGCATGATGCAAGTGGAAGAATTCTAGAGAAGTCATATAAAAGTCTTTCATTTACAATTAAGGTAACTGTAGATTTTTGCGGACAGTGTTGATCAAGAACATACTGCAGAAAACGTGCAGTCTGATCTAGGATGTACACCATCTGCAATCTAACGCTAAAATGACCAAATTCAGTCTGAAGAGCAGTAGAAATTTACTTTTAGATTTCGCAGAAAGTCGAATTATTTTTTGGGTTTTTTTTTTTTAGATTTCAACATTATTACTTCACAACCCTTTCATTTCGTCACTGTAGTGGATTGCTTTTTAAAACACTTAAAAAAGGAATAGTACATTGTGAGAAGCAAATTGCTCATTTTCCCATGATATTTGAATAACTTTATGCCCTCAAAATGTTCGTTCCCCGTTTTATAGCTAGGTATAAGATTAGCCTCTATATTTCAGGGTAAATGGTACTGGAAACTCATGACAGTTTTGAAATAACGTACACGTTCAAGTTTGCAGATCTATTTCTGGTGTGTTCAATATGCAATACATACCGATCTTTAACATTGGTATGCAGTGTCCACCAGTGTCCGTCATTACTCACTGGACATGAGGAATATTGAGTTATTGACCAGTGTTTACCAGTGTTTTGCAGATAGTTGAGATATTTTGCAGTGGCCGCCAGCAAATATTGCTCAAAACAGTTGTTACAGTGTAGCATGACTTCCTCTTGGGTTAGCGCCATTGGTTTCGGTAGAAGTAATATTTAACCATCAAATTAAAGAAATGTATCATAAGAAAACTGGTTATTCAGTTTCAATGTAAAGTTAAAAGCAATTATTACCCAAGACGTGAAAAATCAGTACTAGTGTGACATGTTGTGTTAGCTAAGTCGCTCTTTTAAATGATGATGTTGATTTTATTCTTCAAGAATTAATTAAATGAAATTAATGTTTTTTCATGGAAAAGGGCATTTTACAATATTACAGTAAAACGAGAGCAGCCGAAACTGTTCTCAAATAATAGTGTAGCATGTGTTGGCATAGCCGTATTTCGAAATGTTCCATGGAGTATCTACGAATACTAGTATATATTAAGTGATTCCGCTAAATGTTTCACATGGATTAGGTTCTTATATAATCTCAATAAAAAGCGGTAACAGCAAACATTGCCGAAAATGGTAGTACATGTGTTTCACAATGTGTTGGCTAAGTTACATTTCGATTGGTGTCATGAATTATAATTTTCTAGTATTTAACCCTTTACCGAACGACGTAACTCTAGACTTTTCCATATTTAAGCATTTGCAGACGCAAATTAATTGTTACTCGGATGAGGATATTTGTCTTCGAAAGGGTAGTAAAAATTAAAAACAAAAAGGTTCCAACATTTTCCTTTTCCCCACAGTGTTTTGTAAAGCATTTTTCTTTAGGGTCTTTAAAACCCGGGCCTTGTTTGATAAAGAACTACCATATCTAGTATTGAAAATAAATAAATGCTTCACAAGGAAATGGTTTATGTTATGAAAGTAACAAGCTCATACGTAATTTTGAGTTGACACATTTTTTATGAAGACATTTATCAAACAATGGAATACTATCTCGTAAACGTTTTACATGGAAATAAGAACATGAATAAAATGATGCTTGACGATCATTTGCTCATAGGCTGTCTCTTCGATCTGTGTAATGAATTCTATCTATCGAACATTTCGAATTAGTTTGTAGAATGCAGTATACAATGGAGCATGACTATTCAACTGATGACAATAAAATGGTATGTATACGTTCTTGACGGCAACAAAAGAATATCAAAAATACTCATTAGACCCATGTGCCGCTATGCCGTTTTTCATATTTTACAGTGGAAAAAAAAATCTACAATTGAGTCGTATTCTAGGGAAAGGGGGCTTAATTCATCTCCGTTATGCATTATACACGGAAATCATCACAGTATACATCCCTAAAATCCGTTTTGTATAACAGCCTACTGAATTATGAGGTACACTGGTCCTTCGACATGCAGAAAATTGACCAAAGCAAAAAGTTTCGTTCCAGGTCAGCCTGCGGGGACTGCACAGGCTTACCTGGACCGAAAATGTTTGCAAATGCAGTAAGGCTCTTTTTCACAGAGCATGGCTCATATATCATTGCAAAACTAGTATCAGGGCTTTTTTTCCCGAGCGAGTCTTAACTTGTCAAATATTCTTGATCCAGGATGAGATACTACAGTCCACAAAAGCATCCAGAAGCACCATGTTCTCAGATTTGTTTAACTATTTCAGCACCAAATGTATAAACTGGCCCTCTTTCCGCGGCTGAAGATACAGTCCCATGACACAAAACATGCGTATCCCTTTACCAAATAATCCCGAATCTTAACGACCCTAAAGAGGAAGAACTTTGAAAACAATGCGGGAAAGGAGAAAACGCTGGTTACCAGCATTTTTTCCTTTTTCCATATTGTTGTCTACCCCTCCAAAAAATAATTTCAATCTTTCAATCACATTTATTTTGTCGTTTGCAAATGCACGCAATTTGGACCAGTTTAAAATTTTGCCGTTTAATAAAGAGTTAACCCTTAGGCTGCTAAGTGCGACTAACTGACCTTTTGCGGACAGTGTAGATCAAGATCAGACTGCACAGAAAGTGCAGTCTGATCTTGGATCTACTCTGTCCGACGAGGAGATTTCAATCCTCCAAAAAGACGTTTAAAATAGGAAAATTTTGGTTTTTACTATCGGCTTGAAAGTTTCATTTCTTTAATGTAGCAGGATAAATGTTAAGTAAGATATTGACTAAAAGAAGTCATGGTCCGAAATTTTCCCATTAAAAAAGTGACGACAGAGACCTTGGTTATATTGCAAAACAATTTCAGTATATCTATTTTTCCAGTTCTGCGGTTTTAAAAGAAAAAACAGTCTGAAAAGGTTCGCATTTCTAGGAGTAATTAGACGGTACTTATATTTTATTTAATTATCATTGTGAAATACTGGCTTTTTAGCTCAACTGGCCGGAGGTGAACTAATTTAACGACAAGGTGTCCGGCGTGCGACTCCGACCGCCAGTCCGTTTGCTAAAATTCCCTTCAAAATTTTTTCTCTTCTCTCATCTGGAACTACAGAATTAGTTTTAACCAAAATTCTTAGATTCCATGAAGAATTATGCTTGCTATGGAAACGAAACTAAGAAAATTCGGTTATTCGGACTCATCGATAGGTCGAACTAATCTTTTGGTCCCTGCTATGTTCGATTTAACTAAGTTTGCCCATTAACCCTTAGGCTGCAAAGCGTGACTCAATGACCTTTTGAGGACAGTGTAGATCAAGATCAGACTGCACAGAAAGTGCAGTCTTATCTTGGATCTATACTGTCCGATAAGGAGATATTTTTCACAAACAATGAATTTGAAATAGCAACTTATGTGTTTTTATTATCGACCTGAAAGTTTCATTTAACTTATTTAGGTGAAGGTATAAAAGAAAAAAGATCTCTTATTTTTATGAACCAGTCAGAAGACGAGGTGGGCTTTGAAAATATCGTGGAAAAAGGAGAAAATACCAGTAGTTACCATTCCTCTTTACCCTTAGCCAACCCCGTTGCTCATTCGCACAGGACTTGTAATCATTGATTCGAGTTCCACATCAACCTAGCTCATTTCGAAGATTGATATTAGTAATTGAGATAGGATTTATTCCTCTCTCACTTGTGTCTAAAATGGGAAAACAGCCAGTGGCTTATTTGGAGTATTTACGAATTACTGATAACAGACAGTCCGGGAACGCATCGCTAAGTTCACTGGCCTCCTCTTTATGATCGAAATAATGTTGTAAACGGTGTTTTTTTTAAAAAAAATTGTTACCTTTTTTGGTTTTCTAGAAAAATAATATTCTTTTTCAAATAAGCCAGCGGCCTATAAAAGGCCCAGTAGCGACCAAAAGTGAACAATGCGGGTATTAAAATGCACTTGAATTTAAATAATACCATTTAAAAGTATTTTAATTACTGTGAAACTGATGATCTTTTAGTGTACGATCGGTCCGAGTGTTAGTTGCAAGCAGAAAAAGAGTTTTAAAACTACACAGGTTATAGAGAGGAGTTGCTTAGTCGCTCTATCTTTTGTTTACTTTTTTACCCGGACATAAATTCTTTCTGCCAGCGACTAGCACTTGGACCGCAGTACAATAAGAGATTGTAGTCTTCACAATAATTATTGCTACAGGATTCATTCCTCTCTCACCGCTGAACATTTGTTTCGATGATCTTCATGTGAGAAAGCAGCCAGTGGTTCGGAAGGTATTTTGTACGAAGTACTGATTGAAGAAACTTCATGAAGGTATGGATAAGTACACTGATTGCTTTTCGCGATATAATTGAAACGGCGTTAAAAATCGATCAAACGAAAATACAAACAAATTCTCTCATGATTATATATTTTTTTTTGCCTAGAAACGAGAAAGGTTTGTTTTTGTATCGTGCATAGTGCAAGATGTCCTATTGCTACAGCGTAATTACAGCACAAATTGATGTTTATTGGAAGAACACGAGTAAATGCAGCCTTGAGAAAATCTCTTACATGCAATGTACGAGATAATTATTTTGCGTTTCGTGTGAATAATCTTCAAACATAAATAGTACAAAGGTATAGAGAAAATTTCATATCATTTTCACTCGGTTTCACATTTCCGAAGGAACATGGCTCTGGAAGGGGAAACACCAGGTTCGAATATTAATGTTAACTCTTTACGAGACGACAAAACTCTGGACGGGTCCAAATTGAAAGAATTTGCAGACGACAAACTGATAGTGGCACAAATGATGGAATTGTCTGTGATAGGGTAGAAAACATTGAGGGAAAAGGAGAAAATGCTGGTTTCCAGCATTTTCTTCTTTTCTCTCAATGATTTCAAGAGCCCTCTTCTTCAGGGTTGCAAAAAGTCGGATTTGGTTGGGAAAGTGTTCAACTATTGCTACAAACTACTAACCCTTTACCACAGGACAAAATTTTACAGTTGTCTAAACCCAAAGCATTTGCAGACGACAAATTATATAGGGCTAAAATGGTGAAAATTGTCTTTAGTAGGATAGAAAACTTTTTGGGAAAAGCGTTAATGTTGGTTACCAGCATTTTCTCCTTTTCCCAAAATGTTTTTAAAATTATTTTTTCTCAAGGTTGTAAAAAGTAAGGATTGTGTGTTAAAGGGTTTATTAAATGTGTTTCAAGTGAAAGGATTTGTGGGTTAAAACATAGGAAACATTGTAGGAGAAGGAAAATATGCGCCTTGGAAAAAATTGTGCCGGAAATAGAGAAACTGTCTGAATCGCGATTAATTTGTTCGCTTAAAATTTTCTCGATCAGTCGAAAGAGACATTTGCTGTTCTTTGAAATTTTCCCGGGCCGAACCACGGTGTTACAGTCTGGGGTCCCTATAGAGTGAATAGCGAAAAGAAACGACAGGAAACACAATGTAATAGAACGAAATGAGCCAATGGCCCTCTTGTTTACCGATCGTAATTACCATCTATTCATTCTTTATCGAACGAACGAACGAACGAACGAACGAACCAGTACCAAGAAGTAGGTCAAAAGCCAGCGCATTAAACTACGCCGAAAAAGTAACAATCCAAGAAAAGTAAAAGGATTTTTTTCAGCTCACCTTAGCACAAAGTGCCCAGATTAAGCTTTTGTGATCGTGTTGTGTCCAGCGTCCTTCGTGCGTCGTACGTCGTTAACTTTTACCTTGTGTGCGCTAAAGAGGCTACATTTTCAGTCCAATACTCATAACCTTGGTCAGAATATTTGTCTTGATAATTTCTTGGACATGTTTGAAAATGGATCACCTCGGGTGAAAAACTAGGTCAGCAGTTAGTATTTGAAAACCTTTTTGTAAACTCTACAGGTCACATTTTCAGTCAGATACTCATAAGAATTGGGCAGGATGTTTTTTCTTGATGATATCTCAGACGTGTTTGAACATGGGTTATATCAGGTCAAAAAGTAGGTCACTTGGACAAATCTTAGAAAACCGACTGTACTGTCTAAAGAGGCTACATTTTCAGTCCAATAGTCATGAAAATTGGTCAGAATATATGTCTTGATGACATCAACTAGTTTGAAAATGGGTCACGTCGGATATAGAAATTAGGTCACTAGGTCAAATCTTTGAAAAACCTTGTGTACATTCTAGAGGCCGAGGCCACTTTTTTAGTCCAATACTCATGAACGTCGGTCAGAATGTTTGTCTTAATATCTCAGATAAGTTTAGACATTGGTCATATTAGGTCAAACGTTAGGTCACTTGGATAAATCCTAGAAAAACCTTGTGTATTCTCTGAGGCCACATTTCAATCCTATACTCACTGAAAGTTTGTTTTGATATCTAGAACGAGTTTGAAAATAGGTCATGTTTGGTCAAATAGTAGGTCAATGAGAAAAATCATAGAAAAAGCTTGTGTAAACTCTAGGGGCCACATTTCAGTCCAATACTCATGAAAGTTCGTCGGAATGTTTTTCTTGACATCTATGAAGTGATTGAAAATGGGTCTTGTTGGATCAAAACGGCTCAGGTGAGCAACTTGAGGGCCATCATGACCCTCTTGTTTATTTTGTAGGCTTAACTAGTTAATTCAATTTGTTATTCAAGGGAGCAAACATTTATGAGCACTGCTAATTGTGTCAAATGAATAAAGTACAGTGTATAACAATTTAAGCCGGCATGGAAAAGATCAGACTATGATGAATAGTTCGGACTAAGGCTTCATGCAGGGATGAGCAGGTCACGTCTTTCGCAAGGGGTTTTTCAAACTGGTACCCGTTTTATATCCCTTAATCGTTCGATAGAAAAAAAGGCAACACTCGACTTATCGATGGCAGCTGACTTTGTCATATGCACCGAATCCACCAAGTAGACAGGGCGTAACAGAATGCCTTAATTTTTTTTGAATAACTGAGAAATTCTATCTTTGGCCAAAAATTTGCACAACATATAAGGCTTATTCTTACCCGGATCAATTTATCAAACTCGCTAGAGAATTTTATTTTTTCAATAAGGACTATCTTTGTACAGAAATGATAATGTCACAATTTAGATTTCCAAGCCTCGCGTTATCTCATGAAGTCCCGAACCGTGCAGATTTTTGCCATTCAGCATCGGATGTTATCTGTTGTTGATACGAGATCGATAGCGGTTACCAGTTTAGGGGCTTCCGGTGAAAGAAGGCTTCCAGGACCTAGTATCAAAAGTAGTGCCATTCGAAAATGTTATAGAAATCACCTCTGCTACGCTACTTCACCAGAAAAGACGAAAGTACTGACACAACCTGGTCAAAGATGTAATTATTTTGATGTTGATTTGATAATGTCTGGAGATGGTGATGGTAAGTTTGCTATTTCTGCAGGAACCATTTAGAGCATGTAAATGTACCAAAAAGTTACCAGTGTGTTCACTTTACGCGCATCATCTTCGCTAAACGCATACGTCATTGCCTATGTGACACACCGTTCGCAAATATTTTGACCCCGAGCTCTACATTCTCGAGAAATAATGGAACGTAATAGATTTTTTTCATCATTTATAAAATACAAGCCTGTGAGCCTCCCATTGGATATTGCGCAATCGCCATTTTTACAATTGGTCGATGTTCCGTTGCGCTATGCTGCCAAGGCGTGGCCTAATAATTGGTGTTTCAGTTACGCCTAAATTTTACACCAGGGCCAAAGCTATACATTGAGTTAAATCGAAATCCGGGGCCACTGTATCAGAAGTGGGTTACACGATCTGTGAGCTTAACAAGGTAACATTACTGGGTTTAAGTACCTTCGTCAGGAGTTGACCACTTTTGGACAATGTGATTTAAGAGCGATTGTTAACTAGTGCAAAGGTTAAATATATGGAGTGAGTGGGTTATCGTATACAGAGTGGCAGAATGAAGAATGCAAGCCCCAGGTTAGAACAGTTTTGTTTTAATCATTTATTTTCATTCAGCACATGTTAACATATTACTAGACCTTACTAGGCCTTAGCACGACTTCAGTTACTTTGGTGGACAGTGTAGACCAAGATCAAGCATAAAACGACGTACAGTCTGATCCTCCGTCAATACTATAGATGTTTTATTACATTGTCTTGCTAAAATAGCATTGAACTTGCAATATCAGGGGTGTTTGTTTGTTCTTATGACTTAAAAATAATTACGTGAACTGTCTATCGAACCCGGATTATTTTTTTTTTATTGTTTAATAAGTTCTACGCAGCTTAGTATCTAAGTATCCAATACTAGACGGGTCATATTTCACTGCACTGTTTGTAGCATTCAAATTGTGTGGGTAACATATTCATAGCGACTGACAAGACATGTGGTGTAATTGGTAGTTCATTGTGTGAAATATTATCTCCTTTGTTCTTCATTAAAACCTATGTTGTTTGTATCCATTAGAATTGTCTCGATCAGACAATTCTAATGGGTGCCAACATCATAGGTTTTAATGAAAACTGAAAGCTATAAGTATACAAATACCCTGACCTATCGGGATCTGATATACAAGTATTTCCATGTGGTCCCAGCTAGAAATTTGAGAACGCATTCATAAACTGAAACTAAAGTATAGAATACACTGAATGGGTTGAATGGAATACTTTCCAGAAGATGGGGGTTCACCTTCATTCATGTTTCCGGACCATTAAATTCATGTGTGAACTTTATCTTCGATTCGAAGGCTAGCTCCGCTGTTTTTTTTTTCGGTTGTGTTTTTTTTTTCCCACTGAGACATAATCACAAAAATAATATCGGAGCTAACCTCGGAATCAGGGGTAGGATGAACGTTTTCCACGGCGATTTCCGGTCTAATGATCCTGAGAAAGAAGGTTTTTTTAAAACATAACGAGAAAAGGAGATAAACTTTAGTAACTGAAAACGTTGTCCTTTTCCCCTGGTAATGTATTCGATTCTTTAGAGGCAAATCAAATAATTTTCAGCAGATATTTAGTATGCCGTCTGCAAATGCTTTGAATTTGGACGAATCCACCATTTTGTCATCATGTCATGAGTCACGTGCGGAAATCTAAGGTACCATACCCCAATGAACAGAAATAACATGGATTGTTCTTAAATTTCTCTATAATTGAAAGCTTTTCAGTATACTAAAATCGTACTTTTGTCATCAAAGCATAATTGAGTCATGCTCTGTAAGAAGGGGGCTTAATGCATTTGCGAAAAGTATCGACCATTGTCAGCCTGCGCAGTCCGCGTAGGCTGACCAGGGCCGAAACTATTAGCTATTGGTCAATTTTCTGTATGCCCAAGGACCAGTGTACCTCATGATTCAGTCGGTTGTTAAAAAAAAAGTGGCTATTATGGATCCATAATTATCTGATGGCTTGATTGGTACAATGTATCACGGAGATGTATTAATCCCCCTTTTGCCAGAGCATGGCTCATATGTTTGTGATATTCATAATACATTATCTCATGTAGACAATTCATAATCTTATGGGTGATTATTTTTTAATTTGTTGTACTTTTTTATCTGTATTTGCCCTCCCCCCCCCCTCTCTCTCTCTCTTTCAAAGAAAAAATTGGCTACCATACTAAAAAAGTTTTTTTACTGTTACCTATATTGAACCAAGATATGATATGTATTGGATATACAGATATTGGATGAAAGAAAGTTCAGAGCAAACAAGTACATAATCATAATTATTTTTTTATTCAGAGCTTGAATTCTGCTTGGATAATTTACAAAGTATATAAGCTTTGCTCTATGAAATGGGGTATAATGTATCTGTAAAAAAGTATCGTCCAGGTCAGCCGGCTGATCTGGGTTGAAACCTTTTGATATTGGCTAATTTACTGCATGTCAAAGAACCAGTCTAACTCATGATTCAGCCGGTTGTTAGACAAAATAGATTTTATGGTTCCATAATTATGTGACGACTTGCTTGGTAAGAAGCATCACAAAGATGCATTAAATCTTTTGCCAGAGAGTGGCCCATCTGTAGGCAACATGGCTGACATAGAAAAGTCAACTTGGTTGTGTACATACATGTGATAGTTTTCTTCATATTCAGTATATAATTCTTTGTCACTGTTAAAAAACCGTGCTATAAATCAACCTTCTCCCAAACGACAAATTTTAGACTCGTCCAAATTTAGAATATCTGCAGGCAACAAGTCTGAATGAGGTACAAATGAAATACGGTTCTTTGACAGGATGGAAAACTGTGGGAAAAGGAGAAATGGTTATCAGCATTTTCTCCTTTTCTCACAATGTTTTCAGAAGGCATCTTCGTCAGGGTCGTGAAAACAAGGGATTGTTTCGGAAAGGGTTAAGATGCATTTAGTCTTTTTTTGAATTTCTTGATTGAAAAGTCGTAAATAAGACAAATTCTCCGCGGTAAATTGCATAATATGTATGCATGCAGTAGTATCACTATACAAGTATATCCAGAAAAAAAGACAGTTCTTCTATATCTGTCTTTTGTCTCGTTTTTTCTTTTGATTGTAAAACTTCAGTGAACTGTCATCGGAGCTTCCCAGGAAATGGCTGTCTATCTGAAAACAAAAGATATTATAAAATTCTAACGTTGATTTATAGACCGCTACCAAACAGAGGGCTGATTTTGTGTTACTGTATCCTGTTTTCGAAACATTTTCGAAACATTTTTCGAGATGAGAACTTCCTTTGAAGAGTAATTTCTCCTGTAACTATATAATGTAACTATATAATAACATGCGTCATGCTCTATGAAAAAGGGGTTCATCTGCAAAAAGAATCGACCCAGGACAGCCTGCGCCGTCCACACAGGCTGAGTTATTGGTCAATTTTCTGTGTTTCAAAGGACCACTTTATCTCATGATTCAGTTGATTGGTAGACAAAATGGATTTGATGGATCCATAATTAAGTGATGACTTGCTAGGCATTAATCCCCCTTTACCATAGCAAGGCTCATATGTATAAACCCTTTGTTCACAAAGGTTATCTATACTTTGACAAAGATGTTTTCAACTTAGTCTGCTGCAAATTTGTTTCCTGGAGGTCATGAACCCTTTATGAAACAACGACGTGTCGAAACTGTTTAATTAATGACAACATTTTTAGACTTGTCCAGGAGATATACAGACTATAGGTTAGATGTGTCTTATATGATTGGACTTATCATTTTAGGTGTACAAAACTGTGGCTTGTGGGAAAAAAGGAAAATGCTGATTACTAGCATTTTCTCCTTTTTTAAAAGTTTTCGTCCTCAGGGATGTTAAAACACCGGACCGTTAAGTCAAGACTGATTGACCCTGAAGGGAAAGCTTCGTACAAACAATGTTTGAAATGGAGTAAAGGCTGGGGATCTCTCCTTTTCTACTCTTTTCAAAACAAATTTCACCATTTGCGGCAAATTTGATTTGTTGTCTGCAAGTACTTTCAGTATGGACAAGCCTGAAGTTTGGACGTCTGTCAAAAATTTAATAAGTGAATGAAGATCACACTATCTATATGGCTAGCAGCCTTATCTTTGATATACAGCTATCGTTCAAAGACTATACCCCTATTCAAACCACTGTAATAATTGAAAGGTTTTGGTATGTTCAATCTAACCAGGAAATTATAAACCCTTCCTAATTGAAAGTGTCAGAAGATGACAAATTATAAATTGATTCAAAGTAAGCTAAAGCTCTTTGATAGGGCAGCAATCTTTGTAGGAAAAGCAGAAATCGCTTGTGAAAAGCAATTTCTACTTTTCCCACAATGTCTTCAAAAGCCGTCTTTGGAGTTGTAATAATTGTTTTGTAAAAAGGTTATTGACTGGATTATGCAAGTTTTATCTGTAAATCAACGTTTATGGCGCCATTTGGAAAAAAATAGTACAAAACCTAGGCCCTGTTCTGCATGGATCCAAGTAAACGCATGAATAAGTGAGATGTCGCCGTGATGTAACCGTGATAATGTTGAAAGCGGTCTTAAAAACATTCTTATTCAGATCAAGATTTTGTCGATTGCTGTTGTACAATGTTAGCTGACCAGTCTCGGATATTACAATCAGAATTTACGAACACTTTCAGGGCCAAATATATTAACTCTTATCCTACAAAATAAGCTGAATATAGCCGATAGTTAAAACCCGAGCAACGTTATTTCAAACTCATCTTTTGCAGTAAAATATCTGCTTATCGGACAGTGTAGATCCAAGATCAGACTGCATCTGTGCAGTCTGATTTTGATCTACACTGTACGCAAAAAGGTCATTGAGTCGCGCTTAGCAGCCTTAGGGTTAACTCGACCTCTGTAGACGGCTGAAAACACAATCCTTTGAAACTTCAAAACATTTTTCATCCTGTAGGCTTGACTGAAAAAATTGGACGGTATAGATCCATTCTGTGCAGTCTGATCTTGATCTTTGCCGTCTACAAAAGTCCATCCTTGGCCTTTGGCGCTGAAATAGCTAAAAAATATTAGTTAATACTGACCCTGGCCAAAACACCGAACAGTTTTTTTTCACCGTGTCTAAACGTCTAGTTCTTTGATTTAGTTGTCCCCAAACGGCATTTTTGTATGTCCTGTAATGGTGCTTAACAGTGCCAAAATGTCGGCATTCGTCATCCCCGTCGACCTGAAAGAAAAGAAACAATACAAAAAATACTTGTATGAACGTGATTAAATTTCCTTTTCAACAATATTACAGTCATATCACGAGAGCAGCTCGTGTATTTATTCATGTCTTTTGTGGAATTTGCCACAATCAGACCGGATCTCCGCAGTGATTTGCCAAATAGCACTATAGCATGATCATTGCCGCTACAGGGGATCGAACCAGAATTTCCTGACCACAAATTTAATGCCTTACCATTGAACCATTTAGGATCCATTCAACCTTTAAAAAAAAAATGCAAAACAGCCCGCAAAAAATGACCTAATTTCGTGTGCTTTTTTTGTGACACATTTCCGACATTCCTATGCAAATTGGATAATTAAACGAAATATAAACTTGTAGTTTTCGACACGAACTCCTGCTCACTTTTTCTTGATCTTAATTGTTTTTCTTGACCCCCCTATGGGGACAATCATTTTGCTTTTATGGAAAGTATAGATCCAAGATCAGACTGCATATTCGTGGGTGCACACTGTCCCATGCAATGTGAGATAGGCTTCAAAGTGCAATGTTGCATCTGTATTGTTTTTACCCTTGGACTAAAAATATCCATTTTCTTTATTTAAGACACTAAAGAAAAATCTTGGCATATTTTTTCAAGCGCGTAGAGTAGTAAATATGTAAAATTTTGAAATTTTCAGATGGGAAAAAAATATGACCCAGATTTTGGACATCTACTTTAAATGCTTTTTTGGGCATCATATTGGACGATATCACCAGACATTGGCTAGTGGAGGTCGAGAAATTATCTTGTCCGCAAAATCAACCAGAATCTTATCTTGATCTACATTATCCGCTTTTTAAAGCAAATTAATGTAAGATCTAATACCGCCAATTTCCATTTCTCAAACACAGGTCTATACGGGAGTGTCCTTTGGTAAGGCACGGGAGAGCACCAAGCTAAGTACTAGTGAAATGAATTAGCAGTCGACGCGATATGACTGAAATGTTGTTGGAAGCGGCGTAGAACACGAATCAGCCAATAATCCAGGCACGGCCCAAATACGCAACAATAATGGCAGCTCCCTTCTCAACGTGGATTATGTATATGTAAGCATTCTTGAATGTGCCTATCATACATTACTCATATATAACATCATCCATTAACAACAGCAGACAAATTTTTTTTATTCGTCTTGTAGCAGACTTATTTTAAAAACATCGTGACAAAAGGAGAAATTGCTCGTTACGAGCAGTTTCTCCTTTTGTCAAAATGTTTTCACATGGATTCGTAAATTAAACCATAATTTATTGTTGCTTTTCCCTTTTTCACAATAATGTTTCTCAGTATCGTCTGCTGCATAGTGTTGGTATCAGGTGAAAATGAATCAAACAAGGATTGGAAATGTCTTCTTGGTGAGTCCTGAAGACCAGTCATCAGGTTGTTCTTTGCACCGTTTCGATTATGATTAATATCCAACCGAAGATCGCGATCATTCATCCTCCCTAACTTACGCCCACGCGATTTTTGCCCTTCCTTTCTAAATTAGGTGACATACTTACGTTGTGATAACGGTTAACACATTGGAGCGCGTGAAGAGTGTAAAAAACCGTAAAAAATACAACTTTCACCACTTGCATTGAGGAACTCCGTTTGACCTAGTTTTCAATATGAGAAACTAGGTCAGGAAATAGCTGGCAAGTGTAAAGAGAACTGAGTTACGATAAAAATTTGAACAACATAGATAAAATTAATCCTTGAGTTGCTAAACGCGACTCACTGACCTTTTGTGGACAGTGTAGATCAAAATCAGGCTGCACGTGCAGTCTGATCTTGGATCTACACTGTCCGATAAGGAAACATTTTTATCCCAAAAATAAGTTTGAAATAGCATTATTCGGGTTTTTACTATCCTCTTGAAAGTTTCATTTAACTTACTTAGCAAGATAAGAGTTACTGCGTACACTGAAATTTTTGGGTGTTGGCACAAAAGGCTCTATGAGTGAGTAAACGGGTAAATTATTCATTCAATGTTGATATAAAGCAAACGAAATAAAAAAAAAAAATGAAATTTTGAAATAATAATATTGTACACATTCAGATTTCCTGATGCTGAAATTAACATATTGCTCTCTCAGTGTTAAGCCAAATGCATCTGCGAAAAGTATCGACCCAGGTCAGCCTGCGCAGTCGGCGCAGGCTGACCTGGACCGAAACTTTTCGCTCTTGTGTCAATTTTCTGTATGTCCCAGGACCAGTCTACATCATGATTCAGTCGATAATTTAAAATAGAGGCTATAATGGGTCCATAATTATGTGATGACTTGCTAGGTATCATATATCACGGACATGCATTAAGCCCCCTTTTTTCTAGGACTGATTTTCGGTCGCAAATTGGGGATAGGAAAACCCCTGTAAAGGGTGAACAAATCTGTTGTTAAATTGCAATGTCTTTTTTTCTGACTGAAAATGCCCATTTCATTACAAGGTTACTGTTTCGTCGCCAAAGGCGAAAACAGGAGCGTGTCTAATGACGGCATAGATCAAGATCAAAATTCACAGAACGTGCAGTCTGATCTTGGTCCGCCTGTACCGTCAAGCCTATAAGAAAAAGAAATTTTGAGTTTCAGTGGGTTCACTTTTAGCCAGTTAAATAGGTCGAGTTAAGCAAAGATTTAACCCTTAATCTGGTAAATAAGTGAAACGAAAATTTCAAGCCTATAGTAAATACCCAAATTTTGCTATTACAAAGGTATTTTTGACGTGGAAAAATCTCCTAAGTGGACCGTATTGATCCAAGATCAGACTGCACGTTTTGTGCAGTCTGATCTTGATCTACAGTATCCGCAAAAGGTCGTTGATTCGCGCCTAGCAGCCTAAGAGTTAAAACGGATAAAATAAAGGGTCGAAACGAGGTGTTAGATCTTGTTTTTTGCTATTTTGTTATCGTCAATGGACCATATTTTTCTCTTCCATCGATACGATATCGTTTTCAACATTGAATTACCTTTTGTCTTATTATTTCCCTACCATACAAATACCACCTCAACCCCACCCATATGTAGAGCCTGAAAAATGTCCGTTTGACAATTTGTGCATACAACAAGAGTTCATAATACGGCTGAAAACGTATTACAAATACTGTTACGATTTATTTTCCTTTACTTTCGCCACCGATGTGAATAATGTCTTTTTTTGTCTATCCCTAGCGACAAAAATTTTACACTTGACCGAATCAAATGCATTTGCACGCAACATATCAAATGTGGCTCAACCGATGGAATTTACTTCTTTGAAGTAGAAAACATTGTGACAAAAGGAAAATGTGCTGGCAACCAACATTTTCTACTTTTCCCACGTTTTGTACCCATTCAAAGACAATTTCTATCATTTGAGTCACATTTAATTTGTCGTGTACAAATACGTGCACTGCCAATTTAGACAAGTGCAACATTTTTGTCGTTTTGTACAGACTATTTTCGACAAGTTTGCTAACAACAAATCTTCCATCTTTTTTTTGAGCTCAAGAAATGATTATTGTGATAAATACGGACTTTTTTACACCAAGCGTCAAAATGAGTATTACTTCATTTCTTATTGAAATAAACATCAAGCAGACGACAATGGGTTTCTTCAAGAACAAAGACGTACGTGTATTTTCTGTCCAGTAAAAGATATCGGGTTAATTCGTTACCAAACGAAAACAGTTTATACTTGTCCAAATTGAAAGTTTTAGCAGACGATAAATGAAAAGAATGTGTGTAAATTTTTAAAACGACGGACTTTGCCTTTGAAAGAGTATAAATTGTCATTAGAAAAGGAGAAAATGGTGAATACCAACATAGCCTCCTTTTCCTTCAGCGTTTTCTTTAGCCTTTTTGTTCGGGGTCATGATAACACGGGGTTTGTTTGGTAAAGGGTTAGGATAGGCTTAGGGTTGATGAAAGTTTATAAGGTTTATTTTTTTGTGAAAAATACATTTTTAAAACCTTCTTTGATAATTGTTGATGATTCCACATTATAAAATATGTATGCAAACAAACGATTTTGCAAACGAACGAATTCTAGATAACGATCATATCAATAAATTTGGTACGGAGGCTATAGACCTGTATTACGTAACCAATTGTTAACGACTGCAAAATTTGTGAAAAAATTCTGTAAAAACTAGCATTACCACTCATTGATCTGAAACAACAGTGAAAAATTATGAGAAATGGAAAAAAAACCTGGTATCTGACGTTTTTGTCCCATACAGTCACGTTGTTTAAATTTTCAGTTAAATAAACCTAGCCTAATTAATTTTTCCACATGCCGTAAAAGAATATGCGATCAACCTTGTGAACTCTGAATATTTATGCTAATAAATTCCGATGGCGTTAAGATGGGCGATTGTGTTCTCCGCTGTCCCTGTTCCTCTGTGATGCATGGTATCTTTTTCTACGGTCATCCCTCGTCGTTTTTGCCATCTCATCACGGATTATCTATCGGCATCTGTACGTCATGCTTTGAGTATTTACATTTTTTTTGACTGTACTATATTCCGCCTATCATGTAAGTACACTCCATGCGCTCCGCTACATGTTCGTGTGTTCAGCCTATGCCGATTAGCTTCCTTGTCGAGCTGATTGTCCTTGTTTAACTCTTTCAGCACCAAATAAAAAGCGATCAACTAAAATTTGAAAATATTTCTTATCCTTCAGGCTTGATCTAATCAGCGGACGGTATAGATCCAAGATCAGGCTGCACGTTCTGTGCAGCCTGGTCTTGATCTATACCGTCCGCAAAAATTGCCCCAGATTTTGCCCATGAGAGCTGAAAAAGGATTAAAAGCCTATTTAGAAAACGAGTACCTCCTGTTTTTCATACACAGTCATCAAGTTTGACGCGTCTCTGTGTAATGAAGAATCCAATGGTCTCACAATGAGAGGCCGCTGGACACACATTGTATCGACTGTTTATTGCAGCTGAATGGTGTCGAGTGACCACAGTGTCCACTCAAGACGCTTCACTTTGTATGGCATAAAAAATGACCAAACGTTAGTATCAAAACGATAAATTGTCCATAAAGTATTCTACGATTCCTGGCCAAATTTGGTAAAGAATGAAATTGTCAATACTTGCACTTATATTTTCGGTTATCTTTACGCATAATTAAATGTGGACTCAATGTCATGTAAAACAATTGTTACAAACAGGAATTTCCGAGTCTGTTTCAATGTAAAAATACTGTAAAAAGGCATAACAGTGGCATCTCTCTGGAACAGTTTAAGGCTGGATTTATATTTCAGTTTACATACTTTTTCCACGACCCATTCAGTTCTGTTCAAACAGTATAAATGGTTCTTGTACTTTGCGTCGATCAGCAAAGGTTACTGCCTGAAAACAACCATAGATAACGTGCAAGTGATTGCAAATTGTTTCTTGTTATTTTCTATTTCAAAATAATTTGATCCTTGACCACTGTTTGTTCAAGTTATTACTTTCCTAGTCGCTTTTTTTTATTAGTTGAAAAGTAATTTCATTTATTCAAAGCAAGTTTTGGTGGAATTATGGTCATGCGACTTTTTTTTTTGGGGGGGGGGGATAATTATGCATCTGTATAAAAATAATTCAGATAAGTGTTTAAAGCTTTTCCAAACAATTCCGATTTTCACGAAAACAATGAGGGAAAAAGGAGAAAATTCTGTTAACCAGCATTTTCTCCATTTTCCCTAAATGTTTTCTGCCTTTCCAAAGACAAATTTAAATTTCTGAGTTGTGTTTATTTTGTCGTCTGCAAATGCTTACAATTTGGACAAGTCTAAATTTTTGTTTTGTGGTAAAAACTTTAAAGTAATTGTGTTTACTAAATTTCTTCATAAATGAATCCAGTGTTGTTTCAAAATGTTTCAGAGTGCTTATGATTATCTATTTCCTGACTATTAATTATCATGATCGTCATATAAACTGTTCATAAAAGGCTAAAAGATGTCCATTTTGTTTATGTGACATTCTAAGGAATACAACAGTTTGAGATGTTAAATAATTATCAATTATTTGTAGTGTGAATAAATTTTATGATATTTATTAATATTAACAAACCATCTGAAAGGATTGATTAAAATTAATTTGTGCTTTCATTGATCTCGCATAAATTTTAGATAATTTCATTTTGTTGAAATGATTATGTATTATGTAATGTGAACGTTACTTGCACGTGATCAACTTGACAAAAAAACGCTGTCATTAGATTATGGTAGGAAACAGTCCCACGAGGTTATTGCTAATTGAAGTTGAGTTCATATATCTACGTAAATATGTATTTATGTAAAATATGACTGTCAACTGATGATTGTTAATCATATTCATGAGGTTGACAATCTTTCATTCAAAAGTGAATAACAGAGTACTATATTCAAGAAGGTGCGAAAAGGATCTTAGTTCTACGAACATGTCATTAACCTATTCATGGTTCTGATTTCTGTACTTTACCTCTTTACCAGAACAAACAATTTTAGTCTTGTCCAGATAGACAGCATTTGCAGATGACAAATTAAGGTGGGTGGGTGTAAAACATCGTTGGAAAAGGAGAAAATGCTGGTTACCACAATGTTCTCAAAATCTCTTCCTCAGCAATGTCGTTAAAATACAGGATGGTTTGGTACAGAACAAAGTTTTCAAGTGTAGTTTGGATATTTTTATTGGTGCTTCGGGATTTGCTAGATACTGAACATTGTGTCGGAAATTGTAGCGTTTGGCTTAACGTTAGTATTATAAGGTCATTGATGATTTTTTCGATTTAATTGGATTAAAAGTAATGTAGAAAAACTGATAGCATGTCCCTAGTTTTAAACCCGGATAATGCTTTCTATGGCAGGTATTTCTTGTTTATCTTTTATTTTTTCACTGGAAAAATAGCGTATATAAAAACATAAAGCGTCGCTACCTTGTAATTTGCTCAACTTGTTAGCCCTTTATCAAACAAACTCGTGTTTTAACGACCCTGAGAAAGAAAGTCTTCTGAAAACATTCTGGAAAAAGGAGAAAAATGCTGGTAACCAGCATTTTCTCCTTTTCCCATAATGTTTTCTTCCCTTCAGAAAGAAATATCATTACTTGAGACTCATTCACTTTGTCATCTGCAAAAGCTTTCAATTTGGACATGTCTAAATGTTTGTCATTTGGTAAAAGGTTAACAAACAAGTGTTTGCGTCTAGCAGTGGACACTTTTCAGAAAACATTGTGGCATTTTGTCAGAATGTAATATTTTTTTTGTTAATTTGTAGTTTGAAATTTTAGAGAAAATTCAACTATAATTTCCTGATAAAAATATGAACTTTATTGCGTTGAATAAACCTGAAATCTAAGGATGCTAAAGGAACAGGATAGGGCTTTTGCGGAAGATATCAATCAAGATTGGATTTGTAAATTTCTCGCTAACATAAGTGAAATTAAGAATTACACAGTTTAAACATATTTGATTTCTATTATACAAATTCATTGAAATATGCAACACCGAGAAACAATTATTTCAAGATGTTGCAAAAAGGATTAGAAGTTAATATACAACAGTGAAAGCGCTCCTTTTTCGGCGTAGCTGAATATGCTGGCTTTTGACCTACTTTTTGGTATTGATCGCAAATGTATATTTTGGCAGTGATAGCAAATGAATAAATAGAAATTTGTGATTGGTCAAAAATGTAGACATGTTTGTTTCAAGGGTCCCTGCCTGTACTTGCGGACAAAGTTACGCCGTCTATCTTTTTTTTACAGATATTTTTTGTTTCAATTTATTCGTTATCTATCATATCTGCGTGAAAACAGATCTAGAATAATTTGAGATTTTAACAAATCCTCCCAAGAGTTACAAATCTCACGTTATTGACCCAGACGTATAAAATTCATCAATGGCAAGTTTAGTTCTTGGCTAATGACATTATAATTATTATACGATCTTTTTGTTAACAACAAATTTAAACGTGTTTAAAAACGTAAAGTGTTTTCTTTTTCTTTATGAAATTAATGGGCTTTTTGTAGGCAGTCAAAGGGATTTTTTTCTTCAATAGACTTGATCAGCAGGGTGAAAAGATCAGTAACTATGGAGTATTATGGTGACAAGATTTGATATTTATCTTTATGGACATTAAAACCCTTTCGCCGTATGGATGGCATAAGTATAATTATGTAGACCTATCTTTTGAGGTCGGTGTAGATGAAGATCAGACTGTACAGACAGTGTAGTCTGATCTGTGATCTACACTGGCTGCCGCTTGATTTTAAACTGCGTCAAATTTTGTCCACGAATGCTTTTAGATCTTACGAAAGGACAATATTAGTCCATTACTTTGCGGGGAAACACTATAATTACTCGTGTCACAATTATGTGATAGGAATGTATGACTTCAAAACACGTTGGAATAAACTACTTCTTCCAAAAACATATAATATGGGGCAATGTAGATCAAAGGTTAGTTGCACATTTTGTGCAGTCTTATCTTGGTTTACACCAAAGTACTCTAGGGTTTTAATGCTTGAAAGATGTAAGTTCTTGGACCATAAAAGCCCATTAGACAAGAATCAAAAAATACATGTAGACAATTTTAACCAGGGGAGTGGGAGGGTGGGGTAAAGCTGGGTGTGTGGTTGGGTGGGGGGGATTATATTGATATTTCAGAGCTGGATTGACCAGAAAATTTTTTAAAAAAAATACTACTCTATTCGGCTCCAAATTAGACTTCGGGGCTCGTCTTTTATCATTTCCTTGAGACAGCTTATTTCAAACATTTTGTCTGACATTTACACATGAACAACATCAGATGACATTTTGTTTTTGCTGCAGACTTCTGTGTCAGCAGAAGAAACTGCTCATAATTAGTAATTTTTCACTTGTTACTACTTTTTTCCATGTTTTCATTTGTTAATTTTATTTGGTCATATTTGAAATAATGTTGAAAACGGTGTTAAACACTGTAAAATCACAATTACAATAATTGTTCATATTTGGCAAGGACATGTTTGAGGTCGTGTGCTGGAGCTTAGGTGGTTAGATTCAGAAATTTACCTCTTTTTTGACTTTATATTTAAGCTTATTGGTGCTGAGGACCGCGTCAATAGATCTAGTTAATTTCTTGCAATGTTACAGAAAATAATTTTGATTTTTACCCTATTATTTTTGGGGAAAAAAAAAAACACCTTCCACTGAAAAATTCATTTGTATATTTTTTAAACTCTTTTAAACCGGTCAACAAAAATTTTTGACTGGCTCATATTTAAAGTGCTTGCAGACAACAAATTACACGTGGCTAGAAATTTTCGGATTTGTCTTTGTAAGGATACAAAACAATATGGTTACCAGCATTTCTCCTTTTCTTACAATGTTTTCAAAATCTTTCTTCTTTAGGGTCGTATAAAACTGGGGATCGTCCAGAAAAAAAGTCAACTTCAAAGATGCTCGGAACAATTTCAGGTGCAATATCGGTCGAGGTAGAATCAGATCCGGTTTCAAAGAACGCGCAGTCTGATACAGAATCCAAACTAAATGGTGTTCTTGTGACTGATATATCCTTAAATCTGCAGTACTGAAGTCCCTTTTTCATTAACAATCACGTGTTTTAACTGTCAAAGGAAGAAAGCTTTTGAAAACATTTTAGGAAAAGGAGAAAATGCTGGTAACCAGCATTTTCTCCTTTTCCCACAATATTTTTTACTCTATGTGAGATAAATCTAATCATTTGATACACATTCAATTTGTCGTCTGTAAATGCTGTCGAGATGGGTTCGTCAAAAAATCTGCCGTGTAGTAAAGAGTTCTTTTCATTTATCGAAAATGTTAATTTTGTTTACTTAGCACGGAAAAGGTTAATTGTTTAGATAAAACGAGACCAACCCATTGCAATATCCATTAATTCCTTTGCGTTACATAGAACTCACATAATCATCTCATGAATTATTAATATTTCAAATTTTCAAAACGAAACTGCGCACTACTACATCCGTCCAAGTCTCGCTCAACGAGAACGCCAAACTGTGGGCAAGCGTCCCCCCGGTTTTCAAACAAATTCGGACAATGGTGGGAGAGTTTTTTTTTTCAAAATTCGTTTCTACGGAAACTGTGGTCAGCTTCTTTTATATTAGCTACCAAATTATAAGCGCATAGAAAAAATGGAAAATCAATACCCAGTAGCCGGTCGGCCATTTTGGTTTTATTTTAACCCTGTACCAAACAGTCCAGCGATTTAACTACCGTAAAGACTACAACATATGAGAACATCATGGGAAAAGGAGAAAATGCTGGTTACCAGCATTTTCTCCTTTTCCAAAGATGTTTTCAAACTTTTCATAGACAAATTCCATCATATAATCGAGATTTAATTTGTCGTCTGCAAAGGCTTTGGATTTCGGGGAGTCAAAGATTTTGTCGTCTGGTACAGAATGAAGACATTGACCTCCCCGCGAGTCCACAAGGCTCGAATGCCAAACCTTTGTTGTTGTTTATGAGTTATTTTGTATTGGCAAGCGGGATCTGAAGCTGTAAAATATCAGTTACCAAATTTTAACCTGAAGGGTCAGGGTTAGTTTTCAACCCTTTACCAAACAATTCCAATTTTTAATAACCCTGAAGGAGACGCCTTTTGGGAAAAAGGAGAAAATGTAAGTAATAAGCATTTTTCTCCTTTCCACTCAGTTTTTATTATCCTTTCAAAGACAAACTCTAACATTTTTAAGCACGCTTAATTTGTCGTCTGCACGTGGTTTCAAATTGGACAAGTTTAAAATTTTACCGATCTGTATAGAGTAAATTAACGGAAAATCTTAGAAATGTGGGAATCAGTGATACTTAAATATGTTAATCTTATTCTCATAATCATACCGAAGTTTACAAAAGTTTTACCATGTAGTTGCATTCTCTTTACCAAACAACAAAAGTTAAGTTATCCAGATTCACAGAATTTGCAGACGACAAATTAAATGTGGCTTAAGTAACTGGATTTGCCTTTGAAATAATTGAAAGCACTATATGATAAAAAGTTGGTTACCAGCCTTTCCTCCCGAATATTTTAACGTAAGAGTCATGTCTACTTGATGTTGTTGATGACCAAAAGCTTTGTAGCTTACGTTAATAAAATTTTTGTACTGTAAAAGACTGCTTGACAAAATCTTTGTGGTGTCCGTAATTGTGATGTGGTGTCCGTGTTTGTAAGATAGAGCGCCGGCCTCCTAATCATAAGATCCTGAGTTTGATACCGGTGAGCAGGTGTCGACTTTTGGACTGTCCATTGGACCACACATTCGGCGCGAGTACTGATGTATATGTAGTTTCCGGAGAGCAGAATCGAGAGAGATTAGTATAATTTGCAAGGACTTCTTTCTCAATAGATGTAGAATGAATACACGTATGTTTAAACTAGACAAAATCTTTCTTATAATTCCAAGTTCTGGAAAGGTTGGAGCGAGATTGTATTCTTATTCTTAAACCAGAATTTAAAATGAAAAACCTAAGCTGTGGTCACTCATTTAAAATGTATCATCGGTACAATTCTAAGACTGAAGCATTCACACGAGAAGTATCAATTAAGTTCTCAAAATAAACTTGATCCATGCTCTAGCAAAAGGGAGTAGATGTATAATGAATGTACTAAGCGATTTACTCTGATAAGGGGGTATTAAAGAATTGTACTTTGTGTTATAGCAAGACCATTATTGATATATTTATTAGTTCCTTCGTGGTGACTTATTGTCATAAAGATGAAATAGGTATTCGCCTTTGTCTGGTGTCATCGTTCTGCTAAACAACTTCTTTGCTGTGAATTATAAGGCTTTAACCCTTTACCAAACGACAAAATTTTAGACTTGTCTAAATTGAAATCATTGCTCAAATGGTGAAACTTGTCTTTGATAGGATAAAAAACATTGTGGGAAAAGGAGAAAATGCTGGTTACCAGCATTTTCTCCTTTTCCCGCAATGTTTTCTAAAGGCTTCTCCGTCAATGTTGTTAAATCATGGGATTGTTTGGTAAAGGGTTACACCACATCGTAGGGAATTTATATTGCAGGCTTTCGGTAAGAATAGTTTCCATTAAATCTTTCATTACCATTGGAGTCTTACAAAGCTCTTGCGAACGGCGTAGATCAGGATCAGACTGCACAGAGCGTGCTGTCTTACATTTGATCTACACCGTCCGCAACGTAATGCTAAACTTTGCATGAAATTATCTTCAATTGCATTCGAAAATCGATTATATACATGCACTTCTAAAAAAGTTTAATTGAATGTGGTAGTAGCAAAAGAATTTGGGTATTAATACTAGTTTTCCATACGATTTTTTTTTTATGACTGACATAGATACTAAACTAAAGGGGGTAGATCAAGATCAGACTCAATGTAGGTGCAGGCTGGTCTTAGTCTATATTAGTCTATATACTCTATAAGTACAGCCTTATTCTACCAGCTACTCAAGGGTTGAAAAAACAACAACAACAACAACAACAACTGACGTCTGAAGACAAGTAGCTGTTCGTCATAGATATTTTTTAACTAAATAAAAATTGCTGCTTGGTTGACCAATCCAGTTTTGTAACAGATTTGACCCTCGTGATTCTGATCCTGTCTTTTCACTGGATAGTTATTTTAGGAACAAAAAATATCGTGTTCAAGTAAGTATTACAACCAGCATCTAGCTACCATAGTTGTTGGTATATTTAGAAACTGGGAACGAGCGCAGGTCTAGAAGGATTCGGTTAACCCGTTGAATGCTTATCGCAGTTTTAGATATTTTTAGTTGTACTGGCTGAAAGCCAACAGAGCTTATGTCATGGCGTGGTTTCCGTCGTCCGTCCGTCCGTTAGTCTTTTTCTTGTTTACGCGATAAAGTCTGCATTTGTGGTCAGATTTTCGTGAAACTTGCACAGTTTGTTTATCTCATCAATAGCTTCAACCCTATTGAATTTGAAAAAAATCCAACAAACAGTATGGGAAAAATAGCCATTTCAAGTTGAAAATTTTCATATCATGTTTACGCGATTAAGTCTGCATTTGTGATCAGATTTCCATGAAACTTGCACAGTTTGTTTATCTTACCAATAGCTTCAACCCAATTGATTAAAAAAAAAAAACCAACAAACAATATGGGAAAAGTAGCCATTTCAAGAAAAAAATTTCCATTTCTTGTTAACATGATAAAGTCTGCATTTGTAATCAGATTTTTAAGAAACTTGCTCAGTTTATTTATCTCATCAATAGCTTCAACCCTATTGATTTTTTAAAAAAATCCAACAAACAATATGGGAAATGTAGCCATTCAAAGTTGAAAATTTCCATTTCTTGTTAACATGATAAAGTCTGCATTTGTAATCAGATTTTTATGAAACTTGCTCAGTTTATTTATCTCATCAATAGCTTCAACCCTATTGATTTTTAGAAAAATCCAACAAACAATATGGGAAAAGTAGCCATTCTAAGTTGAAAATTTCCATTTCTTGTTTACATGATAAAGTCAGCATTTGTAATCAGATTTTTATGAAACTTGCACAGCTTGTTTATCTCATCAATAGCTTCAACCCTATTGATTTTGAAAAAAATCCAACAAATAATATGGGAAAAGTAGCCATTTCAAGTTGAAAATTTCCATTTCTTGTTTACATGATAAAGTCTGCATTTGTAACCAGATTTTTATGAAACTTGCACAGTTTGTTTATCTCATCAATAGCTTCAACCCTATTGATTTTGAAAAAAATCCAACAAACAATATGGGAAAAGTAGCCATTTCAAGTTTAAAATTTCCATTTCTTGTTTACATGATAAAGTCAGCATTTGTTATCAGATTTTTGTGAAACTTGCACAGTTTGTTTATCTCATCACAAGCTTCAACCCTATTGATTTTGAAAAAAAAAAAAATCCAACAAATAGTATGGGAAAAGTAGCCATTTCAAGTTGAAAATTTCCATTTCTTTTTTACATGATAAAGTTTGCATTTTTAATCAGATTTTTGTGAAACTTGCTCAGTTTATTTATCTTATCAATAGCTTCAGCCCTATTGCTTTTGAAAAAAAAAAAAAAAAAATCCAACAAATAGTATGGGAAAAGTAGTTTATCTCATCAGTAGCTTCAACCCAATTGATTTTGAAAACAATCCAACAGACAGAATGGGAAAAGCAGCCATTTCAAGTTGAAAATTTCCATTTCTTGTTTACGCGATGAAGTCAGCATTTGTGGTCGGACTTTCATGAAACTTGCACAGTTGCTTTGTCTCATCGACAGCTTCAACCCTATTAATTTTGAAAAAACAAAACAAAAAAAAAAACAAAAAAAAAAAAAAAAAAAAAACTGACAGTCAGTATGGGAAAAGTAGCCATTCAAAGTTGAAAATTCCTATTTTTTGTTTAGGCAATGAAGTTCACAGTATTGATCCAATTCTTTTGAAACTTGCAAAGATTGTTTGGTTCATCAAGGGATTGAACTTTATTAAAAATGAAGAAAATCTAGTAAACCGTTCAGGAAAAGCAGCCGTTTGATGACTTAGTATCATTTACTCAACAAAGTTCACATTTGAAATTTGCTAGGATTGTTTAATACAAAGCGTACTGAAACCCTATCAAATTTGGCTGGATTCCAAACATTTAGTTTTGAGAAATTGCACGTCATTTTTTTTCACTGTTTGTTCAATTCACCTTGCCTACTTATGCTGTCTTAGTGGGTTCAAGCCCAGTTGCAAGATTACATTTTCGTGTTTTATGTCATTTTTTCTTTTTGCATCATGAATTCATAATGTATGCTTGCATAACAGCTAAATCATTGCCAGTAGGGCGATTTCAGGCCCTCAAGGGCCTCTAGTTTTACTTGCAGCTGGTGTGGATGAAGATCAGAAAGCACGTTCAGTGCAGTCTGACTATTGACCCACATTATCAAACATCAAATTAATATAGCTTGCCCTCTTCTTGTCCAAAATAAAAGCATTTTCAGTCGAAAAATTCATATGGTTCGAATCACTAAATTCGCGTTGTCTGTGAATGTCATGTTCTTCGAAGATTCGACTTGTCTGCTGTGACGCATCACCCATCCCCCAATACCTGGGAAAAGTAGGGCTTATACCGAAGCTATTAGCCTATTACCCAAGTATGTAGGGTCTGTTTTAATAAATGGCCGAGGTACAGGTTACATGCTAGCCGATCATAGCTGAATGAATGGCATCAGGTAGCGTTTTATTGAGTAAACGTTTATTTCATTTTGAAATTCAAAGTAACGGTTGTCGTTTTGAAAAGTAGTCCGGTTCTGTACCCAGAATGCCCATATTAGATAGATGTGTATTTGTAGAATGCCATCTAGTGGAAGATATTGCTAAATTCGTATTTGGGGGAAAAGGAAACATTGGTTGTCAACGAGAAAATGGTGGCTACCAGCATTTTTTTCTCTTTTTCCCTCAAAGGTTCTAAAAGGTCTCTTCTTCCGGGTCGCTAAATCATGTGATCATTAGGTAAAGGGTTAAGGATTTTGTAGTCAATTGCAGAAGTTGATTGCAGACGTCAAGTAACGAAAACAGGTCAAACAGGTCAGCCTTTGACACGAGGTTGACCTGTCCTGGCAATGTCCAAACTCAGTGACCCATGATTGCCCTGGAAATCACACTATTACCGATGTAAAGTCGATTTTATTGCTTTCATAACTGCGAGCTAAGGGGAACATGTAAGGATATAGAAGTGGATTGGAACTGGCACTTTAATTATGTAAGTGGATTAGAAAATACACACTTCACAAAAAGTAGATTGAAACATACAGTGAATATTACTTAAGTGGATTCACATGTGGATTGGAATATACATTATCATTTAAATTGATCGGTACAATTCTTTTTCCGTGAAAAAATGTGGATTTGAGCAAATAATCTGAACATTCAAGCGGGTTGGAGAATACTATCTTAATTTATAACTGGAATGGAACATATTATTTTATTATATATTGTATGAGACATTTTGAATAATAAACCTTTGAAAGTTGCAACATTTGAGTCTTTTATACTAACTGAATATATGAATGTTACTCATTTGGAGGTCAAACATTAACGTGTTATTGGATGGATGTATGTTTTTCTAGTCTGTTCTTAAGATTTGCATCAAGTGAGGATAAATGCAACTCATGCCGGTCTTAAACGTGCAGTACGATCATCACCGGCGAGAAACTTACGTTATGAATGGGGTTAACGTTGTAACTGCACAGCTGGAAAGCCTTGCTCTTGGCACACAGAAACAAGTACCATATTACGGTAACTTACAGTATTACGTAACAGTAGATTATTTAACCCATAGGGCACCGAATAAATCCAGTGGACATTTTCAGTAAAAAAATGAAACCTAAATTTCAATTTCATGGTTGCTTTTTTGTCTATAAAGATTAAACAAAGCGGACAGTGTGGATCAAAGATCAGACTGCACGTTTTGTGCAGTTTGATCTTGACCTACACTGGTCGCACAAGGTCATTGAGTCGTGCTTAGCAGCCTAAGGTTTAACAAGGTTGAGGTTAAGGGCATTTGAAAACGTTGTGGGAAAATTCTTTCCTTTTCTAACAATGATTACCACGATTTGAATCACATTTTACTTGGCGCGTAGTGATTTGGATTTGGACAAGTCTAAAACTTTATCGTCCGATAACGAGTTGCTACATTTCCACACAAGTTCGACTCTAACGCATCTGCTGTAGACAGCTCAGGAAAACAATGCAAGAAAAAGAGCAATTGCTTGTGCCAAGCTATTGCTCTTTTCCCTACAATGTTTTTTTCTTCTTTTTGTTGCTAAGATACGAAAGACACTTTCCTTTCTTTCAAAATTTTCTCCTTTTGCATCAGTCCAAGTACTTGGTGTATGTTGTGTATAAAAGTAGCCTGTATGGTAATGGATTGACTTTAGCGTTGTTCTCTATTTATGTAATTATAGGTTTTCTCAATAATATCTGAATTGAAGGCTATAAAAATTCAAGTAGTTGGCCAATAGCCGGAAAATAGTGCGAGACGTAAGAATCAATGCGATGTTTTGTTGGGGAGACTCTAAAGTCTGTTTATCATATCATTACATTATTCATTATCGTTTGGAGTCAATCGATTACTCCCAGGAGCTAACCCCGCCTACCAGACCAATGACGTCACGACCTTATTGGAATTGGGGAACGAAAAAAGAATATGATTATCTTTTCCTTGGAATATTTAGAGAAATGTTTCTGATCTTAAGTTTTTTTGGAATCATTACTACTCATCGGATATTGACAATATAAACTAGTTTTGTTGAATATGAGAGATTTTAATCAAACTAGAATTCTGTGCTAGTAGGCTTTGTGTCTTATGATTACTGCAGGTCTTTTGAACGTTGCTATAGATCGGAGACATATTTCGCAATGGTGTCATCGAATATAGATGTACTTGGAACATGGATTTCTATGCACGATTTTCAGGATTATTCGGGTAATATGTCAACAGATGGTTGTTGTATTGTTAAACGGTGAAATAACGATGATCTGAAAACGTCGAAAAATTCACACACACACAAAAAAGATAAATCGAAGGTGTGGGAAGATTTGAAATAGATGTGGGGGCAATTTTTTAAAAGCCTTTTGTAAACTATCTGTTGCCCTAACGTGTCTACAGAAATACTCTATTGAAAAGATTTTACGAAAAGGAGACATTGAATCAATTTCTTCTTTTTCCAACAATACTTTCTAGCAAACCAGACAAAATTCATCTCATTTGTACTGATTTCAAATTTGTCGTCTGCGGATGCTTTCAGCTTTGAACAGCTTAATTTTTTTTCGTTTGGGGAAATGTAAATGAAATATTCACATTCGCAGAGGGCAATCTTTTTGCAGAAGAAAGTAGAAAATGGTCAGTATCTTTGATATGTAAACATAGGTTTCTTCAAGTGATCGTATCATGAATATCAATAAAACAAAACATCGCAATATGCAATTGACCTTGGGCACAGAGCAGACGCTGCAGTACACTGGATAATCGCACAATTTCAAAAAAACGTTTCAATACTTTTCTCAATTAGACAAGACAATGTAAACCAAAGATCAGAGTGCATGTTCTGTGCAGTCTTATCTTTGACCTACACCGGCTGAAATAGTAAATATAGTTGGTGAATGACACACGTAGGCTTTATTATGCTATAGAAATTGTGTCTTGTTGATAAATAGGCTGATGCTATTCTTTAGAACTGTTTTATTTAAAAAAGAAATGCTGGACTCTGCTTTTGCTTTTCTAGCCAAGACCCGGTAGCTCAGTCGGTAGCGTACAGGACTTGAGGACAGGAGGTCGCTGGCTCGATCCTCGGCTCGGCCAATTTCTTTCCGATGATTGATGGTAGTCATTGCGATAGGATTCATTCCTGTCTCACCGCTGACCATTGTTTCGACGATGATTATGTGGGAAAGCAGCCAGTGGCTTGGAAAGAATATTGTGCAGAGTACTGTTGAAAGAAAATCCAGGAAAGCATGGATAGGTGCACTGCCCGCCGGGATATAACTGAAATAATGTTGAAAACGGCGTTTAACGCCATACAATTAAAGCTTTTGCTTTTCTGTTTTATCATATTGGTGTGATACCTCAGTTCTGATTTTATTTGTTTACTGCAACAGTATTTTCAAAACTGTTCTTTTTTTTTATTAACCAAAACAGTGTACAGAATACTTTACGCTTAATTAAGTAATGACTATTTTCGTTCCAAATACAGATTCAAACCTACAAGGTGGCGAAAGAAATGAATTTGACGTTTATCAATGGTTAAAGAAAAAGTCAACCCACTTCACGTTTATAAAGAAGAATTTTACCATTTACCACACAACACCACACAACAACCTGAAGGGGAAGCTTTTGAAAACATGGTGGGAAAAGGAGAAAATGCTGGTAACCAGCATTTTCTCCTTTTCCCACCATGTTTTCTACCCTTTCAAAAACAGAAGTCATCATCTCAGCTACGTTTAATTTGTCGTCTGCAAATGCTTTGAATTTTGTTAAGTACAAAGTTTTGTCGTTTGGTGAAGAGTTGCGTAATACAAGTTAATACTTTGTCTGTCGAAAAAAAAAACTAGATTCGGCCAAATTGAAAGCATCTGCAGACAACGAATCAAATGTAGCTCAATTGACGGAATTTGTCTGTAAAAAAATAGAAAAAAAAATGTAAGTAAAGAAATAAAATGCTGGTTACCAGCATTTTCTACTTTTCCAACAGTATTTTCAAAAGTTCTTTCTTGAGAGTTTTCACGAGATTGTGTGATGAAAGATCAAGGAAAGAGGCAAGATCAGGCTGCACATTCTTTGCATTCTGATCTTGGTTTTTACAATGTCCGATAAGCGAACCTCTGGCTGTTCTTGGAACGGCCGGCGTTTACTGTTAAATTAAGCAAAGCGAAATGATTTTCTTCTGGGAAAATATTTGAACTTCCGATGAAAGTTGTTCATCATAATAATATTATAAGAGAGATGATGCGACTGGTTGTTACCACGCTTCTTTCCGAAAAATGAAAAATCATGAATGGGTATCTAAATTGTTTACTATATTATTCTATTTAACGTAACATTCCTAAATAAACCGTTAACAGTTCCCACAATCTGGTGACCTCTCTGTTTCCAAGGTTACACAGGGGATTCCACTCTGACTGAACTTTCACACCTGTACTGTATTGTTCTTTGTAGTACTCTACTTTTTTATCTCGCCTGGGAATTCCTTTTTCTCACCGGGAATTTACTTTCATTTTGCCTTTTTTAGATATACATTGTCATGGGAGAATTTTAAATATCAGGCTGCTTGATCACGATTTAATGCACTTTTTGCGGACAATGTAGATCAAGATCAGACTGCTCAGACTGCACAGAACGTGCAGTCTGATCTTAAGATAACAATGTCCAATACAGCGCGATTTTTCCAGAGAAAGGACTTGAAATCGGGATAAAACTTCTACCTAGGCTTTATTACAGTGTCACCATTCAGCTAAAAGGTTTTTGTGACCTTCGTTTGACAGCTTTTTGGACATTGTAGGAAAACCAACTATTTTATAAAAAAAATGATTGTTTTTTTTCCTACAAAGTTCTTCCCACCATCCAAAATTACATTTTTATTCCTTTTTTTTTTCACCTATGCCAGCTGTCCTTGGCTTCCAAAGACTAAAATGACATGCTTTATTACTGGCTAGTTATTTATCAGCCGACAAGATTTTTGGACTAGTCCATATTCAAAGCATTTGCAAACGACAAATTAAGATTGTGAATTGTATCTGTGAAACAGTAGAAAACACTGTTAAAAAATGCTTATTTTTTATCCTTCTTCCACAACGCTGGCAGGTCGTCATAACACGGGACTGTTTGGTAAAAAATAATATCTATATTTCTGGTTGCAGCAAAAGAAATGTATGAAGTAGAATTTTTCGAGAAAGCGTGGTTATAACATTATAAAATTTGAAAAAGCTGAACAAGGTTCAACAAATTTTAAAGTGTTGAATAAATACAGGTTTAGCAAGTTTATGACAACTGGGTACCAGCGATTTGAATTCGAACAGGACCAGTTCGAATAAAATTAGAATTCTATAAATAAGTTCTAGGTTGTACAAATTTTGAATTCGATATGTACAATGCAGGTTGGACAAGTTTTGGATTCGATTATGAAATACAATGCTGAAGGAGTTTTGAATTCGGAAAAAAACAACAGATTGAACTAGTTTTAAATTCGATAAAACTATACCTTGTTGCAAGTTTTTAATGCGGTAAATAAGTACAAGTGTTACGATCCAAGCGTAACGAGAAAGAAAATCAGCAACAAGCCTTTAGCAATTAACAACATTTTAATGAACAAAGACAAAAGAGTACAATAGGAGTTAAGTTTGAATGAAATTTTGTCAATTCTAATCTTAGAATGTTGAAATAAAATAAGTCCCTCAAAATTAACAATAATGATTAGACTATAAAAGAATGAAATTTCTTGTTCCTAAAACCTAAATTAACAATAGTTCCAACTTGCAAGTAGATATGAGCGACCTGTATCAAAATAAAGTTATTCCAACTTACAGATGTATATCCCAAGTTAAATCCAACACTTTTCACTAATTCTTTATCCACAAAGCCACAAGTCTAACTTCAAAATCCAAAATCACCAAGTAAGTCACTCCTATTTATATTCAGCTTGGAAAATTCTAGATTAGTCTTTTCTTGAAAGATGACGTCATGGATTAGTAAACAGCTTGTTTACTAACAAACTGTTTCTAAAAATAACCACAATGGAAAAACCAATAAATGTTCTTCATGTTTCTAGAATATTCTGAAAACAGGTCACTGTATATCCTATCTACATAACACCAGGTTGATCGAGTTTTAAATTTGATAATTAAATACACGGTTGAACAAGATTTGAATTCGATGAATAAGTACCAGGATGACCAAGTTTTGAATTCGATAAATAAGTACCATCTTGGTCGGGTTCTGAATCTGATTAAAAACTAGAGGCCATTGAGGGCCTGAAATAGCTCTACTGGCCGTAATTTTGCTTTTTTGCTAGCATACATTATGAGTTAATGATGCAAAAGGAAAAAGACATAAACACACACAAACAAAAATAGTGGGCTTGAACCCACTAAGACAGAAATAGTGGGCTTGAACCCACTAAGACA
The DNA here is from genome assembly GCA_946811185.2 of Hippopus hippopus. Lineage (NCBI taxonomy): Eukaryota > Metazoa > Mollusca > Bivalvia > Cardiida > Cardiidae > Hippopus > Hippopus hippopus. Next base: position 15,299,803 of record OX328101.1, read on the forward strand.
GAAATAGTGGGCTTGAACCCACTAAGACAGCATAGGTAGGCATGGTGAATTGAACAAAATAGTGAAAAAAAATGAATTACATTTTCTCAAGACCAATTGTTTGGAATCCATCCAAAGTTGATAGGGTTTCAGCACGCATTGTATTAAACAACTAGCAAATTTCAAAGAAATGTGACTAATAATGTGGACTTAGTTGAGTACACAATACTGTCATCAAATGGCTGCTTTTCCTAAACTGATTACTAGATTTTATAGTTCAATCCCCTGGTGAACCAAATAATCTTTGCAAGTTTCAAAAGAGTTGGATCAAAACTGTGGTGTTCATTGCCTAAACAAGAAATGGAAATGCTCAACTTTAAATGGCTACTCTTCCCATACTGATTGTCAGATTTTTTTCAAAATCAATAGGATTCAAGCTGTTGATGATATACAACTACTGTGCAAGTTTCAAGAAAATCCGACCACAAATGCAAACTTTACCGCGTAAACAAGAAATGGAAAATTTCAACTTAAAATGGCTTCTTTTCCAATGCTGATTGTCGGATTTTTTTCAAAATCATGAGGGTTCAAGCTATTGATGAGAAAAACAAACTGTGCAAGTTTCACTAAAATCTGACCACAAATGCAGACTTTATCGCGTAAACAAGAAATAGAAATATTCAACTTCAAATTAGTACTTTTCCCATACTGATTGTCAGATTTTTAGCTCTATGTCATGGCCTGGTGTCCGTCGTGCGTCTGAAACTACCCATCCAATTTTGATGAAACTTCACAGAAATGATCCTACCATGGTTCTCTTCAGAATTTCTTGAAAGAATTTGATTCCTTCAAAAACTCTGATTGCCATGGCAACAAAACTGAAAAATATTGAAAATCTTTGAAAGTCTTCTTGTCTAAAACCATAAGGCCTAGGGCTACCAAATTTGGCATGTAGCTTTATCTAGTAGACCTCTACCAAGTTCCTTCAAATAATAGCCCTGGGGTCAAAATCGGCCCTGCCCCGGGGGTCACAAGTTTTATATGGGCTTATATAGGGAAAACTTTTGTCGTTATTTAAGTTGCTAGTGGTATTTCGTCAGTGTAGATACTGGTTATTCGATACAAGTTCTAGGTTCTACTGATATTTGAATGGCCGAGGTTTTACTTTATTGCTATAAATTAACAATGAACATTTCTTCTTCGATCATTTTCAAAGGGAAATTTGCTCAAAGTAACTTTAAAAACATGCTTCGAAAATGTGGATAGTGAGAAACATATGAGGTCCTAACCTTTTGCCACAAAATTACCAGTTTTAACGACCGTAGAGAATAAAGTTTTTGAAAACTTTGTGGGAAAAGGAGAAAATGCTACTAACCAGCATGTTCTCCTTTTCAAACTGTTTTCTACCCGATCATAGACAAATTCCGTCATTTGAACCTTATTTGATTTGCCGTCCGCAAACGCTGTAAATATATAGCATATACTTGCTGATGCATTTCGAAGCTTGGTAGCGAAACGAAAAAAAAAAAAGGCTCTGTATGAACCACTTTTCTTTCGCCACGATACTTTCAAAGGCGGTCTGCACAAAGAGACAATAGTCCTGTGCAAATGTGCAAGGTGCATTTGCACTTTGAATGCACTTTCAGTTAGAGCCCATAACTTACCTGACAACCGGTTTGATCTAAAATGAGCAGACTAATAAAGCAGACGTTAAAACAAAGGTCAATATTGATTTATGTTAAACCTTAACTTGCTGAATAAGGTAAATGAAGCTTCCAAGCTGATTGTATAACCCCGAATAATGCTATTTTAAAATTATTTTTTTTTAGAAAAATATCTCTTTATCGGACAGGGTAGATTTAAGATCAGCAGTCTGATCTTGATCTTCACTGTCGGCAAAAGCTTAGCAGCTTAAGTCTTTTAAACTTGCAATAGCTTAAAAAAGTCAGTTTTACTGCTTAACTCTAAAATATCAGACGACAAATTTTTTAGACTTGTCCGAATTAAAGACGATCGCTACAGTTTCACCATTTTTTGAAAACATTCAGAATTTCACGAAACTTTGTTTGGTGATAATTTTTTATCTGATCTACAAAAATAGGGGATAAAAAGAGGGGGGTCACCAGCTTTGGGAAAATTCTATGAATAGTTCTTTTAGTACACCCTGCATTGCGGCAGTTCAGGATGAAATTTCACCTATGAAAACTAAGTCTATGTATATTTTTTTTAAATGACAACAGTTATAAGCAAAGTTTATGTCATTGTATTGGTGAAACATCAAATTCAATGAAAAAAATAATTTAGAGTATACTGAGTATCAATCTTAAAAAAAAAACCCTTAACTTAAGGCTAAAACAACTTTATTTTGGAAAAAAACCAAAAAAACCAAAGAGTATCTTTTAAAGTTATTTTTTTAAATGTTCTAACATTCAGATTTTTCTTATTTTTTCTATAAATAATATTCAGGTACTAAACTGAAAGAATCAGGCTTAAAACAAATAGGCCACCAGCTTTATTTTTTCAGAAAATACATTTTAAGTTTGTGGGTGGGCACTAACTAATGAGTAAATGTAATGTTTGTCAAAGACAAAGATATTATATGAAGTAAATTATCTCAATTTTTTCAATAATACAACAATATTTATAAGAATCAAGTTTGTTGGTCATAATAAACCAATTCATAGCATATAAATGTAATACTGATGTTAGCATTTAACCCATTTCCAAACGACTAATTTTAGACGCTTCTAAATTTGACGCGTTTGCAGACGCTAAACCAACACCTGGTATTCATGTATCACAGTTCTTTGATGGGTCGGAAATCATTGTGGGAAAAGGAGAAATCAATCATTAGGGGTAATTTGTCCTTTGGACATCGGTGTTTTTCATCAATGTTGTCTGCTGCAGACTCATCAAGCTAAGGGATAAAGAGTAATGTAGAGCCCCTCGTTTTCTGCAAGTCTTTACCAAGTGACATAATTTTGGACTAGACCAAACTGAAAGCATCTGCATATGAAAATATTTTAGCTCGACGATACGTCTGCCAGATAGAGTGCTAGTAGTAGCATCTGTGTCCATATTTCCGTTGTTAGGTGACGTAGTTAGGTGATTCACTTTGACTTTCAGTCCGATCTTTTGAAAGCGTAATTTTGGATTCTTGCTTGGCTTGATTCAAATACTTTATACTTCATTTTGCTAACATGAAACGACCCGTTTTAGTTCTTGGTTTATCCATTCTGCAGACATTGACAGGTGTGGTAAGATCAATTGTGTTAGGTGCTCACCGTTTTTCGAGTAAAAGGTGAGCGTGATGGTTACACGAAGCGTGAAAATGGAAACTGTCGCGAACGTCGTTAAGGGTCGTATAAACGAGTTGTTTGGTATAGGATTGACTTTTATTATATACGTGTAAGTTTTCCGGGTTAAATACATGCGTCGCACGCGGATAAAATCACACACGACGGTAAAAAAAATCCGTATCTACACTCAGTGGAATACGATTCCAAATATGGTATGATGACGTAATAATAACGTAACTCACGGGCGGTATACGTATCAAGTTCATTGGTCAAAATTTTACGCTGTAATATTTATCCGCCATTCACAAAAACGAAGTTACTGGCTACTACATCATTATTTGTTTTATTTTGCTTACCGTTTTCGAATAAAATGTCAATAATTTGCAATATTTTGTCGTTGAAAAGGTGTAGGTATATAATAAAAGGAATATTATGTTGTAGTCACTTTCCTTGTGCTTGTATTTACTTCTCGCTGCGTAAATAAATTTTGGCATCTCGCTCGACCTTCGGTCTCGCGCGATACCAAATTTTCTCACGCTGCTCGAAGTGAATACAAGCACCAGGAAAATCACTACAGCATAATATTCCGTATTTATGGCACTAATTAAATTAAATAAAGATTTGACTGTCAGAAGAGTAAGATCTGAATGATCTACAGTTCCTAACCTTGTTTTTGGCAGAATATTCTTACAAAATATTGGACTGTTTTATTGAGTTTCATACAGTCTGATCTTGATCCAAACTGTAAGGTACAGTTGCTTTAACCCTTATCCTTGCTAAATATGTGAATGAAACTTTCAAGCCGGTAGTGCAAACGCAAATTTTGCTATTAATTGGGTTCTTTTTGGGAGAAAATATCTCCTCATCGGAGAGTGTTCTGTGCAGTCTGATCTTGATCTACCCTGTCTGCAAAATGCCCTTGAGTCGCGCTTAGTAGCCCAAGGGTTAAGTTGGATTGACGTTCGTAATGTTAAGAACTGATTATTTTGATTTAATATCTTTAACGAGTATGCAATTGTTCAACTTTGATTACCGTATAAATTAACGAGTAAAATGAACTCCGTCTCTGTAACTCTTTAATAGACGATAAAAATATAGACTGGTCCAAATTGAAAGCATTTGCAGACGACAAATTAATTGTAGCTTGAATCACGGGTTTTTTCTTTGACATGGAGGACAACATCTTGGGAAAAGGAAAAGTAAATAGTGGTTTGAAATAGAACGGTTGCACGGTCCAAGACCAAATGCTCGCTCTCAGCATTCCGATCTTGGTCTACGCCGTGTATAAAACAAATCAGCTTGGCCTAAGAATCCTAGGATTTGATCCCAGCTAAATTATTTGTTGAGAGAGCAAGGAACTCCCGTTAAAACATTAAGTCACGTATGCTAATGAGATTGAACTATTTGTGCTTGAAAATTTAGATGAATTAATTTCTTGTTCTCAAGTGATTATTAAAGTTAATTTCAATTATTATGATATAAACTGGTAATATATTATTCAAATGTCACCAGTCAGCTATATTAACATACGTTTTGGTTTGCAAAATGATATTGTATTTTTTTGTTGTTTTGAGGAAATCTGAGACGGTTGTTGCTTGAAAACATTTAACCCTTAGGCTGCTTATCGCGAATCAAGGCCTTTTGCGGACAGTGTAGAACAAGATCAGACTGCACAGAACGTGCAGTCTGATCTTGGATCCACACTGTTCGATAGGGAGATATTTTTTCACCAAAATTAAGTGAATAGCAACATGCAGGTTTTTACTATCGGCTGAAAAATTTAATTTAATTTATTTAGCAGGTTAAGGGTTAAACAATTAACTTCAGGAAAAATACCTATGTATTGGTATTCCATTTTGTTTTATAAAAGCCTATGTAAAATTTTGATGTAGCAGACATAAATTTTCTACTGAAAAAAGGAAGACACTGAAGAATATCTAAAAATACATTAAGGTCTACGGCCCCTAACTCTCATATTAAAAGACGGAAAGCTGCCGCGATTGGCCAAACAGCCTATACGAAAACGTCGATGTTTACCGATGAGTTAGGGGCCGTAGACCTTAAATATATCTGCACTTATTGATACGAAAACTTAGGCTTTAAAATTATCGAAGATAAATGTTTTATTTTCCAGTAAAACAAATATGACCATATTTTGAGCAGACGTGGTGGTCGATATTCCTTTGGAATTCAAAGCGCGAATGAAAGGCCAGTAGCGACCGAAAGTACACAATACGGATTTTAAATTGCATGTAAATTTAAATCGTACCATTTAAAAGTAAAGTAATTACTATGAAGATGACAATCCTTTACCACAGAACAAAAAAAATTGACCTTCCAAAACTGAAAGATTGCGTAAAACAACTTAAATACAGTGCAAATAATTGGACTTGTCCTTTAAATGATAGAAAATAGTGTGGGAATATTGATGGCTACAAGCATTTTCTCCTTTTCGCTCAATATTTTCAAAAGTTTTCTTTTCACGTGGTAATCAAAAAAAGAGATTGCTCGTAAAGGTTCAAACCTATCGAGCATGATACTGCATGTACAACATGGCTGAATCCGGGTAGCTTAATGGTAACGCCCAGAGCTTCTAATCCGGGGGTCGAAGGCTCGAGTCACGGCAATGCCACAACTCTTTTTGAGGATTGATGAAAGTTTTACGCGACAGAATTCTTTCTTCTCTCACCGCCAAAATTGTATTGAGTCTTTGAAACTGTTAGTAGGCCTATTAAGATGAAATTGGTCGCCGTGATATAACTTTAATATTGCTGAATGGCGTTAGATAAATCTATAACTCTATATTTAACAAAACAGCCAAACAGCTAAAAGCCGTGCTGAAAACTGCAACAAGATAGGGTACGTATTTTATTGTTGCTATAAGAATTGATATAAAACGCGCCGACTTTTATTTTTACTGTACTAGAGGGCTCAAAATCTTATATGGAAAGGATTAATCTTAAAAGGAAAGGACTTGTTCTTAAAAAGTAGAAAATTTTGTAGGAAAAGACGAAAATGCTGTTTATCGGCATTTCTTCGTTTCCCATGATGTTTGAAAAAGCATTTCTTCCGAAAACCTTCTTACATAGGGTATTTTAAAACACGGTATCAGTCGGTAAAGTGGGAAGTTTCATTGTAAAAGAACTATGCCGCCAAAAGGTTTGTTTAGTGAGAAAATAAAAGGAAACCTGCTTTCTGAACCCAACAATATTTAAGCAGCAGCCATCAGTGAATTTTAGACAATTATAGTTCAGAACGAAGAGCGCGGACTATGACAGACAACAATGGACAGACAAACTGTAACAGTATCTGATACTATTAACTCTTTATCAGACGACAAAAATTTATACTTCTCTAAATTAAAAGCATCTGCAGACGACGAAGTAAATGTGGCTCAGATGATTGGAATTTTCTTCCATAAGGTTGAAAAACTTAAAAGAAAACTGGAAAATGCTGGTTACCATTTTCTGTTTTTTAGATTAGGTTTTCAAGAGTGATTCTAGCTCTATCGGAATAATGGACTGAACAAAAAGAAATTGTTCAAGATACACTAATTGATATAAAAATAGGAAATGGGAAGCCAGATCAATTCACCATCGAAGGGAGCAGAAAAAAATAGTTTGAAGTCATAACGTATCTTTACCTGACCACTTCGTAATTGACATCAGAGTACGATAAAGATTGAACCAGGAACGATATATGAATCTGACAGGATAAAAAATACTTCCTAGTTTTTACAACAATGGCCATAGGGAAACTAAACATGTAACCGGACTAGGACAATATTTTAACCAGTCGTCTTTACGTTTTAATCATTTAGATACAAAAAAGGGAGAGGTACGGAGGTGAACGTGAAACATGTTACCGGACTAGGAAAAAGTGTAACCAGTCGACCCCGACTTATGTAAATAGCTTCTCATTTCAAAAGAAACCATTTCGATGCCAAAATTTGTACAGGTTGATCCAGAATATATGATACCATTTTAAGCTCTTATTACTTTTGCTCATGACGCCTTATCGTATACATCAAAACAGTTATAGAAACTGCAGACACTAAAGTTTTATTGGGGACATACATATTTGAAAAAAAAAACTGGGCAGTAGAACTTAACCACCAAGTTACAGCAAATGTTGGACATGACGTCATTTATGTACTATTGTGATTTAAGTTTCTTTTTAGTTTTCAATCACATTCATACACATTTCTGGTGTAATTTTTATCATTTCTCTGAAATTGGCTGATGTAAGTTAATTCATTGTTTTTTCAGGCTTTTGATTTTAAACTTTGTCCTTCAGAAATCCCCATAAAAAGAAATCTGAAAACCACAATTTGTCAGCTGTATCAATATGATCAGTCATACAATGAGCAACTTCTAGTCTACTGTTGATGTCAGTTTCTTTCAGATGCGGCATTATTGACTATGTATGGGGAGATAGTTTAAAGTCATAACGTATCTTCTATAAGCACTTCCATAGTTGGATGAATTTGTATTGTCTCCAAGAACTTTCCTTACTTATATCTGTGGCGTTTTCCTGATCACTTGCTGGATCTGTTCAATATTCTCTGCGCTCCAGTTTGATTTTGGTCCCCTAACTGTTGTTTTCTGCGTGGTCCTCTACCGATCCAGTCTGTTGAAACTTTTTTACAAGTTAGTGTAAAGTCTCTCATCTTCTGGGTACTTTTTTTTTGCGTTGTACGCACAAACATTACTGGATAGTGACTTTCAAAATACAGCTGCAATATTTCTGCAGCCTTCTGCTTTGATGTCGCCATATTAATTGAACAACTTGACATAAATTACGATACAACGTCAACATAACTTAAACGTTTACCAGTAGTTAAAGGGTGACATAAATTACGATACAACGTCAACGTAACTTAAACGTTTACCAGTAGTTAAAGGGTGACATAAATTACGTTATTAGAATAGATTGTTGTTGTCTTAGATTGGGAAAGTTTATCGGGCAAGGCGTGGTGTCTATAGGCTAGTATTTCTACGAATTTTATCCGTTGAGCCGGGGAAACCGAGACTGATTAAGTTTCACAATCCAAAGCACCAACCATCTATCCTATTTATTCCTGTTTGTCATTTATAACACGTTACATACTAAATTGAATATTTGACCTAATAAAACACACATACTGGCATCTTTTTAACTATTAATAAGTATGAAAAACTGTTTATTTAAAACGTCCTTATACTGTATATGCAGCTTCGATAGTGATGATGAATGATGCATGATTACGTCATGAACGTGACGTTTACCCGCGGAAAAAAAGTTGTGTCGAATAAAGACAAGAATTTTTCTGTTTTAAGTGTTTAAACATGTAAGAAAGCGAAGCAATCGAGCAAATGATCGATGAATGTAATAAACAGGTTATTACACGGCTGATGAGGGCCAGAGAGTGATATCGGCCCTCCACCTCAAAATCTGCCCTCGGGCTAAAGCCCTCGGGGCAGATATCAAGGTGGCGGGCCGATATCACTCTCCGGCCCTCATCAGCCGTGTAATAACCTCTAAATACAACGTGAACATAACTTAAACGTTTACCAGTAGTTAAAGGGTGACATAAATTACGATACAACGTGAACATAACTTAAATGTTTACCAGTAGTTAAAGGGTGACATAAGTTACGATACAACGTGAACATAACTTAAACGTTTACCAGTAATTAAATGGTTCATTCAAAACTTCAAAATCAGACGATTAAGATATTTTTTCTGCACAAATACTAATATTTCATAATTTTATAAAAGATAAAAGATAAAAGTATTATCATTTATTCTGGATCACCCTGTACATTGGGCAGTTGTTCTAACTTGTTTATTCGATCGTTCCAGATAAGATGAAATGTTTCTATTACTGTTATTCTCGAACTTTTGACAAAGTTGTAAAATTTTGTGGTACCATTATTCCATGACTACATAAGATATAAAATTCAGACTTATCATACTTTGGACAAGATGACATTTGCATCTCTCACATTTCGTTCATGTTTAATATTTGCACACCTTGCATTTCGTATGCACTACGGAGAGGGTGGGATCTTTGGAATACTCACAAGATCTCGGACAATATCTAATATTTGCATTCCTCACATGTCGGACATAATGCTGTATTTGCACTGATCATATTTCGAACAAGATGTAGTATTTGCACTCCTCACATTTCGGGCAAACTTTTTTTTGCATTTCCCAAAGTTAGGACAAGATGTTATATTTGCATTACTTAATTTGGGACAAGATGTGATATTTTCACCACTCGTATTTGGGAAAAATGTATTTTTTCCTACTCACATTCCAAACAAGATGTAGTATTTGCATTCCTCACACTTCGAACAAGTTGTAACATTTGCACTCCCAACATTTCGGACAAGATGTAATACTTGCACTACTCACATTTCGGACAAGATTTCAGACTTGCAGTATGTGATATTTGCAGGACCCACATTTTGCGCAAAATGTTATATTTACACTACTTAAATTTCCTACAAGATTCACATACTGTGTAATATTTGCACAAGTCGTATTTTGGACATGAACTCACGTTACGGAGATGTAATATATCTCGTTATCATTCAGGTAACATGTAATTTTACAGTTCATTTGTTATGTAATAGCACTACCCTTTTCTTCACATTTTCAGAGATGTAATAATTGTACAACTTTTTTTGCTGACCGTTCAAAGAAGATGTTACACCAGTAGTCGTAGTTTTGTTTTACTCTAAACTTCATGTTTAGATCAGATTCATTGAATGTACAACTCTCATTTCAGGCGGAGGCCGGCGGAAAGGGAAATGTAAATGGTTTAATGTTGCAAAGGGCTGGGGTTTTCTAACGCCGGACGATGGGGGCCAAGATGTTTTTGTACACCAGGTAAGGAAATTTTATGAATATCGTTATTAATCATTATAAAGAAAATTGTCGTTAATTTGTCGGTTTCGTTGGCATTTGTGCCACACTTTGCATTTCAATGTTCATTTTAGTAGCATTTTTAGCTGCACTGGCCGGTGCCCAGCGAACTTTTGTCATGTCCTGGTGTCTGTTGTGCGTCTGTGCGTGCGTTAACTTTTATTTCAAACATCTTCTTCTCTGAGACTATCAATCCAGGTTTGACCAAACTTCATAGAAATGATCCTGCCATAGCCCTCTTCAGAATTCTTCAGAGAATTTGATTCTAATAAAAACTTTGGTAGCCATGTCCACAAAACTGAAAAATATTGAAAATCTTTCAAAATATTTTTGTCCGAAACCTTTAGGCCAAGGGCTACCGAATTTGGTATGTAAATTCATCAAGTGGACCTCTATCAGATTTCTTCAAAATGCCTTGGGTCAAAATTGGCTCCGCCCGGGAAGGGGTGGGAGCACAAATTTATATTGGCTTATGTAGTGAAAACTTTAAAATCTTCCTGTTCCTATCCATACGGCATAGGGCTACCGAATTTGGCATTTAGCTTTATCTTCTGGACCTAATCAGGTTGATCAAATGATAGCTCTGTGGTCAATACTGGCCCCACCCCAGGGGTCACACGTTTAACATGGGCTTATGTAGTGAAAACTTCAAAAAGATCGTTTTGTTCTTAACCGTAAGGCCAAATGCTACCGAATTTTTCATGCAGCTTCATTGAGTACCTACCAAGGTTGTCTTAATCACAGCCCTTGGGTCATAATTGGCCCCATCCTGGGAGTCAAAGATTTTTACATGGGCTTACACACTGAAAACTAAAAAAAATCTTCTGGTTCCTTACCGTAAGATTTAGTTTTATCAAAACTTGCATGTAGTTTTATCGAGTTCGCCTGTAGCAAGATTTAGTATAGTACTGGAGTAAGCCCGGGGCTAACACGGTTTACAAAGGCGTATATAGTGAGAATTCTAAAAGTCTTCCAGAAGTACATAAAGTCAATATGATTAAAGTCTATATGTATATATTGATCAAGAGAAATAACTCCTGTTCACTTATAACAGATATACATAGTTTGTTACCATTTACCTTCCTTGATTATCAAACTGAACTATTACGTGATTGGTGTTGGGTATTCATTTTTTTTTATTAGAAAATGTTCAGCTTCAGTGAGAGTGATTTATTTTGACGTTTATTGTTATGCTCAGATGATATTTTATGAAGTAACGTTTCATTCAGGTTTTTTTTTTGTCCCAGAACTTTTCCATTCATGCCACTGAAAAAAAAAAAGTTTTCTGCTACTAAAGTTTTGGGACTCTTCTTATCAAAGCACTTCTTTGTTATAGTTCATTGATATTCATTGTGAAAATACTTGATTAGAGATCTGCTTGTATTGATTGACATCATTTTTGTATTTGAAAAAAAAAATGACTTGGGGAGGCTATTTTCTCTTTGAAAGCTAATCGCCATACAGACTTCTCATGATTTATATCTCTTTCAATGCCAATTAAACACACGATACATTTCTTGAAAAGCCAGTGTAGCAATACAGGGCCATCATGGCCCTCTTGTTTTAGCCATATCGCCTTGGCAAGTCTATATACCCATTTTACGATTCAGTTTCTTTTCCAAGCACTTTCCAAATTACATGTACTCTTTCAATCCACCGACTACTTCTGCTTCCCACCTTTACATTGTCGAAACATGGTCAGCAGTGAGAGAGGAAAGAATCCTGTAGATATGGTTACCATTAACTCTAGGGAAAAAAAGTTTGATGGAGCTGGGATTTGTTTGGCATGCAAAGACTGAAAGACAGACGCATTAGCGGAAATAGACCTAGTATTGTGGTCACATTATTACATTACAAGTGAACAATATTATTTGAGTGCCATATGTGCAGGGTGTAACGAACCTAATTATTTCCAGTGTCCGAACACGGTCACAAACATCCAATTGTTTTGGCAGAAGCAATTTCTATTCACATTTTCATCCAGTCTCGGATTATTTCATAGCACATACAAATTAAATCAGCATCTGTTGGCTATTTTCTCGCAGTATTTTATATGTTAATGCAAAAGTGACACGTTGCCAACTGTTCCATAAATGCACGATCCCGACATAAAAGTGTTTGGACAGAGAGTTCTATTGACCATTGCAATTTGTTTTGTCCGCGATATATTGATCTTTACGGCACAAGGCGTGACTTGAATGCATATTGCATCTGTGTCATTTAGAAAGGTTCCGTCACTGTGCCTTCGTCGATAGTCTCTGCGAGAACATCGTCGGTTGATCATTTGAAAAGTGGTACACCAACAGAATACCTCTGAGTGCCGAAGGCAGGGGTTTGTGTCAAGCATTTATAATGGGGGTTGAAGTAAGTCCCTCGAGAAAAATGTTCGAATTCAAGGTATCCATATAGATGCGATGCTGTTTCATTTCAAAGAAATTTAGCTTGTGAAACTCGATCACATTATGATTTGATGCATTTCTGTATTTCAAAGGACGTTATAAGCAATATTATATTCGGTTGAAATGCGTACCTCCATGGTCATTGGAGAGAATGTAACTGTGCGCTTTGTAAATGGGACATTCCAACAAATACAATGAGACGACCATACAGCAGAACGCGACTGACTACTTTATTTGCTCTTGTTGAACAGTCTAGCTCAAGATTAGACTGCATGGAACGTAGATCATGATCAGGCTGCGCTATTTTTTTGAGGGATTTCGTTCATATTTGCCTTCGAATTTTGCAATTGAACACTTTGCACTCATCATGGATCGTATAATAATGATTAGTCAAATAGAGTTTAAAAAATATAGCAAAAAAAAAAAAAACGCAATTACTCGTTTTCTGTTCACTTAATCAATGAAATATTTTTTTCATAAATGTGTTACTAGTATTACCTACCTCATGGAGAAAATTCGGGCATTTTTTTCCCAGAGGTCAGTCAACAGGTTTTGGCCTGCCGAATTTAAAACCATATGTAAAAAAAAAAAGCTGTAAATTGCGAGTTGTCTTTTAAAGGGTAGAAAACAAAGTACGAAAAGGAGAAAACGCTAGTAACCAGTATTTCCTCTTTTTCCTACAAAGTTTTCGCAAGTTTTGTTTGATAAAGGGTTAAATGGTTTCATGGGTGATATGCTGTATGATGAAAAATATCGGTTTTGCAAAATTAAATGAGTTACTCGAACATAAGAATACCGGCCGGGAGAGGTCGTGATGAGGTGTGTGTGTGTGGGGGGGGGGGGTTTAATGAGGTAGATGTAACAGCATCTTACAGTGATACAAAAAAGCTAGACATTGGCCTTTTACGGGTTCTTCAGACACAATTCTTAATTGCATCATGACCTTTTCGGTCTTTTGGTTGACCTCTATTCAGTCCAGCTCATCAAACGGTAGGAGCTTAATGTCCCATTTGGGACGGGTCAGCTGTGACGAGCTACTTTTTATGCCCATGGAGGTGTTACAAGAATCACCGGACTGACCTTTTAAAAAAGAAAGGTCAAAGGGATTGATGGACGGGCACACAATGCGTCATTCTTGGTTCTTTCATTCTGAAACCTTTGTAAGGGATCACGTGGTATAGTTTGTGCATTAATTTATGACCTTCTATTCCACCCCAAAACGCGATCTTTTGGACATAATTGTTCATTATTTGTGAATGTTTATGCTGTCGTTATGTCCGACTTGACGTGCAGCTCCTACTTCCGGTCATATTTTAGCCGTAAATAATTTGGTTCATAGGGGCCCAGAAGTCGCAGAACATGTTATTTACGACAAATGCCGTAAATGAAACTAGTATTTATGGTACACAACTGAAAATAAGGAGAAAGTGAATTATGGTTTCATTACTGCGTGTCAGAACTTTCCGATTCAACTCTGATGAAAACGTATTTGCGTGAAGGAGTAAAATATTCATGGACCTAAATTCTCCCCTGTATATTTTCTGGAAACAAATATTCTTTGTTTGTTGTTTGTTTAAATGGTGCTTTACGCAGCTTTCAATTCATTCCCTTTCCTCGGTTTGACCAATGATAGTTTAGAGCTTAAACTAGAATCAGTTCACGAATGAAATTATTTTCGTACAGGAAAACATTATATAAACAGCAACAGTAATACACTCATATAGTTGTGGTCTCAATGCCTTATTTAGCCTGTTGTTTAACGCGTTTTCAGATAAAAAGTACACAACAAATGATATTTTTTGAAGTTCACAAGAGTTGTGAATATTGTTAATCAGAATGACCCAAATGCAGGACCTGAATGCCGGGCTAGTTTAAGACTGCCTAGTGCCTTATTCAAAGTCATTTCACGTGACTACTAGACAGACATAGGAAATAGTATCCCCATACCATATTCGACCTCGAAAAAATAGTTCAAATGATAGCAATATATTATACTAATAAGGATAGAAAACGTTGTGGGAAAAAGATAAAATGCAGGTTACCAAAATTGTCTCTTTTTTTTCAACTTTATTTTCAGATGCCTTCTGCTTCAGGGTCGTTAAAACATGTGTTTGGCAAAGGGTAAATTGACTAATTGCCTTTTTAGATATATTTCGGACGTTTTGTGCAGTCTGATCGTGATTTACTCTGTGCAAAAAATTGCGTTGAGACACGCTTATCAGCCTTTGGGTTAAACCTTAGACTGCTAAATAAATGAAACGAAAATTTCAACTCAATCCTTAAAAAACCCAAATATTGCGGTTTCAAATTTGATTTCGCTCAAAGGGAAATACCGTGTCGGACAGTGTAGATCAAAGATCAGACTGCACGTTTTGTGCAGTCTGATCCTGATCTACTCTGTCCGCAAAAAGCGGCTCGAGTCGCGCTTAGAAGCCTAAGGGTTGAAAAAGGAGTAATGACAGATCCACACTGACAACCACAGAGTTCAATCTTTACCCCACATTCCCGTTTTTGAATGACTCAGAATAATGAGGCTCTTGAAAATATTGTAAGGAAAGCATAAAATGCTGATAACCATCATTTTCTCTTTTTTCTACAATGTTTTTTTTAGCATTTCATGGCCATATCCAATAATTTGCACCACGTCTAATCTGTGCTTCGCAAATGTTCCAAGTTTAAACAAGTTTTAAAGTTTGTCATCTCGTAAAGAGATGTATTCATTAAAAAAAAAAAAGCTATTCTTGACATAGAGTTAACTCTTTCAATACTACAGAAGACTCCAGAAACTTCTGTGGACAGTGTAGATCAAGATCAGACAGCACAGAACGTGCAGTCTGATCTCTGGTCTGCACTGTCCACTGCTTTACTCTAGGTTATGACTGAACTGTGTCTTCATCTTGCAGAGGCAATGTATTTGTAGCCTTTGAGAAAATGTAATTTATTTATTCAGTTATGAAAGAGTTAAGGGGCAATTTTTTTACTTACTAGCTCATAAATGAATTAACACACTTTTGAGGAGGGACGTGATTTATATTAGTATAGAAAGTTTTAGGGGAACGATTTGGGGTTTTTAACCCTTTACCGCTCAATGCCGACTTTTAACGACAGTTGGAAAGAAGCCCTTAGAAAACATTGTGGGAAAAGGAGAAAATGCTGGTAACCAGCATTTTCTCCTTTTCCCACAATGTTTTCTACCCTATCAAAGAAAAATTGACCATTTCAGCTAAATCGAAATTGTCGTGTGCTAAAATCTTGTCTTCTGGTAAAGAGTTAGGGAGGAAAAAAATGTGAACTGCGTCTTGTAATAGAAACCACCTGTACTACTTATACTGTACAAATATATTGAAGGCGCGCGCGACTGTACTTATCTTTCTGCAACCAACAGCTTTTTGAACCCCTTTCAGCGCCATGGGCGAAAGCAGAGTCTGTTTAAAACGGCATCGATCAAGATTAGATTGCAAAGACTTTGCAGTGTGATCTTGAATCTATACCGTCCGCTCATTAAGTCAAGCCTCTAGGATAAAAATGTGTCTGAAATTCAGCGGATTGTAAACGGCTTCGTACAACAATAAACACACATTCTCTTTCCATTCCATAAGCCCTGTCGAATGAGTACATCTACTTGTTTATATATATTACAGTCCAAAAAGAGGCCAAAAATCAATGCAGGTGTTAAAATACATTTAAACTTAAATCATACCATTTAGAAGTATGGAACATATTGTGAAGATGACAATCTGTTAATGTGTGGTCGGTCCAAGTATTAGTCGCGTGCAGAAAAAATGAATTTTAAAATTAGGCAAAAAGTAAATTAAAGAAACAGTGACCTGGCAGGTTCTGAATTTAATTTCTCTGCCAGCGATTGACAATGAGAACGACCATACAAAAGGAGACTGTCATCTTCACAATAATTTCCATACTTGTAAATAAATAATAACCATTTGAATGCATTTTGACATCATCTTTGTTGACTGTTGACTACTATTCTTAGGAATATAGAG
Source organism: Hippopus hippopus (assembly GCA_946811185.2). NCBI lineage: Eukaryota > Metazoa > Mollusca > Bivalvia > Cardiida > Cardiidae > Hippopus > Hippopus hippopus. The sequence continues at coordinate 15,316,396 of OX328101.1, forward strand.
ACACAATCTTTTTTTTTTGTACAGTATAGTTGTGGGTTACCCCACTGGTAAATGCATTCATGAATGGAATTCTTCGCACCATGTGTGTATTTAAAGAAAATTGTATGTTTCCGACCTTACCTATTCCCTCCCTTATCTTGTTGAGTTTGAAATGCGCGGTCTTATAGCACTTCTCCTTCTGTTCGCTACCACGGATGTTGTTTTTTTTGCGGAGAGTGTAGCGCAAGATCAGCCTGCACATAAATGCAATCTGATCTTGCTTCACGCTCTCCGCTGCTCTACCGATAGTTTCGGTCATATGAAGCGATTACCATGTAAATTGACTTAACGATTTTTTTATTGTCAATTTTTAGCTCTACTGGCTGAAAGCCAGCAGAGCTTATGTCATGGCGTGGTTTCCGTCGCCCGTCTGTCCGTCCGTCCGTCCGTCCGTTTGTCTTTTTCTTGATTACGCGATAAAGTCTTCATTTGAGATCAGATTTTCGTGAAACTTGCACAGTTTGTTTATCTTATCAATAGCTTCAACCCTATTGATTTTGAAAAAAATCCAACAAACAGTATGGGAAAAGTAGCCATTTCATGTTGAAAATTTCCATTTCTTGTTTACGCGATAAAGTCTTCATTTGTAGTCAGATTTTCATGAAACTTGCACAGTTTCTCTATCTCATCAATAGCTTCAACTCAATCGATTTTTAAAGAAATCCAACAAACATTATGGGAAAAGTAGCCATTTCAAGTTGAAAATTTCCATTTCTTGTTTACACGATAAAGTCTGCATTTGTGATCAGATTTCTGTGAAACTTGCACGGTTTGTTTATCTTATCAATAGCTTTAACCCTATCGATTTTGAAAAAAATCCAACTATTAATGTGGGAAAAGTAGCCATTTCAAGTTGAAAATTTCCATTTCTTGTTACGTGATAAAGTCTGCATTTGTAATCAGATTTTTGTGAAACTTTCACAGTTTGTTTATCTCATCAATAGCTTCAACCCTATTGATTTTGAAAAATATTCAACAATCAGTATGGAAAAAGTAGCCATTTAAAGTTAAAAATTTCCATTTCTTGTTTACGCGATGAAGTCAGCATTTGTGGTTGGATTATCATGAAACTTGCACAGTTGCTTTGTATCATAAACACCTTGAACCATATTGATTTTGAAAAAAAAAAAACTGACAATCAGTATGGGTAAAGTAGTCATTTAATGTTGAAAATTTCCATTTCTTGTTTAGGCAATGAAGTCCACAGTGTTGATCCAAATCTTGTGAAACTTGCAATGATTATTTGATTCATCAAGGGATTAATCTCTATTAAAAGTAAAGAAAATCTAGTAAACCGTTCAGGAAAAGCAGCCATTTGATGACTTAGTATCGTTTACTCAACAAAGTCTACATTATTAGTCACATTTCTTTGAACTTTGCTAGTTTTGTGTTTTTTGTCTTTTTTCTTTTTGCATCATGAATTCATATGTATGCTAGCAAAAAATCAAAATCACTGCCAGGCCAGTAGAACGATTTCAGGCCCTCAAGGGCCTCTAGTTTTAATTCGACAGGATAAGGGTAATAGGACAGAACTCCCTTTAACCCTTTACCACGCAATCCCGACTTTTAATGACCCTGAGAAAGAAAGCTTTTGAAAAAAAAAGCTTTTGAAAAGATTATTGTAAAAGGAGAAAATGCTGGTAAACAGCATTTTCCGTGTCCCAAAATATTTTCTCCATTTTCAATGCAAATCACAGCATTTTAGCCACATTTAGTTTGTCATCTGCAATTGCTTTCAATTTTGTTAAGTCTAAAATTTTGTCGTGTGATAAAAGGTTGTTCCAGTTATTTTCTGGTCTTGCAGCGGACGACTTTTAGTTCATTGTCTGCGCATGTCATATTCTTCGAGGATTCGACCTGTCTGCTATGACGCACCACCCACCCCCGAATACTTGGGAAAAGTAGGGCTTATACCGAAGCTATTAGCCTATAACCCAAGCATGTAGGGGCTGTTTTAATAAATGGCCGATGCATAAGTTACATGCTAGCCGATCATAGCTGAAAGAATCGCACCAGGTAGCGTTTTATTGAGTAAACGTTTATTTCATTTTGAAAATCAAAGTAACGGTTGTTGTTTTGAAAAGTAGAACGGTTCTGTACCCAGAATGCCCAAATTAGATAGATGTGTATTCGTAGAATGCCATCTAGCCGGAGATAATGGATTGGCTTGATTAACCCATGATTGGCTGAACCATTTGATCCAGCCATTTAGAAATAGTGTTCTTTTGAAATTTAACTATTTGATCAGCTATTCAGAATTTTTCCTTCCTTCGAAATTTGGAAAAGTTTTCAGAAATATAATTAGAAAGCATTTTAGAATTTTGTTAAGTGCCGGCCCCTCTCTCATTAATTTATCCTCGTTTGATGTACTTGTTTGGTGCTTTACGCCGAAGTCAAAGTTATTTCAGTTATATCGCGGCGGCCAGTGTACCTATCTATGTGTTCCTAGAATATCTTTTACCAGTGCTTTATACAACAATATTTTCAAGCTGATTCCTGTTTCGTACAGAAACATTGTCGAAACATTGTTCAGCGGTTAGAAACTCGTCGCACTGTCATCAACCCCAGAAAAGAAAATTGCCAAGCAAGGACTTAAACCAGCGACCCCTGGGTTGCAAGCCCTTTGCGTTACCAACTGAGCCACCGGGCTTGGCGCTTCAACCCTTTACAACACAATTCTGACGTTTAACGACCCTGAAAAAAAAAAAGGTTTTTGAAAGCATTGTGGGGAAAGGAGAAAATGCTGGTAACCGACATTTTGTTTTCAATCCTATAAATGACAAATTTCATACTATGAGTAACATTGAATTTGTCATCAAACAATATCTGATGCTTTCAACTTGGACAAGGCTAAAAATTTGTCCCCTGGTTAAGAGTTTACCTCACCTGAATACAAAGGGCAGACGAGGAGTAAACAATATGATGACCCAATGTCCGTCATCTGTAGCTCTGTTGCTAGAGCATGTTATCTTTTGAAAGTCGAATCTAGGGCCACTTTAGGGTGTGGGTTCGATCCCCACGGCTGGTCACTCAAAAAGTCCATCGTCGGAGAAGATAAACCTAAGTCCCGTGTGACGGTGCTATACACTGAGCACATTAAAGAACCAGGCATAACTTGGGATGGCTTTCGAACTGTAACTTCTACGATCCCTCGTAACATCAATAACAGTCTTCTGGAGGGCGTTGCCCATATGGGCAACCGGTGGCAAAGATAAACAAAGGAAAATTTATAATATCGGTGCTGGCACGAGTGTAGACACTTTGTAGTTAATAAGTAATAATGTATCTGTTCCAAGTTTGTCAAATTTGAATCACGTATCAGGGTCTTATTCAACCTTTATCAAACAGTCCCGTATTTTTAAAACCGTGTTGGGAAAAAAAACCCCTTCGAAAATATTTGTGGAAAATGGGCTCCTTTTCTACTACAACGTTTGATAACTGTAGATGAAAGGCGCTCAGCTAATCAGCCAATTCTTGCTTATATTGCAAATCTCTTAAGTGTATCTTCCAATTAAAACGCTTGAAAACATTTTCAAGAATGAAGAAACTGTCTTTGCACACGATGGTTTATATTAAAAAAATGTCAATCTTCTGGTTGTCATGAGCATTTCAAATTTTAGGAGAAGTTCGAAAGTTGCTAAAAGGTCATTGAGTAGACGCAGCAGACCTGAGCTTCGTCTGTCGTCAAGTACCTTTTCGTAGAGCTAAGATTTTCTACTGATATACACATGACCGTTGCCAAAACCCGTAGGAGCGCGATCGTGGCTAATCCTTATACCTAACAATTTCGAGTTTGAACGATTCTGAGAATGAAAGGTTTTGAAAACATTGTGGGAAAAGGAGAAAATGCTGGTAACCAGCATTTTCTCCTTTTCCCACAATGTTTATTTTCAACCATTTGAAGATAGAAAAAAATCAGTTTACGCCCATGTTTTTTTATCCTCTGCAAGCACTTTCAAATTGAACTGGTCTACAATTTTGTCGCTCAGTAAAGAGTTACCCGTCATTTGATACAAGCTAGTAAGATCGAAGTGCTATATAATGGCTCACATCTGGATCAAAATACACTATAAATTCTATCTACAGAGTAGGATTATTCTCCGGAACTGACTTATGAGTTGACTAGCGGTTTCAACGTAGATCTAAGTAGCTGTAGGTTAGTCCTCTGTCCGTCCGCTGGTCTGTTCATCCGCTAACTTGTACATCTGTCTTACCGTCTGTCCGCCTTACTCTCCGTCCGTCCCTAGAAATTCAGACCCTACTATAACTCTTGGGACTAACGGACAGACGGACGGAGGGTCGAGCGGACAGACGATAAGACGGGCGTAAAGATGGACAAAGTAGATTAGTCTAAAGGTTTTCTGTCCGTGCGTCCACGAGCAGATTTGTTTTCCATACCGCTCACCTAGCCCTCTCTTCATGGGAAAACGGGCATTGCTTGCTACCAGCACCAAGATCTGCTTCCGCGGCGGCTCCTCCCGGGCTCACGCCAAGGTTATAGATTTTGCAAACCGCGGCTTGTTCCCACTCGTCAGAATGTAACAAGAATACCGCATGCGGATGCCAACGCTCGGCTGCAGCCGCTTTCATTGAAAATTATAAGTTGTAAAAGGGGCATAACTGTGTCGAAAATGTGTTGATGGTTACCTGTTCCTGTCGTATGAGTTTTCCGTTTGATAATTAACATCTTGTTGGAGTTTGAAGTAAATATCTTCAGTAATGATAGAAATATTGTAAAATGTCAAAGTTTTCACACGCCGGGGATATGACAATAACTCGACGTTTTCTTGGGGAAAAAAACCGAGCTAAACATGATCATACAAAGTAATAGCTCATTTTCCCAAATGATGTCAAAAGCTATTTACTCCAAGGGCATGAAATGCAAAGTCGAGAACTCGTACTTATATAGTTTTTGGGTTGAATGACCCAGCAGCCCCCCCCCCCCCCCTTTCCCGCCAAGTGCTTTTATAATCACGGTAATGGCAACATTTTTGCGGTTAAAAAACGTAGGACTGGCGATGTTACTCGGTGATTAATCATTTTTACGTCTTTCCAACTTCAGCCTTTAAACGTTTACCAAACGACAAAATCTAGATTCATCCAAATTGTAAGCATATGCTGACCACAAATTAAATGTGGCTCGAATGACAGATGTTGTCTTTGCAAGAATAGAAAACTTTTTGGAAAAGGGAGAAAATGCTGGTTTCCAGCATTTTCTCCTTTTCCAAAAATATTTTCTATTTTTATTTTTTTGTTAGGGTCGTTAAAACTTGGGATTGTGTTGTGAAGGGAAAAATGCAAAATAAATTAAACAATGATAAAAATCCAAAATGTTGCGATTTGATAGATCACTATACCGGAAAAAATCTCACCGTTATGTATCGGACAGTGTAAATCCAAGATAGGACTGCATATTCTTTGAAGTCTGATCTTGACCTAGACTGTTCACTAAGGAGCATTTAGTTGACCGTAGCAGCAAAAGGGTTAACACACAACTTCCTGCAGATGTTTTTTTTTTTAGCTCACCTGAGCACGAAGTGCTCATGGTGAGCTATTGTGATCGTGCTGTGTCCGGCGTGCGTCGTCCGTCGTGCGTCGTCAACTTTTACCTTGTGTACACTCTAGAGGCCACATTTTCTGTCCAATACTCCTGAAAGTTGGTCAGAATGTTTGTCTTGATGATATCTCAGACGAGTTCGAAAATGGGCCATGTCGGGTCAAAAACTAGGTCACTAGGTCAAATCTTAGAAAAACATTGTGTACACTCTAGAGGCCACATTTTCTGTCCAATACTCCTGAAAATTGGTCAGAATGTTTGTCTTGATGATATCTCAGACGAGTTCGAAAATGGGCCATGTCGGGTCAAAAACTAGGTCACTAGGTCAAATCTTAGAAAAACCTTGTGTACACTCTAGAGGCCATATTTTCAGTTCGATACTCATGAAACTTGGTCAGAATGTTTGCCTTGATGATATCTCGGATGAGTTTGAAAATGGGTCATATCGGGTCAAAAACTAGGTCACTAGGTCAAATCTTAGAAAAACCTTGTATACGCTCTAGAGGCCACATTTTCTGTCCAATACTCCTGAAAGTTGGTCAGAATGTTTGTCTTGATGATATCTCTGACGAATTCGAAAACGGGCCATGTTGGATTAAAAACTAGGTCACTAGGTCAAATCTTAAAAAAACCTTGTGTGTGCTCCAGAAGCCACATTTTTCTGTCCAATACTCTTGAAATTTGGTCAGAATGTTTTGTCTTGATAATATCGCAGACGAGTTCGAAAGTGGGTCATGTGGGGTCAAAAACTAGGTCACTATGTCAAATCTTTGAAAAACCTTGTGTACGCTCCAGAAGCCACTTTTTCAGTCCAATGCTCTTTAAAATTGGTCAGAATGTTTGTCATGATATTAGCTTGAATGAGTTTGAAAATGGGTCATGTCAGGTCAAAAACTAGGTCACCAGGTCAAATCTTAGAAAAACCTTATGTAAGCTCTAGTGGCCACATTTTCAGTCCAATAATCTTGAAATTCGGTCAGAATGTTTGTCTTGATAATTTCTTAGACTAGTACGAAAATGGGTCATGTTGGATAAAAAACTAGGTCACAAGGTCAAATCTCGGAAAAACCTTTTGTACTATAATTACAGTCCAATATTCTTTAAACTTTTGTTAGAATGTTTGTCTTGATGATATCTTGCATGAGTTTGAAAATGGGTCACGTGGAATAAAAACTAGGTCACCAAGTTTCATCCTTGAAAAACCATGTGTACGCTCTAGAGGCCACATTTTCAGTCCAATAATCTTGAAATTTGCTTTGAATGTTTGTCTTGATAATATCTTAGACTAGTATGAATATGGGTCATGTTGGATAAAAAACTAGGTCACTAGGTCAAATCTCGGAAAAAACTTTTATACACCCTACAGGCCACATTTTCTCTTAAATACTCATGAAAGTTTGTCGGAATGTATGTCTGGATAATTTCTACATGTCAAGTAGGCCGCTGAGAGAAATTCTAGAAAAAACTTGTGTGCATTCTAGAGGCCATATTTGTAAGCCCAATACTAATGAGTGTTTGTCAGAGTGTTTGTCTTAATATCTCTGAAGAGATTGGAAATGGGTCATGTTTGATCAAAAGGCTCAGGTGAGCGACTTCAGGGCCATCATGGCCCTCTTATTTAAATTTTGCCTTGCAGCAGATCACTTTAAAAACATAGTTGCAAAAGGAGAAATCGTTCGTAACGAGCAATTTCTCCATTTGCCACTATGTTTTCAATTGTATTTTTTCGAGGGAGGGGTGGATATTAGCTGAAAATCCATATTTTACACAAGCGTATTGAATATTGATCTCGTATTATTTCAATGTTATAAATTGTACTTTTTGTGACTATGACATGTACAACTGTGTACTTGTTTTGCAAAAAACTTCTGTTCTGCTCAAAATATTTTTGTCACCTCCAGCCAAATTTCTTGCTGTAGTTAGATTATAATATTCAGGTTTTTGATGAACATGGACGAACCCAACCATGAAAAAAATGTAATAGAAAAGGTGAAATATAGGTCACGATTGTTGTTGACTTTCATGCACGATAAGACACCTTCCCCCTTATATCAATTACGAAAGAGACTTAAAGATACATATCTACAGCCAGGGAGAAAAACGCATTTAAAACTTTTTTAATGTGTATAATTGTTCAGATACTGGTCAACTGTGTAAACATAGGTTAATAATTTATAAATATGGTGTACGGGACAAAGAAACTCAAGGGATTTGTCCTTATTAAAAACCGGAAACGACAACAGCGATAGCTTGGAAGGCCTCCAAAGCATGAAAAAGATTTTCTATCCGTCGTAATCTATGCAACCTTGCAGCCGTCAGGGGCAACATTTGGCATAAAGACACAAGAATGATTAGAGTGTCATATATAAATAAGGATGAACTGGCTGAAAACGAGTATGGGTGTATCTTTAATAGGTTCTAATATAGTTGTTTATTGTTAAGCATATTACATTGTATGTTCAGTTTGTGATGAGCAAGGTCTAACCCAACTATGAAAAAAATATCATAGAAATGTTTTTTTTCCAAAATATATGTCACGATTATTTTTTATTTTTATGCATGATGAGTCTTTCTTATTTCGATCACGATTTCACGAGACATAGAAATTACGTGTAATTTCGATAAAGGCTGTAACTTAACGTTCAGCATTTAGTAGGCCTACTCATTTTTGACCATCTGTTACTTGTCACGAGAAATGTGATAGAAAAGGGCAAAGGTAGATTGCATGTCAAGGTTGTTGTTCACTTTCATGCACAATATGTCTTCTTTTTGTCGATTACGAAAGAGACTTAGAATTTAGTTCTAATAAAGTTTTTAGCATTCAATTACATCATATCCATTTTAAAAACCTTTACCACATACCCGAGTTTTAAGAACCCTGAACAAGAAAGCTTTTGTGATGAAACATTATGGGAAAAGGAGAAAATGCTAGTAACCAGCATTTTCTGCTTTTCCCACAGTGTTTTCTACTCTCTTAAAGGCAAGCTGCATCAGTTGAGCCACCTTTTTTTTCGTTGTCTGCTAGTGCTTTCAAATTGGATTAGTCTAAAATTGTGTCGTTTGGTAAAGGGTTAAGAGCAAGGGTGACCTTACCACAAGAAATGAACTAAAAAGGTGAGATGTAGGTCACGATTAGTTTTGACTTTATGTTAATTCACTCGTTACTACACGGCAGAATTTCAGACTAGTCGAAAGTTTTTTCAGACGGCCATGCTCTGGCAAAAAGGGGCTTAATGAATCTCCGTAATACATTATACCAAGCAAAACATCATACATGTAGAATTACGGATCCATGAAATCCATTTTGTCTAACAACCGGCTCAATCCTGAGGTAAACTGGTCCTTTGACGTGCAGAAACAAAGGCAAAAAAGTTTCGGCCAAGGTCAGCCTGCGCGGACTGCGCAGGTTGACCTGGGTCGATACCTTTTGCAAATGCATTAAGTCCCGTTTTCACAGAGCATGGCTCATTTGTTTAACCAGTGTAGAGCTAGATGACGTATCGGATGCTGTATGTCACATGACATAATGACTCATTCAATATGAGGAGTAATTCTTCTAGCTAAAGGGGAGTAACTCAAATGATAAGGCAAAAAAAAAATCTCATGGTAGCGTCCCGTTTATTTCCCCCATTTGCTAAACAGTTCGAACTGATTGATTGATTGTATGATGTTAACGCCGTTTTCAACATTATTAGCTCTACTGGCTAAAAGCCAGAAGAGCTTATGTCATAGCGTGGTTTCCGTCGTCTGTCCGTCTGTCCGTCTGTCCGTCCGTCCATTAGTCTTTTTCTTGTTTACGCGATTAAGTCTGCATTTGTGGTCAGATTTTCTTGAAACTTGCACAGTTTGTTTATCTCATCAATAGCTTCAACCCTATTGATTTTGAAAAAAATCCAACAGACAGTATGGGTAAAGTAGCCATTTCAAGTTGAAAATTTCTATCTCTTGTTTACTCGATGAAGTCAGCATTTCTGGTCAGATTTCCATGAAACTTGCACAGTTCGTTTATACTATCAAGAGCTTCAACCCTATTGATTTTGAAAAAAATCCAACAAACAACATAGGAAAAGTAGCCATTTCAAGTTGAAAATTACCATCTCTTGTTTACATGATAAAGTCTGCATTTGTAATCAGATTTTTGTGACACTTGTTCAGTTTGTTTATCTCATCAATAGCTTCAACCCTATTAATTTTGAAAAAAATCCAACAAACAGTATGGGAAAAGTAGCCATTTCAAGTTGAAAATTTCCATTTCCTGTTTAGGTGATGAAGTCAGCATTTCTGGTCGGATTTTCATGAAACTTGCACAGTTCGTTTATCTTATCAATAGCTTCAACCCTATTGATCATGAAAAAAATCCAACAATTAATGTTTGAAAAGTAGCCATTCCAAGACAAAAAATCCATTTCTTGTTTACATGATAAAGTCTGCATTTGTCATCAGATTTTTGTGAAACTTGCACAGTTTGTTTATCTCATCGAAAGCTTCAACTCTATTGATTTTGAAAGAAATTAAACGAACAGTATGGGAAAAGTAGCCATTTCAAGTTGAAAATTTCCATTTCTTGTTTACGCGATGAAGTCAGCATTTCTGGTCGGATTTTCATGAAACTTGCACAGTTGCTTTGCCTCATCAACAGCTTGAACCCAACTGATTTTGAAAAAAAATCTGACAATTAGTATGGGAAAAGTAGCCATTTAAAGTTGAAAATTTCCATTTCTTGTTTACGCGATGAAGTCAGCATTTCTGGTCGGATTTTCATGAAACTTGCACAGTTGCTGTCTCATCAACAGCTTCAACCCGATTGATTTTGAAAAAAAAAAAAAAATTGACAATCAGAATGGGAGAAATAGCCATTCAAAGTTGAATATTTCCATTTTTTGTTCAGGCAATGAAGTTCACAGTGTTGATCCAATTCTTTTGAAACTTTCAAAGATTGTTTGGTTCATCAAGGGATTGAACTCTATTAAAAGTGAAGAAAATCTAGTAAACTGTTAAGGAAAAGCAGCCATTTAATGACTTAGCATCGTTTACTCAACAAAGTCCACATTTGAAATTTGCTAGGATTGTTTAATAAAAGGCGTACTGAAACCCTATTAAATTTGGCTGGATTCCAAACATTTCGTTTTGAGAAATTGCACTTCATTTTTTTTTTCACTGTTTGTTCAGTAGTCACCTTGCTTACTTATGCTGTTTTAGTGGGTTGAAGCCCAGTTGCAAGAACACATTTTTGTGTTTTTTGTCTTTTTAGCTCACCTGAGCACGAAGTGCTAAGGTGAGGTATTGTGATCTGTCGTTGTCCGGCGTCCATCTGTCCGTCCGTCCGTCCGTCCGTCTGTCCGTCTGTCCACAATTCCTTTAAACACCTTCTCCTCCTAAAACCGCTGGGCCAATCTTGATGAAACTTGGCAGGGATGTTCCTTGGGTGAAGCTCTACCAAAGTTGTTCAACAGATTGAATTCCACCCATAACTCTAGTTGCCATGGCAACAAAAAGGAAAAAAATAGCAAAATCTTTGAAAATCTTCTTCTCTGAAACTAGAAGGCATAGAGCTTTGATATTTGGTATGTAGCATCTCCTATTGGACCTCTACCAAGTTTGTTCATATGATGCCCCTGGAGTCAAAACTGGTCCCGCCCCGGGGGTCACAAGTTCTAACATAGGAACAACGAAGGAAAACTTTAAAATTCTTCTTCTCTGAAACTGGAATGCGTGGAGCTTTGATATTTGGCATCTAGCATCTCCTAGTGGACCTCTCTTGAGTTTGTTCATATGATGCCCCTGGGGTCAAAACTGGCCCCGCCCCAGGGGTCACAAGTTTGAACATAGGAACAAAGAAGGAAAACTTTAAAATTCTTCTTCTCTGAAACTTGAAGGCGTAGAGCTTCGATATTTGGCATCTAGCATCTCCTAGTGGACCTCTACCAAGTTTGTTCATATGATGCCCCTGGAGTCAAAACTGGCCCTGCCCCGGGGATCACAAGTTCGAACATAGGAACAAAGAAGGAAAACTTTAAAATTCTTCTTCTCTAAAACTGGAGGGCGTAGAGCTTTGATATTTGGTATGTAGCATCTCTTAGTGGACCTCTACCAAGTTTGTTCATATGATGCCCCTGGGGTCAAAACTGGCCAAGCCCTTGGGGTCACAAGTTCAAACATAGGAACAAAGAAGGAAAACTTTAAAACCCTTCTTCTCTAAAACTGGAAGGTGTAGAGCTTTTATATGTGGTATGTAGCATCTCCTAGTGGACCTCTACCAAGTTTGTTCATATGATGCCGCTGGGGTCAAAACTGGTCCCGCCCCGGGTGTCACTAGTTCGAACATAGGAACAACGAAGGAAAACTTTAAAATTCTTCTTTTCTAAAACTGGAAGGCATAGAGCTTTGTTATTTGGTATGTAGTGAACCTGTTCTAAGTTTGTTAGCCCACCTGAGCACAACGTGTTCAATCAGTTCGAAATTGGGTCACCTGGTGTCATAATCTAGGTCAATACGTCAAATTAAAGAAATACCTTTAGGGCACTCTAGAGGCCACATTTTTCTCTCAGTTGACTTGAAAATTGGTCAGAATGTTTGTCTTGATAAAATCTCGGATGGGTTTGGATTTGGGTCACCTGGGATCATAAACTAGGTCAATAGGTCAAATTAAAGTAATACATTGTGGGCACTTTAGAGGCCACATTTTTCGCTCAGTTGACTTGAAAATTGGTCAGAATGTTTGTCTTGATAAAATCTCATATGATTATGAATTTGGGTCATGTGGGGTCTTAAATAAGGTCACTAGGTCAAAATAAAGTAATACCTTGTGGGCACTCTAGAGGCCACATTTATTGTTCAACTGATTTGAAAATTGGTTAAAATGTTTGTCTCGATGAAATCTAGGATGAGTTCAAAATTGGGTCACCTGGTGTCATAATCTAGGTCACTAGGTCAAATTAAAGAAATATCTTTAGGGCACTCTAGAGGCCACATTTCTTGCTCAATTGACTTGAAAATTGGTCAGAATGTTTGTCTTGATGAAATATCGGATGAGTTTGAAATTGGGTCACCTGGGGTCATAAACTAGGTCACTTGGTCAAATTTAAGAAATACCTTGTGGGCACTGTTGAGGCCACATTTATTGCTCAAATGACTTGACAAGTATTCAGAATGTTTGTCTTGATAAACTTTCAGATAAGTTCTAAATTTGGTCAGCTGGGGTCATAAACTAGGTCACTAGGTCAAATTAAAGAAATACCTTTAAGGCACTCTAGAGGCCACATTTTTTTGCTAAATTGACTTGAAAATTTGTCAGAATGTTTGTCTTGATGAAATCTCACATGAATCTGAATTTGGGTCAACTGAGATCGTAAACTAGGTCACTAGGTCAAATTAAAGAAATACCATGTGGGCACTCTAGAGGCCACATTTATTGCTCAAATGACTTGAAAATTGTTCAGAATGTTTGTTTTTTTAGCTCCACTGGCCGAAGGCCAGAGAGCTATAGTCATGGCGTTGTGTCCGTCCGTCCGTCCGTCCGTCCGTTCGTCCGTGCGTGCGTCCGTAAACTTTTTCTTTAAAAAACTTCTCCTCAGAAACTATTGACTGGATTTTTACCAAATTTCACAGGAATGTTCCTTTGGTGGTCCTCTTTCAAATTCTTTCAAATAATTGTGTTCCATGAAGAATTCTGGTTGCCATGGCAACCAAAGTAAAAAACCTTTAAAAATCTTCTCCTCCCAAACCGCTATTTGGATAGCATTATTATTTTGCAGGAATGTTCCTTTGATACAGGTTTACAGAATTCCTTAAAAAAAAAAAGATCTGTCAAAAAACATGGCTTTTATGGGAGACTCATTTTCCTTTTATGGTATAAAGTAAAATCTTTGAAAAATTTCTGCTCTAAAACTATTCATTGGATTTCATTGTTGTTTTGCAGGTAAGTTCCTATGGTGGTTGTCTACCAAATTGTTTCTTCAGTGAGCTAAAATGCAGGATTGAATGATAATTGTTAAAAACTTCCTTTCGCCATTATAGAAATATCAGGCCTGTGGAGCGATACAGGCGCTCAAGCGCCTCTAGTATAAATTTTCAGATGAGTTCTAAATTTGGTCATGTGGAGTTATAAACTAGGTCACTAGGTCAAATTAAAGAAATACCTTGTGGGCACTCTAGAGGCCACATTTATTGTTCAATTGATTTGAAAGTTGGTTGAAATGTTTGACTCGATGAAATCTAGGATGAGTTCAAAATTGGGTCACCTGGGGTCATAATCTAGGTCACAAGGTCAAATTAAAGAAATACCTTAAAGGCACTCTACAGGTCACATTTCGTGCTCAATTGACTTGAAAATTGGTCAGCATGTTTGTCTTGATGAATTATTGGATGGTTTTGAAATTGGGTCACCTGGGGTCATAAACTAGGCCACTTGGTCAAATTAAAAAAATACCATGTGGGCACTCTAGAGGCCACATTTATTGCTCAGTTAACTTGAAAACTGTTCAGAATGTTTGTCTTGATAAATTTTTTGATGAGTTCTAAATTGGGTCACGTGGGGTTATAAATTAGGTCACTAGGTCAACTTACGGAAATTCCTTGTGGACGCTCTAGAGGCCACATTTTAAGCTCAATTGACCTGACAGTTGGTCAGAAATTGAATTATGCACGTGGAGTGAATTTCGCCTATTGACTCAGGTGAGCGATCCAGGGCCATCATGGCCCTCATGTTTTTCTTTCTGTATCATGAATTCATAATGTATGCTAGCATAAAAGCAAAATCTCTGCCAGTAGAGCGATTTCAGGCCCTCAAGGGCCTCTAGTTTCAGTTATATCGCAGCGGCAAGTGCTCCTATCCATGCTTTCCTGGGGGTTTCTTTTTACCAGTACTCCGCACAATATTCTTTCCAAGCCACTGGCTGCTTTGCTACATAACCGTCGTCAAAACAACGGTCAGCGATGAGACAAGAAATGAATCCTGTCGCAATGAATGTCATCAGTCCTCGGAAAGAAATTGGCCGAGCCGGGAATCGAACCAGCACCGCCTGTTCTCAAGTCCTGAACGCTACCGACTGAGCTAGCGGGGCTCTGCAGTTCGAACTGAATTTTTAGAAACAATTGTTAAATTCTGCTTGTTTGACGTTCAGTGCCGGGGACGTTATTTCATTTATATCTGGCGGCTAGTGTGCCACCTAATGTGGTATTGGAGTTTCGTTTTGAAGTACTTCGCACAATACCTTTACAAGCCACTGACTGGCTGATTTCTCTCTCAGATGTCGTCGACAAATCGTTGAGAGGGATTATATTTTTGTCACTTTAATAAGATTGTGTTTAATCTAGCCCGAATGCTCTTGAAAACACTGTGGGAAAAGAAGAAAACTCTGGTCACCTGCATTTTCTCCTTTTCCCACAATATTTTGTACCCTTTCGAAGACAAATTCCATAACTCTAGTCACAGTTAATCTGTCGTTTACAAAAAATATCATTAATCATCGAAAAGAGCATACTCCGGCTGGGATTTGAACCCGTGATTTCTGGATTACTAGCTAAGAAGATTACAGACTGAGCTAACGGTCTCAGCGTGTTCCAGACGGAGCATAGATTGAAGTTTACGTATGGTATGTTCTGTAGGTTCATTTGTCCGTGCGAATTATAATATCCAGATCCATAAATAATTTAGCTGGGTTGAAGTTATTTAATACTTATAATTACACTTTCGTAACATGTCTTTGTGCATGTGTCGCGAAGGGGTCCACCTTGCCCAGTGGAAAAATAGTTCGATCTCTGCTTGCCGCTCGGAAATGGAACAACTGTGTACCGATGTCATCCAGGAAAGATATGGACAGTAGAGTTGTTGTGATGATGTTGGCTGAAGCACTGGTTGAAGTAGCGTAACACCGATATAATTGCATATCTGCCCACCTATACGTCTTTTTATCTCTCACTCTATTTCGCTCTTCCCCTGTTCTATTGAATCTATAAAAGCCATGCTCATTGAAAAGGGAGCTAAATGCGTGTGCAAAAAGCATCAACTCAGGTCAGTCTGTGCAATTTGCGTAGGCTGACCTGGTTCGAAACTTTTTGCAATTGGTCAATTTGATGCATGTCAAAGGACCATTCTACCTCATGATTTAGTCGTTTGATTGACAAAATGGATTTTATGGATCCTTAATTATATGATTACTTGCTTGGTACTTTTCATCATGGAGATGCATCAAGCCCCCTTTTGCCAGAGCATGGCTCATATATTTATCTGTTGCGTATATTTCCAGTCTGTCATACACAAAGCCGGGTTTAGAAGTTTGGCAGACGGAGAAGAGATTGAGTTTGAAAGTTGCCCGTCTGATAAAGGTGTGGAAGCGACGTTCGTCTGTGGACCCTCAGGTGTGGAATGTAGAGGCTCGGACCGGCGTCCCATGTCGAGAAAAAAGTTCAAGAAGATAAGGTGTTACTCGTTTTTATATGCTTTTTTAGTTCGCCTGAGCACGAAGTGCTCAAGGTGAGCTTTAGTGATCGTGCTGTGTCCGGCGTCCGTCGTGCGTCGTGCGTCGTCAACTTTTACCTTGTGTACGCTCTAGAGGCCACATTTTTTGTCCGATACTCGTGAAACTTGGTCAGAATGTTTGTCTCGATGATATCTCGAGCGAGTTTGATAATGGGTCATGTCGGGTCAAAAACTAGGTCACTAGGTCAAATCTTATAAAAACCTTGTGTAGGCTCTAGAGTCCACATTTTCAGTCCAAAACTCCTGAAAATTGGTCAGAATGTTTGTTTTGATGATATCTCGAACGAGTTTGAAAATGAGTTATGTTCGGTCAAAACTAGGTCACTAGGTCAAATTTTAGAAAAACCTTGTGTACGTTCTAGAAGCCACATTTTCTGTCCAAAACTCTTGAAAGTTGGTCAGAATGTTTGTCTTGATGATACCTCAGACGAGTTTGAAAATGGGTCATGTCGGGTCAAAAACTAGGTCACTAGGTCAAATCTTAGAAAAACCTTGTGAACGCTCTAGAGGCCACGTTTTCAGCCCAAAACTCCTGAAAAGTGGTCAGAATGTTTGTCTTGATGATATCTCGAAAGAGTTCGAAAATGGGTCATGTCCGGTCAATAACTAGGTCACTAGGTTATATCTTAGAAAAACCTTGTGTACGCTCTAGAAGCCACATTTTCTGTCCAAAATTCTTGAAAGTTAGTCAGAATGTTTGCCTTGATGATATCTCAGACGAGTTCAAAGATGGGTCATGTTAGGTCGAAAACTAGGTCACTAGATTATATCTTAGAAAAACCTTGTGTAGGCTCTAGAGGCCACATTTTCAGTCCAAAACTCTTGAAAGTTGGTCAGAATATTTGTCTTGATTATATCTTGGATGAGTTTGAAAATGGATCATGTCTGGTCAAAATTTAAGTCACTAGGTCAAATCTTAGAAAAACGTATGTGCTCTAGAGGCCACATTTTCAATCCTATACTCATGAAACTTGGTCAGAATGTTTGTCTTGATGATTTCTTGGACCAGTTTGCAAGTGGATCATTTCGGGTCAATAACTAGGTCACTGTGTCAAATCTTCAAAAAACCTTTTTCGGTCAAATACTCATGAAAATCTTGGTAGAATGTTTGTCATAATATCTCAAAAGAGATTGAAAATGGGTCATGTTTGGTCAAAAGACTCAGGTGAGCGACTTCAGGGCCATCATGGCCCTCTTGTATCAAGTTTGTGTGTAGTTTACCGTTAGACAATATTATCGATTTTCGTCTTTACCGTTACGCTCTTACGTGCCACCCTACGCACTGTGGCGGACATTGTAGGTCAAGATAAGACTGCACAGAGCGTGAATTGTGATCTGGGATCTTCATTGCCCGCTACGGAGAGATTTTCTCGTCGAGCAATAATTCAGCTTTTATTGTTAGATGAACATATTAATGAGACATGCTCCGGCAAATGGGAGCTTAATGCATCTTCGTGATCTATGATACCAAGTAAGCCATCATATACTTATGGATCCATACTATCCAGTTTTTTTTTTTAACAACCGACTTAATCATGAGGTAGACTGATCCTTAGAGATACAGAAAATTGACGGATAACAAAAAGTTTCGGCCCAGGTCAGCCTGCGCGGACTGCGGGTCAATACTTTTCGCAGATGCATCAAGCCCTCTTTTCACAGAGCATGGCTTATTTATTAAAGGTATACAGCAGGGTAATGGAATTCTCCGTGGCTCTGTGAATAAGGATTGAATTTTTTGTCAGGAAATCCTAATATAGTTTCTGCAGGCACCGTTGGTCACATGGAACTGTCTTATGCCAAGACATTGCAGAATCGATGAAACCCCTAACACACATTGATACTACTGGATTCATTACATAGACCGTTTTCCTAAAAATATGCTACAAGGTATAGGACAGCATAAAATCAAGCTAAGACAGTATATATACTGACTGACTTTAGAAACGTATCTTTTTATTCTTCAAATATTTTCGCTCTAATTGTAAATATTAAACAGATCACAAAATTAGATAAATGGCTCTAACAAAGTCAATGATAAACCAATTTTGATGTGAGTGCAAATAAAATGTTGAAAGACATTTGTACTTTGTTCTTATGTTGTATTAGGATCGAATCTTATACAAAACTGTACATATTAAGGTTTTTATGTGAGGGATGCGTTTCTAAAGTCAGTCAGTATAAACTTACTGTACACATATTTGTCCCGTCCTTATTTAAAGTCATTGTAGCTGCCAAGAGTAAACAAAACAGGTCTTAAAATGCATCTAAATTTCAATCATACCATTTAAAAGTATGGAAATTGTTGTAGAGATGACAATCTGTTAGAATACAGTCGGTCCCAGTGTTAGTCGCTGGCAAAGAATTTAAACTCAAAACTAGATTAAAACCTGCCAGGTCGCTCTATCGTTTTTTTTTTTTTTAACTTTTTGATTGATTTTAAAATTCATTTTTGCCAGCGACTAACACTTATTCCGACCACACAATAACAGATTGTCATCTTCACAATATCTTCAATAGGCTTACGTTTAAATGGTATTGTTTAAATTCAGATGCATTTCAACAGCTGCGTTGATTTTTGGCCGCTATTGAGCCTTTAAGTTTCTGTTATGGCTCTTTAACACATTGTATCTTGTCGACTACCACCGCGCTGCAGACAATAACTGTTAAAAATGTTTTCGTTGTAGGAGAGATACGAACATGTGAGCTTTTGTTGTAATATGATTGAAAAATTATTGAACGCTACATATTTAGTCCAGTTGAAACCAATGATCAACTCGAACAGAACGGAATACAGGCTTATTCATGTGATAATTAAGATAAAAAAAAACATTTTCATTTTATGTTTTCTTGCCAGTAGTTATCGGTTGTTCTCAATACGCCCATGAAATAGACAAGTAGGTCATTCAAAAGAAAAGGAACGATGACTTATACAACGGCTCCTTTTCGCAGCCTATTTGTTGTTTGGTTAATATTGATCGATCGTCTAGTTGAGGAAAATAAACCAACATCAATCTTAGTCTACAAGTTGTCGTTGTGAAACACTGTTATAAACTCAACTGATTGATGGAATGGTGTTTTCAACGCCGTTTTCAACATTATTTCGGTTATATCGCGGCATGAAGTGCACCTGTCAATGCTTTCCTGATACTCCGCACAATATTTTTTTCCAAGCCACTGGCTGCTTTTCCACATAAATATTGTCGAAAGAGTAGTCAGCAGTGATGAAAGAAATGAATCCTGTCGCAATGACTATTATCAATTCTCGGAAAGAAATTGGCCGAGCCAGGGATCGAACCGCCCCTCTGTTTTCAAGTCCTGTACGCTACTGACTGGGCTAAGAGTTAGGCCTTGCTGAATCAAAGCCTTTTTAACGATGGTCAATGTTGCATCTTTCTTCAGCAGATGTTACAACTGCGGTGACTTTGGAAACCATATCGCTGCCAAATGTCCTCACGGTCCATTGCCGAAACGTTGCCATAATTGTAAGTCTTCGGAACACCTCATAGCGGACTGTCCGCTTAAAGATCCGAATGATAGTCACAGAGGTTCAAGAAAGGGAAGCGGAAATGGCGGAAGTTTGAATGGCGCAGGCGCAGACTATTCTGGAGGAGGAGCTATGGGTCACATGTGAAGTTGACACCAGTAGTAAACGTCTCCAAATTCTACCTCATGACTTTGTGTGTATTTTGTTGAGTTTTTATGTTATTCTTTTTATGAGAAAAAGCTGAATACCGCTCCTTTTCTCTATATACGATTCCTTGGAGCCGCAAAATCAGATTATGTACATAGATCCGTATCCTGTCGAATACGTATTGATGACTAACACAAATTAACTTTCGTTAGTTTCCTGGCGTTTGGTGGAACCTCTATACTCAAACTAGATTATATTGTATTGTTAGTAGACCAAGATCAGACTGCCGAAAGGTGTAGTCTGATCTTTGTCTACGGTTTCTGTGGAAGAAAACATCCGTGATGGCGTGTAGCAGGATACGGGTTAAACGCTTCAGACCGTCCGATATTATGAAAGGGCAAAACTCTCATCCCCAGGTATTATAACAGACTTTAGTTGGGATTTTTACATCAGTAACTTGTGACTGTCTGAAAAAAATGTCGAACTTTACAGTGCTATAGTTTCTATAAATAGGTAATATTTAATTTTGCACATTTTATTTGTATGTTGTACTATCATTATTTTCTACCAACTTTGATTCATGTTTTTACCCGAGTCGTTGAAAAAAAGAACGAAACTCTTTCGATAAACTCTGAGTCATTTAGATGTTTGGTAACAGATTAAAACATTCACGTTATTTTGAGAGTTTAAATTGCAATATTTTGGTTCAATAGCGACTGTTGAAAATGAGCTCTAACAAAAGGGGGTTTCATGCATCTTCGTGATGCATTATTCCAAGTAAGTTACCTCATAATTATGGATCCACAAAATCCATTTAGTCTAACAACCAACTGAATCATGTGGTATAGTGGTCCTTTAACATGCAGAAAAATGACCAACGGCAAAAAGGTTCGGTCCAGATCAGCCTGCGCTGACTGCGCAGGCTGACCTGGGTTGATACTTTTTGCAGATGCATTAAGCCCCTTCTTATAGAGCATGGCTCGTTAATATCTGTTCATTTATTTAGAAATCTGTAGGAAAACAATGTGGGTCTATTGAGATAATAGACGATTTATAACATCGAACAATAAATATGGAGCTTCAACTCTATGACATGCTAAGTGACATATAAGTTCTTTAGCTAACACTGCATAGAACCTGCAGTTTTGTCTTACGTCTACATTTTCCTTGGTTTGTTGAGAAACTTTCAACCAAAACAACATTGGATCAACTGTATTTCGGTCAGTTATGTGATAAAGAATGCTACTTCAAATAAGTAAGTAAATATTTTATCATAGTGACATGTGTATAAGCAGCAAATCAAAACAACTAAATAGTGATATCAAAAACACCTGGCCCCATGGGCCTATATGTCACTTTTAGATATTATTACAAAAGAAATAAACAAATTTTACGTTATATGGGTGATTTCATATTTAGTTCATGCGTAAATGCTACTGAAAATTTTTATTTTATTCAATTACTTAGCAGTCATAGAGTGAAATAACAAAGGATGTATTCAATAACCATTCTACATTCAGCTCTTATTCTGAATTTCATGTTTTGTGTCATCTAATTGAATGGCTAGACCAGGAGTTTAGAATAAGCGTGGTATTTAGAACATCAAGTGAATACGGTCCTGAAATACCAGATATTCCCTTTCACCAGTAATTAAGTACTTTCACAGGCGAACCCTCGGTCTTCATCTTTTGTTTACAATGTAAAAACTGGACTTAGGCAGCTAGAATTCTGCGTAGAATCGGGTGTCAAGAATTTGATTTGGTTGAATAAGCTCCAGAAAAATTGGCAGAAATCTCAATGTATCATCGAGTCATATGAAGAGCAATTGGTTGGTATGAAAACTAACATCTGGCTCTAAATCATCTATCTAGAATTTGTTTTTGGAAATTCTTTTGTACTTACCTAATTATTTAACAAAAAGAATATGAGAGAAAAAAGGTTAAGGGAATTTAAAGTTTTATTTTTGATGATTTTGTCCATTAAACTCAATGTTAATTTTGACATCTGAAAATAAAGGAGAGAGTACAACAAATAGAACAGCATACTATTCCACGCTCAGTTTGAGAAGATTTACATTCGAGGCCAAGCATACGAAAACTTAGGTTCATAAAAACTGGTCCTTACACAGACATTTTCAATTGTTTGAATACAGCCATTGTAAGGAAACATTCCTGGTAAAACAGAAAATGACATTTACAGTAGAACTTCTACCACGGTGTTTTTTTTTAATGGCTGTTCTCCAATTGTCCGTCACCTCTCTGCAGCTTCGACCAAAAAGTGCTAAATCATTACTGCAAAGTTGAAAAGTATAAAGCATGAAGTTGAAAATGGAAAGTTGTGAAAAATTGAATGTAATAAAATGGAAAGTTGAGAAAATTTTTATTTCTGCATGATTTTTGTAAATGAATATCACTGTTACAAAGAAATTTTGAAGAAGTTGGTTCATTTGAATCCATTTGGTCAAAGGGTTAGTTTTTAGCTCCACTGGCCGAAGGCCAGCGTGCTTATGTCATGGTCCGGTGTCCGTCGTGCGTCCGTCCGTCCGTGCGTTAACTTTTATTTTAAACATCTTCTTCTCTGAAACTACCCATCCAATTTTGATGAAACTTCACAGAAATGATCCTGCCATGGTCCTCTTCAGAATTTCTTGAAAGAATTTGATTCCTTTAAAAACTCTGGTTGCCATGGCAACAAAACTTGAAAATATTGGAAATCTTTGAAAATCTTCTTGTCTGAAACCATAAGGACTAGGGCTACCAAATTTGGCATGTAGCTTTATCTAGTGGGCCTCTATCAAGTTTCTTCAAATTATAGCCCTGGGGTCAAATTTGACCCCGCCCCGTGGGTCACAAGTTTTACATGGGCTTATATAGAGAAAACTTTAGAAATCTTTCTGTACCTAGCCATGAGGCCTAGGGTTACCAAATTTTGCACGTGGCTTTATCTAGTGGGCCTCTACCAAGAGTGCCCAAATTATAGCCCTTGGGTCAAATTTGACCCCGCCCCGGGGGTCGCAAGTTTTACATGGGCTTATATAGGGAAAACTTAAGAAATCTCCCTGTACCTAGCCATACGGCCTAGGGCTACCAAGTTTTGCATGTGGCTTTATCTAGTGGGCCTCTACCAAGAGTGCCCAAATTATAGCCCTGGGGTTAAAATTGGCCCCGCCCCGGGGGTCACAAGTTTTACATGGGCTTATACAGAGAAAACTTAAGAAATCTCCCTGTACTTAGTCATAAAGCCTAGGGCTACCAAATTTCGCATGTAGCTTTATCTAGTGGGCCTTCACCAAGAGTGCGTAAATTATAGCCCTAGGGTCGAATTTGATTCATCCCCAGGGGTCAGAAGTTTTACATGGGCTTATATAGTGAAATCTTTAGAAATCTTCTTGTTACTAACCATAAGAACTAGGGCTACCAATTTTAGTCCTGTCTCAGGGGTCTTATGTTCAAAACCAATTGACCAAGTATTGTAATGTTTGGCATGTAGGGATGTTACGTAATATCCATTGGAGTGATACAGGGCCATCATGGCCCTCTTGTTTTACAAACCAAATGGTCCAGAAAAAGTCGATTAAAATGTTATCAAATATAAGTTTGAAATGTTATCATGAATTTTCATCGATTACTTGTCAATATTCATAGGAATGTGTGAGACTGATTAAATACAGGCCTTGATGGGGAATATTTGGTATCAACAATCCCGGTTAGTAAAATACCGTTCACTGTTTGGGGACAGGTGAAAACAAAAAAAAAAAGTGGGAGACGTTTGTTATGAAATAAATATAAATGATTCAGAATGAAAATCTATCCCCAAATGGGACATTATCTGTAAGTATAAAAAACTAAATTCTTGAAATTTAATTCTTCACCAAACAACCAAATTTAGACTTGTTCCATTTTAAAAGCATTTGCAAAGACAAATAAAATTGTCTTAATTGTTGTCATAATTGTCACAGTTGTCTTCGATATGACAGAAATAAATATTGGAAAAGGAGAAAATGTTGGTTACCAGCATTTACTCCTTTTTCCACGATATTTTAAGAACATTTCTTTCTCAAGGCCGTTGCTACACGGATTTGTTTGGTAAGAGTTAAAGCTTATTTTTGCTAATACACTCAGAAAAAACAATGGACAATGTAGATTCAAGGTGAACCTGAACGATTGTCCAGGTTGATCTCTATCTCCACTGTCCACAAGACAGTCTAATGTTTAAGCTTTATAGGTACAGTTTCGTTTGAATTTATTTCATAGCAACAAAAACAATCTTATTTTTACCCAATTATCAAAGGCAGCTTTGATGTTTTAGAAGTATTAAAATCTGAGGAAAAATATCAAATTAGTGTATTATGTAAAATGTTAGAACGAAAAATATTGTGTTGTTTTGTCATTTTTGTAAAACTTTGTGTTTCATTTTTTAATAGAATCGTATCTATAAAGCGTTCATAGAGGCAGATATGGGTATTTTGTTGTCAATTTCGTATTTTTCATTTTTTTTATAAGTTCCTCACCTTTAAAAATGAAAGTAAATATTGCCAGCTAGTACAGTCGAAGTTTTGTAAAGCAATCACCTATTGGATACTCAGAGTTTGTTTGCTAAAATGATAGGTTCTCTAAATACAACTATATCTTAACATATTGGCCTTCTCTGTGAATATAAGCATGAGAAGCAGAGAAGGCTGTTGAAAAAATTGGGAGAAAGGAGAAAATGCTGATGAAAAGCATTTTTTTCCTTTTGACAGAATGTTTTATACGCTTCAAAGACAAATAAAAAAAAAAAAAAATGAGCCAAGTTTAATTTGCTTGTGAGTGCTTTAAATACTGAAAAGATTTGAAATTTGCCGTCTGATGAAAGGTTGAAAGCTCTATGTTCTTTTGAGATTCTTTATACACCGCACACTACTCTGAAGCCATATAAGTACTCCCAGAGAGCCTGCAGATGATAACTTTACCTAGAAAAAGAAAAAGAAGTAAATTAGATACTGCAATCAAAAGTTTTGGCCAAAATACCCATATCTGTCTTTTAAGTTTGATTTTGAAACTGGTCTAATGCATTGTGATTAGGTTTCATAGTCATATTGTATGTCTTTTTTGTACATGAATTTGGTTATTGTGAAACCAGATTTATTACCATTTATTTTCTAATGTTTCTTTCAGCTTATTGTTGAAACTTAGTTCAAAATTATCTACGTAGACTGTAAGATATAACCATTTCTACCTCATGATCTCCAGGGTTAGCTCTTTACTACACAACAAAATATTAGACCAGTCCAGTTGCAGTTGCAGATTACAAATTAGAAATGTCTCAGATGATGGAATTCATCTTTCATATGGTAGAAAAGATTGTGGGAAAAGTAGAAATTGCTGCTTACCAGCATTTTCTCTTTTTCCAACGTTGTTTTCAAAACACGTTTTCCCCAAGGACATCAAAGTCGGGGTTGTGTGGTAAGGGGTTGGAATATGTTTGCTGTATCGTATTTCAACACTTTTTTTTAAATTTCAAAATAAGATATTATATTCCTATTAGACTTTCTTTTCTGTACATTATCACTTCTTGAAGGAATGTCAAAACAATTTAGTTTGGTGCCATGACAAAATGGGGCTTTATACATCTCCATAATGCACTGTACCAAGCAAGACATCTCATATTTAGGGATCCATAAAATTAGTTTTGTCTAACAACCGACTGAATCATGTTTAGACCAGTCCTTTGTACTACCGAAAATTGACCAATAACAAAAAGTTTCGTCCGAGGTGAGCCTATGCGGACTGCGCAGGCTGACTGATCTAGGTCGATACATTTTGCAGATGAGTTAAGCTCCCTTTTCACAGAGCATGGCTCAAATATATTTAGCTGGTAAGAAAAAAAGTTCAGGGCACGAATTTAGAGTCGAGATGCCTTACTTTGATACAGATACCTGGATCAGAAAAGAATCTTTATTTGTGCAGCAGAAAAGTTGTCAGGTGCTCTTTCTATGTATTTAGCGACTTCACGAAAGCACTACTTTTTCAGCAACAAATTTATCATTTCACAATGAGGTTTCGTGCTTAAATCATTGCTGTTAACTTACACATGTGTTAACCCTTTAGCGCATTAGATAAAAAAAAAGTGAAGAGTTAACCTTGAGTAGTGGATTTCTCACTGTGAACTACCTCAGTCAAAGAATGAAGCTCAAGTTTTTGATATGTTGTTAGTTTTTTACGGTTATCTCCCTTTATGAGCGTGGGCAAGGTTACTACGCATGGAAGTCTAGAAATTACCTCTCTTTATTGCTTGACTTGCGGTATTGAATCTCTGTCGAGAAGTAATTTTATAATATTGGTGCGATTTACAAGATCTGAAATATAAATCAGCATTTGTACCTAATTTGCACACAGTCTCGGGACACTTCCGCCCCGTTCTAGATCGAGACAATGTCGTGTATAATACCCTTTAACAACGGGCTAACTTGACAGTTATAAATTTCTGTATTTGACAATTCTGTTTTCATTTGATGTAAGTATGTTTAGTATCACCATTTATTCGTGATAGCGTTGATATGACAGAGTTGTTAGTCGTACTTAGAAAATATTATGAGTAAGATATTTCAGTGAATGTGCATAAAATCAAATAACAAACTGTGGGTATTACACTTAACATCAGTGAAATCGTTGTATATTTTTGTTGTTGTTGTTATTTTGTCTGAACAGATATTAAAACGCTTTACCAAACGACACCCATATTACTAGTTTGAGACAGAAGACATTTGAAAACGCCTTTGAAAATAGAAAAATGCTACCGACCAGTATTTTTCCAATTTCCTACTTTGTTTTCCAGCCTTTCAAAAACAAATCCTATGATAAAAGCCACAGTTACTTTGATGTCTGAAAGTGCTTCAAAATTTCCATCATTTTAGCCACAATTGAAAGGGCTTTTAATATGGACGAGTCAAAACTGTTGTCTTCCTGTAAGAAGGGAACCATTTACCTGAAGACAAAATTTCAGGCTTGTCTAAGGTGTAAACATTTGCAGATTAAACAACTGTGTAAGGCTTAAGTTATGAAATTTGTATTTGAAAGGAAAGAAAACGTGGGAAAGAGAGAAAATGCTAATAGCTAACATACTCTTTTCTCCTATTCTGCACAACATTTTCAAAAGCTATTTTCTTCAGGGTCGTAAAACATCGGGGTTGTTTAGTAAAGCAAGATGGTACTTTTGTACATTTTGCATCAATTTTCCACATACCGTGTCTTGATGAACTACAAATGAGTGCATGCTGAGTACCATGTTTGTCATTTTGAAACGTTCAAGATACTTTGGAAGTGACAGCGAAAAGCTGCTTCCACCGTTCAAATTGTAATGTCTTGTACAACCTGTTCATAGCAACGGTGGTGCAACGGTGAAAGCAACGACGACGTAATGACAAGCGTATGTAAACTTGAGGTGCTATTGAAATTTTGATGTTAGAAGAGATCAAAGAGTTCCATTTTCTCTGAAAATTTTGCCAACGAGCACACTTTTATTGATGAAAAATTACTTCCTAGAGGATATTCTGCCTGACAAACCTTCTTCGTTGACTGTTGTGGGGTTATAGATAAGACCATTTGAATTTCAGGGTTTACACGAACAGTTTCTGTTCATGTTAAAGATAAGATCTTACACTCGTTAGCTCCAGTTTCCCTGTGTCCATCCGTCCATACGTTATCTTTTATTTCAAACATCCTCTTCTCTGACACTACACCTTCGATTTTGACCCAGCTTCACAGAGATGATCCTGCCTGTTTAAATCTTTAAAAATCTTCGTGTAAGAAACCATGAGGCCTAGGGCTACCAAATTTGAGATGTAGCTTCATCTCATGGACCTCTACCCCCCCCCCCCCCAAAAAAAAAAAAAAAAAATCATAAAGCCTTGGGATTAGTCCTGTCCCGGGGGTCACAAGTTTTTTTTTATTGGCTCACTATCGATAAAACTTCAAAAAAATCTTCTTGTTGCTAACCATTGACCCTAATGCTAGCAAATTTTGCATATAGCATCATCTAGTTGACATATACACGTATTATTAAGATTGTCCCAATTATAGCCTTTGGGTCAAAATTGGTCCCAACCTGGGGGTCACAAGTTTTACAATGACTTATAAACTGAAAACTAAAACCATATTCTGGTTCGTAACAATTAGGGAAAGGGCTGCCAAATTTTCAATGTAGCTTTATCTAGTGGACCTCTACCAAGGTTGTTCAAACCATAGCCCTTGGGCTATTTAAGATTTGTCTTGCGCCAGGGATCACAACTTTAACAAAGCTGACAAAGTGAAATCTTAAAAAAAAATTCTTGTTTCTAACTGTGAGAGCTTCGGCTGTAATATTTTGCATGTGTTGTCATCAAGTAGGCTTCTTCCAAGATTCTTTGAATTACAGCCCTTGTATCAAAACTGGCCCCTACCCCGGTGTCCCAAGCATAACACATGCATTATGATGAAAACTTGTGGAAAAACTGCTTATTCCTAACCAAACTCATAGGGCTACCAAATTTGACAGGTAACTTTTTCTAGTGTTTTCTACTACTTTTATACAAAATTTAGCCCTGTGGTTAAAATCGGGAGGCGGGGAGGGGGTGTCACACCTTTTAAATACCTTATGGAAACTGTAAATGTCTTCGTGTTTATAATTATTTGGCCTAGACCTGTATTATTTGGTATTGTAGTTTCATATTGTGAACCTATACCAGGATTCAACAAATTATAGTTCTTGGATCACAAATTGCCCTGTCCTGGGAGTTATAACTTTCATATGGGCTTTTACAGAGAAAGGTTTGAAAATCTTCTGGCTCTCTTGTTAGAAATCATTCTCTTGTCAAAATGCTTTTTTTCAGAGCTCATTGATATTTGGTATGAATGATACTTGGTTAGACCTGCTTGTATTCATTAACATAATCTTGGCATGTGAAAAGGATAGATGTTATTTTTTGTAGTGGAGGGGGGGAGGGGGGGGGTCTAAGCTAATTTTCTTTATCAAATCTTATTGCAGTGCAGATTTCTCCCACTCTTATGACTGTAGATGTCAGTTACATGTATCGCATATTTATTGGGCAATGGACGATACAGGGCAACCATGGCCCTTTTGTTTCTAAAACAAGACAGAAGCTCCACAAACTTAACCTGGCTTTTATCTCGTTTTAGGTAATTCGTTTTATAAATTCATTATAACATC
This sequence comes from Hippopus hippopus, assembly GCA_946811185.2. Lineage (NCBI taxonomy): Eukaryota > Metazoa > Mollusca > Bivalvia > Cardiida > Cardiidae > Hippopus > Hippopus hippopus. The sequence continues at coordinate 15,345,289 of OX328101.1, forward strand.
AACACTCATTTTAGATCCTCTATATATTTCGAAGTTCTAAACAACAGTTTGTCACTTTATAAATGTCTTTGTTGTCAATGGTATACTACGAGTAGATTTTAGATAAATATTTGTACTTTCATTACAAGAATAGAAGCATTACAACAGAACATTTTTACAAGCATTAAGAACTTTGTACCGGTAAAAATTACGACGTCACATTTTCTCATGCCATGTTGTAAACCAATGGAATGCTATGTGTGAGAGTGACTGGTGAGGCATTTGTGAAAAATGTAGATCAAGATCAGACAGTGCAAAACTAGCAACAAGATCTTGGATTAACATGATTATATTCCAAAAACCAAATCTCGATTATGAATGCAGTATCAACTCGACTATGGAGTACTAGATTTTAGTAGATAAATTTTTGCACGTCGTTCGTGGTCATACATTTATGAGCCATGCTGTGGAAAAGGGGGGTTAAATGCATCTCAGCGATGCATTCTATCAAGCAATTCATTACATGATTATAGATTCATAAAATCCATTTTGTCTAACAACCAACTGTATCATGAGGTAGAATGGTTTTTCAGCATCAGAAAAAAAGGTTTGACCCATGTAAACCTGCGTGGACTGCGCAGGCTCATATGGATCGAATATTTGCAGATGCATTAAGCCTCCTTTTCAAAGAGCATGGCTCATTCATATAGCATTCCAAGGGTAGGGAGAGCATTATAATAACGTTTTTGTGTCATTGCCATCATTTCAACTCATACCAGTACAACTTTTAGAGTACCATCGTTGTTCACTGTTTGATACCTGGTGATTCTTGTCATGGATACACGCAGTGAATTAGGGCTTACCCAATCCATCCGTTTGGGAAAAAATGTATACATACCTGGATATGAATTTTCAGTGTATTTAAAGATACACACACCTAAAACTGTGGCATAGAAACGATTGTAGATCTGAGCTCTTCTGTCTTTAGCCGGCTCTTTTCATCGTGTTCTACCGGAAACAGAACAAATTACCGTCTGTAAAATGTATTCAGCCACTATTAAAACTAGAACTAAAATAGTTCCGTTTTACTTGGTTGTACTCTTAGTACATGTTTAGTTGTACATATGCACACAAGGACCTAGTTATTTAGCTATAAACTCTCTAATGCCTTAGTTCAAGATGACCACGGCCGTGTATCCATAGCAACACTTTAGCTCATTACCACACAGGCTACTTTAAATGCTTCAAAATAAACTTAAACAATAAACACGAAAGAAGACCACACCAAGGAAATAAATTTTAAACAGAAAGAAACGATGTGGAAAGCATTGATGGTACAGGAGCAATGGCTTATTACAAGCCAATACTTCTTCTCTACATTTTCTTGTAAATTAATGCTACTACAGGAGCTTTAAAGTTCATTTTGTATGGTAATGGATTAAACCAGGTTTTTGTCATGCATTTGAAGGATCTCGTACAGCATTACAACTAGGTGTTAGATAGAAGTTTGGATAAGCTCCGTGCCATAATGGAATGTTAACCCCTGAGATGCCATGCACAATTATATAACTGCTTTTGCAGACAGTGTAGAGACCCAAGAGCAGATCCAAAGAAGATACAGTGTTGATTATGGGCCATACACTGTTCAACAGTTTGTGGAACATTCTCAATTCGTATTTGATTGGTTTAAAATATCAACTTAATGTTTCGTTCGTAATGCTTTTTCACTGCAAGGGTTAAACCGCTCCTTGTGACACGGTTACTTATCATTTTTTTTATGAACCAAGGAAGTGCAAGATTTGGTGAAACCAGTTTCCGAAACTGTTGAAAAGTTCTCTTTCACTTGTGTTGGGTAATAAATTCATTCCATACTACGCTCCTTTATGGCTGTCCCTCAAATTATGCAAATGCAGTCAGCCATTACACAGTGTCAGAAGTATTTTGATGTAGAGCGAAGAATGAATCATCGCGATTGAAATGTACAATATCTTTATCTGCCCCTCGTACGTGGGTGGTCTGATCACATCTGACTCAACACAATGCATTTGAGCCACGCTCTGGCAATAGGGGGTGAAATACATCTCCGTGATGCATGGTAGCAAGCTAGTCATCACATAATTATGGGTCCATACAAACCATTTTGTCTAACAACCAGCTGAATCACGAGGTACATGTACACTGGTCCTTTGACATACAGACAATTGACCAATAGCAAAAAGTTTCGACACAGGTCAGCCTGCACAGGCTGACATGGGTCTTTTCTTTATGCAAATGCATTAAGCCCCCTTTTCACAGAGCATGGTCTTACTTATAGCCGTAACCTGTTGTATCCTGAAAAAAATTTGCTGCGGCCAACTTTGGACACATGTTTGTAAAATATGGGTAACCAGCAGAAATTAAGTCACAATACACAAACGCATGTGCAAACACCGTTGAAAAGCCAGAAACTGGCTTATTAATAATATTTTTCCTTTTTCTGCAGTATCTTAATATTAAATTGGGCATACTTGAATAGCTGGAATGATGGTCAATATATTGGACAAGCTCAACGAATGATTTGAATTGTAACTCTAGAGGTGGGGACCGGGAACGGGAATCATCTACAACTTAAAAGTTCTTCAAATTTCCATTTGATATATTGTTGGACATTTTCCGTCTTACATGCATCCTTCCGAGTTGAAAGAGAGCTGTGAATTCATTTCCTTTGTAATTCCGTTCTTCGACTGGTATTTTCAAACTACCAAAGTTATTAGAGAATGATCAGAGAATACGGAAGGGCATTATCCCATTGGTAAACCCTTTGTGCGTTCTTTTTTTTTTTTTCCCCATAGCTCTAAAACGCATAAAGCTTTCTTCCTGCAAAGCATTGAAAAATCGAAATATTTAAATAAACAGAAAATTCCTTCCCTAACATCAATTTTCTGTGCAAATGAAGGAATTTTGGACGAAATGATTGTAGGACAACAGTGTTTTGTTATGCTTTAAAAGTCAGGGGACGGTTAAACCTTTATGACGTCACCATGGGTTATTACAATGTTTGTTTCCATATCTGGGAGGAAAGACTTGGTCTAACCTGTACATGGCGAAATGACATGGTTCAAAACCTTTTTTATTTTTTGTGTAACTTGTATCACTTTGAGAGCTTAAGTCCGTGCCGAATTATAGGCTTATATAGAAAGGCTACACAGATGACCGACGAAGTCCACCTTACATTTTGGTATGTCACATTGTATCAATTGATTCGAGCTGTTTCGTAGATATTGCCTCACTTGTAGTGTAACCTCTTCGGAAGATGGTAATTTCTAAACAAAGGTTGTATGAATTATGCATCTATCTGTGTAGCCTGTTCTATATAGTTGAGGAGAGAACTGAAATCTGAGGATGGTGCACGATCGAGTTTCTGTTCACGTGTAGATGAAGTCTAGCTTATAACGTCACCCCTATGTTAATTGGTTATGATTTTGTTCTCAAGTTTCAGTCTTGAAAACATTATAGATAGTACAAATGCTTTTACATTCCAGGACATGTATTGACAAACCATTCTTAATATTGTTCATTGTCTAATTCTCAAGAATTTTCTGAATTCTTAAATTTAAAGTAACATAATTTCTGATTGGCTAAACCATTCGGTTTAGCCAATCAGAAATTTTGTTACTTTCTAAATGTAGACTAAGAAAGCAAATTAGAATGGTTGGTAAATACGGGCCTTGATGTTTTTGAAGTCCTACGAATCTTGGGACGGTCAGCACACCATGATTGATACAATTACCATAGTGTATAACAGTTTTCGTGTTTAATGCACTCAGAATTCGAGTAGAATACAAACTGATTTCTTGGCTGTCGATATTAAAAACCTGAAACCAGTGATCGATTTATCAACTATGTTAATCTTTTTTTATGAATCAAACTGTTGTAAAGCCACCAATCTGAAGCAAAGGAAAAGCGTGCTATGAAAATACCGTTTGTGCACCCTCCCAGAGAGCTTTTTTAAGTACTTTCATGAACTCGTGAAATGATAATTAGATGTTGTACTTAGCGAATTTTATGTTAAAACATGGTACACTGATAGTCTTTATTGAGAATCTCGATGTAGCATTTATTTTTCTCCTTTGAACTGTGTGGCATGTTTACATACATGTACGGTTTCCCAGAGAAAAAAAATTGTATTAAAGGTTTTAATACATGAACAAAATGTGAAGAAATCTTTACAAAGGGCGAGAGTTCTCGTCACGATGTAGTGCTAGAGATGACAACCCTTTGAGAAGAAAAGTTAATGACTTGTCGACCTGCCAATATTATTGAATATGGAATTTTTTTTTATGATATATTCGAATTATGTCATTTTTGAATGATCAAGTTTTTTTTCTTTTAGTGAAACTCTTAACTAAACAAGAAAGTTTCAGACTCGTCCAGATTGAAAGCATTTGCAGACGAAAAAATGAATGTGACTCGAAAATTGAAATGTTTGTTGGGAAGGGAAGAAAACAAAGTGGGAAAAAGAGAAAATGCTGGTTACTAGCATTTTCTCATTTTCCCACAATGTTTTCGAAAGATTTCTTTCTCAGGTTGGTTAAAAGTCGGGATTGTGTGGTATAGGGTCAAGACTTTGCACTCATTGCCACTTGTAGACTTTGGTCTTACAGTAGACTAGTGTTGAAAAACATACAGGAAAAAAACTGCTTAAAATGAGCATCTTTTCCCTTTTCCACGGTGCTTGTTCATGTATTAAGGTATTAACTGATAATTCATGTTGTGCATCATTATTTTACAAGGATGGTTGCAAAATCGCTTGCTAAAATTTTAATAAGCTAAAAATAGATACCTTTCTGTTTCTGTCGCCTCCTTTTTTATTTTCTTATTCTTTGTCCTAGATACAATTAAATTGTTTTATATAAAACAAGATAAAGCAGTATTTCTTTGTTGACCATCTCCTTTTTAATTTTTCGTTTCTCGAGCGCATAAGGAGGTCAAAATCAGACGAGGACTGACGATTGCATTTTCCTGGTTTTTAAGTAAAGAACATTTTGAATATGCGAGTTTCATAAATAACTCTGTGTTTATTGTGAAGAAGGCTTTAAAAAAAAGATGGGAAAACGGAGAAAATGCCGGTAATCAGCATTTTCTCCTCTTTCCACAATGTGTTCTACCTTTCGAAGATAAATTCCACCATTTGAGCTACCTTTAAATGTTTACTCCGCTGTCTGGAAAATGATTTCAGTATGGATGAGTCGAAAATACTGTCGTCTGGTAAAAGAATGGCTAAAGTGTCATGTGCAAAACAATGTATAAAAGGGAGCAGTCGTTTTAAAAGCAATAGTTTTTCTTTATGTCGGAGTGATTTCTATCGCTTTCTCCTGCTGTATGCAAAGACTCGTGATTATAATATTATGTTAATTAATAAATTCTGTGATAGATTCAAGTCCAGACTCTCTGCTCATGACTTCCCAATAACCATAATTTTGTTACCTTATGTAAAGAAAACTATCACATTTATGTCCCTTTAGTAAACGAGAAACACCAACAGGAAGCTCACCGGAAAAATTTGACCTGACCGGTAACTGTATGAAGAAATGCAATACCGTATGCATAGCAAGGTTCTCACCTAGTACATTGAACATTGAGCCAGCATCAAACAGCAACTTCCCTGAAACCTGACCCTGCAAAGCTTAAGGTCTCCCTTTTCAAGGCTCGAATACTGAACGTCGTTTGACCTTTGTCGCAGAAAGGGGCGGTATCCAGTTCATTCCTCTAATTATTGAGATAGGTTCTTGTACACGGATTTGAAAGCGGAAACTGAAATTTCACTTCCACGGTTCATTTAGAGGAAAAAACCATAGCCATCAGGTGAAACACTGCTAAAGAAAAGCTTGAAAAAAACATTTTTGTTTGTTTGGTGTTTAAAGCCGTTTTCCACATCATTTCAGTTATATTGCAGCGATCAGTGCACATTATCCATGCTTTCCTGGTGTTTCTTTTACCGGTGCTTAGCACAATAATCTTCCCAAATCACTGGGTGCTTTCCCATAATAACCATCGTCAAAAAAATGTAGCTTGGTAAAAAGTAAACTCACGAGAGACTGTAACAAGTTTACAGCTGGCGACTTCTAATTCTCCCTTACATAATGTGGCTGATTTAGATGAATACAAGCAAAAATACCTTGTGGCATAAAGAACAACTTGTATTTTAAAAGAGAAGGCCCCCTTTCCCAGGATGGTTCTTGGACAGGTCTTTTAACTCTATCACACAATCCAGAGTTACCCTACCCTAAGCAGGAAAGACATTTGAAAACATTTGGTAACCAGCATTTTCTCCTTTTTCCACAATGTTTCTCTTCTTTCAGAAATAAGTACCATCATTTGTGCCTCTGTGAAATTGTCTTCTGCAAACACTTTCAATTTGGACAAGTCTAATATGTTGTCGTTTGGTAAAGGGTTAACAGATGTAAGATGTTATCTGCAGGAGGACTATACTCTTTCCCAAACAGCAAAATCTTAGACTGGTCCAAATTGAAAGCATTTGCAGACGACAAAATAGGCGTGACTCAAAAATTGAAACTTGACTTTGGAAGAATAAAAAATATTGTGGGGGAAGGAGAAAATACTGGTTACCAAATGTTTTCAAATGTCTTTCCTGCTTAGGGTAGGGTAACTCCTTTTCTCCTTTTCCCACACAGTTTTCAGAAAGCTTCCTCCTTGGGGTCGTTAAAACCAGGGGTTGTTTGGTAAAGGGTTAACTCTTAATGATTTAAGACAACTATTCAGACTTGTCCAAATTGACAGTATTTGTAGACGACAAATTTATTGTGGCCAGGATGTTGAAATTCGTTTAGATAGGGTCGAAAACATTATGGGATAAGGAGAAAATGCTGGCTACCAATGTTTTCAAAAGTGTTCTTTCGTGGGGTCGTTAAAACTCGGGATTGTTTGGTAAAGGGTAAAAGAAATATGATATAAAAAAAATTGCAACAAAGGAAACGTTGCGACACACGGAAGAATCGCTGTGTTCAGTAATTTCTCCTATGTTACAATGTTTTCATCGGTTTCATGCTGAATAGGCTTGTTTCTTTGGCTTCAGTCATCTTTTTTTAGCTCACCTGAGCACAACGTGCTCAAGGGGAGCTCTTAGGATCAGGTTGTGCCGTCGTGCGGTGTAAACCGCTAAGCCAATTTGGACCAAACTTGGCTGGAATGTTCCTTGGGAGGTCCTCTTTAAAAATTGTTCACAGAATTTGATTCCAATAAAAACTCTGGTTGCCATGGCAACCAAATGGAAATTTTCTAAGAAATTCTTTAAAAATCTTTTCCTCTGAAACCGCTGGTCAGATTTTAAATTATTTGACAGAAATGTTCCTTGGGTGACCCTTTTCAAAAACTGTTCGCGAAATTTTGATCTATCGAAAAACATGGCCATGGTCGGGGGGAGGGGCTCTTTGCATCGTGCGGTGTCAACAATTCTTTAAACATCTTCTCCTCCTAAACCGCTGGGCCAATTTGGACCAAACTTGGCTGGAATTTTCCTTGGGAGGTCCTCTTTAAAAACTGTTCACAGAATTTGATTCCATCTAAAAATCTCTGGTTGCCATGGCAACCAAATGGAATTTTCCAAGAAATTCTTTAAAGATCTTCTCCTCTGAAAGCGCTGGTCAGATTTTGAAATAATTTCACAGAAATGTTCCTTGAGTGACCCTTTTCAAAAACTGTTCGCGAAATTTTGATCCGTCGAAAACCATGGCCGTGGCGGGGTGGGGGGGGCCTCTTTGCACTGTATGGACTTAAAGAAGTTCTTTGAAATTCTTCTTCTCTTAAACCACTCGTCAGATTTTAAAATTTCACAGAAATGTTCCTTGGGTGCCCCTTTTGTAAATTGTTCGCGAAATTTTGATCCGTCAATAAACATGGCTGTGGTGGTGGGGGGCTATTTGCACTATACGGACATGAAGAAATTCTTAAAAATTCTTCTTCTCTGAAACCACTAGTCAGATTTTTAAGTAATTTAACAGAAATGATCCTTACATTATACCCCTTTTTTAGCTTGGCTGTTTTCGAAGAAAACATCAAGGTATTGTCATAGCCCTGTTGTCGTCGTCTGCGTTGTTGTTGTTGTTGTGCAAAAACTTTGACATTTTGTTATATCTCAGCTTCCACTCAACACATGTACTTGAAACTTGAAATAATTGTTCACTAGTAAAAGAGCAACCCATAAAACAAGGGCAGATAACTCTAAAATCATTTTGTCCAAATTATGCCCCTTTTTCGACTTAGAATTTTAACTTACTGTCCAGCACCCAACAGCCAATCGTTGGCACCCGCATGCGGTGCTCTTGTTCGACTTAATATTTTTAGCCACTATCGGGCATGTGCTCTTGTTCAAGAAATGGTCCTTGGGTGACCTATCCCAAAATTTATTTGCAGAATTCTGATTCGTCAAAAACATGGCTGTGGTGATGATTGTAGGGGTGGTGACAGATTTTGAAATGATTTTTAGCTCCACTGGCCAAAGGCCAGTTGGCTTATGTCATGGCCCGTGCGTCCATCCGTGCGTTAACTTTTATTTCAAACATCTTCTCCTCTGAAACTACCCATCCAATTTTGATGAAACTTTAAAGAAATGATCCTGCTGTGGTCCTCTTCAGAATTTCTTGAAAGAATTTGATTCCTTAAAAAACTCTGGTTGCCATGGCAACAAAACTGAAAAATATTGAAAATCCTTGAAAATGTTCTTGTCTGAAACCACAAGGCCCAGGGCTACCAAATTTGGCATGTAGCTTTATCTAGTGGACCTCTACCAAGTTTCTTCAATTTATAGCCCTGGGGTCAAATTTGGCTTCACCCCGGGGGTTACAATTTTCATATGGGCTTATATAGGGAAAACTTTAAAATTCTTCTGGTACCTAGCCATAGGGCCTAGGGCTACCACATTTGACATGTAGATTTATCAAGTGGGCATCTACAAGGGGTGCCCAAATTATAGCCCAAATTTGACCCCGCCCCGGGGGTCACAAGTTTTACATGGGTTTATATAGGGAAAAGTTTAAAAATCTTCTCGTACCTAGGCATAAGACTTAGGGCGGCCACATTTTGCATGTAGCTTTATCTAGAGGGTCTCTACCAAGGGTGCCCAAATTATAGCCTGGGGTCAAGTTTGGCCCCGCCCCGGGGGCCACAAATTTAACATGGACTTACATAGGGAAAACTTTAAAAATCTACTCATACCTAGCCATAAGGCCTAAACTACCAAATTTTTCATGTAGCTTTATCTAGTGGGCATCTACCAAAAGGAAAGTTTAAAACTAATTGGCCAAGTATTATAAAATGTTTGGCTTGTAGTGTTTAAACTTATTAGCCAGTGGAGCGATACAGGGCCATCATGGCCCTCTTGTTACAGGTGACCTTTTCAAAATTGCTTGTCAAAATAATGATTTTGTTTCCAAAATTTCAATACTTTAAAAAAAATTGGCTATGGTCCTCTCAAAAATTCAGGTGAGCGATTCAGGGCCATCTTGGCCCTCTTGTTTTATATATCACTGCTTCGCACAACGTTATTTCTATGCCGCTGGTTGCTTTCCCTCATACACATCATCGAAACAATGGACAGCTGTAGGAGAGGAATTAACTCTTTAACAAACGACAGAATTTTATACTTGTCCAAATTGAAAGCATTTGCAAACGACAAAATATAATTATGTGACTCAAAAAATGAAATTTGTCGTGGGGAAGGGTAGAAAACATTGTAGGAAATAGGAGAAAATGCTGGTTACCAGCATTTTCTCCTTTTCCCACATTGTTTTCAAAAGCTTTTTTTACCCTCAGGGTTGTTAAAAGTCGGGATTGTGTGGTAAAGGGTTAAATCTGTAGCAATGACTATATATAAGCTAACATCAGTCCTCAGGAAAAAAAATAGACCGTTTTGGGAATCAAACCAGGTACCCCGGGGTTTCAGGTCCTCTACCAAACCGGCTGGGTCACAAGGCTCGGCACGAGGGTAAGGAGGGAAATGGTTAAATTTCGACAAATTGCCCGCGAAATTATCGGCCCAGATAAAACGTGCCCGGTTAATTAGTTGACATGCTGCGGCTTTACCTACATTTTACGAGCCTCCATCTCCATGTTCTTTTGCTAAAAGTGCAGGATTGAGATCACGCTGCAAAGACGTGCAGTCTGACTGATCTTGATCGTCGCTGTTCGATATACAGTTAAAAGATTTAGTCTATTCATAAAAGATAAGCAGATAGCAATAAATCGATTTAATATCGCACTTTCTCCTTAAATCAAGGGTAGGAAACTTCATATTCAGAGCCAATGGCTCTGACGAGAAAATGTTGTGTTGGTCTTCCGTTTCTGAAGATGTCGGCTGAAAAACAACCAAAAAACATGTAAGCTTGTCATTATTTGTAATCATGCGTTCTTATGTCTTTGAAATTCCAAAAAAGGAGAATGTCATGCAATGCTCTGGTCTTTCAACGTGTTTTCTACACTACAGAAAGCTGTCACAAGTGTACGATGTTGTCTGAATCATTTGTGGCTTGGGTTGACCTTAGCTAAAATAATACGTCACAGACCTAAATTCAGTCTATTATTGCCATATAATTGGCAATTAAAAGAGAGTCTTGCCGTCCCAAAAGCGTGAATTAATGTCTTGAAATCACGGTTACATTCACTGCTGGTAAAGACTTGAAAAGAAATAGCACAAAAATGATGAAAATAAAGAAGGGCTCCGATTATGTGGACCGGCTCTGAATGTTTTTTAATTGTTTTTCAGCCGACATCTTCAGAAACGGAAGACCAACACAACATTTTCTCGTCAGAGCCATTGGCTCTGAATATGAAGTTTCCTACCCGTGTAAATATAAACTGCAGCAGACGACTCTGCATACATCCTTCTCACCCTCTTCAAGACGATAGAAGTTAAGACCGGTCCAAATTGAAACACTAGCAGACTACCTATTAAGAATGGGTCAAACGATGGGATTTGTCTCTTAAAGGTAATTAAAACATTGTGGAAGAAGATGAAAATCTTGATTACCCGGCATTTTCTTGTTCTTTTCACAATGTTTTCTTATGCCTTCTTTCTCAGAGTGTCTAAAACACGGCATTGTTTAGTGAATGGTTAAAATGTGGATAATCAAAATGAACTGAGGTTTAATACATGAACTCATGGGGAAATCATTATAGCAAAAGAGATAATTGCCAGTACCAAATAATTTCTCTTCTTTACCACAATGCTTTCCACAACATCGGGTAAAATAAGGATAAATAACATGAATTCAGAATAAGTAAACATACTAGGAAGGAAACATTGAGGCACAAGGAGAAAGTGCTGGTAACGGATCATTTCTCTCGTTGAAACACGAATAATTAACCCTTATCCTGCTAAATAAGTGAATTGAAACTTTCAAACCGATATTAAAACCCCAATCTTTGCTATTTCCAAGGTATTTTTTGGGGGGAAAGATATCTCCTTATCGGACAGTGTAGATCCAAGATCGAGTGCACGTTCGGTGCAGTCTGATCTTAATCTACTCTGTCCGCAAAAGGTCCTTTAGCAGTCGCGCTTAGCAGCATAACGGTTAAAAAGGTCATTTGCAAATGGTGGTGAGGTTCACGGTGTGGTTAGTACCGTTTATTATCTTAACTCATTGCCACCTGTCGCAACTTATGTGCGTCTTTCAACAGATAACTTTCGAAAATATCTTAAAGATGAAATCGCTTAAAAAACTAGTATTTCTCGTTATGTAACAATGAGTTTACTTGACTCAATTCGTGTATATAACCTTAGTTCATGTTTATTTATGCACATATTACTGGTTTTTTTTTTCGGCGTAGCTGAATGTAGACATGTTTATTCTAAGGGCCGCTGTGGTAAAAAAGGGGGATAAGTTTATTCTAAGAGCCTCTGCTTACTTGCTGGCAATTTACACCGTCTATCTTTTATTAAGGTATTTCTTGTTTAAAGTAGCCTTTGACACATTTGTATACGGAGGAAATGGGTCGATCCAATACAATAAAGGTCAGTCGTAATTAGTTCCTGGGGAAGAAAGGTATATACTGTGAATAGATCTGTCTGTTTCCTATCAGGTCAGATCAACTTCGTTAACCCTTATTCTGCTGAATAAGTGAAATGAAACTTTCAAGCCGATAGTAAGAACCTAATTTTTGCTATTTAAAGTGAATTTCTTTTTAGGAAAGATATCTCCTTATCGGACATTGTAGATCCGAGATCAGACTGCACGTTCTGTGCAGTCTGATCTTGATCTACACTGTCCTCAAAAGGTCCTTGAGTCACGCTTAGTAGCCTCAAGGATTAACATAGCCGGTATAACTCAGGTATGGCCGTTACCCCCATGAATTTTTACGCATTTTCCTAGCATGTATTCACCAACCATTCTTAACCCTTAGGCTGCTGAACCAGTCTCAAGGATATTTTCCCGACGGTGTAGATCAAGATCAGACTGCACAGAACGTGCAGTCTGATCTTGAATCTACACTGTCCGATAAGGAGATATCGTCCTTTAAAAATAATTTCAAGTAGCAACATTTGGGTTTTTGTGGTATTTGCCGAAGACAATACCACTATGAGTTCAATATTGAATTTTGAAGACCATGTATCGTATTTTGTGCAAAGCCGAAGGAAATAAACCCAATTAAACTCAATTTTTCTCAGACAAATGAGTTTTTTGGTAGAACTCAGATATGTAATTGGAAATGGCATGTTAAAATACACTTGGTTAGGCCATCGATCGTGGAAATACTAATTTTTGAATGAAAATAGCTTTACTCGCTCTTATCCTTCTATTGGCGCAATGATATATACAAAATTTGTCTACTGATCGCTTGGTCCTGGGCTTTTTCGTTCCAAAACCAGTTCGTCCCATGGCTTGTTCGTCCCATGATTGCGCGCTACTCTATTTGATTGGGCATGAATATTAATAGATCGAAATAATTGATTGTAATGTTGGGAATTAAATGTTAAAGGCCAAAGATATTTCAAAATCATAGTTTTCAGATACAAACTTTATTTTTATTCGATATATTCACATAGTTTCTCTCTCTATCCATCATGCATCCTACTGTCAAGGGACGTTACTCCTGCCTCCTCCTAATGATCAAAGGGAGACCACCAATACACAAATAATCCTAACTTTGTCATGAGTACTCTCCCTTCAACCAAAAAGATATCCATTTGCTTAGTAGGTTGACTTTCAAGCCAATTTTTTAATAATATTTCTCTTTTTCTTTCAAATTATTAATTCCACACAATGGCTTCCTTGACAAATACCACTTCAGCGTTCTCAACGCTTTGATTACTATCGGCATGTGGGTTTCATCTGACTTATTGAGCAGGCTAAGGATAAATAACAGTCTTCGTTAAATTATCAAGAATGGTTTATAAAAAGGCTCGTATTTTAAAATTGATATTCAACTCGGCTGCAGGAAGCAGCTCTATTAAAGGGACGTCAAACCAGGTTTCTTTCCGTAAGTTTTCTTTTTACTAAACCATAATAATGTCTATTGATTTTCAATCTCGTGCAAAGATGATTTTAGAACTAAAACAAAGATAGATATACTTGTACAAAACACGTGGAATTACCGAGATTTTTGTATTTTTAATGTAAAATTTCCTATTCCGTTAGTAATGGTATGGGCGTTATTACATAGCAAGGTATGAGTGCTCTTTTAACCCTTCACCATAGTCTCACATTTTAACGACCTTAGAAAGTAAAATCTTTGAAATAATTGTGAGAAAAGGAGAAAATGCTGGTAACAGCATTTTCTCCTTTTCCCACTATGTATTCAAATTTGAATATTTGAGCCAAAATTATTTCTATCCTCTGCAAATGCTTTGAATTTAGATAAGACTAAAATTTGGTCGTTTGGTTCTTGGCTAACACTGTAAAATTCTAGGTGGTTAAATAGCTGTGTTAATATAGTCGCCGACATTTGTTTTGAAGTCTGTTGGTTCGAGTTCTACAGGAGGCGAATTTTTTTCTGAGCATTTTTTCTCAACTAAAGGTAAACAGTCACGTCCTTGTGACCTATCTCCCGTCGAGAAAAAATTTAGTCAAAATCTGATTTAATACCCCTTTAACCTTGTAGTACACAAACCCACGTTTTAACGATCTGTAGGAAGAAGGTTTTTTTGAAAATATTGTGGAAAATAGAGAAAATGTTGGTAACCAGCATTTTCTCCGTTTACCACATTGTTATCTATCATTTCAAAGATAAATCCCATTATTTTAGCCACTTTTTATTTGTCGTCTGCAAATGCTTTCAATTTGGACGAGCCTATAGTTCTGTCGTCTGGTAACGTGTTAAGGGTTAATAAAGTACATTGGGCCATGCTCTGGCAAAAGGGGGCTTCTCCGTGATACATTATACCAAGCAAGACATCACCTAATTACGGATCTATAAAATCCGTTTTGTCTAACAACCGACTGAATCATGAGTAGAATTATCCTTTGACATACAGAAAATTGACCAACAGCGAAAAGTTTCGGCCCAGTCCGCGCAGGCTCACATGAGTCAATACTTTTCGCAAATGCATTAAGCCCCCTTTTCACAGAGCATGGCTCATTTGCTCTTTGTTTTGTGGTAATACATGAAATGCATGAAAAGGGGGAGGGGAAATGTAAGCCGTTACGGATTAATTGCCGTTCTTTGTAGTTTAAAAGAAAGTACATCTTTTGAATCTAATTGCATCGTTTACATATTATTGGGTAATCTGCTATTTTGAACCTGTGTCTATCTAAACCGTCGGACGTTTAAAGGTACGTCTCTACTCGTTTTCAGGCAGTTTTCAGCCAGTTTTTAAACCATTTCATCCTTATTTTACGAATCTATAATCATTCTTGTATCTTCATTTTGCACAGATTACGACAGGTAGAAAATGTATTTCATGTATTGGAGGCCTTCAAAGCAATCGCTGTTGTCATTTCCGGTGTTAAATGGGGACAAATCCCTTGTGCTTTTCTATCCCTTACACCATCTATATTGGTAATTTATCTATGTTTACGTAGCTGAGCTATTATATATAAACTTTCAAGATTTGACAGGGTTTCTTCCCTCCAGCTGTAAGGATGTATCTTTAAAGTTATTTACTGAATGTTTTGCTCATTACGAAACAACTCCAAGTCTAAACGTCCCTGGTGAGAAAGATATTGTGGGAAAGGGAGAAAATGCTGATCACCAGCATTTTCTACTTTTCGCACTAAGTTTTCTATCCTTCAAAGAAAAATTTCACCATTTGAACCACATTAAACTTGTCGTCTGCGAATGCTCTCCATTTGGATGAGTCTATAATTTTGTCGTATGGTATAGTAGTACGTAACTAATGCTTCTGTCATAGAATGCTGGGGTCCTAAGGGGGCTCAGTAATAAAGGTGTAGAATTTGTACTCCAGGGCTCCTGGGTTCAGTCCTCACCTGGGTGCTGTCTTTCTCAGAAGAGTATTTGAGCGAGACAGAACCCCTGCTCAGTACCTGTGGAATTTGCCCTGAAATGATTGAAATTATGTTAAAAGCGACGTAACCCCTATCACATCATTACCGTTTTGCCCGTGTTATTAACCAATTTACATCATTGACCTTTTTACATCACTAGCGTAAACCTTTTGTTTGTATGTCATCCTCACTTAACAGAGAGAGAGAGAGAGAGAGAGAGAGAGAGAGAGAGAGAGAGAGAGAGAGATAAATGCTTTGTTGTACCATGTAATTTTGACTATGTTGACTAAGTATGTACATTTGTAGTCGTTCAATAAAATATCTGTTCTGTTTCGTAAAATACCACTCACGATCGCCTTAGTAAGCACTGCAGTCCGGTCTTGGTCTATAAGCTTCGATTTGAAAAGGACATTATCAGGAACGTAGATTTAGATACATAATAAATTATATTATGGTACAATCTGGGGCACGGCAATTATGCCGCTTCACCAGCCTGATGGGAAAAGGAGCAATCAGTTTTTTTTTACTATGATTTTGGAAATGTCTCTGGAGTTACATGTGACAGACAATAGCTCCTTTTCCTAAGATTTTATCCATTTAACCAAAAACATCTTTTGTCTTTCCGTAGAAATTCGTATCCATTCTGGGACAACGGGTTAAAACCACAGCGATCGGCAAACAAAACGGCTATTTTACTCCTGCCCTCACACATCGAAATGCCTGATTGTACGCAGTGCGCCTCTTCGCGAACTATCATAACGGTTTGCGAAAGGTTTGTGTCTTACTGGTATTTTTTGTGATTTTTTTCCCTCTTCTTCCTACTGTTTCTAGCCTGCTCTTTACAAAGAATGACAGGTGTGTTTGGTATTTGACTGTATAATCACCTCGGGAATACTGTTAGGTATGGTTAACCCCGAAACTGCGAAATAGATTGCAGGGGTATTTTCAGGCAAAGTATGAACTCAGAATATTGTAATTTTAATGTTTTTTTGTTGTTTGCCAGGAAAAAATCTCACCGAATCGGACAGTGTAGATCAAAGATCAGACTGCACGTTCTGTGCAGTCTGATCTTGATCTACACTGTCCGCAAAAGCATATTAGGTCGTGTTCAGCAGCCTTAGGGTTAGGGGGAAAACAGGTCGGAATATTTCAGGAATACAGAGAGTGTTTGAGGAATGACATTTCTTCATTATATTCTGGATTGTGACTGTTGTTTTGCTCGTAATTTAAGTGGATCGAGTGTATATTTATGACTGAAGAAAAATTATATGACATGAGCAATATCATTCTCTTTCGCGGACAGAATATATCGAAATCATACTGCACAGAACGATCAGTCCGATCTTGGATCTATGCTTTTGATGTAGTTTGTGAGATATTCTAACCAAAAGAAGCCTTGGTATTGGGTTCATTATTTTTTTTTTGTTTTTCGACTCGGTGTTTTGGTGCTGAAAGTGTCCATCGTTCTTTTAACCCTTTACCAGACGACAAAATTTCAGAATTTTGTCCAAACTGAAAGCATTAGCAGACGAAAAAATAAATTTGAATCAAAGATTGAAACTTGTTTATGGAAGGGTAGAAAACATTTTGGGAAAAAGAGAAAATGCTGGTTACCGGCATTTTATCTTTTTTCCACAATGTTTTCAAAAGCTTTCTATCTCAGCGTCGTTAACAGTCGAAATTGCATGGTAAAGGGTAATGGTTTAATTCATTTCATTAGCAAGATAAATTTTGAAAGTGATTTTCTCGTGTTTTCTTACATTAGACTGGTCTTATTTCAGGCTTGATATTTTTTTTTTTTCAACGTTCGTTGTGATTTAGGACGGTTCACTTTATTGAGCATATTTGAGAACGGGAAACATTATCCTCTCTCAGCTTATTTGAGAAGGGTAAACCGTATCTTCACTTACTTAATTTGAGGAGAACAGAACACTATCTTCACTTGAATCTGCTTAATTTAGGTCATTAAACCACTATTTTTATTTGATTCATCTTATTTTAGCGGATTAAAAGATACTGATAAATCAAAAGACTGGTTTATGAAGAGAGATTTACAGATATCTCGATTTGTTTGAGGACTGCGATCCACTTCATTCTGCTTGAGGACACCCAAATTCTTCATTTAGTTTAGATAATTTGAGGACAGCGAAACACTTTCTTCACCTGAATCAGCTTATTTGAGGACAACCAAACATTTAACGAACTATGCTAATTGAACTGTTTTGCTCCAGCTGTTTTCATGTGGCAGTGGTGGCTTTATAATGAGAAGAGAGCCCTGATACCTAAATACTGCAATGTGATTGGTTCGGCCTTGGACGTTGCTATAGTAACAATGAGTACTGGACAGGGAAATCTAGGGGGTGAAAACACAGCTGTAGGGGGACCTGGATTAAAGCCTTATCTACGTCGGAAAAAATCCTCCCTCGGAGAAACAAAAATAGCCATCTTGGGTGGAGAAGGTGTTGGAAAGAGCGGTGAGTGCCCGTTTATATCTCTCTACTTCTAATGTTCATGTGTGTACATTTGGTCCCTATGTATTCATTCTAATAGCACCAAGCACAACTTAAGTCGATCAAAATCAGACTGCACAGAACATGGAACCTGATCTTGGATTTACATTTTCAAATTCTGTGGCTGAAGCAGTCTTGAAACCGAAGGATGTAGATTAAGGATTAAACCTTGTACATAACAGTATTTGACACTCAAAACAATTAAACGTTGTACATAACAGTATTTGGCACTCAAAAAATTAAACCTTGTATATAACAGTATTTGACACTCAAAAAATTAAACCTTGTACATAACAGTATTTGACACTCAAAAAATTAAACCTTGTACATAACAGTATTTGACACTCAAAACAATTAAACCTTGTACATAACAGTATTTGACACTCAAAAATTTAAACCTTGTACATAACAGTATTTGACACTCAAAAATTTAAACCTTGTACATAACAGTATTTGACACTCAAAACAATTAAACCTTGTACATAACAGTATTTTGCACTCAAAAAATTAAACCTTGTACATAACAGTATTTGACACTCAAAACAATTAAACCTTATACATAACAGTATTTGACACTCAAAAATTTAAACCTTGTACATAACAGTATTTGACACTCAAAACAATTAAACCTTGTACATAACAGTATTTGGCACTCAAAACAATTAAACCTTGTACATAACAGTATTTGACACTCAAAAAATTAAACCTTGTACATAACAGTATTTGACACTCAAAACAATTAAACCTTGTACATAACAGTATTTGACACTCAAAACAATTAAACCTTGTACATAACAGTATTTGGCACTCAAAAAATTAAACCTTGTACATAACAGTATTTGACACTCAAAACAATTAAACCTTATACATAACAGTATTTGACACTCAAAAATTTAAACTTTGTACATAACAGTATTTGACACTCAAAAATTTAAACCTTGTACATAACAGTATTTGACACTCAAAAAATTAAACCTTGTACATAACAGTATTTGACACTCAAAACAATTAAACCTTGTACATAACAGTATTTGACACTCAAAAATTTAAACCTTGTACATAACAGTATTTGACACTCAAAAATTTAAACCTTGTACATAACAGTATTTGACACTCAAAACAATTAAATCTTGTACATAACAGTATTTTGCACTCAAAAAATTAAACCTTGTACATAACAGTATTTGACACTCAAAACAATTAAACCTTATACATAACAGTATTTGACACTCAAAAATTTAAACCTTGTACATAACAGTATTTGACACTCAAAACAATTAAACCTTGTACATAACAGTATTTGGCACTCAAAACAATTAAACCTTGTACATAACAGTATTTGGCACTCAAAAAATTAAACCTTGTACATAACAGTATTTGACACTCAAAACAATTAAACCTTGTACATAACAGTATTTGACACTCAAAACAATTAAACCTTGTACATAACAGTATTTGGCACTCAAAAAATTAAACCTTGTACATAACAGTATTTGACACTCAAAACAATTAAACCTTATACATAACAGTATTTGACACTCAAAAATTTAAACCTTGTACATAACAGTATTTGACACTCAAAAATTTAAACCTTGTACATAACAGTATTTGACACTCAAAAAATTAAACCTTGTACATAACAGTATTTGACACTCAAAACAATTAAACCTTGTACATAACAGTATTTGACACTCAAAAATTTAAACCTCGTACATAACAGTATTTGACACTCAAAACAATTAAACCTCGTACATAACAGTATTTGACACTCAAAACAATTAAACCTCGTACATAACAGTATTTGACACTCAAAACAATTAAACCTCGTACATAACAGTACTTGACACTCAAAACAATTAAACCTTGTACATAACAGTATTTGACACTCAAAACAATTAAACCTTGTACATAACAGTACTTGACACTCAAAACAATTAAACCTTGTACATAACAGTACTTGACACTCAAAACAATTAAACCTTGTACATAACAGTATTTGACACTCAAAACAATTAAACCTTGTACATAACAGTATTTGACACTCAAAAAATTAAACCTCAAACTGCTAAATAACTAAAGTGAAACTTTCTAGTCAATCATAAAAGCACAAATTTTGCTATTTCAAAGTTATTTATGGGGACAGATATCTCCTCATTGGACAGTGTAGATCTAAGATCAGACTGCACGTTCTGTGCAGTCTGATCTTGATCTACATTGTCCGTCAAAGGTCGTCGAGTCGCGCCAAGCAGCTTACGGGTTTATGTTCTCTTTCATCACTTAAACATTTGCTTTGTCAAAGTTTCTCCGTTTACCACCTTTCTCCCTTCCCCAACCCCTTTTCAGAAAGCCTGCATTTTTTTTTTAAAACTTAACCCTTAAACTAATAAATAAATGAAAAGAAAATTTCCACTCAATAGAAAAAAAAAAAACAAATATTGCAATTTCAAACTCGATTTCACCGGAAAGAAAATACCGTATCGGACAGCGTGGATCAAAGATCAGACTGTACGTTTTGTGCAGTCCGCACAGTCCCTATCCGCAAAAGCATGCCGAGTCGCTCTTAGTAACCTAAGGGTTAAGGCAGTTTTAGTTGCATTGCTGACAGTGTGGAGCAAGATCAGACTGCATAATTATATATGTGACGTGCAGTCTAATCTGAGATCTACGCCATTTGATTTTCTTGTCAAAGCAATATTAAATAATATTTTTTAAGGTTTTTTCGCCAAAAAAAAAAAACCACTAAAAACATGTTTCATCACCCTAAGAATTAATGTTATCTTTCATCACTCAAACAGTTGCTTTGTTTAAATTTCTCCATTAGCCCTCCGCATATTCCGGTGAAACATTGTTTACTCTCCCTCGCTGTCTGGGAACCAATTACCGCATCTATAGGCTATGTGTAGATCATCCAAAACTTATGAAAAACAGTGTAAAAAGGTGGTTTTATGCATCTGCAAAAAGTATCGACCCATGTCAGCTTGGACAGTCCGCGCAGGCTGACATTGGTCGATACTTTTTGTAAATTTTTCACAGGCCCAAGAACCGTTCTAACACTTGATTCAATCGGCTGTAAGACAAAGTGGATTTTATTGATCCATAATTAAGTGATGACTTGCTTGGTTCGCATTGCCAAAATGCTTTAAACCCTCTTTCCAAGATCGCAGACACAGAGCAGTTAATTTTTTTGCTTAATTTCAACCCATTATTCTATTTCGATAATTAATTTTCACAGACTTCTTTTGTGTGTTTGTAAATTTCTATCAAAGTACGGTAGTTCTTTGTATCATTTGTAACGAAAATAGAGTGTTTAATTTAAACTGTCGAATTAGCCAGCCCCGATAGCTCAGGTGGTAGAGCATGAGACTTGCAAACGTCAATTCTCGGACCACTTGAGGCTGTGGGTGCAATCCCCACAGCTGGCCACGTAAAATTACTGAAAAAATCTGTGGGATGAGACGTTAAGTAATCCTAGGTCCCGTGTGACGGTGCAATACACTGAGTACGTGAAGGAATCAGGCGTATATAACTATGGATGGGTTTCGTTCTGTATCTTGCTCTTACCCCCGTAACATTACTGATAGTCCCCTTTAGGCGTTGCCCATATGGGCACCCAGTGGCGACGATAAATAAATGAAAATCGATCGAAGACAAGCAAAGAAGAAAATGTGGTTTGGTTAAATTTATGTAACCGTTTCAGTTTATATGGAATATTACAACAGTCTGCATTTCTGCGTGGTCGGATCATGTCGAATTGCATGTGTAAAGAGGTGCATATCGGATGAGACCAAAGGTCGAATCCGATATTCACCTCTTTACACACGCAACGAGACATGATCCGACCACGCATAACTGCAGACTGTTGTAATATTCCTTTTATTATATACCTAACAACAATAACTATAGAGAAACGGCACAAAATCAATACAAATAACTAAAAATTCAGAGAACTACATTTCACTGTACATATAAGTACGATATTTATTAGTGGCGGACGAATATACATAGATAACGGCAAGTCTGCATAGATCAGTATGCATTTAAAAATAGCGGTTGTTATCCCCGAGCCGCTAAAAGAAATCAAAGTGCTGTCAGCACTGTAATCGGTCGAAACTGAAAAACTACAGTGGTTTGAAATCACAAATCAAATGGTAGTTGTTTGAACTATGTATGGGATAGACATTTTATAACTTAGTCACGTAGGAACTCCCCGTCCTTTACAAATTAGTAGTTTAACGGAATGCTAAAGATATATGTCTGCCAGTCGAAAACGTAGCCTGTAAGTGACTATTCTGACCAGTAATACCGATTTTCAAGCTTTAGATATCACTCATTATGTATAACAGTACCTACCAACCTTTTACAAAAGATTGACAAAATACAAATACATATATTCTTTACTGTAACTTTTGCAACTTTTGAAACTATACTGTAACATATTGTCAGATATTATCAATAATATCCATACTTTAAAATGGTATGAATAAGTCGTATACAATATGCCTGTATTATGACTATCAAATTGTTTGCTTTTGGCGTCTCGTGTTTATCTGGACAAATTGTCCTACCTAATGTTTTTCGGCTGGCTAAATTGTCCTTGGCAAGATTGTTCTGTCCAAAACATTGGCTGGCCAATTTCTCCCACATTACTTTCAAAGCACGTAGTATCTACCAAACCCCCAACCCTTTACCAAATGATGTAATTTTAGACTTATCCAAATCAAAAGCATTTGCACATGACGAATGAAATGTAGATCAAGTTAATGATGATTTGAATCGTTGAAATGGTAAACAAGAAATATCTTTAAAAAAAGACAGACGGCGTAAGAGGCACTGGGATATGAATATCTAAATTCGTTTGTAGTATAATATGAAGAGAAATGATGAAAACAGTTCTGAAAGTAGTCTCATTTAAATTTTTCTGCATATGGTTGCAATCAGAATTTCAATAAGATTAAAGAATGAGGGGGCTTTCGTAATGAGCGTTATTAATTCTCGTGTTTAACGTAAAATGAGCGTCCCTATTCTGCAATGTTTCGGAATATCGTTTGTTCTGTTTTTTATTAATGAATCGTGTTTAAATAAAGGTCTGTTTAGACCATAAGATGAAATCTTTAAAAAGAAAACAAAGTAGATTTGCATTTTTTTTTTACAAAAATGAAGCACTTTTCAAACATCGACGATTTGTCGTTATCCGAAGGCGGGGTTTTATCACCTCTGTCAATGCTTGACCACACCCACCTACTCTTACTCGGAGTAATTTAGTAGAAACCCAGTTTCTTCGCTAACAACGCAATAAAACCGATTGTTCCCCTAGGCAGGCATAGTTATTCGCGTTGCGAATTAAATCACCAAATTCAAGACATAACATCTTTTTCCATAGTGACAAGAAACAAAATAAGTTGTTTTACAACCCGTTTTCGTGTAAGACAATAGAGCGGTAGCCTGCCGTCGCGCTTCGTATTTGATTTTACGCGAGGAAAAACGGGTACCAAGTCTTTTACACTAAACAAAATAGAAAACTCACCGATACTCATTGCTATTAGTTTATCATCATGCTTTAAATTACAGATGTTTTGCTAGAGTTAAACATCTGCATGGCCATAAAGTACAACTTCACATAGGTTATTGTGATCATTACGTGATTTTAGTCATGAACACCTTTATCCCATGTTGGTAAATTTCTACTGTGACCTTTACTTTTTTGCGTAGTTTACATATATTTGGCCAATCACAAAATGAGTAACAATCATTTCCTCCTAGTACTTAAAGTAGGTCAAAAGTGAGATCATTCAGCTACGCCGAAAAAACATTGTGGGGAAAAGGAGAAAACGACAGTTATCTGCATTTTTCCTTTTTCCGCAATGTTTTTAACAGCCGTCTTCCTCAGGGTCATCAAAAACGGGACAGTTTGGTTAAAACACTCAGTTATGGCCTTTTACAGTCAGAAAAACAATATCCAAACATTACAATTTCATGGTCGAGTTTTTTTCATATAAATTATACATAACTAGACTATTAAAATCTTCAAAATGTATTTCTGTGATATTGATCTGCATTGCATTCAAAGGACAGTCTGGTCTTGATCTTTTATTGTCTTCAAAAACGACTTTACTTGTCATTGGAGAACATGGGCCATTGTATTGAATTATTCTAATGAGCAAGAGCGTCACTACAGTAAACCTTGTGCTTTTAATCCGGAATATGGAAAGGATGAGAGTCAACCAATATGGAGTAGCTGATGAGACAAACATGTTACTGAGAGTTTTACAGTTAAAGCGCTGAATCAATGAAATAGATATGTTAAGCGTGGAAAAGCTGCCTAAATATTGCAGGGAGAATATGACGTTAAGTGAGTTTTTTGTGTTGCAGTTTCAGGTTTTTTTTCCCTCTATGAAAATGCTCAGTTTAACTCTACCAAATGACAAAATGTTGAAAATCTTTCAAATGATGAAAAAACGCTGTGAGGAAAAAAAGAACATGCTGAATACATGTATACTGTTTTTCCCACTGCATTTTTAAAGCCCGACAGGATTGTTTGGCCAACGGTTAATAGACTGAATCCAGTCTTAACTCTTTACCAAACGACAAAATTTTGGACTAGTCCAAATTGAAAGCATTTGCTGACGACAAAATAAATGTGATTCAAAAATTGAAATTTGATTTGGGAAGGGTAGAAAACATTGTGGGAAAAGGAGAAAATGCTGGTTACCAGCATTTTCTCCTTTTGCCACAATGTTTTCAAAAGCTTTCTTTCTCAGGGTCGTTAAAATTCGGGATTGTGTGGTAAAGGGTTAAGAATGTCATCAAAAAGAAACATGTTAGTGAGCGTGTAAAATGGTAGAGCCGTGGCTGGAGGGAGAGGTAGACTGGCATCAGTCCGTTAAATGGAGCATTTCATTAGAAAAAAATCTTCAAGTAAAACTGAAAAACAAATACTCTGTGTTCTCAATGTTCTGAATGTCTGAATCTGTATTCCAGATGAAGGGCAAATCACAACACATATTTCTGTGAGTTTACTATAGTTGTGTACCATGTTTATTAGAATGACTTAAACGCAGGGCCTGATTGCCCATTATCTCCCGCTAGATGGCATTCTACAAATACACATCTATCTAATATGGGCATTGTGGGTACAGAACCGTACTACTTTTCAAAACGACAACCGTTACTTTGAATTTCAAAATGAAATAAACGTTTACTCAATAAAACGATACCTGGTGCGATTCATTCAGCTATGATCGGCTAGCATGTAACCTATGCATCGGCCATTTATTAAAACAGCCCCTACATGCTTGGGTAATAGGCTAATAGCTTCGGTATAAGCCCTACTTTTCCCAAGTATAACGGGGTGGGTGATGCGTCATAGCAGACAGGTCGAATCTTCGAAGAATATGACATGCGCATACAACGCCTGAATGCCAGGCTAGAGGAAGAGGAAGAGGGGTTATGAAAACAATTTAACCCTTAACCTGCGAAATAAGTGAAATGAAACTTTCAAGCCGACAGTAAAAACCCAGTGTTTTACTATTTCAAAGGTATTTTTTTTGGGAAAAATATCTCCTTATCGGACAGTAAAGATCCAAAATCAGACTGCATGTAGTATGTAGTCTGATCTTGATCTACACTGTCCGGAAAAGGTCATAAATTCGCGCTTAGTAGCCAAAGGGTTAATACATCCTTAGCTGAAAGATGCATAATCAAATCTATGCTGGTCAGTCTTCTGAATCGACAGTCTGGTTTCTAAGGTTGCAAGCGTGGGATAACCAGTCCATTCTGAAAATGTATAGACGGATTTCTGTTTCGCAACGCCTGACTGAGCACCAAAAAATATGTAGAGGAGGCAAGAAGCTAACTGATAAGCCTCCATTTCTATATGAATTACACACTGGTCAGAGCTGGTCAGTGTGTAGATTTACCTCATTCCAAAAGTAAATATGGTGAATAGCTGTTGTGTAATGGGTTGTAGTAACAGACAAGATAAAGAAACTTCATAACACAGAATTCCAAAATCCCCTCTTTGGAAAAGGGAGGTATGGGAAAGAGCTGTTTATAGATCCTGATACAGGAAAACCCTCAGAGAAATCTTGGACTATTTGGTGCACTCAAGGATAATGCAGTATACATTTTCTCACATTGTTTTCTATCCTTCCAGGAGCAAATTTTATCATTAGAGCCACATTCGCTGCAAATGCTTACAATTTAGATGTGTTAAACTTTTTGTTGTTTTGTAAAGAGTAAACACCGGAGACATTACTCTTTACAACTCCATTTACACTTTACAAAAGGTAGATTGTAGATTGAATAGTGTTTAACACCGCTTTCAACATTATTTCAGTTATGTCGCAGCGGCCAATGCACCTATCCATGTTTTCTTGGAGTTTTTTTACTAGCACTGCGGCCAGTGCACCTATCCATATTTTCCTGGAGTTTCTGTTACCAGTTCTTCACACAATATTCTTTGTGTACAACTGGCTGCTTTCCCACATATTCATTGTCAAAACAATGATCAGCGGTGAGAGAGGAATGAATCTTGTCGCAATGTGTAGCATCAAGTCTTGGTAAGAAATAGGCCGAGCCGGGGGTCTAAGCAGTGACCTCCTGTTACTTTACAAAAGGATCCTGTGTTTTCACATCCTTGAGGAAAATGTGTTTTGACAACTTTTTAGGAAAAGGAGAAAATGGTGACCATGATTTTCTCCTTTTCTCACAATGTGTTCTTCCCTTTCTGGTAAAAGTCCCATCATCTGTGTCACATTCAATCATTGTGCTCTGCAAATGCTTTCAATTTGGACCTGTCTTAAAATTTTTTCGATTAGTAAAGAGTTAACCCTTTAACAAAGGATACTGTGTTTTAATATCCCTGTGCAAAATGTCTTTTGAAAATCATTAAGGAAAAGGAGAAAATAATAACCAGCATTTTCTCTCTATTTTTCCACAATGTTTTCTCTCATGTAAAACAATAACCTCATTACTTGAGCATCTTTTCATTTGTTGTCTGCAAGTATTTCCAAAATTTCGGACCTCGCTTAAACTTCATCGTGTTGTAAAGATTTCAGCAAGCTTAAGGGTCTGCCGCTTCCAGATGAAATATTTTTGGGTTTTCCGCAGAATATTACGTACATGTACTTTAGAAAGTATATAGCTTTGTAACATTTAACCCTTTCCCAAACGACAAATTCAAAATACATGTATCTGCAGACGACAAATTCAAAATTGGCACAAATGAGCTCAAGCTCTCTGATAGGGTAGAAAACATTGGTAACCAGCATTTTCTCCTTTTCCCACAATGTTTTCTAAAGCCTTCTTACCCACAGTTGTGAAAACCCGGGATTGTTCGGTAAAGGGGCCATTTCACCGAAAAATCTTCCCGGAAGACTGAGTTGCGATCTCAGAGCGTGGCTTGATCGCCGCAGGTCGCAAGAAATCGGCGGTTGAACGAGGGTTGGGCCCGCCTTGGTCTTCCATGGTCGCACAAGGTTGAGAAAAGGTCTTCCCGGCGAAAAAAAGATCGTAGCTCGGTTTTTTGACATGTCATTAAACCAAGCTGCGACCTATGCAACCTGGAAAATCGCAGATAGAGCGTCGAAAGATCGTGCAAGGTCGAAGAAAGGTCGCATTGGTCGAGGGACAATCGAGGCTAGATCGGAGATGAGCGAGGCTCAGTCTTCCGGAGCGAGAACTGATTGCGCGCATAGTCGTGCTGCACGACCAGTCCCCGACCTTCTCTCGATCAATGCGACGTTGTTTCACTCTTATACGATCAAGCTTCGCTCTGCACAACCTTTAAGCCACGCCTACGTGAATTTCATGTATAATATTGCACGAAAACAAGCATCAGTCATATCTCTCAGCTGTCGACCGATACGCAGTTATATTACCATTCTCTTCCGATTTCACTGTAATTCCGTGATCGATTTACTTACACAATGCCAAAGGCAGGAAAAGGTAAGGCAGACGGTGGTCGTAAGAGGAAAGCTGCCCTACCACGGGACCCATCTCCTGTACAGTTCTCCCCCTCTGAGACTGAGATCAAGGTTGAAAGTATCCCGGAGGACGTAACAGAAGACATACCGGAAGACACATAGGAGGAGACCGGCAACGCCGGCAAGAAGCAAAGGCTACACCTGAGACTGACTGATGAACAGGAGGATCAGCTTGCTGGCCTCATACAGGAGAACGCACACCTGTATGACAAAGCCAACAAACAATGGCTCAACAAGGAAGCTCGACGTCAGACCTGGGAGGAGATAGCTAGGATAATGGAACTACCTGCGTCTCATCTCATCACCTGGTTCCATTCCATGAGGACTAGAGTTGGACGCCTCAAAAAGACCAAGTCCGGGCAGGGAGCACCCAAAATGACAGACAGGGATAGGTGATTTAAATTTATTTATCTTATGCATATTTTATTTGAGCATTATTTCAGATTTATTTACTGCAATTTACAACAACAAATCAAAATAGATCGATGATGCATAGAGGTATATTAATAAAACAGCTCATAGTCGAATTTCTCTTATAATATCTGATTTTTATCCTGAAAATTTTACTTTTATTTTAGTTTTTAAATAAAAGCTTTAAATGGTACAATTTCTATAAAATCATTTCCATACGATAGAAAATTTAGGCACGAAAAAAGAAAAAAACCCAAAAAAAACCTGAAAGCAATTTGCTGACATACTACGTAAGTAACGTGCTTAAATGTTGGTGTTCGTCTCTGAAATCGTATCAGAGAAGATAGAAAACATTGTAGGAAAGGGATAATATACTTGTTACTAGGATTATTTCCTTTCTCCCCAATGGCTTTCAAAGAGTTTCTACGTATTGGCTGTCAAAGCATGGGCTTATCTGGTAAAGGTTTAAATCATACATCAGTACGTCATACATTAATGTTTAATTGTTTCTTTGTGTTAACGCAGTATCAACAGTGTTTCAGTTATTCAACGGCGACAGTTCAAAGATCCAAGTTTCCTGGACTTTTTAAACCAGTACTTAACCAGTCACATTATCCTGACACTTTTGGCCAGTCGTATGCCCAATAATCTTAAGCGCTAAGGGAGTAGTTATTACTGCCAGTTTTAAAGTCTTTGGTCTGACCCGGGCGGGAATCGATCCCACGAGCCCCCGCTCTCGAGGCAGGCGCTCATTCATTAATGTTTTCCTTTATATGTTTCAGATGGATTCTCCGCGTCTTTGACTTCCTGTGCCCTCACATGGTCGAGGTGTCCCGCCGAAACGTAGTATCTTTGAAGGAGTAAGTTGCGGCCAGCATGCCAGCTGAGACAGTCATCAGGCAGACATGTATCAAGGTACATCCTGATAATGGATCATGGATAATGACTATCCTGGTCCAATGCCTGACCTCGACGACCCCGTTCCTGGTCGTTCATCACAGCCTACCAGACCAGCTAGTCCTCAAAACCATCCTACCCAGCCTACACCAGCAACTTCTAAGAGGAAGGCCCCTGTCGTTGCTGCTGCAGCTCAGGATGATCTGCTACTGAAGATCCACGAACAGTCGATTAGGACCAGCGATCTCCTTAAAGGTGGCCCTTCAGATTTTGGGACGAAAATTTTACAAAAATACAGAAAAATCATCCTTATACTCCCAAAGCCTTTTAATTTTCATTCATAAAACCCCAGTAGTCGAAAACCATCCGACAACAAGGGAAATTAGAGATTTACTACGGCCCAGGTCGACACCGACGGGAAACACGTTCTATTTTTACATGAGCAACTCGCTCATTTACATACCGGAAATACACAGACAAAGCTTCAAACATAGCGTCCGAAGAAGACATTATGGAAAATAATTACATGTTTGTTATGTTAATGGAATTTAAGCGTCATTAGTCACGTGCCAGTCACTTGATATTCCCACAATGCTTTTTTGATTTCTGGCGCGAAATCTAAAAATACCTTAAGAGGCTACGTAGCCTTTTAAGGGAACACCATCAAAAAAAATTTTTTTGTAATTTTATGATTCTTAATTATTGATGATTTGTATTGTTTTTTCATATAAATTTCAGTGATATATATATTTTTTAATTTGGTGAGATGTGAAAAATCTAAATACCCACCTTTAAGCAGTCTAATGATATCATGAGTTCTTTACGGCCATCGGGGGTGAACGAGCGGATGTCCTTTAGTCAATGGTTTACGAACGTCCTCGTCCAGCTTCCCGAGTCTGTTTACGACAGTCTAGTCAATGATGTTTTTGACCGCACAAAGTCTGCGAAGATTGAGGCACGACGTCTTCAGCAGCCAGAACAGTCTCTGATCCAGCAGGAACAACAGCATCAGATCCAGCAGCCTCAAGTTCAGCAGCAGTGTGAGCGATCGTATTCTGGATGGCAACCTCCTCCCAACCAGTGGAACCCACAACCAACTCCAGGGATATCTGTATGGAATTCTATGAATGCAGAGTATGTGCAGCAGCACTATCCAGGATACAGATCTTCCAGCTGCCCACCAGATTTATCATCGCCATTGTATCACAACCTGCAAACTCCTACTGCTAGCCAGGACTCTAGCATATCAGACAGTTTCCTGAGCTCATTGGGATTGCCTCGCCCTACATCAGCTGCAACAGCAACTGCAACTTCAACAGACTCAGATGCCCAGCCTGCTAAAGACACATCAAAATAATTTTGCGACATTCATATATGCCATGATTTATTAAAATTTTACCAGATTCCATCATTTCTATTTAGGGATATTAATCATGACAACGAGCCTGAGTGTATTGTGATTCACTGTAAAAATGCATGTTTTGTTTCAACCCTTTTCCAAACGACAAATTTTAGACTGTCCCAAATGAAAGCATCAGCAGACGACAATTTTCAGATAGGTACAAATGAGTTTTAGTTGTTTGATAAGGTAGAAAACATTGTGGGAAAAGGAGAAATTGCTCATTAAGAGCAATTTCTCCTTTTTCCACAATGTTTTCATAAGTCTTATTCCTCAGGGTCGTAAAAACACGAGATTGTGTGAGAAGGGGTTAATATTCTACATGTTTAAGAAAACATCTTAAGCTTAATGAACAGACGAAAGACAGCAAATAAAATGTAACTCCAATGAATAACTAGCATTAGATTTTTTGGATTTCATTTTCTTTTTTTTTTAATTTTTTTTTTATGACGAGGAATGGCCAAAAAACAATTAAACAGAACAAATTCAGTGATTTTTGGTGCGTATCTGTGTCGGGGTAAGTTTCGAGTTCCCCTGTCCTTTCATTCTGCGATATTTTGATTTGCTTTTTGTTTTGACGAAAAAAGAACTGAGTCAGGAACTTCAGTAAAAGTACAGTAACTTGAATTATTTCTGAAGTCTTTTTTATTTCCCTTCAGTTCAGTTAGTGTCTACTTTTGTTGGACGTGAGCGAAAGGCTGCGGGTTCGAACGCCTGCCGGGTCCTACCAAAGTCTCTAAATGCTAATAATAGCTCCTGTCTTTGGCGCTCAGGATTATAGGATAGCATTACGACTAGCTCGCCAATGTCATGATAATGTGACTGGGCAAGTGCTGGTTTAACTCTTTACCAGACAACAGAATTTTAGACTTGCCCAAATTGAAAGCACTAGCAGACAACAAATTAGATGCGGCTAAAATGGTTGTTTTTGTTTCTGAAAGTATGTAAAACAATGTGGAAAAATGTAGAAAATGTTCATTTTGAGCATTTTCTCTTTTTCCCACAATGTTTTCCAAACCCTTCTACGTCAGGGATGTAAAATCTAGGGCTCAGCTGGGAAAGGGTTGATGTATTTATGAAACACTCTGCTCACGACCGCGCTCTCTTGAGAAAATGTGACCTTCACCTTTGAACTCGGCCTTAATCAAATAACCTATTAAGTACTTGAGTACTTAGGAAATTATAAGTCGGAAAGATTACAGACAGACGGACGCATTGACAGACAGACAGACAGGAGTAAAATGATATGCTCCCGATTATTTGATGTGGGAGCATAAAATGCTGGGCAACACGAGTTGTAAAAAAGTCCGTTAAGTAACTGACATGCTATTGATAAGGCCTTCGACCAGAGCTCCAGATAAGAGGGAGTGATGAGATTTCATAGGAATGTAATTAAAATTGTTTTCCATCAAAACCTTTATTGTGGGCACTCATTAGAATCGTCTCGACGAGACGATTCTAATGAGTACCCCCAATATAGGTTTTGGACAGTTATTTAGGGACCTAAAAGTTGGGTCACTTTCTCTTATCTGGAGCCCTGTAAATTCAATCAATTACAAACAAACAGTTTTTGGAAACCAAGTTTTACTCCCTAAACCATAGCAGTTATAAAACATTCACAATGTTAGCAACAGAGTGGTGCACTAGTTTAGATACCATAAAACTTAAAGAGTTCCAGTTAGACTTATACAGTTGATTTGATTACCTCAGAAGACTCTGCGCTTGGCTGACATCATTTTTTCTTGCCACGGAACAGAACCAGCAGGGCTGTTGAAGTAGTTCTTCATGTATTCCCTGACTTTCTTCCCATCAGCGTTGTCCCTGTTGCGACCCAAGTGGTAGGCCAAATCTTGCATCTCGCATGAATACATGGATCCGTGGTGATGAGATAAACCGACTTCCTTGGTTACTGTTGCCAAGGGCTCCCAAAAAACCATAGTCAATACATATACAGTATAGTAGATAGGCTACTTAAATCGTGCTGTCATGGCTATTTCTCTCAATAAAATTGCGGAAAAAATATTTTAATCATATGTTTCTGCCGAGGATAAATTCTTGGTAAGTAATTTATAGATGTCTGAACTAATTTACTGAAGGATATGTACAAAAAAGGGCGAATTACGGGGGCTACGGACGATGTAACAGATCTACTTGTTTTAACAAAGTTTTGAAATTCAATGCGAAAGAATAAAACACATCAACAAATCTCCGTTTTGCCACAGAATAAAAGAAATAAAGATACTTATTGCTTTCGTTGGGCTAGTAGTCATCTCAACATCATACCAAATTAAATAACACTTAATTGTACAAGCATTTTGAAAAATTTACGGACTCTCTGATTCTACAGAGAGGTTTAAGTTAATGAAAAATTTCAATATCAGGTTGAGGGGAAAAGGGTTGCCTGATGATCATAAAATGCGTTAAGTGTGCTGGCAATTAAAAAACTTGTTAATACCATTGACGGTAGTTTGTTTTATCTTATGATATACTGAAGACAACGGGTGGTCAAGTTGATTAGAGCGGCAAATTAGTTTGCAATCAAACACACTGCCTTCAATTAACAGTTTATCAACACACCCTTTGTGCTAATGTGCAGATGTGCTAATCAGCATAAACTCTTCATCAAATGACAAAAGTTTTAAGAACAATCCAAACTCAAATATTTGCAGAGAACAAAATAAATGACTCAAAAATTAAATTTCGTTTTTGAAAGAGCGAAAAACACTGTGAGAAAAGGAGAAAATGGATTTTGCCAGCATTTTCTCCTTTTTCCGCAATGCTTTCAAAAGCTTTCACAAGGTCGTTAAAACTCGGGGTTATGTGGTAAACAGTTGAAACGGCTAAGTAAAAAGAAAAATTTACAAGTTGCCTGTTGAGCTAAACTTCCTACAGTACAGAAGTTTTTTAAAGACTTTTTTAAAATTGAATTCTACTCTTAGTGAGGAAGAACTACACGTCAAAGTGCTTATTGTAAATAGCAGATAGTTTAAATCCAACACTAACAATCATGTAATTTGCAATCTGATCTTTATCTAGACATTCAGCATATTCTTCATGCACCATGGGTTAAGATTAATGTCAAACTGAAACATCGGTGACAAGTTACGCGGCCACTTTTTGGACGTGCATAGGTTATTTAACAAGGTTAGATATTCAAGTAAACATATTTTCTTTTTATTAGTATTTCATATACATCTATTTTTACCTTTCTTTTTCGTTTTTATCTTTCAGAGGGGGAAAAAAATATAGATTTAATTAATCCATTAATCCAGCGCTGATCAGAACTCTTTACATCCAAATTTTCAGTCATTATCATAAATCAAACTTGTGTACAGCCTCTGCGTGATCTCACGTCAGTGGTACACGTTCGCAAAGCACATATTTTCAACCTATTCTTACATCAAACGTTTAAAACACAAAATAAATAAATAAATACTATCGCACCCTTCCAACGTTAACAATCGTTTATTTGGGAGCCGAAATAGCAGACACCAAGGCTGCACATCGGGTAGAATAAATGCGATGACCCGATTGGTCAAATATCGATTTCCACGGATCCATGTATTTCTCCACTCTCCAGGAATCAGGTTGTGTTCTGAATCTTCCATGTCCATATCTGCATTCTGCAGTGCTGGATACCTCATTCTCATTATGTTATGCAGACACACACACGCTTCTACAATGATTCTGCAATTATCAGGGTTCTGGTGTAGAGTTGTTAGTAGACACCTGAAGCGGGAGGACACGATTCCAAATGCGTTTTCGACCACACGCCTGCCTCTTGAAATTCTGTAGTTGAAGACTGTCTCTTCTTCGGTTAAACCTCTCCTGGTATAAGGTTTCATGAGGTAGGGTTTTAGAGCAAAAGCATCGTCAGCTAGTATAAAGTATGGTACGATAAACTAACTGTAACCGCCATTTATTACAAAATTCAAAAGTTATGTAAGGGATTACTTGAAGGCCTGTTTACTGCTAGTTCGTATTATTGCGCTTATCAGGGTTAAAAGTTCAATATAATAAGGTCACAACAGCTAGTATTAGTGTTACAAGACTGTAAGTAAAAGCTGTCACGAGTTGCAGTTAGATCAGTTTGCCCTCAGCAGACGGGTTTCCGAAATTTGTGGTCTCTCTAATCATCCGGCTCACGCCGACCGATTAAAAAAGACAATAACTGGCGTAAAAATTATTTCTTGAACACTGAAAAGGTATTCAGTAATTGTTTTTCACTGTCACTGTCCAGAACAGTACATTTCTTTTCGTTTTTACGCAGGAGGAAGTCAAGCTTGTAATTATGAATTGCGATTCTTAAGTTCACAAGTGTATCGTACAGTAGCATATGGAAATATCCTTTCGAAACAACACATGTTTATATAATGGGCATTGATATCGGACAAAATCAAAATTTGCATAGAAACAATTTTTGAAAAAATGTAGATGACAAATAATAGATGAAATAGCTATAAATACACTAAAAATGGGGTTTTTGTGCCTCGTCATGCTGGCCGAACATGTTAGAAATTTGGCGAAAAGACCCGAACGTCAATACACAGACATAGCTCTACGAGGGTCATCCAATAATTAGCTAGACTGTAGTTATTGAAGAAATACCTGAACTAATACTCATCCAATATTCCTACATTCCTTCAATATAGGCTCCTCCCTTTTCAATGACAGAATTCCATCGGTGAGGAAGTCTTCTTATTCCCGTTGCTAGGCAACCAGAGTTAATGCGTCGAATTTGACTGGCCACCTCTACTTCCAGGGCGTCTAAATCCTCAAAACGCACACCTCGCAATGGTTCTTTCAACTTAGGAAAAAGATCAAAGTCTGGAGGACTCATGTCTGGAGACTATGGAGGGTGCGGTAAAATGTCCCAGTTACAGAGCGTCAAAAGTGACGTCGCTTCTTGCGAATGGCAGGTCTCAAGACAGACATCAGAAATGTACGATAATACTCTTGATTGACTGTTTTCCCGATCGGGACCCGATTTGCAGCTAATATGCCGTGATTATCATAGGCAAAAATCATTATCATCTTCAGATTTCCTTGTTTTCGCCTGAATTTAATGGGTCGTGGGGACCCCGGCGTTTGCCATTCTGAAGACTGTCTTTTTAGTTCTGGTTCATAACTTCGTATCCAAGTCTCATCTATTGCCATTATCCTGTTAAGAAACATATCACCCTCATTTTTGTATCTTTCCAGTAATTGACTGGCAACATCCACTCTTGCCTGTTTCTGCTCCGAGCTCAGTGCATGCGGTACCCACCTTGCAGCAACACGTCGAATGTTTAACTTATTTATCAAAATTGTATGTACTGACCGATGACTTATCCCAATTTCATTGGCTACTTCTTCGCATGTGTATCTTCGATCAGTCTCCATTACACCTTTTGGATATTTTCTTCGCTTGTTGCTTCTGTTGGCCGACCTGGGCTGGGTTGCTTCTGCACACTATTCCTTCCTTCCTTAAACAGTGCAATCCACCGGAACACTGCTGCACGAGAAATAGCTTGGTCCCCACAAACTTTTTGTAAGGTTTGAAAATTCTCTGTTCCAGTGCTACCCTTATAATACTCAATTTTTATATATGCACGTTGTTCTTCTGCTGTGAAGCTGGCCATGTTGCAGTTGTTTGTGTCACAGGAAGTGACGTCATAATTGTGACGTCATAACGTAACGTTATTTGGCGTAATTTTTGTGTTGCTAATATGTTAGGCAATATATGTGCAAAGTTTCATTAAAATCTGTGAGACAATATTTGAGATATGACAACAGTCTCACTCATTATTGGAGGACCCTCGTATGCTCTACACACGGTGCTAGGCTGATACGGAAAAATTTTCCGTCGAGTTGTATTGGCGAGTTCGATAACGTCCGTATTTTACTCAGATCATAGATAGGTAGGTCTATATATAATAATTAATAATATCAAATTCTTGAGGGTGTGGCTATAACACACATAGCTCTTGCTCGGTGCCCATGCCTTACCTTACAGCTTACCAAGACGAAAAAAAAAAAGACAGATCTCAATTGAAATCATTTGCAAACGACAAATCAAATGTCAATTAAGTTGTGGTATTTTCTTACTTTTTCCGCAATGTTTTCAAAGGCCCCTGCCTCTTCAGGCTCGTTAAAACCCGGGACTGATTAGAATAGGATTGAATCAGACGTTCCTTTGTGTATAAAGACATCAATTAAAGGCTAATTGGAGGCCAAAAGTAAACGATG
Source organism: Hippopus hippopus (assembly GCA_946811185.2). NCBI lineage: Eukaryota > Metazoa > Mollusca > Bivalvia > Cardiida > Cardiidae > Hippopus > Hippopus hippopus. The sequence goes on from OX328101.1 coordinate 15,382,133, forward strand.
CGGGTATTAAACGCTAGAAGAAAAATGAATTTTCATGCAAAAAGTCAACAAAAGATAGAGCGACTTGTGCAACTTTTTACCTAGTTTTAAAAATCATTTTTCTGCCAGCGACTAACGTTTGGACCTACCGTACAATAACAGATTGTCATCTTCACAATAATTCCCATACTTTTAAATGGTATGGTTTAAATTTAAATGCACTTTCATACCCGCATTGTTTACTTTTGGTCGCCTCAGGGCCTTTAATCCTTTCGGCGCCATAGTCGAAAACTCAGGACGTCTTGCAGACAGATGGATCAAGATCAGACTGCACAGAACGTGCAGTCTGATTTTGGATCTACACTGTCCTACAAGGAGATATTTTCCCTCAAAAAATAAGTTTGAGATAGCTATATTAAAAACTTGGGGGTTTTACTATTTCATTTCACTTATTTAGCAGGATTAAGGTTAACTCTTTCAGCACAATAATTATATACAAACTCGACCTCTTTCGTCAGCTGAAAATACAATCTACAGAAACTCAGAAAGATCTTTATCTGACAGACTTGACTGAACTAGTGGATGTTCTAGATCCAAGATCAGACTGCACGTTCTATGCAGTCTGATCTTGGATCTACACTGTCCGCAAAAGGTTCTCTAGTAACGCTTAACAGCCTAAGGGTTTAAAAAGAACGTAGAAAGTCTGAAACAAAATCTATGGTGGCATATTTCTGCCGCGAGATACGAGATAGCTATTGCGATATTTTAGGAGAACTATAGTGATAAACCAAAGTTTCTGGAAATATTATCTAGATAATAAAAATTTTCACGATAAAAATATCGCGATAATTCTAACTGTTATCATGATTTTTTTTTTTTGCTTTCGTGCCCATAACTGACATTCACAGTATCTATAATTAGATACGGTTTCGGAACATCTTCGTCTACAACGTTATAAATTTGCCTTTTCCCTCAATGGTTTTAAAGTTGTTCGTAGGAGGCATTTCGAGTCGTCTTTGTGATTTTACAGACTTCTTTTTATTTCGGGTCTTGTCAAAATTTACCAATTAATCTACAGCTGATAATAATTCGAAATTCTACTTACTGCAATCTTGTGAAGTCCGTAACTACCGAGCTCATCCAAATGGTGAATTTTCTATTTATAGAAATCGAGAAACGGATAATTTTATCTCGAATGTCAGCTTCGTGCACCATTGAGAAATTTTGAGTTAAAATGTTAGGTTTATCGTGATATTTTTTTCAGGAAACTTTTCACTATCTCGATAAAATTTCCAGGAAACTTTAAGTTATCGCGATAGTTTTCTAAAATTATCATGATAGCTATCTCGTATCTCGTGGCAGAAATATGCCACCATAAAAATCTGATTGGTATCTGGCCGTACCAACCTTTCTTTATTAGTTCCTACTTCTCATTACCACAACTTGCCATCTGATTGATCAAGACAGAAAGATTACGTGGGAAAAGGAGCCAGAGGCTTGGAGAGAATTTTGTGCATTGTGCCTCCAGGAATGCTTGCATAGGTACACTGGCGTACGGCATATGAATTAAATTACTTTGACAGACACTATATAGCCTATATTAACTATATTAACTGTTAACAAAGGCGTTTAATAGCGAAAACGATTAATGAAAAAAAATGCTAACAGAGAAATGTGTTAAACCCTTATCACACAGTCCCGAGTTTTAACGACACTTTAGAAGAAGGTTCTCGAGAAACATTTCTGAAAAAGGAGAAAATGCAGGTAACCGGCATTTTCGCTTTTTTCCGCAATGTTTTCTATCCAATCACAGACAGAAATCATTATTTTAGCTACATGTACCTTTAATTTGTCGTCTGCAAATACCTTCAATTTGGTTGAGCACAAAATCTTGCCTTTTGGTAAAGAGGTAAGAGAGTGCATTCTGCGTTCTACTCAGCCGAAATTCTCCCAAAAAACACTTACATTTGTAACAAATCTACACATGTATATCAAAACGTATGTAACAGCTGTGTACTTTTTGATTTCGAATCCCGGGATAGCCTTTATAAAAGAAAAGAGATGCTTTCTGGTGCAGTTCAGTAGATTTCGACATTGTTTCCAACCAGATGTACTCACTTTGGACAATATAAGTAGTACACAGTCTTATCGTGAATAGCATCACCAGTTCTGATGCAGTATGGCAGTATGTTTGATTAATGGTTCACCAAAGTATCCCGAGTGTTAGGTTTTTGAAAAAAAACATTGCGGGAAAAGGAGAAAATGCTGGTTTCCAACATTTTCTCCTTTTCCCACAATGTCTTATACTATATTAAGGACAAGACCATTATTTCTTTTGATTTGTCGTCTGCAAATGCTTTGAATTTGGACGAGTCTAAAATTGCGTCGACTGGTAAAGAGTTAACATGATATGACGTAGATAAAAGGACTTTATAAAATTTTATCTCACATGCCAACTAACATCAAATACTTTATGTCTTATCTGGTCTGGTGACAAAACTTTATTCTATGGTAAGAGCTTTAATATAGCTCTTTCGTTGCTAGCTAAAAATGAATTTGATTGAAAGTACAGCACCGTCGCAAATGATGAAATATTTCTGTCATATTGAACATCAGGTAGCAGACGGTGCAGACCCATGATCAGGCCCGTGTTCATCAATCATTCTTAATAGCATGCTTAGTCTAATCATGAAGAATTTTCTAGGTTTATAAAGTACTTCTGCAGTTTCTGATTGGTTAAACCGAATGATTCAGCTAATCAAAAACTGCATTTTTTTCTATATGTAGAACAAGACTAAGAATGTAATTTAGGATGGTTGGTGAATACGGGCTCAGATTACTCGTTCTGTGCTGTCCGATCTTGCTTTACGCTATTGACAAAAGCTGTTCACATTGACATCGGCAATGAAAGAGTTTGGGTCTGTAGCTTAAGAGGAGAAAACAATAGAAAAGGGGATTCGCTCTCACTTATGATAAAGAGAAAACTTATGTTCATCTTACTTTTGCAGTTAGTCTTAAATTCATCATCATCACCATCATCATTACCATTAACATAATCATCATTATCAAATCATCACCATCATCGTCGTCGTCGTCATCATTATCATCATCATCATCATAATCACCGTCATCATCATCAAAATCATTATCATCGCTATCATCATCAATATATCAGTATCATTTATAACGTTGGCAAGAACTGTAGCATATTGAAAGGTGATTAGTTTAGCTTGGCTGAGTTGAGTTCACACCAAATAACTTTCAACACATCAATTAACACTTTACCCCGAAACAACCCCGTACTTTTACCTTACAGCTAGGGCTTTTAAAAACATCGCGGGAAAGGAGAAAATGCTGGTTACCAGCATTTTCTCCTTTTCCCACAATGTCATCCACCCTTTCAAAGATAACGGTAAGTCCCGTAATATTACTAAAATTTGAGTTTGCGCTGTCTGCAATTTTTTTTCAATATGGACGAGTGTAGAATTTAGTAGTATGGTGAAAGTGTAACCTTTATCCTGCTAAATAAGTAAATGAAACTTTCAAGTCGATAGTAAAAAACCAAATGTTTCTATTTTAAACTTATTGTTTTGGAGAAAAATATCTCCTTATCGGAAAGTGTAAATCAAAGATCCGACTTCACGTTCTGTGCAGTCTGATCTTGATCTACACTGTCCGCCAAAGGTCAGTAAGTCGCGCTTAGCAGCCAAAGGGTTAATACCAAGGTATTGCGGTTTCTAACTCACCGGAATTATTTTGTCCCCTGCAAAATAAGCCGACTCATTCCATCGCCATTTTACCTTTAACATACGCTCAATCGTTTGCTAACCCACCAGGTGCCTTTTCGAGTAGTGTAGATCAAGATCAGACTGTAAAAATGTGCAGTCTGGTCTTGATCTGTATTTTCTGATATATGTTTTAGATACTTTTGTCAGAACAGCCTTTCGCCCTATACCAGACCATTCCGTAACTTTGCGATTGATTGATTGATTGATTGATTGATTGGTATTTTAAGCCGTTGTCAATATTATTTCAGCTATTACGCAGGTACCAGTGCATCGTTCCATACTTTCCAGGAGTTTCTTTTACTAGTACTTGCCACAATATTCTTCCAAAGCCACTGACTGCTTTCACTGAAAGCGCTTCCGGGACTCGGCCTGTGTCCATACGGTCCTGACGACCAAGAATTTTAAAAACAACGTGGGAACAGGACAAAACATTGAGGCAACCAGTATCTTATCCTTTTTCCAGAATAGTTTTTCCTCTTATTCAGTGACAAATCATACTATTTGAGCCAAATTCACTTTGTCGTCTTCAAATGCTTTCAAAGCGGATATAGATATAGATATAGATACAGATATAGATATAGATATAATGAATCACTTCGTCAGGTTAAAAAAATTGCATTGCAACAAATTTGTGTTTTTTCTTTACCAAATGACAAAAATTTGGACTCATCCAAATTCGGAGTATTTGAAGACAAATTCTGCGTAGCTCAAACGATGATTTCTTTCTTTAATAGAGGAGAAAACATGATGGGAAAAGAAGAAAATACTGGTTGCTAGCATTTTCTCCTTTTCCCTTGATTGTTTCAAAAGCCTTCTGCTTCAATGTTCTTAAAACTTAGGGTCGCTTGGTAGCAAGTCAAATGCCAAACCCGTTATTTTGCAACCGAACCCGAAAATCAGTAGCTCTCTAAAATACTAGTATGAGAGTTTGCCAGTATTCAATCTTTAACCCTGTACTTAAAAAGCCCGTGTTTTAACGACCGTAGAGAGGAAAGGGGTTGAAAACATAGTGGGGAAAAAAGAGAAAAAGGATTGCAACAAACATTTTCTCCTTTTCCTACTATGTTTTCTTCCCTTTCGTAAATATTTCTATACTTTCTTATTATTTATTCTATTTCTACATATATTTCTATCATTTTAATCTGGCGTCCGCAAATGCTTTGAATTTGGACAAGTCCAAACTTTCTTTCTTTTGTAAAGGGCAAACAAGTCTGATCTACACTACACTTATGCCTGAAATAAGATAATTTTTTTTTTGAGTTTTAGCGTTCTAAGCGTTGAGTCTTCTCAAAATCTCTACCACGTGTTTAACTCATCATCTTAATATTTACCTATTGTACATATTGTAGGTGAGCATCTTTTTTAGCCCTTTCAGTGCCATAGGCGAAAATAGACTCTTGCGGACGGCATAGATCAAGATCAGACTGCACGTTATCAGACTGCACAGAACGTGCAGTCTGACCTTGGATCTACACCGTCCGCTTGTTAAGTCAAGCCTATAAGATAATCAAAGTACTGACAGTACTGAAAAAACAGCGAGCTGGCGATTAATTATTTGGTGACAGGTTTCCAGCGATAATTTATTCAGGAAAAAGTGTCTTCAAGCATTCATCATAAAATTTCATATTCCTCTGGCCCAATGGAGACAGCTTAAAAAAAAACACACAGGAAATGACAAAATGCTGGTAATTCTTATTTTTTGATATTGTTCTTAATTAACTATTTCAGGGGAGACCCGAACATTAGGGCAATATTTTTTGCCTGCATGTACTTTAAAAACGGACAGGCCTGGTTTCTTTTGTAGTAAAAGAATTCTATGTTGATCCCAACTGAACAAAACACCATGCTAAATAGTTAGGCATTAATATCTGACAAAGAAAACAGCTACATGCCAGTAATTTTGTGTTTGAATGGTGCTGCACACTTGATGCTCATTTCGAAAGAGAGAGAGAAAGGGAGAGAGAGAAAGTCAAAATTTTTCATCTCATTTTATTTACTAAACCCGTTAAACAGACAAACCATAATGTCTCTGAAGTGACGTTTTTTAAATAAGAAATTGCAAGCTGTACATATCATTTACTGTTTGACTTACACAAGCACATTCAGACAGTTTTTGCATTATAATGTTCCTAAGCCACTGGCTGCTTTTCCACATTACTATTGTTGAAACTATGAGCAAATGACATTACACAAGAAGGACGATTACAATTTTGTTTAAATTGCTTTGTGCTGCTCTAAGGAAACAGTTGCATTTTTTACTGTGATTAAAAGAAATATAGGATCTGACATTAGTTGGCTTTTGAGATAAAATTTTATTAAACGAGTCTAGGGAAATGTTATTAAGCGAGCCTTTGGCGAACTTAATAACATTTGTCCTTGACGGGTTTAATGAAATTTTATCTCAAACGCGAACAAATGTCAGATTCTTTTTATCACACAACGATATTTCATGAAATATAGATCAGATGATGCAAAACCATTTATAGATGCACCCGCGGTAATATCCACAAAACCCATCCACTTAGAACTATGAAATACATACAAAATGACGTCACACAAATATGATATCAAACGTGTATAAGCTAAGAAAATTCGTAATGGGTATATTGCGCTGAGAACAAGGGAGGTTATTATGATAAATATGAAATCTTGCTATATTTCAACTGATATTGAACATGTCAAAAGCAATCATATGACCGAGAAACCCAACGAAAGTATATGAAATTTAACCTGTATACCAAGAAAGAATGACAACAGCATCATGATTTATCAAAGGCGGGTACTCTACTCTATGGCTCAGCCATAGATGATCATTTAATGTACACAGGTTTGAAACGCACTTGGAAGAGAGCGTATCTGTAGCGCTGGTTGATTGATTGAATTTGCGTTTATTTATCGTCGCCACCGGTTGCCCATATGGGCGACGCCCCCTGAAGGCTGTTAGTATGCGTATGACTAAAATATTCAGCCTTTTTCAAAATTTTCCTTGTTTCATATTTTCTTCAACATAAATAATAATTGTGAAGAATATTTAGGGTTAGACACGATAACGTCATCGCCTTCAAATATTGTTTTAATGGAATATTTGGTAAAGGGAGGTAATTAATGTTGACCACCAATAAAGTTATTTGCATTGATTTCTGATATTTTTTTTAGTTGTGGATTTTTGTATCTAGATATTCTATATATTTTTCATGTTCTGCATATAAGGTTTATTTCAAAATTTTATAGCAATATGAGATATTATTTTTAATACATATTATAAATTTGCCAAAAAAGTTGCATACCCCAGATGGTACAGTCACGAAACAGAACATTGGTCGCTTGTATAAATATTACCAGCATTAGGAGATCCTGACCACTGATCAAGATCCAGTCGTTCATTTTTTGTTTTTTTTAGATTTCATTATTCCGTACCAAACGACTAGCCAAACCATTAGACTTGTGCAAGTTCAAAGCATCTAGTACAATTTCTAATATAAGAATATGCATTGTAGTAAACACTGTGGAGAAAGGAGAAAATATGGTTCTTGCAATGTTTTGCTTCCTTTCAAAGACAAATCCTTTAACTTGAGCCAAATTTAATATGTCATCAGCAAATTTTCTAAACTTTGAGGATCCACTGGTTTGTCTTCTGGTGGAGAGGTAAATTAAGCGCTGTCTTGACCTACTGCCGATTATATATGAGGCTTAGCTGATGAGATATTTTGCTGGTTAATCGAAAAACATTGTCAAAAAAGGGAAAATATTTTTACTAGTATTTACTCATTTTCATACCATGATTTCAAATGTCTGCCTCTTTAAAAAAAAAACAAAAAAAAAACTAGAGGCCCTTGGGCCTGAAATCACTCGGCTGGCAGTTATTTCGCTTTTTTGCTAGCATACGTTATGAATTCATGATGCAAAAAGGGAAAAAGACAAAAAAAAAAAAAAAAAAGGGGGGGGGCGGGATGTTCTTGCAACTGGGCTTGAACCCACTAGGACAGTATAAGTAGGCATGGTGAATTGAACAAAATTAATGGTAATAAAAATTGAAGTACAATTTCTCAAAACCAATAGTTTGGAATCCAGCCAAATTTGATAGGGTTTCAATATGCATTGCATTTAACAATCCTAGCAAATTCAAAGAAATATGACTAATGTTGTGGACTTTGTTGAGTAACTATACTAAGTCATCAAATGGCTGCTTTTCCTGAACTGATTGGTACATTTTCTTCACTTTTCGACCACAAATGCAGACTTTATCACGTAAGCAAAAAATGGAAATTTTCAACTTCAAATGGCTACTTTTCCCATGCTGATTGTCAGATTCTTTTTTTGAAAATCAATAACGTTGAAGCTATCGATGAAATAAACAAACTCTGCAACTTTCACAAAAATCTGACCACAAATGCAGACTTTATAGCCTTTTAAAACAAGAAAAAGACTAAGGAAATATGGACAAACAGAGGGACGACGGAAACCACACCATGACATAAGCTCTGCTGGCTTTCAGCCAGTACAGCTGAAAAAAAAAAGCTGAGATGGTAAAAACTCAACTCTACAACACAACAAAATTTTGGACTTGTCAAAATTGAATGCATATGCAGATGATAGGATAGGCTAAATGTGTACCATTTGATTTGTTTGTTTGTATTGAAGTTTAACGCCATTTTAACAGCTAAGGTCATATCATGGCGGTCAGTGACACACAAAGTTTATGTGTTTCCTGGCTTGATCACGCCAGTACTAACACAACTTTCTTTCCAAAGCCACTGACTCCTTCTCACATGCACCAGAGGTGAGAGGCGAAAAATCACCAGAAAGAATTAAGGTTTGCCGCAACCGGGTATCATCCCGCAAGCTCTAGGTCAAGAGTCAGATACACTAGCCACTGAGCTACCCGACCGGGCCGTACCATTTGAAGAGATTATTCTTTGTATGGCTAAAAACATTCTGGGAAAAGGAGGAAGAATCAGCTACCAGTAGATCAACACTTCTCCTTTTCCCATTATTTTTTCAACAGCCTCCTCAGTATCGTTAAAACAGAAAATGCAGGTAACTAGCATTTTCTCCTTTTCCGGATATGATTTTACCCAATCAAAGATAGACGTCAAGTTTTGAGCTACATTTGATATTTTAAATTTGGTCACGTCCAAAGTTTTGCTGTATGGTAGAGTTAAACAGTTACAAATTTGAAAACAGACCACACTTTTTTTTTTCATGAGTTTTAACTTGAAAAATAAAAAAAAAAAAAAAAAAAGAAATGGTGAAATAAAACAAGAAAGCTTACTTATTTCAGCAATGTAACATTATGACAATTCATGACTGAATTCATTTCCTTTTCATTACAGTTGATCTAAATCTACCCCAGGTAAACTAACACCGTATTAGTTACTTCCACAAAAAATAATATTATATCACAAAATCTGGCAAAAAAGATTTAAAGAATCAATAAACTGCGAAAAGGTGAAAATAAAGGTTACCAATATTTTCTTCACTTTCCACGTTTTCTAACATATAATTTTCACATTGGACGACAAAGAACTAAATGTTGAACAATGGTCATAATCAAATTTACTGTATTACTTCCCTTTAATGTCTATACCAAAGACTTAATTTTTTTTGCTGAGTATGGAAGTATGCAACATTTATTTGCAAAAGTTAATTATGTGTTAAAAATAGATGACAAAATTGGTGAATTTGTGGACGTTTTCTGTTATATTTTTTATAATCACAACCTTACGCTCAGCAAGAAAAGGTAAATTTAATTTGCAACTACACGCCTGTAGCAGGCAAGGTAACAATGATAAACAAAAGATGTTCTGGGAATGCTGTCTCATAAAATAATACATTATGTCAAGGACGATCTGTATTTCGTGTTGATTTGCCCAATGTATGATGATTTCAAAAATCAATTGTTTACCAATAGAAGAAATCAAAGCGTTGAGAACGCTGAAGTGGTATTTGTCAAGGAACCCATTGTGTGGAATTAATAATTTGAAAGAAAAAGAGAAATATTATTCAAATGTTGGTTTGAAAGTCAACCTACTAAGCAAATGAACATCTTTTTGGTTGAAGGGAGAGTACTCATGATAAAGTTAGGATTATTTGTGTATTGGTGGTCTCCCTTTGATCATTAGGAGGAGACAGGAGTAACGTCCCTTGACAGTAGGATGCATGATGGATAGAGAGAGAAACCATGTGAATATATCGAATATAAGTTTGTACCTGGAAACTATGATTTTGAAATATCTTTGGCCGTTAACATTTAATTCCTAACATAACAATCAATTATTTCGATCTATAAATATTCATTCCCAATCAAATGGAGTAGCGCGCAATCATGGGATGAACAAGCCATGGGACGAACTGGTTTTGGAACGAAAAAGTCCAGGACCAAGCGATCGGTATACAAATTTTGTATCATTGCGCCAATAGAAGGCTATGAGCGGGTGAAGCTATTTTCAATCATAAATTAGTATTTTCACGATCGATGGCCTCACCCAGTGTATTTTAACTTGCCATTTCCAATTACATATTTGAGTGCTACCGAAAAACTCATTTGTCTGAGAAAAATTGAGTTTAATTGGGTTTATTTCCTTCGGCTTTGCACAAAATACGATACATGGTCTTCAAAATTCAATATTGAACTCATAGTGGTATTGTCTTCGACAAATATCACAAAAAAGGTATAATGGATTAACAATAAAGGTCATATTCTAAATATTATGAACTGTAAAACTGACTCTTTACCACACAACCCATACTTTTAAATACACTGAGGGAGAAGGCTTTGGAAAAAATTGTGAGAATAAGAGAGAATGCTGGTAAAAAGCATTTTCTTCTCACACAAAGTTTTCTGCCCTGTCACTCACGATTTGCACCATTTGAGCCAAATTTAATTTGTTGTCTATAAAAATTTTGATTTGGACAAGTCAAAATTTTTGTAAGTTGGTAAAGGTTAAAATACATACAGTAGTTGCTATATGAGCCATGCTCTGTCAAAAGGGGGCTGAATGCATCTGCAAAAAGTATCACAGCTCAGCCTGCACATGTTGACCTGGGCAGAAACTTTTTATCTTTGGTCAATTTTCTGACTATCAAAAGACCAGTATACCTCAGAATTCAGTTGTTTGTTGCACAAACTGAATTTTATGGATCCATGATAATGTGATGAATTGCTTGGTAAAGTGTGTCATGGAGATGCATTTAACCACTTTTTACCAGAGTATCCTTCATATCAATTGTCTGTGCATGTCATATTCTTCGAAGATTCGACCTGTCTGCTATGACGCATCACCCATCCCATATACAAGGCACAAGGGAAAAGTAGGGCTTATATTGAAGCTATAACCCAAGCCTGTAGGGGCTGTTTTAATAAATGGCCTGTGCATAGGTTACATGCTAGCTGGTCATAGCTGGATAAACAGCACTAGTAAACTTTTATTTTATTTTGAAATTCAAAGTAACGGTTGTCATTTTGAAAAGCAGTCAGGTTCTGTACCCATAATGCCCAATCAGATAGATGTGTATTTGAAGAATGCCATCCAGCAGAAGATAATGTAATATCAATTTCAAAGCAAGGAAGGAAAGTGTTTGTAGACAAATAAGTAAGTCACTGATTATTTTCTGTAACTTTCAATTAATTTCTTTAATTTTCCAGCCTCAAATTCACAGATTCCAGTTCGAGGCATTTGCAGGCAATAATTTAAATGTGATTCAAATGATTGAATTTGTTTTTTTTTTTTTTTTTTTTTTAAGAATGGGAAACATTGTGGGAAAATTAGAAAAAATGCTGGTTACCAGCATTTTCTCCTTTCCTCACATTGTTTTCAAAAGGATTATTTCTTACGGTCGTAAAAACTTGGGATTGTGTGATAAAAGGTTAGGTTTTTACACTGACTGTAAACATTAGAGAGTTAAGCTCGTATCAAATGATTGCACTTTCCTTCTTTTTCTGGAAAGTAAGAGGAAATCATTGTCCTTTTCCAACAATGTTTTCTAGATTCATGTATTGACAACAAAGTTCAAAACTTAAATGAGGATTCATTTGATTTGTTGTCCAAAACTGAATCTGCAAAGACAAGTCTAGAATAAGAAGTCTGATAAATAATGTAGTTAAAAATGAAAATATTATCCATAGCAGCCTTGGTATCCAGATCAAAAGTATTTGGTCCTTTGCTGTATTACCTCAATGTGGTGTTTTTGTTCTGTTTGCTGCGACAGTTCGAATTGATTGGCAAGAAAAATCCATGAAATGGATATCTGCGTCTCTTTCAGAGGTTGATAAGGGATGCAGTCAAAATAAAAATTACTTGTATCAACCTTGATCTCATGGGGCATGGCTAACCTTTGACATCAGTCGACTAGCTTATTTTTCATTTAATGGCCACAAGCCAGCCCGGAATTGTTTGTATTTAATCTACGCACACACAATACTTTATCAATCCTTTGCTTTATGGAATACGGCTACTCACAATGATTTCCATATTACCAAATAATTGTCAATCTAAAATGTGATGAGCTAAAACATATCTCTGCCCTGCCAGGTCAAATTTTACAGCCTATACTTTTAGTAAGATAAACATATCTCTGCCCTGCCAGGTCAAATTTTACAGTCTATACTTTTAGTAAGATATGGTCTATTTTTTATGTTTAAAAAAGGTCCCCAAATTCCACTGTTAGTCACCATATAAAATGTTGTTAATTCTGTACTAAAGTTTAGTTGCAAGCCATCAACCCTTATCAAATGATAAACTGATACCAAAGTTGAGAAAAATATTATTGGCAGGTATGAATACCTGTACTTATGCGGAGATTTTAATGCACAGACTGGTAACCTGCAAGATTATACTAGTAATAATGAGCTTATGCCGGAACACCTGGATTTGGATGCTGAATTAATTAGCTACTTTAACCAAGAAGAAATGTTACGCGAAAAAGGTATTAACTTAGTGAGAAAGTCCTCTGACAAAAAAATTAATAACCATGGACAAAAGTTAATAGACTTGTGCAAATGTAATAATATGATTATAGCAAATGGGAGAATTACTGATATACCAGGAAAAATGACCTTTAGAAATACATCTGTTATTGATTATGTTGTGTCATCAATTAAGGGCGTTGATCAAATTAAAGAATTTACGATTCAGGAACTAGACTCTTTATTTTCTGATGGTCATACACTTTTACAATTTAGGCTAACTACAAAGCTACAAGTAAAAATTATTACAAAATCTAATAAAAAACAAACTGAACATTGGAATGAAGATACAAAGCAAACTTTTAGGAACAATATTTCAGATAATGGTATAGCTATCATACAAAGTGAACTAAACAACCTATATAAAAGTACAGATGATGTTTCAACTCAATCTAACCTTGACAAATCTGTTGATATTCTATCAGAGATATATATAAAAAGTGCAGAGAAAACCTTTCCACAAAAAAAAGTAAGTTTTAATGTAAATACCCAAAACAAACCTTGGTACGGCACAAATTGCAAAAAGGCAAAAAGTATCTATAGTAAGGCAAGAAGAAATTACATCAAAAATCCTTCTATAATCACTAAAATTGAACTAAAACAAAATAGTAAAGCTTATAAGAAAACAATGAATAAATATATAAAAATCTATAATAATAAAACTCAAAAGAATTTAAGATCTTTACATTCTAGTAACCCTAGAGATTACTGGAAATATTTAAATTCTCTGAATGATCAGGATAAAGGGGAAAAACCCAGTTTGGAATCACTATATAAACATTTTAAAAATGTCAGTAATGATGAGTCACATGACAATGAGGATCCTACCATCAACTTTGAAAACATGACATTAGATGATGACCCAACTTTGAATGCTCCCTTCACACCACAGGAAATTCAAAAGAGCATTAAAAAATTAAATAACAATAAATCACCAGGCTTAGATAATATCAAAAATGAGTACATTAAATATTCACAGGAAAAATTATTACCTGTTTAAGTAAACTTCTTTAACAAAATCCTAGATTTAGGGATATTTCCAACTGAATGGTCATCAGGTGTTATTATACCAATATACAAGAAAAAGGGTGAAAGAACTGACCCTGAAAATTATCGCCCTATTACACTCTTAAGCTGTGTTAGTAAGCTTTTTACCTCTGTCTTGAATGACCGGTTACAACACTTTATATTATCTCACAATCTCTTATCAGAAAATCAAGCTGGCTTCAGAGCAGGTTATTCTATAACTGATCATCAATTTACCCTGAACTCTATTATTGAACTGTTCAAGTTTTACAACAAAAGGTTTTTTTGCTGCTACAAAGACTTCTCTAAAGCATTTGATTCTGTATGGCGGGTCGGATTGTGGTCCAAATTACTTAAATATAACATAAATGGTAAATTTTTTCATCTTATTAGGAATATGTACCAAAATATCAAATCATGTGTATCAGTAAACAATAATGTTTCTGAATTTTTTCTATGCAACTGCAAAGTCAGGCAAGGCGAAAATCTGTCACGTGTTCTTTTCTCACTGTTTTTGAATGGCCTTGAGTGTCATCTCATCGACAACAATAATGATGGTATAACCCTACGCTGCAATGAAATTGATATAATGCTAAAAATATTAATTCTGTTGTATGCAGATGACACAGTTATACTTGCAGACGACCCAACAAAGTTACAGTTATGTCTAAATAGCTTCTCAGAATATTGTAATACTTGGAAATTACAGGTAAATACTAATAAAACTAAGATCATGATATTTGGCAGTAGGAAGAAAAATAGATATTCCTTTAAACTTGGTAACAGCAATTTAGAGACCGTTAGTGTATACAAATATTTGGGTATTTATTTTTCTTCTACTGGGAGTTTCTTAACAAATAGGAAATATCTTGTACAACAAGCAACAAAGGCACTCTATTATTTTTACAGAAGAGTTAACAATTTGAATTACCTGTTGATCTTGTGTTTAAGTTATTTGACCATACTATTTTACCAATTTTAACATTCTCCTCGGTAGTATGGGGATATGAAGATAATAAAATCCTTGAAAAATTACACTGTGTATTCCTTAGGAAAATTTTACACTTAAAACAGAGTACTCCACATTATATGTTATATGCAGAAACAGGGAGGTTCCCTTTGGAAATCATGATAAAAACAAGAATGATAGCTTATTGGAGTAGATTAATTACAGGAAATCGGAGCAAAATTGCATATAAATTATATCAAATCATGAACCATACCACTGATTTTAAGTCCAAATGGATTGAACATATAAAAAGTATACTAAATGGAATAGGACGGCCAGACATTTGGATAAATCAATCTACATATATAAATGATGAAACACATAAGATGGTGAAAAAAATTCTAATTGATCAGTATCAACAACAATGGCATAACAGTTTACAAAAGTCTAGGAAAAGCACTAACTATGGCTTGTTTAAGGATAAAATAGAATTTGAAAACTATCTTACTTCTTTACCAAAAAAAGACCTCCTAACTTTGGCAAAATTTAGGACATCTAACCATTACTTACCTATTGAAACAGGTAGATGGAATAATATCCATATAAGTGAAAGAAAATGTCCACTTTGTATCCAAAATGACACTGGTGATGAGATGCATTATCTATTGAAATGTCCCCTCTTTAACACAAGTCGAGCTTCACTCATAAAAAAGTATTACTACACAAGGCCAAACATTATTAAGTTCCAGCAATTAATGAATAGCAAATCAGTTAAGCAATTGAAAAACTTGTGTAAGTTAATAAAAATAATTACAAGCTATTTTAAAAACTAAGCATTACTTCTTCATTATCAGGCATTGCAGTTTAGGATCAAACAACACTTATTATGCTGTCGGATCCTGACCTACACTGCGATCTAAATCTGATAAAATACAGTGGTGCTAAGTATTTGAAGAAGTGAAGCAGAAAAACACAGTTGTTCATACGAACCTAACATTCTTGCTAATTCAACACATTATTTCCGTTGGATATACATTTATAAACATTACTGATCAGATCAGAAGAGTACAAATCTGTTATTGAAATCCCTCAAGTGTTTTAAACTTTTGATAGCGTAATAACTAACTTCTACAGTATTTTTTTATGTTTTTTCATGCAGATCTAGCGCAATTATTGCACACAAATCAATCATTTTTCGCAAATCTTGAGTAAGGTATCCAAATTCACGTGTACCGGTGTCTGTGTTAATTATCATAATTAATAAAGGTATAAGCGATAATTCGGCTGCTGACAATGTCAAGGCCATCTAACGTCATAAGGATTTTCTCAAGAGCATTTTGCATCTTTGGTCCATCTTACATCGTTTGGGATGCGGAGTAAAGATCTAAAATGCTCTACAAATTAAGGTGTCTCTCGAAAGAACTCTATATTGTTTGCATATTCAGACTTCCCCTACTATCGAAAAGAAACCCCTCATTGTCACACTAAATTATTATGAATTGTTGGAAATGCTCATATATCTTGTAATTCTAAGATCTGAGCTAAATAAAGGAATTTGAAATTGGCAGTGTTGTCTTAACTAATTTGTTTCTGAAAGTAAGTCACACCCACGTTGAAAGTAGAAATTGCACCTACATGTTTTTTTTCTCTTTTTACTGTGCATGACATAAATGTAGACTTGTCCAGATTGAAACGTGGCACAAGTGGTGAAATTTGCCTTTGATAGGGTATAAAACAATGGCGGAAAAGGAGTAAAGGCTGGTTACCAGCATTTTCTCCTTCTACATTTTTTTTTTTCAAAGGTTATGTTTATAGGGTCATTAAAACTCAGGGTTGTGTGCTAAAGCGATAATTCTTTAAACGTATACGTAGATCATTTTTTGATAAAAAAAAAACACATGTTCATAGTTTATTTATATTGGTACCTAAGAACTTTTAAATATAATTACGATATGTTTTATCAATAGCTCTAGTCATTTATGAAAATAAGGCACATATCTGCCATAAAGCAACATTTAAAATCACACACTTAACATTGGAAATTACATAAATTTGACTTACATTTTAGAACATGACTTTTTATTTACAAAGATCAAAGAATAAAAACACTTTAAAAATCATGGGAACATTTTTTTACTTTATTGAGTACATTTTGACTCCACTTACCACGAATGCACGTTGTGACCGTATTTTGGTACGTTTTAGTTTGGGTACGTTTTGCCTGTAGACTGTTAACAATCTAGAACTTGGTTAGAATATATCACAGGAATTTGACATTCTATAAAAATACATGATTAAACCTGAAAAAAATACTCCCCTATATATAAAGAAACACAAGGAATGCAACGCCTCGATTACCCTCGACTAAACAGAAATGCCAAACCCACCCAAAATCACCAACGAAACAAAGAGTGATCACAATTTCCCTTACCCTGGCGACAGATAACATCAAAATGTACCCGTGACATTCGGCGATCCCTTATTAGACACCTTTTCACCGGAGATATCCGTCATTTTTTACAGCTTTTTTGACAATTTCAATCTATCGAGGAGGCCATTCGCTGACGTCACTATTTTAAGGCCCGCAGTAAATATTACTATTATTATTTTCGTTTTAAAATATATTTATGTACATCGCATGATACTAAATATTTTTCTAGAGATAACTAGCTAAAATATTTACCGGTATTCTTTTTTAAACAAAAGATATTTGACTTGTATAAATAGGGAAAAACCCATCAGGCGACGTAACTCTGTTGACATTAGCTGAGTTCGACTGGTCAGTTTTCGCAAAGCATGGTTCCAAATGAAACTATCAACCCTGATGGTTACAAGCATTTTCTCCCTTTCCCACATTGTTTTCTACTTTATCACTGACATATATTCCATCATTTGAGCAATTTGTCGTCTGCAAATGCTTTCAATTTGGTCCAGTCTAAAATTTTGTTGTTTGGTAAAGAGTTAAGCTCCGCCTACCTGCAAGGTATCCGTTTAGTGTTGCACAAACATTACCACGATTTGAGAGCGTAAGGTTTGTGCTTCACGAAAGTTTACGAAAACCGTAAAATTTACCAGTAGAATACAAAAAGTGCAACACGTAAAACCGTATTTACCAGTTCACAGGTATTTCCTCCTTTTCAAGAAAGTTTTCAATATTTCTAGAAAAGATTATCGAGAAATTGAATGTTACAAGGACAGAAAAAGTAGACATCTACTAGTGGTGTAGGTTGCATTTAAATAAACCTTTCAGTCAATATTTTGTGCATCCTCGGAACCCAGGTTTGAAGTATTACGTTACTCTCCATGCATTAGATATGCATTCGATTACAGAATGAATCGAAACTGGGTCACCGAGGATGTATTTTATGCAAAGTGTATTACCTCCTTTTCAATAACGTTTTCCTTTTTTCCAGAAAAAAAGTTGTTCGGATATTTAAGGTTACAAGGTCGGAAAAGAGTGTGAGGTAGAATGCAAAACTTGGAAAACGGAATCTCTAGAAAATGTTCACTTATACAGAATCTAGGGATCCGAGTCAATAAAAACTCTCACAGGGACCGAATCAATGAACATGTTCACGATCGAACCGCCGGAACCCAACAATGTATATAACGTAAATCCAGCCATTTGAAAAGAATTAAAAAAAAAAAAAGAAGAAGAAATAATAACTTTAGAGAGAGAGAGAGAGAGAGAGAGAGAGAGAGAGCGAGCGAGAGATCTACGGACCAAAACACATTACATGCCATATGATTTACAGTCACAGAGAAAAGAGGGGGAGATCTACGGAGATAAAGACAGATCTAGATCTACGGACGAAAAATCAGAATTAATTTAGCATTATTGATTTCCCTTCCAAATGGTTCAAGAGAGAGAGAGGGAGAGGGGTAGATGCGGACTTATACTATAGCAAACAGAAAAAATTATGTTTCAAAAAAATCTTACAGGTGTAAGCTACCTATTATAGGCGAGATAGGTGTGAAAAACAACCTGTTAGTTTAAAATTTGTTGTATTTATATAGATCTACAATGACAGTGTAATTAAATAGCTCTTGATTTAAGAAAACCATTACGCAAAGTTATACTAATTACATCAAATGCTAATTCGGTCTTGTTTCATTATGTTGAGACTCTAGACTGAGTTCATGGAAACCAAGGCAATATTGCGCATGCGCTACATTATACACTATAGTTTATCGTGAACTCAACCTTAAAATTTACTGCGGGCCTTACAATAGTGACGTCAGCGAATGGCCTCCTCGATGGATTGAAATTGTCAAAAAAGCTGTAAAAAATGACAGATATCTTCGGTGAAAAGGTGTCCATTTAGGAATCGCCGAATGTAACAGGTACATTTTGGTGTTATCTGTCGCTAGGTTAAAGGAAATTGTGATCACTCTTTGTTTCGTTGGTGATTTTGGGTGGGCTTGGCATTTCTGTTTAGTCGAGAGTAATCGAGGCGTTGCATTCCTTGTGTTTCTTTATATACAGGGAAGTATTTTTTTCATATTTAATCATATATTTTGATTATAGAATGTCAAATTCCTGTGAATATATCCAGAAGATCTAAAAAAAATAGTGTCAAATTTGTACCTTGTATCATATGGTATACGAATCCCGCCTACGTGCACGAACCATCGTCCAAAATTTGACAGTAATGAACTCGTATCGTTCACTGGAAACACTAAAATGGTTGTTCAGTTAAAATTTCGATGGCGGTGGGGTTTAAATAAATTTACCGGTGTATACCGGGTGCTGCTTGCAATTACTTCCCCCCCTAGTCGTCTATAAGTTACATATGTAATACTTCTAACCGCTCTAGGGTTTGCTAATTTGACTGATTTTTTTTCTCCTTTACACTATCGTGAAAAATCAACAAAGTTATCGAACAATGTACAACAAGCAAAAAGGAATGTGACGCATGACTAGCCCACTAGATCAAAGCACTTTGGTATCAAATGATCGATTTTTATGACTAGTACCTGTGAAAGATAATTTTTACTATTTATATCCAAAAATTTACATTTTGGACCTTTCAAATTCAATACCCTGTTGTAAATCGAACTTAACTTTCAAATGGTTTTTATAAGATCGTTTACGCCTAGTCTAGCATACAGATCTTAATTTCGAAGAAAAAAGGTTTGAAAGGTCGGAATCTGTTTCATTGTACTTCGATAATAATTAAAAATATCCGGCAATTTTACAGGGAGTTTACTCTGGGAGCTGTTTCCAGAGGATTCGAAGGTTATGTAGGTCAAGATTTTCGTTATTGATCCTGTTTTATAGAAATAATTTTTCGCATAATGGATGAATTGAGGAGAAAGATTGTATCAAATACCCGACAAGGTGACATGATCAGTAAACAAAAGTAACGCACACTCGGTAAAATTGGATTTGAAAAACTGAGGTAGACAGCGAATTTTTGTCTCCAGGGGGTGCTTTTTAAACGGAGCATCGAAAAAACATCGAAACATCTGAAACCGATATTATTAAAACAGCGATTACGTAATCGCTGTTTTAAAAATCTTTTTGGGCTTCAGGGGATTGTATTTTCAGCCGTCGAAAGGATCGAGTTTATATCTTTGACTCTGAAAGAGTAAAATCCTTACTGAGTAATAAGCAACCATAGATATTTTTATGCAGACAAGTGCAATCTAATTTTGCTTACAAGCTCTGCTTCTTTAACTATTTCAGTGCAAATATGTAATCTCGACCAACTTCGACGGCTGGACACACGTAAATATGAGCCATGCTTAATGCATCTCCGTGATCCGTGATACTAAGCAAGTCATTACTTGATTATGGATATTTAAAAGCCATTTTCTCTAACAACCGAATGAATCATGAAATGTATTAGTCCTTTGACATACAGAAAATCCACCAAAAGCAAAAACTTTCACAGATCATGACTCATATACAATTCACTGAAACTTGGAAAGGCTTTTATCTTCTAGGCTTGACTAATCAAGCGGACAGTATAGACCAAAGGTCAAACTTCACATTCTATGCAAACTGATCTTGATCCATTCAGTCCGCAGTAGCCTCTGTTTTGCCCTATGTTACTGAAAGCATCGATGCTGGATTAAGTCATGAAATTATCACCACAAGTCTATGATCAGAATTACATATACGACGCATACTCTAGCAAAAGTGGGTTTAATGCATTTTCGTGATGCATCATACCAAGCATGTTATCAAATAATTATGGATCCATAAAATCCATTTTGTCTAACAACCGACTGAATCATGAGCTACACTGGTCCTTGACATAAAGAAAATCAGCCAATAGCAAAAGGTTTATACTCAGGTCAGCCTACATGGGCTGCGCTGGCTGACCTGGGTCGATTTTCAGAGAGCATGACTCATATATTTTTGTAACAGTAGAAAGTACTGATTTGAAAAGCAAAAAGGCTCGGGTTGACTTCCGGTTAAACTCTGGTAACACTTCCGCTGACAGACGCAACTGTGGTTGCTTTAGCTGATGGTGTAGGACAAGATTAAACTTTTATGAAATTGTAGTTTGATATTGGATTTATGCTGTCTATTGTTTTCTTGTTAAATACTCCCACAGTTTTTGTGCATATGTAAAGAAACCGTACGGTAAATGATCTGGTACGATAGCATATTATGACGTCATCATTCCTGCTTGAATACGATTCAACATGTACCCACGCTGGTTACTTATCATGTGGCGTTGCCACAACCTTTGCCAAATTCTTGCGTGAAATCTAAAAATACCTTATGAAGCTAAGTATCACTTCAAAGAAATACCTTTCAAAACTGATTTCCCCCCTGACAATCTCTTCCTTATGTAGTAATGGTCAGTATATAAGTCATATGACTGTATTGTCTTTTGTGAACTTGTATCTTATACTGTTGAATAAAATATGTTTTAATCCGTAGGCTGTTAAGCGTGACTCACTGACCTTTTGCAGACATTGTAGATCAAGATCAGACTGCACAGAACGTGCAGCCTGATCTTGGATCTTCACTGTCCGATAAGGATATATTTTCCCCCAAACAATAAAATAGCAACATTTGGGTTTTTACAATCGACCTGAAAGTTTCATGTTAGTTATTTAGCAGGATAAGGGTAAACTAATAATGACGTGCGCTTTTTTTTGCCACACTTACATCTAATTCAGTAATAAAACATTTTTAAAATTTGATATGATTATAAGAATCTAAATAGCCCCCTTTAAAAATGTGCCTTAATTCATTACGTGATATATAGAATTCAGATCAACAGCTGCTCTGAGTCCTACTCGCATTCGTAACAACAGAGACTTAACAATGCGTTTTTCAACGTAAGTAGCTTTAGTGAGAAATTATCTGAGAGAAACTGTTTGATTATAAACAGAATAGATATGACTGTGTGATGAACTATGTGTGGTTGTATACCCGCCAAATTTTTATCATAGTAATACCGATTTTTGCGAATATTTACGTATCAACTCTGTACTGCACTAGTCCGAATGCTGGTAACCAACATTTTCTCCTATACACACAATGATTCCGATCTTTTCAAAACATTTCAAATTGATTGAACAATGTTTATTTTTTCGTCTGCAAATGCTTTCAATTTGAACCAGTCGAAACTACTGTCGTCTGGTATATAAAGAGTTAATTAGCGGGATAGAATAGATGTAGTATGCCAATCACCTCATAAATATACGTTTTTATACAAAAAATCTGACAAAAAGGGGAAATATTTAACAACACTATAGGCAAAAATAGGATTTTTTGCGGACGGTTTAGATCAAGATCAGAGTCTATTTTCACCAACCATTCTTAAGATTATTCTATGTCTTAGATTGAAGAACTCTTAAATTTGAAAGGAACACAACTTGTGATTGGCTAAACCATATGGTTTAGCCAATCATATGGTTTAGCCAATCAGATATTGTGTTACTTTAAAATCTAGAAAATTCTTGAGGATTGTGATTAGACAAAGAATACTTTGAATAATGGTTGGTGAATACGGACCAAGATTGCACCTTGGATATACACCATACATGTAATATTTCTAAATGACACGGTAAATGGGGGCATTCTTCAGTTATTTCCCTTGATACTTCTCCAGTACAACATTTGCATTATCTTCCGCTAGGTGGCAATTTTCAAATACAAACCTCATTCGGCATACCTCGGGTGATGGGAGCCATCATATCCCTCGGCTGTAACTGGTGGATTGATATGCACCAGATCGGTACATACCCGGAAATACGCCGGTTAACCGTTCTGAAAATTGTAAGGCTCCTCTTAAAAAAGAAAACTTGAGTTTCAATTTTTTATCGAAACCTTTCTAACTATATTTCAGTTTAGTTGACAAACAGTTCGTACATTCATTATTTAACGTGGTTTATCAATTTCGATTGAAATTTTTACCGACAGATAAACAGAT
Source organism: Hippopus hippopus (assembly GCA_946811185.2). Classification (NCBI taxonomy): domain Eukaryota; kingdom Metazoa; phylum Mollusca; class Bivalvia; order Cardiida; family Cardiidae; genus Hippopus; species Hippopus hippopus. The sequence goes on from OX328101.1 coordinate 15,405,239, forward strand.
GTGAATAACTTCATCGAGGTTGTTTATGTCGTTGCTAAACGACTGTCAGTGGCGCGCTATATATAGAATCACGTGATTCTCATTTTAAAATGGAAATCTCCTTGATACGGACGAGGTTAGATGTAGGTACGGAATCGGCCGAGTTGTGACGAGTGATACAAACCTGTCTGATCTGGGCTTTCTGGGTACAGAACCGGACTACTTTTCAAAACAGCAACCGTTACTTCGAATTTCAAAATGAAGTACATGTATACACGTTTACTCAATAAAACGCTACTGGTACGATTCATGTAGCCATGGTTAGCTAGCATGTAACCTAGGCACCAGTAATTTATAAACACAGCCCTAATAAGCTTGAGAAACAGCCCCGGTATGAGTCTAGCATGTTAGGGACGTCATTTTTGTTGTTGACCAAAGCCTGTTACACACATCCCGGTTTTCCCCATGTCTGTATATAGAAACTGTATGCAAAGATTTGCATTAAACAATGGTAATTTTTTTAAATTAGTTTTTTTCTGTGTAAAATTATCATATTTCTAGGAAATTCGCTGCGATGGTAGGCTTGATTTTACCACATACTTATTGTTAATAGCCATTTTTTCGATTGCTAGTTTTTAGAGAGTATTTTTATTTACGCACAGCGTAGTAATATTTATCCTGTACAGGATAGTGATGCGTCGTAGCAGACAGGTCAAATCTTCGAAGAATATGACATACGCAGACAACGCTACATTGGTCCTCATAAGAGGATTATTTGGTTTTTATCCTTGATTTTCTTGCACTGCACAGATATTTTTTTTTTTATATAAATCTCAAGTATATCTGGTCAGATTATTCTACAAATCGATAAATACGTATTCTCTGATGATTGAGAATAGAACCTGCTTTAAAATTACATTTGGACATTACATACGATCCAAAATCAAATTATATTTATCGCAACAACCCTAATGGAATCAGTGATGAATACAAAGGAATATCTATAGGTAAAGAGACCAATCTGTTATTTGGTTACCTTCGGTCTTTATCTGGAAAAGGAGATAATTTGACTTACAGGAATGCCTTTCCTTCCCCCCCCCCCCCATTCCTGTGGGAATGAATGAAACACTATGAAAAATCAAAGTACTGAAAGTACTGACAGACTAGCGAATTTGAAATAAGTGGCTATGGTAAAGATAAAACTTGGTTGGTTTATACAAGATTGAAGAAAAATTGTAAATATCGGTTACTGAATCCGTTCCAGTTTCATCGGTTCATTCCGGTTATTAAGTCCAATCTGGTCTTATCCAGATCCAGTTCAATCCATTGACTTTACCCAACGCTTTTGACTACTTACTTCTCAAAGCAAGAAATATCATAAAAACTTCCGTTCGTTAACTTTCAATTTAAAACAGGTTATTTTGTTGAAATGATATCTCCCGCCTAAAAAGACCTCTTTTGATAGAAACATATAAGAGGTATTGTGTTTTGCATGTACACATGGCCTTTTTGTTATTAGTCCATAATGAAATTACCTATTAAGCCCCCTTTTTCCATAACATAGCATTTGATTGGATAAAACAAATAATGATTGTCTGTGGCTTATGATAAACAAGATAAATATAAAGTTTCATACAATTTTGTCCAGTAGTTAAAGAGATATCAGTCTATAATGGAAATATACATCAAGCCCCCTTTTTCGATGACACGGCATCAAATGAAAAAAAGAAAAAATATTATCGGCGGACTATCGTAAGGAATACATTGTATGAAGTTCCATCAATTTTCATCAAGGATTTAAAAGATGTCTGTCCGGACGGAGAAACGGACAGACAATGTAGATGAAGATCAGACTGCACAGATTGTACAGTCTGATCTTGGATCTACACTATCCGATAAGGGGATATTTTTCTCAAAAATATAACTTTGAAATATCAGGTTTTTACCGTCAGCTTGAAAGTTTTATTTAACATTTTTTTAGCAGGTTAAGGATTAAATTGGATTATATAGTTACTCAAAAGCACAAGATGTAATAGTTAACTATTTAACTCTTTAGAAAACGAAAAATTTTACACCCCTCCAAATTCAAAGCTGTTCCAGACCATAAAGTTAAATGTGGCTCAATTGATGAAACCATATTTTATAAGGGCTGAAAACAATATGGGAAAAGGAGAAAATGCTGGTAACCAGCATTTTCTCCTTTTCCCGCATTTTTCTCAAAGGGCTTCTTCCCCACTTTCATGAAAACTCGGGATTGTGTGGTAAAGGGTATATATACAAGACTTAAAATAATAGTTTAACATATCAGTTTCACGTTCACAATGATCTAAATAATGAATGACTGACGGAATGACAAGGGTTCCCTGTCCAGTGAGGGTTTGTGTAGCTGGGATTTGCTACAAGTTACCTGGGGGTATCTATTTTTAGATCCATTCATGATTTTAAGTACTGCTGTGTACAATACAATAACTTTATTCACTCTGTTCCTTTTACAGAAAACAAGAGGTAAATGTACATGGAAAAACAATTTTAATGAGGCACAAAATGTATTTGAACAAACATAGTTCGAGTTCGTAATGTAAAGAAGAGAGAGAGAGAGAGAGAGAGAGAGAGAGAGAGAGAGAGGGGGAAGGGTGTCTAACTATTAATAATAAGTTGCAGAGATGAGTTAATTTACTTTTAAATCAGTTAAAAGGAATTTATGATGATTTTGATAAATTTACACAAATTTACGATTTCAGACCGGTCTGTAGAATTTACAAGACGTTCAAATTTAATGACATTATGTCGCTGTGAATATTTCTTAGAAATTAAGTTTTTTCTTTGATCACTGAATGAGTTACACTCAAAAATATAGTGATACTCGTCACCAAAAGAATTGTTACAGAGATTGCAGATTCGTTCTCTGGTTTCAAGATTTGACCATCTTCCTACTTCAATAGGTAATCTATGATTATTTGTTCTAAATTTTATCATGTATTTCAAAAGTGCAGGAGGAGTTTGAATTAAATATTTTTCCAATCCGAATTTCTTTTTCATCAGTCTGTAAGTATGGCAACTATCATTATTTTCGATTTTACTAAACCAGGAATTGATATAAAGATCCTTTAATTTTTGTCTTATTGTTAATTTTAACCATTTATCATTCGGAAAACTTTGACTATCCCATATATTTATCAAGCCGCATTTGATAAGGATATTTTTGACATGTTTTATCCAATGAAAAAGGGTTATATTTGACACGGTTTCAGAGTTACAAAAATTGTTATAAATGTGTTTGTATATATTTGTTAATAGATAATTATGTTTACGTAAAATGATTTTTGACCAAAACGAGATGAATCTTGTTTCTATATCAATAGATAAAGGATAAACCCCAGTTTCTCCGTAGATGATATGAGTTGGAGTTGACTTTTTTATATTTAGTATGTATTTTAGGAACTTAAGTTGAACTTTTTCTAGAATTTGGTTATTTTCGAAAGCCCAAAGTTCGCACCCGTAAAAAAAGATTAGTTTAACAGTTTTTTCAAATAATTCAATTTGAGTATCGATTGGTAGCGCGGGTCTTTTAATTTTCCGAAGTAAACTGTACATCGCTCGAGTAGCTTGATTTGCAATTTCTTGTTTTGTTTTATAGAAAGAACCGGAGTGGCTAAAAATAATCCCGAGATATTTGTATTCGTTTAAAGTTTCTATTGGCGCCTGGTTGTACGTAAAATTGTAGGTCCCTTGCCTTCCTTTTGAAAAAAAACGAATACTTTTGATTTCATTGTATTGACTGTGAGTTTCCATGTGTTACAGTAATTTTCATATAAGTCTAATGCGTTTTGCAAGTCGTCTGCCGTGCTTCCGAGTAACACCGTGTCATCGGCATATAATCGTACAAACATTTTTAAGAATAAGTTGTAGTCCTCGTTTAATTCATTCGGTATGCTAACACCGTTACATACGCCTGAGTTATTGAAAAAATCATGGAGGTCATTTAAATAGATCGAAAATAAAATGGGGATAAATTTTCGCCTTGCCGTAAGCCATTTAAGCATGGGAAGAGATCTGAGCACGTTTTGCCTACTCGAACACATGATTTTATATCACTGTACATATTTTTGATAAGACGTAAGCGTTTACCATTAATATTTACTAATAATAGTTTGTGCCATAGGCCATCTCTCCAAACTGTGTCGAGCGCCTGTTTTAAATCGACAAACGCACAAAAAAGTTTTTGTTTGGACTTAAACGCTAACTGAATTAAAGAATGTAGTAAGAACATATTGTCTGTAGTTGAAAAACCTTTCCTAAATCCTGATTGGTAATCATGTATTATGTTATTAGATTCGATATATTTATGCAGACGTGTGTTAAGAATACTAGTGAATAGTTTTCCGAGACAGCTTAAAAAAAGTTATCGGTCTATAATTTGAAGGGATTGTGGGATCGCCTTTGTTTTTTTATAAACTTGGTGTATAATACCAGAGGACCACGATTTTGGGAAAATACCTTTATCTAAAATTAGATTGAATAATTTGTAGTAGACATGTTTGAGAGACATGTAACTGTACTTGATGTGTTCGTTAAGTATTTTATCGATACCGCACGCTTTATTATTTTTCAGATTTTTCAAAGCATTTCAGTTTCGTTGTATGTTATTTCACAATTTAATTCATTTTCAGAATTCTCATCATTTATGTTTAAATTTGGCATACTGTCTCCAATTTGTGACGATGAATTCATATCTTTGAAATAATCGTCTAAGTCTATAATACTACGCTTTATATCGCTTTGAGGACTTACGGGATTCAATATCTTCCAAAACTTTCGGGGGTTAGAATTTTTTGTCTTTTTTAATTTCATTGGCTATTTTTTCTCTATCAATTCTAGAACATTTTGATAGCGTATACATGTATTTATAATTTTTACTGCATTGTTTAAGATTTGACTTATTTATTTCACTTTTGCGTAATTCATAATTCAATTTCGCTCTTTGAAATTGTTTCCTTGCTTTTTTACAATCGCCTTTGAACCAACTGGGTAATGGATTAATTGTTGGATTGTTTTTATGTAATGTGCAATAATGAATAGGAGATTTAACTGTTGTTGTGCCAAAGTTTTTTTCTGCAGTTTCCATGAATAAACTACCTATACTTTCAACGACAGAATCTATGTCTTTTTGATAATCTGTACTTTCATCTGTTATCCTAGAAATCTCATCTAGAATTTTGTTTACAAGGGCACTGTTTATATTTTTATCGAATTCGTCTTTTTTAAAATGAGTCCGTGTTTTTATGTCAATATTCTCTGTTTGTGCGCAAGTGCATGTCGCTTTCGTGCGAAAAGTAGTACATAATGATAAAGGACAGTGAACATCAGATAAAAGAGGACAAAATTCCCTCACAGAGAGACAATCAATAAAACGAAAAAGACTAGAACTACATAAAAAATAATCAATAGTACTGACGTTTCTTGATGTTACCGTCTAGGTCACCTCTAGTTCTACCATTCACAATGAATAAATTATTTTCCAGAGCAAAGTCAATCAATTTATAACCGAGGTTATTCATTGATTGATCACAGTTTTTGTGGTATTTGTCGAAGACAATATCACTATGAGTTCAATATTGAATTTTGAAGACCATGTATCGTATTTTGTGCAAAGCCGAAGGAAATAAACCCAATTAAACTCAATTTTTCTCAAATGAGTTTTTCGGTAGCACTCAGATATCTAATTGGAAATGGCAAGTTAAAATACACCGGGTGAGGCCATCGATCGTGGAAATACTAATTTTTGATTGAAAATAGCTTCACTCGCTCATAGCCTTCTATTGGCGCAATGATACAAAATTTGTCTACCGATCGCTTGGTCCTGGGCTTTTTCGTTCCAAAACCAGTTCGTCCTATGGCTTGTTCATCCCATGATTGCGCGCTACTCCATTTGATTGGGAATTAATATTTATAGATTGAAATAATTGGTTGTTATGTTGGGAATTAGATGTTAACAGCCAAAGATATTTCAAAATCATAGTTTTGAGGTACAAACTTAATTTCATTCGATATATTCACATGGTTTCTCTCCCTATCCATCATGCATCCTACTGTCAAGGGACGTTACTCCTGCCTCCTCCTAATGATCAAAGGGAGACCACCAATACACAAATAATCCTAACTTTGTTATGAGTACTCTCCATTCAACCAAAAAGGTGTTCATTTGCTTAGTAGGTTGACTTTCAAGCCAATATTTGAATAATATTTCTCTTTTTCTTTCAAATTATTAATTCCACACAATGGGTTCCTTGACAAATACCACTTCAGCGTTCTCAACGCTTTGATTTCTATTTACGTTCACATTTGTGTTTTCAAATGATAAAATTTCTTGTTTATATTCCTCAATAAATTCTTCCGAATTCATTGATTGGAGAATACATTCATTTACGGCGATATAATCAGCCTTTTTCTTTGTGCGTGAGTTAAAGTCACCAAACAGTAAATAATGTGAATATCTATCATCGAAAGAATCAATTTCTTCCTTAATTTCTGAGTAGGGATCATTGACAGAGTATGCCGAGTTCACTGGAGGTACGTAAAGTACACCACACAGAATATCACCTATCTCCGTCAATTTATTAGATAATGTAAACCAAAGTGTATGTTTGCTTTTAATGTTCAGTATACTAATATGTGCAGCAATACTATTTTTAACCAATAACCCTATGCCACCCGATTTTCTGTTTGTATGGGCACGTCTATTAATACTGTAGAAAGTATAATCTTTAATGCAAAAATAATCGGTGTCGTCCATTCCGTCCATTTTTATTTCTTGCAGTCCAATAATGTCATAGTTCTTAATTGTTTCTAAAAACTCGGGGTGTTTTGTTTGCTTAATAAGCCACAGACATTTAAAGTTAAAATGGTCAAGCGTTTCGAGCCGTCCGTTTGCGGTACCCGTGCAGATGACGAAGCGTTACTACCTTTATCACGTGAGCTATTGCGATCTAAAGGATCAGACTGATTATTTAAAGTACCGCTAGCTCGAGATTTCGAACTGTCACGTTGTTTCCCTTGCTTTATTAGACTTTCCCGCACATTCCTAATCATAGATCGGACCTCCTGCATCGTTTGAGCACGTGCCATCTATAACAATAGGGTTTCCTATCGGGTTCAATACTGAGTGCACTTGCCCTAGCACATTCGAGACGATTACTCTTTGCTCATCGTAGATGTTCGATGATTCAGAAGTTTTGTACTTTTTTAAATTTTCTTCTTCCAATGGCGATCTGGCCTTATTCTTATGTCCTTGCGATGATTTTTGTGGTGTTTTTCTAATGACATCCTGTTCTGCAAGACTCTGGAAACGGTTTGACAATGGCACTGGTGGATCAAATTCCTTGCTTCTGCGATGAGTATTCGATTGAGGTCGAGGGTCACGAGAGCGATATTCACTCATAGGTATACCCGGGTTGTTGGTTTTTTCCTCTGTGTACCTTTAATAAATAGTTTGTCACGGATTAGCACTACTTTATTTTCTTCATTTGCCTTGAATTTTCTCATAACTGGATAAAGGGTTTTCCGTTTTCTTTCGATTTCGTAAGAGAATTGTTCCCGCACTGTATAACCATTTTTCTCTCTATTTAGATTGAATGATGCCTTTCTTACGTATTCTCTGTCGGTATATCTTTCAAATTTTGCGACTATTGGCCTAGTATTCGGTTTATTCCAGCTTCCTCTTCTCGCGCCTGGCCTATGAACTCTATCAAAGATTATTTGATCTATTGATTTTGGTGAGTTTTGTAGAATTTGATTTTTCAAAAAGTTTCTCAGTTCTGTTTCTGTGTTTTCACCTTGTTTCTCTTCTATCCCAAAGAACAATAAGTTTTCTTGCATTGAACGAGTTTCAATTCAAGTATTTCGTTCTGCAGCTTTTCGTAATTTTGGTTCATAGTTTTCAGGTTTTGGTCTAAGTTTTGGTTTATTAATTTCAGCTCAGTAATCTCCTTTTCAGTTCGCTCCCTGGACTCTATATATGCGTCGAACATGGAGCTCATCTCTTGGCATGATGTTTCAAACTCGCTCACTTGGGATGAAATTCTCTCATTTTCTTTTTTCAGTTTGTTTACGTCTGTTTGTACTTTTTCTACAATATTTTCAATTTTTGACAATTTTGATACGTTGTTTTCTATTTCTGTGAGCCTTGTGAGTACATTTGTTTTAGTTACTTGTGTTTGTCTAAGTTCTTGCTGAATTTGTTGTAGAACTCCATATATCCCGCCATTTTGCATATCGGAGTGGGACATTATGTTTGTATTGTTCACGGCTCCTGTGTATAACGGGTTGATCATGGGGTATGACTGGTGAATACATTGTCCTGTACTATCAATTGTGGGTGGGGATGGAGCTGGGGATGCAGATGCAATGTTCGTAGTCAGGGTTTTAGGGTTTTGGCTTACTTGCAAGTTGGAATCTGTATTAATCTGTCCCTTTGAGTTCTCCTGAATAGTGTTTGTTAGCAGTCCACTCCGGTCTGACCCCTCTTCAGCAAGTCCCGGAGGCTTTGTCGTATATTTTCCCGCCATACTTGTTCCTTTGTCTGCTCCTTTGTTGTGTTTTTTCCGGTCATTTCACCTTTTCACTATATTTTTCACTTACAGAAAACGTTTTCTAATGTACCGATGACTTAATCCTGTTTTTATATCTATTCCCGAATAAAATCACGATATATCAAGTAAGAAAATTGCTGAATGATTACTATTTTCCGAGAGCACATAAAAAGTACGTCCATATTGGTAGCCTCGTTTTCACTCCTTTAACATATCAGTTTCACTTTCACAATGACCTAAATAATGAATGACTGAAGGAATGACAAGGGTTCCCTGTCCAGTGAGGGTTTGTGTAGCTGGGATTTGCTACAAGTTACCTGGGGGTATCTATTTTTAGATCCATTCATAATTTTAAGTACTTCTGTGTAGGAATCAGTGATACGAGCCTTATTTGCATAGGTCACTTATTTTACATATAAGCAAACATCATGTACCTTATCAATGACATCTTGTACAGTCTATTACATTGATAGTAGACATGTTCAAATCGGGATGGTAGAGATTCTGTGCTTTTTGTCAAAATTGTCATATGACAAAATTGAGATTCCTAACAGTAATAAATTATTATATTATATTTCATGTATCTATTTTTAGAAATGTTATGGGTAAAGAAATGTCGTAATTTAAGCTGGGGGGAATTATTTCCCCGTCACAGTGAATATTTTCCTCCTGCCGAAAATCTGGAACTACTTTTTTAAGTTTTTTAAGTTTTTAAGTTTTAAAAGTGGCATTCGTTGACAAAATAATCAGAGGAAATATAATATACAGGGTGTCCAAAAAGTCGTGCACCATCCTGAAAACACATTCATTGTTACAGATGCTCAAATTGAGCACTATTTTCACAACATCCCACCGGATACCCTACGGAATGTTCAAAACAGCTTTTTGCGGAGAGTACAGCGTTGTATTACTGAAAATGGTGCTCAATTTGAGCATCTGTAACAATGAATGTGTTATCAGGATGGTGCACGACCTTTTGGACACCCTGTATAATTTATTTCATCAGCTTGTGGTTAATATGGGGAAGTATTTGCCTCAAAAGGGAAAGGTCCGCGAAAATAACTCGTGCCTTACGGCACTCGTTATTTTCGCATACCTTTCCCTTTTTCGGCAAATATTTCCCCATATTAACCACAAGCTGATGAAATAAACTCTATTTCTTTGAGGCAGTATTTGGCAACTGTGGGGTTTTTTGTTTAGATTGAGTCTGGGTCAATCTGGATGCCTATAGACTAGCTTCGCTAGTCTAAAAAAACAATCTCTTGTTCAATATTTCGGCTATTGCTCTTTATAAGAGTTTCGAAACACTTTTTCCTCTAGAACTCTTAAAAAGCGGTTGGTTTCGAAACTCTTGAAAAAGGCAATAGCCGAAATACTGAACAATACAGATTTTTTTTTTTTTTTTGTGAATACTTTTTACTTTCAGTGAATTTATTTTCAGTCGATGAAATGGTTTTGAAAAATCTTTTTAGTCCGATAGCTCAGCAGTAACGCACTGTGCCTTACAATCCACAGTGGTCGTAGGTTCGACTTTTAGTCCGAGTTCTAATGCTTTACCTGTGATATAGCCTGTGTTCTTACTAGTTCAAGATAGTTCGCAAACAAAATACTCTGACAAAATTTTAGTACGAATGTGATACCGCTTGTGGTAACAAGGAAGTTTTGAATGATTGTGTCATGTAACATATTTGTAGTTTTTTAACAAACGGCTAACCCTTACACTCGTATCCTAATCGTCTAACGGACCGAAGATAAATGTTCTTATTGAATTATCATGACAGCTTGGGCAAAACTGTGGTCTCTTTAGGAATGACATGGTTTTTTCTAAGTTTTGACCTATTGAACTAGTTTATGTCCCACTCCCTGACAGATAAGTATGTAATAGTGTATGAGATATACATATCACCCAGACAATGATGCTGACAAATTTTAATGAGGATTGGGCAAAATGTGGCCTCTTAAGTGATGACAATGATTCCCTATGATTTGACGCTGGGGTTAAGTGCTCGACCCAAGGGTTCCCTGGCTTAAAAAAATGAACAATATGTGCTAGATACAGGGCTGACTATGTCGAATAATTGCGTAGGCAAGAACTGACCAACAAAAGTTCTTTTCTGACACTAATGGTAGGATTAAGAAATAATCTTCTTTCTATCCTGGTCAATATCGTTCAGTAAATAAACTACAAGGGCGATAGCTCGAGTGGTTTATATATTGTACCTCATAACTCACTACCGTGGTTTATTAAACGATAAACCACGATAGAAAGAATGTTATTTCGATTCTAACATGACCGACTCTTAATCAAAGGAAACAAGTTCATATGTAGTAAACAAAGCGGATGCGGATTAATTCCCTTGAATTACCCATGGCTGTTCCAGAAACTAACCAAAACGAAACCCCCTTGCCAGTCGGTAATTATCAAAAAATAAAGAAATTTGATAAAGCCTTAAGCACCAAACGCAACAAAAATGCCCCGTTTTACTGTTCAATTTTCTCCCTTTCAAACAACATAGAAGAATGAATGTATCGTCAAGCATTAGAGTCGCAAGCGCTTTAAAAAATACTGATATTAACTCCCCACCCTTACCCATCCCATGTCCAACACCGGCCAATTTTGTTGTTAATCTTCAACATGGAAAGACACTTGATTTAAAGATGTTTAACAGTATCATCATTGTCAATTTTTTATCAAAAACAGTAAATATCGGTAAATCCCTGAGTTTTTTCCGTCCACCTTGGTCGTGTAGCGGATGATTTGTTTACGTCAAGTGACTTTCAATAACATAATATCCAAGGGCGGAGACATGGAAGCGCAATGGGCGATTTGTAAACTGTAGAATGACTTCGTTTTTGCTACGCTCGCTCTGCATTGTGTTTATAGGACCGAATTCACGTGTCATGTTAGAATTTCATTTAGTTATCAAATGGGTTCAAGACCTAATTCTTAATTCAAGAGAATCGGTTCTAAAAATGTGAACCCGGATGGATGGATGGATGAATGCATGGATGGATGGAGGGAAAGAGGGAGGGAGAGAGGGAAGGGGGGGTAGGGAAGGAAGCACGGAGGGAGGCAGGGATGGACCGACCGACAGGCCGACAGACAGACAGACAGACAGGCAGGCAGGTCTCTGATAGAACAGAAAAGTTTTCTTTCACGACGCCGTGGGAACTCCAATTACACGTGTAATTACGCTCATATGCTCTTCTTTATCTCATTAAATACTCCTTTTTTTATGCATGTGTGGGCCGACTGGTATGGAAACAGGTGATTTACTGAATTACCTGGTGATCTGGGAAAAAGTTAAGCATTCCAGAAAAACTGCTAATTACTCTTGTAGAAGAAAAAAATAGAACAAGGGTAAACGGTAATTAGAGCGCAATCCGGTTCTGCTAACTTCCTATAGATGGTCGACTAGCACCACCATTCTTAGGAGCCTGAGCTAGGCACATCTTCATGGGTTTTTGCAGACAGTGCAGACCAAGATCATACTGCACAGAACGTGCAGTCTGATCTTTGATTTGCACTGTGCGATACGGGGTTTGAATAATTCTGGTGAATGGAACGTTTGAAATCGCATAATTTTCGGTTTTAACTCTTTGGTGGAAAATTCCATTTAGTTAAGACGGTAAAGTTAAAGGATTTGCTCAGTTTCAATTTTAGGTTTGAAATCAGTTGAGCAATTTGTCTTTTTGTCACGATGTTTTGATAAGTGACCTGCCAGATAAATGAGTCATATGAAGATTACTAAATGATTATACATGTATATCATGTCGAAGTTGTTTATCTTATTTTGTCAATAAAAATCGTACTTTTTGTCAATAAAATTTTCTGTATTCTGTAATCATACTGATTGGCCAGTTCAAGTCATCATGTACGTAGGAAAGGGGAGAGGGGCACCCCTTAAATACTTTGATGGGGCCGTGGGAGTTTCAGGCCAGATGGCATATAGCCCTCGCCTACTCCCCAATTTGAACTATTTTTTATTTCTTCCTATTTTTACTTCCACCGCAAAACACCCCTTTCCTCATGTTAACTCTTTCACTGCCAATGTCACCTTGGACAGCTTTTGCGGACAGCGTAGATCAAGATCAGACTGCACAAAACGTGCAGTCTGATCTTGGTTCTACACCGTCCGCTATCTGGTGCTAATTTTCAACCAAAAAACAGGTTCAATTGAAACAAAAAAGATACTTGTAGACCTCGAGAAAAGTCGGCTCCATATAGCTGGCAGCAAAAGAGTTAAAGAGATACTTAAAATGCATTCAGCAGTCAGTACTCGGTAGCGCACAGTACTTTAGACCAGGAGGTCGCCGACTTAAATCCCCAGTAGGTTTTTTTTACCAAGTTCACTGAGTCGGTAAAGTTTTATGTTGTAAGCAAGAAATAATTTCTGTAGGATTGATCAATGTATTTAAAAAAAAATCGTCAAAGAAACAAAATGATGACAATAAGACGAACGGACAAAAGAGACGATCAAAAAGCAACATTCTCTCAATCTTCAACCTCTGGGGCATAAACTGACTGATTTCCGTTTATTATCGTCGCCGTCGGTTCCCAAAATGGGTGACGCCCGTAGAAGGCTGTTAGTTATGTTACGAGGATAGTGCAAGATGCAGGATGAAATCCATCTGAAGTTACTTTCACCTGGTCCTTTAACGTGTACGGTGTATCGCCAAACGGGACATCGTCTCAACGTCTCAACCGAAAAACTTTTAGTAATATTAACTGGCCAGCCGTGGGAATCGAACCCACATCCTTCAGTGGCCCGTAATTTATCGGTTACAAGCCTCACGCTCTACCATTTGAGGTGAACGGACTGGTCTATGGAGTATGGAATGTTGTCTGTGGGGTATTTATATGTTAGAATAGCCAATTAGTGGAGAGATTATATCAGTCAGATTGCCGCAGTACTTTTACATAGAGCACTGACCGCTTAACTTTGTTCACTGTCATGTTCAATCAAAAAAGGATAGGTCGTCATGAGTCAAGCTCATGGAAAAAATAGTTAAATGCATCTGCAAAATGTATCGACCCATGTCACCCTGCGCAATCCGCGCAGGCTGACATGTGTCCAAACATTTTGCCATTCGTAAATTTTCTGAATGTACACGGACCATTTTACCTCATGCCTCTGTCAATTATCAAAATGGATTTTATGAACTCATAATCATGTGATGAACGGCTCGGTATAATGCGTGACTGTGATGTATTAAATCCCCTTTTTGCAGAACGCCCCGTTCATACAATATTAACACGAACATTGATTGTAGTCTCATTTCTTTCTACAACAAATCTACAGCAGACAGTATTTACACCCTAGCAAAGTATGGTAAATTCCAGTTTACGCCCTGCCGAGCCCCGGTAGCTCAGTCGGTAACGTACAGGGCTTTAAACAATGGGATCGCTGGTTTCAATCCAGAGCTCGGCCGGTTTCTGTCCGAGGATTGGCAGTAGTCAATGCGACAAGATTCATTGCTTGCCTCCCCTCCCCCCCCCCCCCCCTCCTCGGCCCCCGCCGATCATGGTTTAGACGATGGTTATGTGGGAAAGCAATCAGTGGCTTGGGAAGAATATAGTGCGAATTGCTAGTAAAAGAAACTTAATGAAAGCATAGATAGTTGTCTAGCCGTCCCATGTACATGTAACTGAAATAATGATGAAATAGGTATTAAACGCCATATAAACAGATGAATTTAAGAACTAATACACACCTCGATTTTGAACTTGTGATCTATTCTTTTTATTGTCAGGGGTCCTGCGTGGCTCAGTGGCAAAGTGTAGGACTCGTAACCTGAAGGGTCCGGGTTTGAGCCTAACTGGAAGCACTGGGCTTTTCGTGGGAGTGTCCTTGGGCAAAACACTTCGTAGCTCTAGCCTAGTACTGGTGAAACCAGGGCGTACGTGAATAATTATGTCAGTTGTCGCCGTGATATGACCGAAATAATGTTGAAAGCGGCATAAAACACCAATCAATCAACCAATCAATCAATCAATCAATCTTTTTACTTTCAGCCCTGACGGTCCGTTTTATCACGAAAAGGTTTATAGGAGAATATGATCAAAGTGCAGAGAACAAGTATAAATATTCCACAATTGTCGACGGTGAACAGATGGCGTTTGAACTGCTGGATACGAGGAGTATGGTAGGTTCCCAGCCTGTGTAACCCATGCACCGTATTCACGAACTATCCCAAATTCAATTGAGCCATGCTCTGTGAAAATAAGGCAAAAGGATTAATGCATCTGCAAAACGTTTCGACCCAGGTCAGACTGCGCGGACTGGGCAGGCTGACCTCGGTCGATACTTTTTGCTTTTGGTAAATTTTCCGCATGTCAAAGGACCATTGTGCATCAAGGTTCAGTCGGTTATTAAATAAAATTGATTTTATAGATCCATAACTGTGATGACTTGCTTTGTATAATGCATCACGGAGATGTATAAATCCTCCTAGTTACCAGCATTTTCTACTTCTTTTCACAATGTTTTCAAATGCATTCTTTCTCAAGGTCATTAAAGCCCGGGACTGTTTAGCAACGGGTAAAAAGCAGATATTGAGTTAGAACTCACTGTTCCTTACCTCTAGTGCTGCATATCACAAATGTGCTTTCATCTGTTGAAACTTCACTGCATTAAGCCTGCCAATAAAAAGAATTTGATAATCGAAAAGAAGTGCTTGCTTTCTCTTTTTTCCCTATAGCGCCTCAAAACAAGAGAAACGTGTAGATTCAAGATCAGATTGCATGCTCTGTGTAGTCTGTACTTTATTAATACTGTAAGCAAACGCACCTTGAGTCGTATGACTTCAAAATTCAAATCCAGTTCTAAAATGTAAAACTAGCCATCTGACCGGCAAAAAGGAAACATCTCAGCAAACCTGTTTGCTCTTCTTGGAAATGATAATTGGGATACCTTTAGTATAGAAAGAAAATGCAAGTCTTGATATTTCCAATAAGATAATCCTGGGTCAATTATTCCTCTCTGGTATCTAAATTTCGTACGCCTGACAAACTTTGGCCTTATTGACTACCTTCAGACCTGTACATTCGTTGAGTTCTCTATTCGCGAGCAGAATATTTCGTTGACATTAAATTCTTTTTGTTTTAGAACGAGGACTGTGGTGCACGTGAAGATGTCTTGAAATGGGCGGACGGGTATGTGCTCGTTTATTCCGTCGTCAGCAAAAAGTCGTTCGACTTGCTGGCGGAGATACAGAGACGGGTCGAGGAATTTAGAAAAGGAGCCAGTGTTCCGATTGTTGTACTTGGCAACAAAGCTGATCTTGCTCATATGCGACAAGTAACTCAAGACGAAGGTTCGTTTATTTGTTCTGCGTTTTTTTGTTTAGGGGTTAACCCTATTTTCATGAAAAATGGGTATAACACAGCGACAGTAGTAAAGGGTAGTCACTTGGGGCACAAATAGGCCATGTGCCCCATGTGACTACCTTTTAGTGCCCCATTCTGCTACCCTGACAGTAAATGGGGCGCCGGGGTAGCAGAATGGGGCAAACCGGAAGTCGATTTTTGTAAAACCGGAAGTGAATTTTAGTAAATGGAGTTATCTCCCCTGATTCTATCCTGAAAGGGGGAAAATGGGCGTGGCTTAGGAAAGTCACGTGACGTTACCATGACAACACGTGACGTCACTTCCGGTTGACGTGGACTTCCGGTATCTATTCTCCTTACCCTGAGAGGGGAAAGATGGGTATGGCTTAGGAAAGTCATGTGACGTCATGGTTACAGGGCAAAGACCATTTCCGGTTGATCTTAGACTGCACATGTTGCAGAGATTGGACAGTCCTATCTGACTTACCCTGAGTGCCCCATTTTGCTTACCCTGAGTGGGGTTGTACTGACTGAAAGTCTTGAAAATTGACAATTTGAAAGATCACTCTTTCCTGTGGAATGGTAGCCCTGAAAAGGGCTGTTTGTGGAGATTGTGTTTTTTAGGCACAAACTCCAACTTTTCTGCAGGCTGGACAGCTGCTTGCTGTCCGCCTCTTTAGTCTCCTCAATTCCGTCTCGTTCAGGTTAAAGTGTAGAGAAAATGGTGGTTCGTCATCGTCATCCCAACATTCCGTTACTTGAATGACGACCTTCTTCTCGTTGACTGGTGGCAGTGGTGTCGGCTTCAGGCCTACCCCACCATCAAGAAAGAGCAATCTTTCTTCAAAGAGTGGGCATCTATTTTCGTCTTTTTTCCACTCTGTTGGTGTGATGACGAGCCCCACCTTGTAGTTTACTAGTGGGTGTAGTGGTGGTCTTTCTTCCTCAGCCATCAACTGATTGAGCTGGTTGTTAACCCTCTCTAATTTTAATGAGAGGGTGGATACCGCTCTCATTAAGTTTTGAACTGACTTCCGAAGATCTTCCATCGTTCAATTGAATAGTGAAAAAATCGTCGGCTTTTATAAGCTGGTGGGAGGATTGAACTACTTTGGTTCAGAATTAACGGTGACCAATCAAAATGTGTAATAATATAACGAACGAATCGATTGGACACCGTTAATTCTATATCAAAGTAGGTCAATCCTCTCGTCAGAACTAGGATTGACCTACTTTGCCTCAGAATTAAGAGCGCGTTCCCGGGCGAAAGCACCCTCGATGAAGAGGGGACTTAAATGCTATATGTTATTAAGTGTAACTCTTTAGAGGTAGAAATGCCAAAATTTGAAAAGAATAATCTTTTAGAATTAACGTTTTTTGACCAATCAAAAGCTTCGTTGGTTTAATGTTGACCAATCAGAAGCTTCGTTATATTTCTTTGTGTGCGTAAAAACTAGAAGGAGAAGATTCGTGTTATGCACAGGAGTTTGGACTTAGTCTTTTTTTTTTGATATGGAATACAGTGTGAATTTAATGTCCAACTGTCTCAGGACAAGAGGGTTGGGAATAGACTTTTTTTGTCTGGTTAGAGTAAAAAATTTGCAGTGGGACTGTGGACTTAGGCTTTTTTGAGTATAACTCTTAGAGTATAACTCATTGACTGAAAGTCTTTTGACTGAAAATTGACAATTTTAAAAGAAAGATCTTTTCGTGGTGTTGGGTTAGCCCTGAAAAGGGCTGTTTTCTGTGTTGGAATGTTTTTTTCGCCTTTACTAACAGCTTTTCTTTGGTTTTTTCGGGATCTTGAAATCATCGAAGTCATCAATCTTTTTTCCGTATTTGCCCTGTCCTGTCATTGTCGTGATTGCCCAGTTGTTGAGAACTCCTTGCTTTTTGTGAAGTTCCCCATTGCTTTCCTCTGATTTTCTTTTTGTTGCTCTTCGCTGTTTTTACTTTGGCTGTTGTTTTTCTTTCTTTACAACCGTTACGATTGACTCTACTAGTTTATGAAGACTGGTTTTATCAAAGTCAAACTCCATCGGGATTTTCACCGGAATCTGCACAGGAACAGGTGAAAAACGAATACTCTGTTGACATAATGTCTCAATGTTTCTGCTCAGCTGTTCAGTGTTTGTGTTTAAAGTCTTTATCTCCTCCAAATGCTTGTTGAAAGTCTTCAGTTCTTCTAAAAGCTGAGTCAATACAGAATCTTGTTTTGAATTCAGCTGTCTTACTTCTTCAAAAATGTCGTCCAATATGGTCTTTGGGTTGATGAGTGTTGTATTTATCGCAGTCGTTGGGTTGACGAGTGTTGAATTCATCGCTGTCGATGGGTTGATGAGTGTTGAATTCATTGCTGATGATAAAATATCTCCAGTGTTTTCTTTTGGTAGGAATTCGTCTATGTCGAAACCGTCCAAGTCGAATCCATTTAAGTTGAAATCCATTTTTTCCGTTAGCGTTTTGTTCGAGAGCTGAGAGTCGAATAATTTATTATTTAGAAAAATATCGTCGGCTTTTATAAGCTGGTGGGAGGATTGACCTACTTTGGTTCAGAATTAACGTTGACCAATCAAAATGTGTAATGATATAACGAACGAATCGATTGGACAACATTAATTCTATGTCAAAGTAGGTCAATCCTTTCGTCAGAACTAGGATTGACCTACTTCGATTCAGAACTAAGAGCGCGTTCCCGGGCGAAAGCACCCTCGATGAAGCGGGGTTTAAACGCTATGTGTTATTAAGTGTAACTCATAGAGGTAGAAATGCTAAAAATTTGAAAAGAATAATCTTTCAGAATTAACGTTTTTTGACCAATCAGAAGCTTCGTTGGTTTAATATTGCCCAATCAGAAGCTTCGTTATATTTCTTTCTTTGTGTGAGTAAAAACTAGAAGGAAAAGATTCGTGTTATGCACAGAAATTTGGACTTAGTCTTTTTTTGATATGGAATACAGTGTGATTTTGAAAGAGAAAACTAGGTCTGTATTGGACTTAGACTTTTTTGAGTATAGCTCCTTGACTGGAAGTCTTTTGACTGAAAATTGACAATTCGAAAGATCACTCTTTCTTGCTGAATGGTAGCCCTGAAAAGGGCTGTTTTGAGTCTTGTTGTCTGGCAAGGCTATTCATCGACTGTATAAACTACAGGTCTGATCTCTCGCCAGCAATATTCGCACCAAACCCCTGGGTCATCGTCTTCATCATAAAATCCCTCATCAGGATTTGGACAGTTGTGCTTTTGTCCAAGATACTGTAGGGGAAATGTACATTTCCCACACTCTATGTCGCATGCTTGAGCACACAAAAAGCAAATAAGTATCTGAACCATAGTGGAACGAATATGATTTGATGTATAAAACATTGACTTTTTATAGTTTTGCTGGATGGATTGACCTACTTTTGACTCAGAATTAACGTTGTCCAATCAAAAAGCTCGTTATATCTTTAGTTTTATTGGAGAGATGGCTTTTTCTTACTCAAAACTTACTGTTGGACTTAGTCAGAGGAACGATTTTGTTCTTTGGGGGAAAGATTTAGCTAGAGAGTTGATGCAAAGGACCTCTTTTTTGACTGTAACTCTTAGAGTGTAACTGATTGAGAAATTGACAAATTTGAAGAAAGATCACTCTTTCTTGGTGTTGGGTAGCCCTGAAAAGGGCTGTTTTTAAAAGAAATCAACTCAAAAAATATTCAGAGTTGGACCTATTCGTCGAAAAACTCCCGGTCAAGTTCATCCATCTGTTCACGCTTACAGCGGGTATAGTCTCTGTACATATCGAGTGTTTCTTCAATAACCCATAATTTTATCCCAAAGTAACAGCAGTACAATCTGTTATTTGTACGTTCTGACATCTTGTATGCTTTCTCTACCACATCTTGACGATGTTCTAGCAAGTCGATCTGTTTGTAGGCTTCCATAAATTCTCGTTTGGCAACATTCATTTTGCGTTGTATCTTGCGTTCACTCGAAGTCAGTTTTCTTGTAAACATGATGATTCGAATTGGTTATCTAGTTGATAATAATTTTTTACAATTGAGTCCGGACTTTATATATTCTTGCATAGGGATTGACCTACTTTGACTTAGAATTAACGTTAACCAATCAAAATGTGTAATGATATAACGAACGAATCGATTGGACAAGGTTAATTCTAAGTCAAAGTAGGTCAATCCTCTCGTCAGAACTAGGATTGACCTACTTTAACTCAGAATTAAGAGCGCGTTCCCGGACGAAAGCACCCTCGATAAAGCGGGGTTAAACGCTATGTGTTATTAAGTGTAACTCATAGAGGTAGAAATGCCAAAAATAGGCTTTTTTGAGTGTATCTCTTTGACTGAAAGTCTTTTGACTGAAAATTGACAATTCGAAAAGAAAGATCTTTTCGTGGTGTTGGGTAGCCCTGAAAAGGGCTGTTTTGAAGAAAATCAAGTTGAATAATTATTCAGAATCAGACGAATCGTTGAACAGCTCTCGGTGAAGTTCGATAATCTGATCAGCTTTGGAAAAGGCATATTCATAAAACATTTCAAGTGTCCCTTCAATAACTGTAAGCTTCATTCGAAGGTTATAGCGGAACGCTCTGTTGTTTGTACGTTCTGCCATCTTGTACCGTTTCTTCACCTGGTCTAAACGTTGCTCCAGCAAGACGATCTGATTAAAGGCTTTTCTAAAACGTCGTTTAGCATCATTTAAAGTGAAACGTTTGTCAAGAGTTCTTATTCTTGAAGGCATGTTGATGATTTGGTTATCTACTTGATAATAATTTTTTACAATTGAGTCCGGACTTTATATATTCTTGCATAGGGATTGACCTACTTTGACTTAGAATTAACGTTAACCAATCAAAATGTGTAATGATATAACGAACGATTCAACTGGGTAACGTTAATTCTATACCAAAGTAGGTCAATCCTCCCATCAGAACTAGTTTTGATTCAGAATTAACGTTTTTTTGACCAATCAGAAGGTTCGTTGCTTTAACGTTGCCCAATCAGAACGTTCGTTACATTTTTTTTTTATCCAAAAAAACAATTGATAAATCTGAAATGATAGAAGAGAGGATTTACGCTTTTGACTTTTTTTGGTATGGAATACAGTGTGATTTTTTGATACCCACACTGTCTCTGCTCAAAAAGGGTTGGGAATAGATTTTTTTGTCTGGTTAGAGCAAAAATTGCAGTGGCTGTGGCCTTAGGCTTTTTTTGGAGTATAACTCTTAGAGTGTAACTCTTTGACTGAAAGTCTTTTGACTGCAAATTGACAAATTTGAAAAGAAAGATCTTTTCGTGGTGTTGGTTAGCCCTGAAAAGGGCTGTTTTTCGAGTATTCATCTACCAAGACTACTGCTCTTCTAAACGATTTACTGGGATGATTTCACATCCACAGTATTCACAGCATACTGCCGAGCTTTCATCATAGTCATAGAATCCCTCATCAGGATCAAGACAGTTATGCTTCTGGCCAAGGTAGTCCAGAATAGTAAAGCATTTTCCGCATTCTATATAGCATCTGCTACCGCACATCGGACAGAGAAGTATCTCTACCATGATGGAACGATAATGATTTGATGTATAAAACATTGGAATTTTATAGCTTGCAGGGTGGATTGACCTACTTCGACATAGAATTAACGTCGCCCCAATCGAATCGTTCGTTATATCATTACACATTTTGATTGGATAACGTTAATTCTGAGATTGGTCAACGTTAATTCTGAGCCAAAGTAAGTCAATCCTCCCGTCAACGTATAAAAACGAACTTTTTTTATGATCGGATTATTTTTCATTTCACAATGAAAGACAATAAAAATTTTAGCAAGTGTTTTGGAAGGAGAAAGGGCGAAATGATGAAGAGAGAGATGGAGGAGAAGCTAGATCGGGAGAAAAGAGAAAAAGAAGCAAGAAGAGAAGAGGCAGCGAAGTTGAAAACTCTCTGCGAGTTTTTAAAGAGGCAAGGGCTTGAGTTTTCGCCCGACTTCATGTCACTGGTATGGAATTAATTTTAACCATCCAGTGAATGGAGAAAAAACAGCCCTTCTCAGGGCTACCATTCCCCAAGAAAGAGCTTTTCTTTCGAATTGTCAATTTTTTCTCTCAAAAGACTTACAGTCGAAAGACTTACACTCAAAAGACTTACAGTCAGAAGAAAAAAAGTCAAGCCCAGAATTATTTCATTTGTTTTTATTCAAACAATTTTGTACAATGAAACAAGACATGAACTGTGAAAAAACAATGGAATGAAAAAACAATATCTGTTAAAAACATTGAAAATGAAAAAACAATATCTGTACAAAAAACAATTTAGCATAAAAACATTTCGTACAATATAACATTTCATACAATATAACATTTTACAATGCAAATTCACAATGCAAATTCACAAATGCCCCGAGTTTTCCATTTGTCTTCATGTTCCATAATAACTGCATGCAATTGCTTATTACCCAAATACAATTGATATTCACTGTCCATCTCTCTGAATTCACGTATTCCTCTAAATGGAAAAACATGTTTTGTAACGCCTTTTGATGAAAGGGATGAATATACACTTTCTTCTGTAACATCTCTATCAAATAAAATATAGCCTTCCAAGGTATCCACTATTTCCTCATCGTTTTGAATAAATCCTCTTTTGTAGCGTAAGTAAAAGTTAAATAAAACTGATTTCATTTTCAGAACGTTCAGAAAGCTTTCTTCTGTTCTTCCTATGATAATAAAGCACCAGCGACTTGTGGATCGGATTTGTTTACCGATAGCACCGTCTTTCCACCAACAAGATGGCTAAATAAGCTTTGAGAACGAGATCTAAATCCGAATCGTCTACCATCATAGCAATAAAGTTGTGTATAGCATACAACTTGCAGGATGAATCTCCTTTTGCAAAACCTTTGTGCAATTTATCTGTCCAAAGTTTCACACAGCCGAATTTAATGTAAAGTTGCGTTTGTTCATCGAGCGTATGCTGTTGAACGAATTCTCCATAAATCTTTTCACGTAGTTCTATTGGTAAAGGCAGCATAATTTTTCAGTGATATTATTTTGCGTCTTACTCGGACCATTCAGTTCAAAACAAAGTAACATGGAATTATCTTCTCAAAGTTTTATAGCCATAGGGTACAGTGTCAGTATCATTTACAATAACTCTCTTGGTGTATACAGAACGAAACGTTTTTGTTTGCGGTTCACTGGTGACCGTTCTATCTCTATGTCTTTTGATTCTACAATCATATTCAATTTTGATTTCTGTAGTGCGATTCAAAGCACATTTTGAATATGTATCGAAATTCACCACCTGACTTGTACTGTAATCCAAAGTAATTCCCTTCACTTTACATTTGCTTTTCACTTTTCCATCGTTTGTTTTCATTTTGTAAGCATAATTCTTTGGTCCTAGTCCTCTGAAATGAGTGATTTTACAATCAGGCTCTTCATCAGTCCATTTTCCTAGTCTGCTGTTAATAATGGGAGGGTTCCATAATTCAGGATCATGAATGTACATGCAACTATCTGTATCGAAATACAGAACTCTATCCTTTAACTTTTCAAGAACGCTGTACAATTCCAGCCTTGCATAAGCTTTTACGTAGGCTCCTACAATAACATTGGCTGTAGCGTGAGTATCAATATGTTCCAACTTTGTTTCGTAGTTGACCAAGATGAATGGACAGTCATCGTCAAAGATTTCTACATGCTTCACAATGAAATTTGGATTGGTGACCAATTCAAAATATTTAGACGGATCGTTGATGTATTCCGTCTGGGTCATTTTTTCACGCTGGGCTAATTTTCCCCAAAGACAGTTCAACATAATCTTAGCAAAGGATCTTCTCCCAGGATTTTTTTTAATACAACTTGGATCAAGACGAATACCTTCTGCCTCCTCATATTCACGAATAAACTGTTCTTTTTCTGAATCTGATTGACACCAACTGGGATATCCGCTAGCTTCTTGCTTAATTTTCAAGAAATTATCCACATAGCCTTTAAAGAACTGATTCGACACAGAATCGAATTGCCAAATTTCATACACATACAATAACCGATAACCACAGTCAAGAGCCTTAAACAGTTCAAAAGTAACCCAAGTTCCTACCAAAGCCCTCTCTTCTTTGTTATGTCTACAAATGTTTGAATTTTCTTCTGCACATTTCATACAGAGTGGAAACATCATTTTGTTGTTACAGTGAACTGGGAGAACGGGGTGAAACAAATCATCTGGGGGTAAAACTTTGCATTTAATTATTCCTTCATACTGACGAATATTCTTCACGTCAATATTCTCAGTAGTCAAGATTTTTGGTTGACCTACAGGATAAGATTTGTGTTTGCAAACATAAGGGTACAGAGAACAAATATCAATGTATTTGATTTCCTTTTTACTTTTTTCCTTGATATCATAGGCAATTTTTATTGCATTACATCTTCCTCCAGACAACCCCTCCCTTGGATCGATGGGATCCCGATTTGGATACAGGTTTTCAATGAGTTTTTTGTACTCTTTATCCTTCTTCATCTTAGCATCGAATTCATGTTCCCATATGAACTCTACGTTATACCCCATTTTTTGGATAGCTCCGTTCAAAATTACGTTTATACAATTCAGACATCGATCTTCCATTGATGGGATTGATCTGTTTTCGATCTGTATAACATACGGGACAGCCATGAAACAAATCCCCAAGGAATTCGTAGACAGTGTTTGATTGACGGTGAAATCCGTCTACACTGTATCTCCCGATTTGAACTTCACCACCATTGTTTGCGTGGCGAATATTGATTCCTTTTTCCATAGCTACGCTCTGGATCCAGCGTATTGCTTTCATGGAAAAGCGACGTCTGGATGCATCTTTACTTGAAATGATAGCTATTTGATTTTCAGGCAAATATTTGCTTCGCCAAACCTTGTTACACGCATCGGCAATGGTAATCGCCTCTAGAAATGGGCAAATGCCACCCTGTTCAATAAACACTTTTCTGAATTCACCACATCCTCGTCTTAGGATATCAACATCTGACCTACAGTACATTTCCATCTCTTTTTGAAAATTGAATTCCTCATCCCTTTGAACTTTATCATTATACCAGACTACGAAATTTGACCTGGCCTCTTCAGACATTGAATCTGGCTTGTAATAAGACATGTCCAAGTAAGGACCAATGTAACCCCAGAATTCATCTGTATTTGCCCAGTGAGGAAAGTAACCTTTTTTCATTTCTTGAAGACCAAATGTAGCTGGAAATTTTGCCAAACCGAAGTTCATGAAATTAAAAGAATCGATCAACCGCACTCCATTCAGTTCTAACTTCATAATGTTATTGCCATTCATGATCAAATTTGGAAGTTTTAGCCCAATTTTGATAACATTGTCAAGAATAAACTGTCCGTCATAGCCTTTGAAATTATGCGCAATGGCCGTGACTCCTTTATGATGTTCTGAAAAGAGCCAGTTGCAAAATTGACTCAGAGTTTCCTCACCTTGAAAAATAACTTCTCTTCCTTCTTCAAATTCACTGCATGTGGAACAATGAAAATCAAGTGGTTTATCGATACATTCATCACATGCTCTGTGTGCAATACAGTAATTCGGGATATGTACCCCTGTGTCTTGTTTGCATTCAAAATCAAAGAAAATGAACAATGGTTTTTTGACTACAGAAGAACTCGTCTTGTCATCGGTGTTTGTCTTACTTTGGTAAGGCTGAATATAACATTGATGAGAAAAGTCAACAATTTTCTTGCAGATATGACACTTTTTCTTTCCATGGCAGATATGATTTTTCTTTCTGAGTTGATATTGTTGACCACATTTTAAACAGAGTTTTACTAATTCACAAATGGATTTCTTTTCTTTACCTTGAACATTTCTATGATTTGCCAAACATGCAGCACTGAAAAATCGTCTATGACACCCACTGCAAACATATTCTTTTGATTCTGATGCACATTTTCCTTTGCGAAAACAACCTTTACAGATATTTGAACATGCATGACTTTCCCGTCCCGAGTATCCCACATCACAGAACTCACAATAATATCCACAACTAAGAAAACCTGCAATGGATTTGATGTAATCATAGTGGTTTTGATGAAAGTACAAATGTATGATTTTACTATCGTCTTTCACTTCTGGATGTTCAAATACTTTTTCCACTTTTGAATGCTGTTGATGAACTTTAATGACATAGTCCTTTTCATACAAGAAAGATTGGATTTTTTTGTATTCATCAATTCCTGCAGATTGGGTTGACGAAACTCCAGCTTCATTCAACAGTTTCTCAGCTTCAGTCTTTTGAAGTACTCTGTCTGATTTTCTGATGCATAACCATCTTCTATACCATGCTTTGGTGTTTTCACGTTCACTGTAGCAAATGCCCACCACAACTGCTCTTGCAAAACATAGGTGATCATGATTGTTAATTTGAATAATTGATTTTTTCTTCCGGGCAAAAACCTTTGAATCCAATTCTGATGATCTTTTTCTCCCGTTACCGCTTGGAGGTATTGTATGTGTAATGTCAAATGTCATGAATCCATCGTTCAAGACGAAATCTGTACTCGATTATAAAACTCGTTCAATCTCATTTAACATAGTTTCGCCTTTCAGCTGTTCTGTAGGTAGAAAGGGAATATGAATCCCTATTTTCAATGAAGGGTGGTTGATACTAATTCTAATCATATCCGTCGGTTCAGCATTTAACTTTTGAATGATTTGATGGGTAACTTCATCAAATAATCCGATCAGTTGATGAGGTGATAATTCTTCAAATTTCTTAAAAGACGCCATCAATAGATGTGATTCTGTTCTAAATTTCCTCGATTTCTTTTTTCCCTTCTCCGTTAAGTCATACAGACTTTTCATGTCTAAAGTAGTGTTGTTACTTTCTTCTTTTCGGTCCTCAATCAATTTTTTCGAGGAGATATCATCTTCACTTTCACTTTTCACGTTCATTTTTTTCTTAGGTGTTTTATCTTCACTGTCACTTTCTACGATCATTTTTACAGGTTTTTTCTTGGGTGAAGAGAAATCGTCTTCACTGTCACTTTCTTCTTTTTTCATTTTTTTTGGTGGTGAAAATGACTCATCGTCACTTTCACTGTCTGAATAGGGTACTATTCTTTTTCTTTTACCCATCGTTTATGTCTGATGTAAGACAATGATACGGTAAGTCAGAAAACTCGGCATTTTATAGAGCCTTTCAGCTCGATAGTGTATAAATAGAGACGATAGCTACGAAATCTATATCATTCTTCTGATCAACTTCAGACAGTACAGTTGATAAAAAATAATGAGCGAGTTTAAGCTACAAAATACATCACTGATAGGAAAGATGATGTATCTGTACGTTAACCCATACACCCACGATTACGAGATCAGCAATGTTCCGTTAAAGTATCAAGTTCAACATATTGGGAACTATGTGGGATCATTTTTATCCCATCAACATGTAACAGAAAAAGACGTTTACCGTATTACCAGTTACAGAGTTCTGAATCAAGCAGCGATCAAAAAACGATATGAACCGGATGGAAAGAGAAAAGATATTTGTTTTACATGCAACAAACCAGGACACTGGGCTAGAAATTGTCCAGAAAAAGAAAAGCAGACAGAAACAGTCGTTTTTGTCTATGTGAACCCACGCAGTCACGATATCAAAATTTCACGAACAATGGGATTTTGTGGTGAATTTCAGAACATGAAATTCGTTGGTGTTCTGAAATCATTCTGCAACGAAAATAAATGGAAAACAAGCTCACTACAGACTACAAGATCATCGGATGAAAATCAGATCGAAAATATGCAGATTGACAACACGACTATCAGCGATACAGAGATCTGTAAAATAACAGAACAGATAGAGAAAAAAATATCTACAAACGATAATCTAAGAAAACAACCAACTTTGGAACTAAAAAAACAACGAACTTTCTTCAGAGGAGACTCTTTCAACCAAAGAGGAGAAAAAGCAAAACAACGAAGAAAGAGAAAGCGAGAAAAAAAAGAAGTGTTTCTTTTGCAAATCAAAAAAACATGGGGATAAAATCTGTCCAGATATGGTATTAAAAAATAATGAAAGGGGAAGAAAACGAAAGAGTGAATGTGAATCTGACATTCCAAAGAAAAAAAGAAAAACACACTGAAAAAAGTTTCAACAAAAAAGTGCTTGTTGAAAAAACTGTTGCAAAATATTGTTTTAAGTTTTTTAAAAAATGTTTTAACAAAAAAAGGTTGACTTGTTTAAATGTTTTCATTCCAATGTTTTTAACAGATATTGTTTTTCATTCCAATGTTTTTTCACACTTGATGTCTTGTTTCATTGTACAAAATTGTTTGAAAAAAAACATATGAAATAATTCAGGGCTTGACTTTTTTTTTCTTCTGACTGTAAGCCTTTTGACTGTAAGCCTTTTGAGAGAAAAAAATTGACAATTCAAAAGAAAAGCTCTTTCTTGGGGAATGGTAGCCCTGAAAAGGGCTGTTTTTTCTCCATTCACTGGCTGGATAAATTAATTCCATACCAGTGAAGGATATAGCTTCTGTAGCTTCTTTTGCCACCAACGATGCTCGGTAGGTGGCATGAAGTCCTTTAGATCGGGGTAAATATTCCCCATCTTGATCTTCGGCGTACGAGTATAAAACTCGTACCCTCGCCTCTCGAAAAAAGCACACAGTGCTTTGAACTTCATCCTCTTTCTGTCTTCTTCTTTTCTTTTCTTCTCCATCTCTATCTGCTCCTCCATCTCTTTCTTTTTCTTTTCCTCAGTCTTTGGCTTTCCAAATACCCCACAGAAAAAGCTGCTGCCTTTCATTGTGAAATAACCCGATAATAAAAAAGTTCGTTTTTTATACGTTTGCAGGGGGATTGACCTACTTTGACTCAGAATTAACGTTTGTCCAATCGAATCGTTCGTTATATCATTACACATTTTGATTGGACAACGTTAACCCAACTGCATTTTTTCCTCTATGCAAAACACTATTCTCAGTGATCATAGTTAAAATAGTTTTGTAGTCACTATTTTTATAGCTCTGTAGACTATAAAAGACAATCGCAAAACACATTCATTCGGAACTCAACTGCTGTAGAGTTAAAACCAAATCAGCACAATGTTTGGACTAACAATTTTACTTACATTGCTGTACTGGATAGAAGAAAGAGAACGCCTTAGACGTATAAGGCGTGAAGTTGAGCATCTATTCCAAGTAATAAATGCGATGGAAAATAGGAGAATAAAGAGAAGAGGTTAAAAAAAAGTGAACCTGTACAAACAGCCCTTTTCAGGGCTACCCAACTCCACGAAAAGATCTATCTTTCCTCAAATTTTGTCAATTTTCAGTCAAAAGACTTTCAGTCAAAGAGTTACACTCTAAGAGTTACACTCAAAAAAGCCTTCTATTTTTTCACTTTTTGTCTAGGTCGAATGAATGCTTTTCTACTTCATTCAAAATAGATCTGTTCTAAAGAGATTTTTCCACATATGTATACATTAAGCTTTTTTCTCAGAACTTTGCTCAGGATACTTTCTTCCAGGTTCGCGCTCTTAATTCTAAGTCAAAGTAGGTCAATCCCCTGTAAACGTATAAAAGTCGTCGATTTTTCCAAATAATAAATCATTCGACACTCAGCTCTCGAATAGCACGGTTAAGTGTTAACGAAAAAAATGGACCAAATGAATCATCGACTTATTGAGGCTCTCCGAGTCTTTCTGATTGGTGGTGATCAAGTACTGATACTAAAGAACAGGATTGAAGAGAATAGAATACAACTAGAACAAATATCACGCACATACGTAGATCTTGGTGAGAAAATAGTCGAACTAGTACTAGAGACAACACCTGACATTATCTTGGTTGATGTGGAACTCGGGAGACGGATTACTTTTAATAATGGAGCAATGACAATCACGAAAAGAGTCGGAGCATGTCCAATCTGCCATGCAAATTTTGGATGTTGTCATTAAAAGCTGGAAAACATTCCAACACAGAAAAAAACAGCCCTTTTCAGGGCTACCCAACACCACGAAAAGATCTTTCTTTTTGAATTGTCAATTTTCCCTCTAAAGAGTTACACTTAATAACATATAGCATTTAAACCCCCTCTTCATCGAGGGTGCTTTCGCCCGGGAACGCGCTCTTAATTCTGAGTCAAAGTAGGTCAATCCTAATTCTGACGAGAGGATTGACCTACTTTGACTCAGAATTAACGGTGTCCAATCGATTCGTTCGTTATATCATTACACATTTTGATTGGTCACCGTTAATTCTGAACCAAAGTAGGTCAATCCTCCCACCAGCTTATAAAAGCCGACGATTTTTTTACTATTCAATTGAACGATGGAAGATCTTCGGAAGTCAGTTCAAAACTTAATGAGAGCGGTATCCACCCTCTCATTGAAATTAGAGAGGGTTAACAACCAGCTCAACCACTTGATGACAGAGGAAGAAAGGCTACCATCACCACCAATATCGGCATCGGCAGCCAACGAAAAGAAGGAGTTTGTCATCGCAGTGACAGAATGCTGGGATGACGACAATGAGCCGGCGTTCTCTCTCCACTTTAACCTGGACGAGACGGAATTGAGGAGGCTAAAGAGGCGGACAGCAAGCAGCTGTCCAGTCTGCAGAAAAGTTGGAGGTTGTTCCTAAAAAACACAACCTCCACAAACAGCCCTTTTCAGGGCTACCATTCCACACGAAAGAGTGATCTTTCAAATTGTCAATTTTCAAGACTTTCAGTCAGTACAACCCCACTCAGGGTAAGCAGAGTGGGGCACTCAGGGTAAGTCTGATAGGACTGTCCAATCTCTGCAACATGTGCAGTCTAAGATCAACCGGAAATGGTCTTTGCCCTGTAACCATGACGTCACATGACTTTCCTAAGCCACACCCATCTTTCCCCTCTCAGGGTAAGGAGAATAGGTACCGGAGGTCCACGTCAACCGGAAGTGACGTCACGTGTCGTCATGGTAACGTCACGTGACTTTCCTAAGCCACGCCCATTTCCCCCCTTTCAGGATAAAATCAGGGGAGATAACTCCATTTACTAAAATTCACTTCCGGTTTTACAAAAATCGACTTCCGGTTTGCCCCATTCTGCTATCCCGGCGCCCCATTTACTGTCAGGGTAGCAGAATGGGGCACTAAAGGGTAGTCACATGGGGCACATGGCCTATTTGTGCCTCAAGTGACTACCCTTTACTACTAGCGACCATGACATCAGCCCATGCATCCCTGGGGTTTCTTTGCCAGCCTATACTACGCAGAGCAAATCTTTCTAAGCAACTTCTTGCTTTCTGGCATTAACAAAACAGTCAAAAGCATTGAGAGAATATTGAATCCTAATGCAATAACTTTAGTCAATCCTCGGAAAGAATTTTGCCGAGCGTGATCTCTATCTCACAAGCCCAGATGCCTTAAACACCATTCGAAGTTTCAGGAATAGCCGTCTAATTAGCTGAGACAGAACCTCTCAGCCAATCAACTGGTTGATCATGGAATTGAGCTCTGAAATTTAATGTCCGTAGTTTATACTTATCTATTTTACACAGACTGTGAAACAACGTGTAAAACTGGTATCAATCACAATGATTACTTTCTGGAAATGTTTATCAGTACTCGGGCGGTGATGTAGGTAGCTTCAAAAATTGACCTCACTCATTGCGGGGTCCGAACCTGGTACTTCTGATGTAAGAGGCCGAAGTTTTGCTCCTATAGCACTGTCTCACACATCTTGAAAGTTAATCCAGAATGTTCGGTGAATATGGTCTCTAGATTACTTGTCCTGTAAGTTACAGCCGAATCTCCGGTAGCTCAGTCGGTAGTGTACAGGACTTGAGAACAGGGGGTCGCTGGTTCTATCCCCGGCTCGGCCAATTTCTTTCCGAGGATTGATGAAAGTCAGTGCGACAGGATTCATTCCTTTCGCACCGTTGAGCATTGTTTCGACGATGTTTATGTGAGAAAGTAGCCAGTGGGTTGGAAAGAGTATTGTGCGGAGTGCTGGTAAAGGAAACTCCAGGAAAGCATGGATAGTTACACTGGCCATCGTGATATAATGTTAAAAACGGCGTTCAACACCATACAATCAATCAATCAATCAATGTAAGTTACCACTTACCTGCCTGGACCGTATCAATCAAACACTCTAAACCGCATCGGCTTGGTCACGTAATTCTTGGGTCAGTATTTACCAACCATTCTAAAGAACAATTTTAGTCTAATTCTACGAGATTTTCTCAATTTGTAAGTAACACAACTTCTGATTGGCTAAACCAAATGGTTTAGCCAATCAGAAGTCGTGTTACTTTCAAATTTAGATTTTCATAATTTGTAAGTAACACAAAGTTACTTCTGATACCAAAAACCGAATGGTGTAGCCAATCAGAAGTTGTGTTACTTTCAGTTTTAGAAAATTCTGGAGAATGATACCAAGAATGTTCTTTAGAATCTGAATGGTTGGTAAATACTGATCCAGATTTAGAACGTTAAGACAACGTCTAACAGGCTATACAAAATGGTATAGCCTGTCAGAAATTGTGTTACGTGTACTTTTAAATTTTGAAAATTCCTAAGAATACGACAAAGAATATCATTAAAAATGATTGGTGTAAAAACTCGCCCAAGACGGAGATATGTGTGACGTCATGCAAACTGGTAAAATCTCTATACATGTATCTCGAATGGGAGAGGGATCAGGAACTTGCAGACAGTGGGGATTAAGATCAGGCTGCACGGAACATCTGATCTTGAATCTACACTGTTCACTATTTTGTTTCATATTCTGGCAAAATCGCCCGTATAATGGCAATAATGTGTTCTGTTCTATTTCGTTTATATCGCACTTTTTACCCGTCAACAAACAATCCAGTGTTGTAAGGACAAAGGGTTTTGAAAACCAGCATTTTCTCCTTTTCCCATCATGTTTATACCATTTCAAAGACAAATCCCACCATTTGAACCACATTGGAATTGTCGTCTGTAAACCCTTTCAATTTCGACAAGTCTTCATGTGTACAATTTGTTGCTTTGTTAAAGGGCTTGAATAAATTACTTATCAATTTCAGGTCAGACGTTTGCTTCCATGCTTGGTTGTCCTTTTATCGAACTATCGGCGTCTGAAGATGTGACAAACGTGACGGAAGCGTTCCACAATCTCTGTAGAGACATTATAGAATACAAACGGAGATCAAGGACATTTTTTGATCGCGTGTTTGGTGCTTTTGGGCGGGAAAAGGTGTCATCATGATACAAAAGATTTTTTTCTGTGTTAAAGCGTTTGTTGTAGAAAATGTCAAAGTTTTTTTTTCTAAATATAATAACTTTTGACACTACCATCAAAAGGATCTCTGATCGAAATTTATTAACAGCCCCCTTTAACCCGGAAGTGAACAATGGTAACTCTTTCGGTAAGAAAAAAAAAAAGTAGATTTAATATGTCGAGATTTGATTTAAGATGTCCAACGCAAAATCGCGTTGAGTCATGATATGTCGTCGTTGATCAGCGGTCTGACCTTTGATCTTTGTAAAATATGATGGTAAAAACAGCATTACCATGTTGCTTTCTGTAGACATTTTTGACACATGCCGAAAACGTTGTTACAGGGAAATGTACATTTCTCGCCACAACAATTTTTCCCTTCTCTTACATTTTCCAACGTTTTTTTTTTTCGTTTATATACTGACGTCCATAAAAAACGCCTCATCTAAAAAGTACGATAGCTTTGTACATACCTAGAATATATATGTCACTTTTTGCCTACCATAGAATTTTCACTTCTCTAATCTACTGAAGCATGAAATTTCGTGCCAGTCTATTATGTTTGCTTCAACCATGGCTCATGGAACCGTTTTGCCCTACGCCCCATACGTTTTCCCCACGTGGTTATGTCGGTCAAAATTACGCATGTGTAAACAGTAATTGATTTACAGTTAAGTAGTCCAAGCAATATTTTGAAAACATCAATTTCGAAAATGTCAACACTAAATAATGAAGAAAGAGCACGCTTATTGGGCATGCTTGAAAGCGGTCTTTCTCAAAGTCACTTTGCAAGACGCTTTAATGTTGCAAGATCAACAATAGTGCGTCTTGTTCGACGGGTAAACGAAACAGGGAGCTTGTCTGATAGACCCCGACCTGTTGCTCCGCGTGTGACGTCTGTACGACAAGACAATTTCATCCGTCAACGTCACTTGCGAAACCGTTTTGTCACAGCGCAATCCACAACGTCGATGGTTATAGGGAATTGCGGAAGACATGTAAGTCGGAATACAGTAAGGCGACGTCTTCGGGAGCGTGGAATATTGTGCAGGCGGCTGTACCGCGGTGTTGTGCTAACTGACCACCACCGTCGGGAACGTCGGCAGTGGGCTCAAAACAACATTGGAAGACGTTGGCGTGATGTGGTCTTCAGTGACGAATTCCGTTTTAACCTCTCCTGTGCCGACGGACGAGTCCGCGTTTACCGTCGACGTAATGAACGGTACACCCAAAGTTGTGGTGGTGTAATGGTTTGGGCAGCAATAAACCACACATTTAGAACTGACCTAGTGGTTATTAATGGTAATTTAAATGCCAGACGGTATGTAAACCAAGTTCTTCGTCCTGTGATCGTTCCCATGTTTCAGCAACGCCGTGGCCTTACATTTCAACATGACAATGCGCGCCCCACACGGCCAGATTTACCAGAAACTCTCTCATGGCCAATAATATTGCCGTGCTGCCATGGCCTGCTAACTCTCCCGATTATAACCTGATCGAACACATGTGGGACATCCTCGGACGTCGTTTACGTCTACGTAACCCACAGCCGCAAAACGTCCAAGAATTGACAAATGCTCTTCGTGAAGAGTGGGCTCGCATTCCACGCTGTCTCCTGCGTAATCTGTGTGGGTCCATGGGACGGCGACTGCAGGCACTGATAGCAAGTCAAGGAGGCCATACACGATACTGATGAATTTTAGGGGGTGAGTTTGTTGAAATGGCTGTTAAATTTCTGTAATATTTAGCTAAACGCTTGTGTCATGTAATATGTGTAGAAATACTGACAAAGTCCATTTCTAAATTACAAAACCATGCATTCGAAATTAAATTCATTAAATATGACGCGACAGAGGGAGATGATGTGTTTCTTATGGACATCAGTATATTAATTCAATTAGCTAGTTAATGTTAAACCACAGGCCTTTGAAGCTCTACTGGTCTATCACGGAACATTAAAATTTTCCTTGGTCGAACATCGAACACTTATAGCACATCGCCTGTATATCACAGAATATACTCAAATTTTCATTAACACCGTTACTATAAATAGCACATTGGCGACCCCCTCTATATCGTATATAGTAAGACAAGGTGTGCAACAAAATCGAAAAAAACCTGACCCCCGTCCCCTTTCAGAGGTCATATTTAACAGAAAATGGAAAAATAAACCTAATTACCGATGCAGATGGGTTCACAAATGATTTTTCTTCTGTACCCTGACCCTCGAAAGTTTCAAACGGCTCTTGCCATCAAGCAATAGTTCGCATCTCAAAAAAATTAAAAAGCTTCCATATTTTCAGGATCGCCATGCGCTGACGTCACACAATTCATTATGACGCAGCGAATTATAACGCACGTCAATTTGCTATCAAAAGGCGCGCCAATTTTTTTGACCAATGAACGGTAAAAACGCGTTTGAAAATATGCGAAATGGGAGATGAAAATCGTGATACTGGATTAGATGAAAAGATAAATTATATCAGACGAAATAATAATTTAATAATTTCATCAATACACCAACAAGAAAATTTTCGATCTATGTTTGAAAAAAAAAAAATTAATTATTCGATGCAGGATTATAAATCGTGTGACGTCAGCGCATGGCGATCCGGAAAATGTGGAAGCTTTTGAAATCTTTTTAGATGAGATCTATTGCTTGACGGCAAGAGCCGTTTGGAACTTTCGAAGGTCATGGTACAGAAGAAAAATTATTTATGAACCCATCTGCACCGGTAACTAGGTTCATTTATCCGTTTTTATTTAAATATTATCTCCAAAAGGGGGCGGGGGTTAAATTTTGTTCGATTTCGTTGCACACCTTGTCTTACTTTATACGATAAAGAGGGAATCGCAAATGTGCTATTTATAGTAACAGTGTCCGATAATGAGAATTTCGTTATCCCTTGATAGACCAATGGAGTTTCAGAGGCCTATGGTTAAACGTATTTATTCCCCTTGACTCGTACAGCGGCCCGTTTGTTTGATGAACTGCCGGACTGCAGAAAAACGTCCAGGGCTCACCAATATTCTCCAAGATTTCCCAGACTTGAAAGTAACAGAACTTCTGATTGGCTAAACCAAATGGTTTAGCCAATCAGGAGGTGTGTTACTTCCAATTTAAAAAAATCTGGAGAAAAAGACTGAGAATGTTCATAAGAATGGTTGGTGGATACAGACTCAGGTCCACTTTTATTCGTATAGTAAATCTTTAATAATCCTTGTCTAATTTCCATACTTCACGTGAATGTGTGAGTTTATTATTATTAGTATTTTTTACTTTAACTCTGTAGCAGACAAGAAAATATTAAGATTCGTCGTGGAATATGTAGAAAACATTTTGGGAAAGGAGAAAATACCGGTAACCAGGACTTTCCTTAAGGTCTTTAAAAAGCGGAATTTTCCGTGAAAAGGTAATGCAAAGACAGTTGAATTCAACTCAATTCAATATATTCTTTATTTGTTCCACGAATGTAAAACATTCAGTATGGTGATTATACAATAGTTACATAATATAGAGATCAGAATGTGATTGGACCTTGAAAGTATAGATTCTGTAGAGAAGGGACAGAAAGTGGACGTGAAAGACGACATGAACTTGAAATGGTTGAGCTCTGTCTGTTAACCCATGCACCAAACAAGCTCGTGTTTTAAACGACCCCGATTAAAAAAAAAAAAAACACACACACACATTGGTAAAAATTGTTGTAAAAAGGGGGAAATGCTTTTTCTTCTTTTATGCCGATGTTTTCTACCCCATCAAAGTCGAATTCTTTAAAATGAGCCACATTTATTTTTTTTTCCGCAAATACACCCAGTTGTCATAAGTCTGAATTCTCTTCATCTGATAAAAGACTTAATCCTAAACCAAACGATTCGGTGCTTTCCTGGCTATCGAAAGGATTTATAAATTTTTGTAAACGTTGAAGTGGAAAAAAAAGGAGAAAGTACTGGTCACCAGCATTGTCTCCTTTTCCGACAATGTTTTATACCCTCTTTGAGGACAAATGTCATTATTTGAGCCACGTTTCGTATAATTTTGCTGCAAGTATTTTTAATGTGGTCAAATCTAAAATTTTGACGCCCGGTAAAAATTCAAACTTATACTGTGTTGTGTGTTGTTTGATATTCTGATCTTTAACCCGTTCAGCACCATAGGCGAAAACATGGGCTTTTGTGAACGGCAGTAGATCTAGATCAGACTGCCTAGAACGTGCAGTTTCATCTTGGATCTATACCGCTCGCTAGTTCCAGTTTAGCCAAGTCTACACGATGCAAAATCGTTCTTAGTTTCAATGGATTTAATTTTCAGCCGTCGGAGGTCAATTTGGTGCTGAACGAGTTAAACCATAAACTCTATCTGTCTGTCTGTCTGTCTGTCTGTCTGTGTGTGTGTGTGTGTCTCTCTCTCTCTCTTACTCACTCTCTCTCTGTCTCTGTTTCTGTCTCTCTGTCTCTCTCTCTCTTACTCACTCTCTCTTTCTACCCCCCCTCTCTCTCTCTGTCTTTCTCTGGCTCTCTCTTTCTGTTTATCTCTCTCTCTCCCCCCTCCCTCCCTCTCTCTCTCTCTCTCTCTCTCTCTCTCTCTCTCGCTCGCATCATATAAAGCGATTCGTGGAAAAATCTTGATTCATTTAGATTTAGAATAAAAATGGTTGAATCATGAGGTAGAATGTTCCTTTTACATGCAGAAAATTTACCAGAGGCAAAAAAGATTCCACTCGGGTCAGCCTGTGCGGAGTGCGCAGGTTGACCAGCGTCGAAAATTTTGGCAAATGCATTAAACCCCCTTTTCACAAAGCATGGCTCATATATATATATAAACTAACAAAAGGAGATTGTCTTTGTACCATACTTTTTAAAAGGGGCATATTTACTTTTATGCATGCTAGTCAAAATTTAAAAAGTCTCCTTTTCACTTGTAGCATGACTCTTATTTTTTTTTGTTTCTGAAAATGTTTGTTTATCATTTTGTGTTAGTTTAAACTATAAATTGCTTTTAATTGAAAATGGAATAAATACATACGGAATATTGTGTTGTAGTAACTTTCTTGGAGCTTGTATTTAATTCCAGCAGCGTGAGAAAAATTGATATCGCACGAGACCGAAGACAAGAAACAAGAAATATCTTTAAAGAAAGATCTATAGACGGCGTTAATTTGCCAGCAAATAGGCAGGGGCCCTCAGATAAACATGTCTATTTATTTGACCAATCACACATTTCTATTTATTCATTTTTATCATTACCAAAAAGTAGGTCAAAAGCCAGCACATTCAGATACGCCGAAAAAACAACGCCCGGTTTTTCAATGGTATGTTGTTTTTCTGGTTTTATTTTCCAAGGAAACAAACTCTTTTAAGATACCCAATGTTTACTTTAACAAGTTATCCCACCTGTACATAATTTCCCATTAGTCTATTTATAGATCGACAAACTTGTCGCACTAATGTAAACTTTATCATACCTGACAGAGCGTAAAACGGGGCAAACATTTGACAAAACTGTGTATTGAAACGGACAGGTAATTTCCAAAATGGCGAATTTCATGCAGGTACGAAACAGTCGGATTTTAAACAAAGAAAGTTTAGCGCCTGGATATATGTTTGTCTGGTTTCTTTTAATAACCTTTACACTGTGTGTTGATCGAGGAAACTGTGTCAACGACTACTGTTTAAATGCAAATATTACACGGTGTATATGTACTGACGACTCCGTAACCTGTCACAACGCTAATATATACAGCATAACTAGTATTCTTCACTACATTCAAGATCATGTGAAAAATATTACAATAACTGGAGATAACTTCAAAGAACTGCCAGAGAACGTGATGGGATCTTGCAAGGGTGATTCTTCTCTTCTATTACCGGATTTGGTTAACCTTGATCTGTCGTCTAATCGCATCGAGAGAATTCATGGCAAGACTTTTCATTGCATGCCAAATCTTGAAGTTTTGATTCTGCGCAACAACAACTGGAAAAATGATTTACATGACAAACAGATCGGTTATTTTACGTCGCTACCGAACTTGAAACATCTAGATCTTACCAACGCTTTTGAAGAAGTGTGGAATGGTTCTATACACATGACGAAATTGTCATCCATATTTAAACAGACTGACATGACGGTTTTGGAGACGTTAAAACTTGGAGACAATGAGTTCTATTCTTTTTCGGTTCAAGCAGCGAATACAATGTGCGAGTTAAAACATCTAAAGTCCTTGGATCTTTCACATAATAACCTAGAGTCGCCATCTCTCCCTACCATCCCAGATTGTTTGGAAGAGTTGGAAACGCTCGATCTATCGCACAATAAGATGAAGCGGCTTCCCCAGGAATTTCTTAACAAAGTGTCCAACCTTAAAGCATTGAAAGCAGTGAAACTTGGCGGAAATCTATTTAACTGTGATTGTGGACTTGTAGATACATGGCAATGGCTTAACAAAACTAAAATCGTGACGGACAAGTCAGATATTGTATGTAAGGACGGGTTTCACTCCTCCTACATTGATAAACGTGTTTTGAGCATACAACCAGTTGAACTTATGTGTACAAAGCTCGAGCCTCCATCCAACACGGCCGCTAAAGTGGTGACTGGACTTATCTTTGCCATTATCGGTCTGACGCTGGTGGCGTTTTTGATTGTTAACAGAGACAAAGTGAGACTTGTTTACAAAAGGTGGTCTAAGAGAATGCCAAAGGTCAACTTCCGCAGTCGAACTGGGTACAAAACCGTCCAAGAGGTTGCATTTGTGGAAAATGTATGATATGCGCTTGATCCAAAATCTCAGAATTATTTCACATGAACGGTGTAGACACGTGGTATTGTGATCTGATACTGTGCCGTTAAGCACTCTCCGAAACAGACTGAGGAAACTCTCATTGCGTACATTTTTTTCTCCGAATATTGTGTCATATTTTATAAAAAACAAAACGTTTGAGCGGCGCTCTGTGAAAAGAGGGTTTAATGCACATTTGTAATGCATTATACCAAGCAGGTCATCGTAGAGTATGGATATATTTTGTTTGAAAACCGGTTAAAACATGAGATAAAATGGCCCTTTCACATGCAGAATTGTTAACAATAGCAAGAACTTTCGATTCAGGTCAGCTTGCGCTAACTGCGCAGGCAGACATGGTTCGATAATTTTTGTAGATGAATTAAAGTACCTTTTGACAGAGCGGGACTCATTTATTTTCTAATTTCTAGAGCTTTAACTTATCAGGCAGAATTCATGACTATATCACGTTTCAGCTATATCATGGCAGTCAGTTCACCTAGCCTTGCGTTCCATGAGGTTTTCATTTTACCAGTACTTTGTACATCACCATTTACAAGTCACTGACTGCTTTCCCACACAATTAAAAAAACAATTGTCGAATAATGTTCCATGGTGAGGAAACGAATGAATCTGTTGCAACGATTATTTAAAACATCTCTGAAAAATGTTTGTCTAACCTGGGAATCGAACCAGTGTAATGACGAGTTTGTTGATTGATTGATTGTATGATGTTTAACGCCGTTTTCAACATTATTTCAGTTATATCGCGGCGGCCAGTGCACCTATCCATGCTTTCCTGGAGTCTCTTTTACCAGTACTCCGCACAATTTTTCTTTCCAAGCCACTGGCTGCTTTCCCACATAATCATCGTCGAGACAATGGTCAGCGGTGGGAGAGGAATGAATCCTGTCGCAGTGACTATCATCAATCCTCGGAAAGAAATTGGCCGAGCCAGGGGTCGTAGCCAGGGATCGAACCCTGGACCCCGTGTTCTCAAGTCCTGCACGCTACCGACTGAGCTACCGGGGCTCGGCAATGACGAGTTTGTACTATCATACGGAATTTGTACTGCCCGGACCATATTTTACATCGACTCCCCGTCCATAATCTACATAAAAAAGTTTACTTTCTGGTCCATATTCTACACAGAAAATGTCCAGCATTAGCAGCATTTTCTCCTTTTTCCACAATGCTATCAAATACCTCTTTCCTTACAGTCGTGAAACACAGAATTGTTTGGTAAAGGGTTAATCATATTGTGATAGTCATCATAATTCTATATTGTCGTCTGATAAATGCATTTCCAGACCTTTTCCAAAGCAAGATTTCAAATTCTTTTAGGTAAAAAAACCTGTTGTACATAGAGTACTGTTATTCTGTTGTAGGAAAGTTTTTAGTATAACTGGATAAGATACACTATTTTTCCGAACACATATCTGTGTCAGCTGATACTTTGAATGATGTGTTAAATTTTTTGCAATACTGACTTATCTGTGTACATGTATTACAATATGTGGTGTCATACCACATCGAAATGTTTTTGGGTCGTAGTAATCCAAACAAGAAATATCTTTTAAAAAAGACAGACGGCGTAAGAGGCACTTGGATATGAATATTTAAATTCGTTTGTAGTATAATATGAAGAGAAATGATGAAAACAGTTCTGAAAGTAGCCTCTTTTAAATTGTTTTGCATATGGTTGAAAGCAGAATTTTCAATAAGATTTAAGAATAAGGAAGCTCTCGTAATGAGCGTTATTGAGCAATACATTAATTCTCATATTTAAGTAAAATGAGAGTCGACATTCTGTCATGTTTCGGAATATATCGTTTGTTCTGTTTTTTATTAATGAATCATGTTTAAATAAAGGTCTGCTTAGATTAAACGATGAAATCTTTAAAAAGAAAACAAAGTAGATTTTACAAAAATGAAGCACCTTTCAAACATCGACCATTTGTCGTTATCAGAAGGCGGGGTTTTATCACCCCTCTCAATGCTTGACCACACCCACCTACTTTTATTAAGAGTAATTTAGTAGAAACCCAGTTTCTTCGCTAACAACGCAGTAAAATCGATTGTTCCCCCAGGTAGGCATAGTTATTCACGTTTCGAATTAAATCACCAAATTCAAGACATAACATCTTTTTTAATTGTGACAAGAAACGAAATCAGTTGTTTCACAACCCGTTTTCGTGTAAGACAATAGAGCGTTAGCCTGCCGTCGCAATTCGTATTCGGTTTTACGCGAGGAAAAACGGGTACCAAATCTCTTACACTAACCAAAATAGAAAACTCGCCAATACTCATTGCTATTAGTTTATCCATATGATTTAGATTATGGATGTTTAGCTAGAGTTTAACATCTGCATGGCCAAAAAGTACATCTTTACACAGGTAAATGTGATCATCTAGTCATGAACACTTTTATCCAATGTCGGTAAATTTCTACTGTGACCTTTATTTTTTTGCGTAGTTTACCCATATTTGGCCAATCACAAAATGTTTAACCATTCATTTCCTCCTAGTACTGAAAGTGGGTCAAAAGTGAGATCATACATCTACGCCGAAAAAGGACTTTCTATATGAAGTTTGACAGCACGCACTACTACCGAGTGCTCTGTTTTATCAGAGGTAACATGGGGCAGGTCTAAAATATGTTTTTCGACGTAGCTGAATGTGCTGGCTTTTGACCTACTTTTTGGTATTGATAACAAATGAATACATAGACATGTGTGATTGGTAAAAAATGTAGACATGTTTATTCTACCCATTTGTTTGCAAATTTACGACGTCTATCTTTTTTAAAGATATTTCTTGTTGGTGTTGAATTGATTATTCGCGTTGCAAGTTTGTTAGTTCTAAGAAATCTTTATCGTGCCTGCTACCACAGAGAAACTTAATAAGAAACCATTAATACCTTTCTTGTCATCTAGATTTTCAACGAGTAGTTGTGTTTGAAGTGGAATAGAATTAAAGTAATCAGTTAATGTGCCTTTTTTTTCAAACCTTATTTCGTGTAGACCATTTGACATATATCTGGTACAAACAAAACAGTAAAGGTCTGGGGTCAAAGATCGTGATTTTCACTGTACATGTGTTTAACCTTTAGCCTGCTAAATTACTTGAAACTTTCAAGCCCACTGTAAAAACCCAATTTTCGCAATTCCAAGGATACTTTTTGGGAAAGAGATCTCCTTAACGGACAGTGTAGATCTAAGATCAGACTGCACGTTCTGTCCAGTCTGATCTCGATCTACACTGTCCGCAACAGGTCTGTGAGTCACGCTTAGCAGTCTAAAAGTTAACACGTTACAAAGAAGCAGTGGCATGACACCA
The DNA here is from genome assembly GCA_946811185.2 of Hippopus hippopus. NCBI lineage: Eukaryota > Metazoa > Mollusca > Bivalvia > Cardiida > Cardiidae > Hippopus > Hippopus hippopus. Next base: position 15,448,515 of record OX328101.1, read on the forward strand.
TTTTTAAAGACGCATTATCTTTATTACGAGAAAACGTGTAGGATTACAAAGAGCATCCTGTTTAGCGATCTCTAAAGTTACTCGTGATTAAATACACATTACCAGCGTCAGGTGACTTTTGGCGGCTGGTAACCAACTACTGTTGAAAACATTATCTTAAAAGCCATCTTCGTTTGGATCCTAAAGTCAAGGGATCGTACGGGGAGACAATTAAATTTGTGCAAACATAATTCATGTATGTGCTTTGACTCATCTATCACAGACGTTCTTTTTTTTTAATATTGAGAAAGAAGGAGAAATTATTTACATATGTGTTATTTTTCAATCATTTTGCTATAACTTTTTCATAACCTATGTGTAAGGTTGTCACCAATGAACCTTTGCGTATACTATGTCTGCCATGAATCTTAGTGAATTCCAAATTAATTGCAGATTTATAAGATCGCCACCAATGAACCAACCATGAGCTATGTGTATTTCTACCAGAAAATGTCTTTAACTCTCATAACTTAGTAACTTATGTGTATTGTCACCACCAATAAACTGATTATGTCCTGTAGATGACTTTTTACTGGCTTAGAGCTGGACATTTCTAAAACATTTCGAAGAATAGTGAAGTCACCCGTCCCGAACGTTGAGTCGAATCGAGAAATAGCTCCTCAAGAGTAATTCTTCCTTTTCCAAGACCGTTGATATATGTATCCGTGTGTAAAATTCTGTTGACTATTCATATTTTACATTCGCTTTTTTTTTTTGGGGGGGGGGGGGTTTGGTGAATATTGTGGAATATTCTTATTCTAGCAAGTTACCGCAGAACAAAGAATTTATTTTGCCACGATATTTTCTCCACTGTCACTTCTTCAAGACTATAATTATCACTGAAGAACCTTTTTTTTTTTCCTGTAATTCTGAGAGCGCCTAATGAATCCGAGAAAATTGTCGTAAAGATCCAATAATTATATCTTCTTGGTTGCTTTTGTTTATAGTGTTTCAATAGTCCGGACAGTATAGATCAAAGATCAGACTGCACGTTTTGTGCAGTCTGATCTTGATCTACACTGGCCTCAAAGGCAACTTTGGTCGTGAAAGACGCGTGAGGATTACATGTACCGGTACCTGTCTTTATCAAATATTTGACAAATTTGTATTTTTTGTATTTACCTGTGTACATACTATTCGGTGTTTTATTAAATACATTTGTGTACTTTTTTAAACACTAATTTGCCTTAATCGAATTAAACTGCTGCATGATCTTGTTTATTTACTTGTTTATATATCTATTTATTTACTTTCTCCATTTTGCAAAACTTATTTCTCAATTCTCATAAATTAGGAAATGCGCAAATGAGGGAGCTATCTTTTTGATAGTTGACAGCGGCGTAGAAAACAAATGAAACATCTCAGATTTAATCAAATTGCAGTCATGGAAAACATGCATGTCACTTCCATGCTTTGATTCTACATGGCAGTATAGGGCACTGGGAACAGCTACTAAGTCGTAGTATCAAAAGTATCACCATTTAAAATTTTGACAGCAGGCACTTCTGCTACACTGGTAAAGGACGGGAAAAGAGTTTCTGGTTTTGATTAAATAATATTTGAAGAAACTGGGTGCAAGTTTGTTATATCTATGGGTCTTTTATCTGCCTTTGACCACACAGAGAAACGTGGTCTTCCTACCACCAGGGAAGAACTTTTTTCACTGTGATTTGTAGGGGTAGGGTTTTTTCAGGTGGAATAAAAGAAAAAAGACGCAAGCAGTTGCGATGTATTTTTTTAGCTTCTTGTGTAAGCCAGTTTTATCGCGGCGGCCAGTGCACCTTGCTTTCCTGGAATTTCCTTTATCAGTTCTTCGCACAATATTCTTACCAAGCCACTGGCTGCCTTCCCACATAACCATCATCGAAACAATGGTCAGCGGTGAGAGAGGAATGAATCCTCTCGCAATGACTATCATCAAACCTCGGAAAGAAATTGGCCGAGCCGAGGATCGAACTAGCAACCCCCCTTGGCGACCTTGAGAAAGAAACCTTTTAAAAACATATTTTGAAAAAGAAAAAATGCTGGTAAGCAGCATTTTCTCTTTTTCAAAAAAGGTTTCCTACCCTTTCAGAGACAAGTCTCATAACTTGCGCCGTATTTAATTCGTCATCTGAAACTGCTCTCGATTTGGACTTGTCCAAAGGTTTGCACAATACAGATTTTAGAACTATTGAAAAATACGAAGCCAAGAGTTCATGGATAGGTGCACTAGTCGCCGGACCACAACTGGTTTCTTTGCACGGTGTTCAATGCCGTTTTCAACATTATTTTAGTAATATCGCGGCGGACAGTGCACCTGCCAATGCTCTCCTGGAGTTTCTTTAACCTGCACTTCGCACAATATTCTCCCCAAGCCACTGGCTGCTTTCCCAAAAAACAGCGCCCAAACAATGATCAGCCGAGCCAGAGCTGAACCGACCGTTTTCGACATCATTTCATTTATATCGCAGCGACCAGCACACCTGTCCATGCTTTCCTGGAGTTTCTTTAACCTGCACTTCGCACTATATTCTTCCCAAGCAAATAGCTGCTTTCCCACATAGCCAGCATTGAAACAATTATCAGCCGGGCCAGAGCTGAGCCGGCTTTTGTTAGAAAAAGGCGTTTGATACAAAGAAAGTTGTGTGCCCTCAAGGAAAATTGAGTTGTTCTAATATACCGAATGACTTACCTTACAAATGTCATGACATTTAACTCTTTACTACACAATCTCGCCGTTTAACGATCCTGGTGAAAAAAAATCACAAAAAGCTTTTAGATCATCGTGGGAAAAGTGTTAAAAAAAGGTATCACCATTTTACCTTTTTTAGCTGAAAGTTTTATCCTTTCAAAGACAAATCCGGTAGTTTTATCAATATTTGATATATCGTCTGCAAATGCTTTAATTTAGGACAAGTCTAAATGTTGTGTTCTTTACCACACAATCCCACGTTCTAACGACCCAGAAGTAGAAGGCCTCTGAAAACATCGTGAGAAAGGGAGGAAATGCTGTTAACCAGCATTTTCTCCTTTTCTCACGTTGTTTTTTACCCTATAAAACACAAAGATCATCATTCAAGGTACATTCATTTTGTCCCCTGTGCACATCAAATGCTTTCAAGTTGATTTAATTAAAAAAATTCTCGTTTTGGTAAAGAGTTTAAGTCTATCTGTCAGTCGAACTTTTACCCTTCACCGTAAGTTTTAGAGTAAAATACTGTCGCATTCTGACTACATACCGGATCTGCCCTGGGCTTTATCTTACAGCAAGCGGTAGTTCTGTCGAATTTCTAATCGACCATTTGATGACAGCAGGCAGTGTATAAGGAATCGCTATTCCGTCATCGCGGCACCTTTTTCATACTCAGGCTCTAATTACGTGCGAAAGCAGCCATTTGTTTCGACCTTTTTTTTTTTTACATTTTCTTGTCACCTAAAAATTGTCAAGAAATACCAGGAATCCATGCATTGGTGTGAATGACGATATACCGGATATACTGTTATAACCAACATACAGTTGTAAGCGATATACCATTGTAAGCGATATGTTGTTGTAAGCGACCCATAGTACCAAGCAAAAACCTTTAAAAGAAAAAAAGGTCCAAACACCAACAGGGTTCGACCCGGTTCGTATTCATCAACTTTTTGAAAATTGCATTCTTAGTCTAATTTCAGATGAGAAAGTAACGCAGTTTCTGATTAGCAAATGGTTTAGCCTATCAACAACTGCGTTACTTTCAAATTTAGAAGGTTCTTGAGAACTAGAGTACAAGTGTTATTAAGAACTGTTGATGAATACGGGCCCAGAACAGTCATTCGGGAGAACTTTAGGCTGATCAAATTCGAATAGACACAGGTTATTGTCCTAATTTTTGATGGGGCTAGCCTGCTTTGAGTTAATGCTTTACCAAATAATTCTGTGTTTTAACAATCCTGCAGATGGAGCAGCTTGAAAAAGGAGAAAATATTGCTCACCAGCATTTTCTCCTTTTTTCCACAATGTTTTCTAACCTTAGAAGGACAAACCCAAAAGCTAGCCCATTTACCGAATGACATCGAAAACCGGCCTGTGGGGAAAAAAAGGAGCAGTCTTTTATTTGCTGTATTGTATTAAACGGCGGTCTACAGCAAGTCTGAAAAAAGGCTGGTGATTACAAAAAATTTACACGTAGGCCACGTCAACGAAAATCAGATAAAAGACATGCTAATTGTTGACGGGTGTAATAAATATTGATGTAGAGAAAATTAAGAAAACATTGCGGCAAAAAGAAATAAATGCTCTTACGAGCAATTGCTCTATTTGCCACAATGCTTTATAACCAATTAGTGGGTAGATACATCAAAATGTGGTTTAAAGTCAATTTTATTTTCTTCCACTGATTAATCAGCATTTGTAAGTCGTGTGTCACTAAATGCGGAGTGTTTACAAGCGCGATATCGTTCTAAGCAATTTTTCCATCTTCCAAAATATTTCCAAATCCTATAGAAGTGTTACATTCCTAAAACTTTGTCTCAATACGAGGTAAGAGTACTGAGAGGCGATTATCTGCGACAGATTTATGGTTCACCGTCAATCCTGTGTCAAACGTAAGCATGTAATATGCAACTGCGCAGTAATTTTCGGTGTCCAATTACACACGAAGAAAATGTATCCTTTTTAGCTCTACTGGCTGAAAGTCAGCAGAGCTTATGTCATGGTATGGTTTCCGTCCGTCCGTCCGTCTGTTCGTCTGTCCGTCCGTTCGTCCGTTAGTCTTTTTCTTGTTTACGCGATAAAGTCTGCATTAGTTGTCAGATTTTCATGAAACTTGCACGGTTTGTTTATCTCATCAATAGCTTCAACCCTATTTATTTTCAAAAAAAAAATCCAACAAACAGTATGGGAAAAGGAGCCATTTGAAGTTGAAAATTTCCATTTCTTGTTTACGCGATAAAGTCTGCATTTGTGGTCAGATTTTCGTGAAACTTGCACAGATTGTTTATCTTATCAATAGCTTCTACCCTATTGATTTTGAAAAAACTCCAACAAACAGTATGGGAAAGGTAGCCATTTGAAGTTGAAAATTCCCATTTCTTGTTTACGCGATAAAGTCTGCATTTGTGGTCAGATTTCCATGAAACTTGCACATTTTGTTTATCTCATCAATAGCTTCAATCCTATTGATTTGGAAAAAAATCCAACAAACAATATGGGAAAAGTAGCCACTTGAAGTTGAAAATTTCCATTTCTTGTTTACGCGATAAAGTCTGCATTTCTGGTTAGATTACCATGAAACTTGCACAGTTTGTTAATCTTATCAATAGCTTCTACCCAAATGATTTTGAAAAAAATCCAACGAACAGTATGGGAAAAGTAGCCATTTGAAGTTGAAAATTTCCATTTCTTGTTTACGCGATAAAGTTTGCATTTGTGGTCAGATTTCCATGAAACTTGCACAGTTTGTTAATCTTATCAGTGGCTTCAACCCTATTGATTTTGAAAAAAAAATCTGACAATCAGTATGGGAAAAGTAGCCATTTGAAGTTGAAAAATTTCCATTTCTTGTTTACGCGATGAAGTTCACAGTGTTGATCCAATTCTTTTGAAACCTGCTAAGATTGTTTGGTTCATCAAGGGATTGAACTCTATTAAAAGTGAAGAAAATCTAGTAAACCGTCAGGAAAAGCAGCCATTTGATGACCTAGTATCGTTTACTCAACAAAGTCCACATTTGAAATTTGCTAGGATTGTTTAATACAAGGCATACTGAAACCCTATCAAATTAGCTTGATTCCAAGCATTTAGTTTTGAGAAATTGCACTTCATTTTTTTTCACTGATTGTTCAATTCACCATGCCTACTTAGGCTGTCTTAGTGGGTTCAAGCCCAGTTGCAAGAACACACTTTTGTGTGTTTTGTCTTTTTTCTTTTTGCATCGTGAATTCATAATGCATGCTAGCATAAAAGCTAAATCACTGCCAGTAGAGCAATTTCAGGCCCTCAAGGGCCTCTAGTTTCTTTCCCTATCAGCCTATAAAAAGCGATTAACTATGTGCACTTTGACTTTATATCTTCTAGCAGCAGACCATTTGTGAAAACATTATTGCAAAAGTGAAAATTGCTCATGACGATAAATTTTCTCTTTTGCCACAATGTTTTCACGCATGTCTTACTTAAATTTAACTCGTTATGATTATCATCATTTCACATTGATTTTTTAAAGACTTCTCTTGCAAATTTGTGTCAGAAGGAAATAATTAGGATATCTGTTTTGCTTTATGAGGTTTTACATTGTGCTCAAGATCTGGTGTCAGAAAACGCTCAATGTGAAACCATTTTATATGTTTAATCCGTCTACAAACTTTTTTTTTCAGTGCAAAGCCATCTTGTATGTTTAGTGAGTCTACAATCTGTTATATTTCAATATGAATCTATTTTTGTAAATTACGTCATTCTACAACTTGTTATTGTTCAATGTTAACCTGTTATATGTTTTTTCAGCATACTACTTATCATTGTGCAATGTGAACTTTTTGTATGTTAATGGCGTTCGCGGTAGTTTTTAACGCGCACATTTCTGCGCATGGTATTTTTAACACTTTTATTGATAAGTGCAAGAAAATAATTAAATATAAGGGATTCCAAAGGGAATTTCACTACATCCAGGAAACAAAGGAGACTGAAGTACATTGACACTTCTATAAACGTCGTTCAACTTCAGTAGAAAGTGAGAAAGTTGGGAGTTGCCTTTTTCACTATTTCGGATACGAACATTTCGGATACTTGGAATATGTCTCGTTCTGGACGATTTGTCGGCGGATTGTTGAATTTCATCACATCGGAGTAAATATTAGCATGTGTAAATATGATACTGTAACATGTACTTATGGAATTAAATCAATATTTTTTTCCAATTTTGGATATCAAGATGCAGTATGATTCATGATTTTGACTACAAATTCATGCTTTTAACACAATATAAATGTACATATCTCTGAAACTGTGCGGTGAAAAAAAATCATTTTTTCCACAGAATGTGACTCATTTGGAAGTATCTTTATGATATAAGTTTCGTGGAAATTGAATATACAGTTGAATATACAGTTTTCTTTAAATTTTGTTAAGAGCAAACATTTTTTCAGTTGTGGAATCGGCCGATTTTACCTCATTATCAGACAAAAATGTTATTTAGTTCTTTGAATTAGATTCTAGTTCGTGCTTTTTTTGTCAGAGGTTATATAAGCTCACTTAAGAAAAGGCTTTAAATGTGTGTCACAGCCCATGAAACAGCTGAATTTGCATGAATTAAGTCAACCATAGGTGCAGTAATTTTTCTGCCTGAAAAGCTTGCGCACTTAGCATCTCAAAATTCAAAGATTTAACAAACTGAATGGTGAAACATGGATATTATAGTTTTTTCCCACCCTTTTATACATTGTTTTCCAAAATAAAAAGATATGAGAAAAACCTAATGTCAGAAAAAAATTATAGCAAAATTATTGTCCTTAAGTCAGTCTACAACCGATTATTGTTCAATGTAAACCGTTTGTATGATTAATCAGTATATTGCTCGATGTGAACCATTTGTATGTTAAGTCCGTCTATGTACAACCGATTATTGTTCAATGTAAACCGTTTGTATGATTAGGAAGTATATTGTTCAGCATGAACCGTTCGTATTTTAAATAAGTATATTGTTCAATGTGAACCATTCGTATGATTACCTAGCCTACAGCCTCTTATTGTTCAATATGTACCGTTTGTATGATAGTCAGCCTTCAGCCTACCACTGTTGAATTTGACCCATTTGTAAGATTAGTCAGCCTACAGCTTGTTATTGTTCAATGTGAAAGGTTTGTATAATAAGTCAGTTACTATTCAATGTGAACTGTTGATATGTATGATATGTCTACAGCCTGTTATCGTGCAATGTAAATCGTTTGTATGATAAGTCAGTGTACAACTTGTTGTTCTATGTGAACCGTTTATATAGTTAGTCAGCCTACAACCCCTTTCTGTTCAATGTGAACCATTTGTATGTTCAGCCAGCCTACAGCCTGTTATTGTATGATTATTCAGTCTTCGTCGTTTACTGTTCAGTATTATGTATATAACAAGTCAGTCAACAATCTGTTACTGTTCAGTGTGAACAGGTTGTATGCTTAGTTGTTCTAGAAAGTTGTTATTGTTAAATGTTAACCATTTGTATGTTTATTCAGTTAAAAACACATTATTTCAAATGTAAAGATAATTTGATGTTGTCAGTCTTGAACAATCTTATAATTTGCAATAGGGGCCCATTTTGTGTGTACATGTCAGTTTAAAGCCTATTATTCTACAGTTGGAACCGTTTGTATGTTTAATAAATTTACAACCTGTCACTGTTCAATGTGGACCATTTGTATGTTATAATCAGTCCAAAGTTTTGTATTGTTCATTTTGAGCATTTGTATGTTTAGCCAGTCTACAAGCTGATACTGTTAAATGTGATGCATTTACAAGTATGTTTGGTACACTCTATTATTGTTTTTTACTATTTGTATGTTTAGTCAACCTACATCCTGTTATTGACCAATAGAAACCGTTTGTGCATTAATAAAGTCAGTGTACAACTTGTTCAATGTGAATCGTTTGTATATTCAATCAAATAGCAACCTGCGATTATTCAATGTAAACTGTTGTATGTTTAGCCAGTCTATAATCATTTGTTGTTCAATGTGAACCGTTGGTGTTAAGTCAGTCTACAGACTGTTATTTTTCTCAATGTGAGACGTTCTAATGTGTAGTCACTCTATACTCAGTTATTGTACAATGTGAAGCGTTTGTTACATAGTCTACGCCAGATAGGTAAAGTTAGCTACTAGTAGCCAGCTACTAGTAGCCCGCTACTTGTTCAGGTAAAGTTAGCTACTGGTAGCCAGCTACTAGTAGCCAGCTACTTGTTCAGGTAAAGTTAGCTACTCGTAGTCAGCTACTAGTAACCAGCTACTTGTTCTGGTAAAATTGGTTATTTGTAGCCAGCTTCCGGTAGCCACCTTCTAGTAAGCAGTCACTTGTAAAGGAAAATCTGGCAATTCGTACCCAGCAACCAATGAATAGGTAATTAAAATGGAGGTTTTTTTGTATTAGTTTCCGAAAGGTACAAGTAGCTGGCGAGCCAATTGTCGATGCCTTAAACGAAATGCTTTTCTTCCATCCAGAATATTATATAACTGCATCAGAACAATCAAAATCAAATAATTTCCTGTATTAAAGGGGCAAGCTACGAGATCTGTCAATAGGATTTTTTGCTCCTTGGGAGCAGCCTGATTTTAACCTTGCACAAAAATCTGATTGACTAATTTATTGAATTTGTGATGTTTCACCCGTTTACAACACTATTATGGTAACGTGTATATCGCGGTGGCCAGTGCACCTATCTGTGCTTTCCTGGAGTTTTCATTTTACTGGTACTTCGCACAATTTCTTCCCGAGCCACTGGCTGCTTTCCCACATAACCATCGTCGAAAAAACAACAAGCGAAGAGAGCGGAATGAATCCTGTCCCGATGACTATTTCAATCCCGGAAAGAAATTGGCCGAGCTTGGGATTCCAACCAGCGCCCCTCCACCCTTTTCAATTCCTGTACGTTTTGAGCCACCGGGCTCGGCGCACAAAAATCTGTTACACAAGTGCGGCAGCTTTATTTGAAGTGTTGTATCAACCTCGAGGGACTGTCGTATTTTACAATCATCTATCGAAATTTTTTCGCGTACCGGTTATTTCAAGCAGACATGTGGGGACGCGGTTTCATGGAGCAAAGAGTACGCCATTGATTGATTAATGGATTAATTTGTATAATGTTCAACGCTGCTTTCAACATTATTTCAGTCATTTCACGGCGACAGCTTACATGTCATCTCTGTCTTGGTTTTCCGGCCAGTACAAGGCTAGGGCTCTGAAGTGTCTTGTCCAAGGGCACTCCTACGCAAAACGTAGAGCTTCCAGGGAGGCTCGAGCCCAGAGTCTCTTGGTTACGCGGAGTTCTACACTTTGCGACTGAGCCATACATGACCCCTAAGTACGCCATTGCTTATTTCAACCTTTCTAACAGGATTCGTAAAAAAAAAAACTCAAGTCTGTTACAATTATTCATCGATTTTTTTCTCAAGCGAAGTAAGACAGACAGACGTATGAAAAAACGGTTTCACGGTGTAAAGACTATACGTATAACTGATTTTAACCTTTCAAACAGGATTCGTAAGCATAAACGCCATAAATCTATTACACAGATGAAAGAGATAAATGGGTTTAGCAGCCCCTGGAGACGTCGTTTATAATCGGCTATTAAACTATATGAACATCATTGACACATTGTGTAAAATTTTAACCTTGCCTAAACTAGGAAGAACACGTTAACTCTTCACCGAACGACCAACTTTTTAACTTGTCCAATTTGAAAATATTGGCAAACGGTAAACTAAGCGTGGCTCGTACGATGGGATACGTCTTTGAAATGTACGTAGAAAACACTACGGGCAGAGGAGAAAATGCTGGCTACCAGCATTTTCTCCTTTTTCCATTATGTTTTCAAAAGGCTCCTCCCCAAACAATCTTCGAACTTAAAAAAAAAAAACTGAATTAGGTAAATATTTCTGACACATTCTTGCGTTATCTGATGAAGTCATACAGTTTTGGTTTAACTTTTATTCTCCTAAATAACTAACATGAAGCTTTCAAACCGATAGTAAAAACCCAAATTTTGCTATTTCAAAGGTATTTTTGGGAGGAAGATATCTTTCTTATCGGACTGTGTAGATCCAAGATCAGACTGCACGTTCTGTGCAGTCTGATCTTGATCTACACTGTCCGCTAAAGGTCAGTGAGTCGCGCTTAACAGCCTAAGGGTTAACTCTTTACCAGACGACAAATTTTTTACACTTGTCCAAATTAAAAGATTTTGCAGACAACAACATAAATTGAGGCTTAAATGACAGAACTTGTTCTTGAAAGAGTAGAAAACATTTAAAGAAAAGTAGAAAATGTTAGTCACAAAGATTTTCTACTTTACAAAAAATATTTTTAGAGCCTTGTTCTTTTGAGGCAAAAAAAAATAAATGGGATGGGTTGTGTGAAGGGTCAAGGACTGATACATAAAGTTACAAACTTATTTTATGGAAAAAGAAAATTCGGTCTTTACTGGCGATTTACCCATTTGCTAAAATAATTTGATTAATTGTATGGTGTTTCACGCCGTTTTCAACATTATTTCAGATATATCGCGGCGGCCAGTGCACCTATCCATGCTTTCCTGAAGTTTCTATTACCAGTACTCCGTACAATATTTTTTTCCAAGCCACTGGTGCTTTCCCACATAACCATCGTCAAAACAATGGTCAGCGGTGAGAGAAGAATGAATCCTGTCGCAATGACTATCATCAATCCTCGGAAAGAAGTTGGCCGAGTCGAGGATCGAACCAACGACCTCTGTTCTTGAGTCCTGTACGCTACCGACAGAGCTACCGGGGCTCGGCAAAAAAATAATGATTTAATGAGCAGTCTGCTGCAAGACACAGGAGTCGTCAACAGGTGAGTCGTGCTCTGGGAAAAAGGGGGTGTAATGCATATTCGTGATGCATGATACCAAGAAAGTAATCACATAATTATGGATCCATAAAAAAGCCATTTTGTCTAACAGCCGACTGAATTGTGAGGTAGAATTGACCTTTCAAATGCAGAAATTCACAAACAGCAAAAGCTTTCGATCCATTTGACCATGCGCGGATTGCGCAGGCTGACATGAGTCGATATTTTTTACAGATGCATAAGATCCTTTTTTACAGGGCGCTGCTCATGTAGATTTTTGTTATAAATGAAAATTTTGATAAACATGCTTTTTACGCCACCTTGAATGTTGCACGTTACTTATTTGGTGGTGAACCGCAATATGCAATAGAACACTAGTCCTCGGCAGGACTAAAAGACGCTTTTGTGGACTATGTAATTCAAGATCATACTGCACGAAATGTGCAGCCTGATATTTGATCTACAATATCCGCTACTTTGTAACTTCTCGCCAAAACAACCACAAAATTGAAATCATGACGGTTCATTGATTGTTTTCCGAATTGAAAACATCCGTTTCATTGATAAAGCCCTTTAAGGCTCAACACTTCACCAAAACAACGAAATCAATTTTTAGACCTGTACAAATTGAAAACATTTTAGCCGTGCTCTGTGAAAAGGGGGCTTTAATGCATCTGCAAAAAGTGTTGATTGAGATCAGCCGGCGTAATCCGCGTAAGCTGACCTGAGTCGAAACTTTTTGCTTTTGGTATTTAAATTTTCTGCATGTCAAAAGACCATAGTACCATAGGATTCAGCCGGTTGTGAGACAAAATGGCTTCAACATGGATCCATAGTTATACAATGACTTGTTCGGTATGATGCATTAAACCCCTTTCTATTAGAGCATGACTCATTTGCAAATGACAAATTAGATGCGATTCGAATGTTGGTTTCTTATTTGAAACGGTGAAAAATATTAAAGGAAAATAACAAAATGCTGGTCATCAGCATTTTTTTTTCCCCTTTTCCAGGATGTTTTCAAAAGCCCTCTTCACCAGATTCGTTAAAACATTGGACTGTTAAGTACACTGTTTAACCCTTTGCCAAACAATCCCTTGTTTTAACGGCCCTGAAGAAGAAGCCTTTTGAAAATATTGTGGGAAAAGGAGAAAATGGTGGTAACCAGCATTTCCCCCTTTTCCCACAATGTTTTCTACCTTTCCAAAAGCAAATTTTAATTTTCGAGTCACATATGTATTGTTGTCTGTGCATGATTTCAATTTGGACTATTCTAAAATTTTGTCATATGGTAAAGAGTTAATATCGACCAGACACAGAGGACCTAACTATACCTCCATGTCGAATAACATCTGACTGGATGTAAACCAATAATGGACATACTGCCGTTGTCTGCGCATGTCGTATTCTTCGAAGATTCGACCTGTCTGCTATGACACATCACCCATCCCCATATACCTGGGAAAAGTAGGGCTTAGAATGAATCGCACCAGGTAGCGTTTTACTTAGTAAACGTTTATTTCATTTTGAAATTCAAAGTAACGGTTGTTGTTTTGAAAAGTAGTCCAGTTCTGTACCCAGAATGCCCAAATTAGATAGATGTGTATTTGTAGAATGCCATCTAGCGAGAGATAATGGACATACTGCCGCAGGATTCGTCCACATTTCATTTCGCTCGTACATAAATATGTTGACAATTATTGGTGGACAAGATTAATCCTTTACCACACAAAACCTACTTTTAACTACCCTGTGAAAGAGAGCTTTTTAAAATATTGTAGGGGAATAGAAGAAAATGCTGGTAACCAGCATTTTCTCCTTTACCCACAAACAGATTCAATTTTTAAGTCACATTTGTTTTGTCGTCTGCAAATGCTTTCAATTTGGACTAATCTAAAATGTTGTCGTTTTGTAAGAGTTAAACTGAAACATCTGCATATTCCGTGAACCAACTCCGGTAGGACTCGTCTGCCGAAGTATACTCATTCGCCAAACTTTGGGTGATTGATTTTGTGTTCATTTATTGCCACCGATAACACTGTGGCAAAAAGGGTGATGCTGGTTACCAGCGTTTTCTCCTTTTCCGACAATGTTTTTAAACGTCTTTTCTTTTTCCTCAGGGTCCTTAAAACCCGAAATTGTTTAGTAAAGGGTTGAATTATAAAAATCTTTCAAACTTGCTGGAGGAAAATGATGACACGGCGAAATTAAAAGCCGAGTCCAGTAGCCCATTTGGTAACGTACATGTAACTTAACTCTTTACCAGAAGACAAAATTCTAGACTTGTCGAAATGGAAGGCATTTGCAGACGACAAATCAAATGTGACTAAAATGATGGACTTTGTCTGTGATAGGGCAGAAAACATTGTGGGAAAAGGAGAAAATGCTAGTAACCAGCATTTTCTCCTTTTCCTACAATTGTTTCAAAAGGTTTTGGTCTAAGGATTGTTAAAACTCGGGATTGTGTGTTAAAGAGTTAAACCAGGGGGGGGGGGGTCGTACGTTTTATTCCCCAACTCTGCCAATTCCTGTCCGAGAACTGATGATAGTCGTGGCCACAGGATTTGTTCTCTCTCTCTCTCTCGCTGTTGATCATTGTTTCGACAACGCTTATGTGAGAAAACAGCCAGTGGCTTGGAAAGAATATTGTGCAAAGTACTGGTAAATGGAACTTCAGAAAAGCATGGGTAAGCCATCAAGGTCAAATTGCACAGAACGTGCATATTGTTACCTTAGCAACGGATTGATATTGGATCTATTCGGGTCTTTAAAACTTTATGATAACACTTTTGAATCTACTGACTGTCGCAATATAACTGAAATAAAATGAAAGATTATTGGATACACAACAGGGTTCTCCTTTGACCCGGGACTCCGGGTTTTGACGCATGGAAATCAGAAATGACCCATTTTTGACGCTCAAAAATATCTGCCTAAGCGTCAATCTGACGCATGAGATTACCAGCCAAAGGGTCATATAAATTATGTCGCATGCATCCGGCATGAATGTAGCCTATAATAAACACAATCAGTGTCAACTGTGTACAGACGCACGCAGCTCTGTTTATCACACATAATTAAGCTGGCGAGTGGCGAGTCATTTTTGAAAACATGATAAAGGTGTTAGTCCAATTATCTAGTGTAAAATGACAGGTTTTCAAGTTAACTGCTACCCTAATTAACAATGTCAAATCATGCAGTAATACTTGTAAAAATATTAACTGATTTGAAAAAAAGATCGCTGGAAAAAAAACGTGAAAACCCATGACACTACAGAAATCATTTTGACATCGTCTGATCAGAGGCACTTCAAACTATCTTTTCATCTTTGGTGACAAATTTAAACTGTGAATTTATACTTATTTCTTTATGAAACAATAAGTGAAAGCTAAAATCTCTGTTTAAAAATTAGGAAAAACTTTTTAAGATGAAAATAAACAACAACCTATAGATAGGGGGGGGGGGGAAACCGGAACAAGTGTGAAAGAAAAAGTAATTGGACAAGAGAAGAAGACTTAAATCTTAAGAAATAATACTTTAATGGATGTGACCTTTATTTTCTCCCTTTTCCACAATGTTCTGGGGTAAGAAAGACAAATCAAGTCGTTCCAGCTACATTTGAATTGTCGTCTGCAAATGTCTAAAATAATTATGATCTAGTCAAAAGTTTTTGTTGTTTTCAGAAAAGCATGGGTAAGCCATCAAGGTCAAATTGCACAGAACGTGCATATTGTTACCTTAGCAACGGATTGATATTGGATCTATTCGGGTCTTTAAAACTTTATGATAACACTTTTGAATCTACTGACTGTCGCAATATAACTGAAATAATCTGGAAAACTACGTTAAACACAATACTCACAAAAAAAAACCCCTAAAATTAAGATTTTTG
Source organism: Hippopus hippopus (assembly GCA_946811185.2). Taxonomy (NCBI): domain Eukaryota; kingdom Metazoa; phylum Mollusca; class Bivalvia; order Cardiida; family Cardiidae; genus Hippopus; species Hippopus hippopus. The sequence continues at coordinate 15,463,973 of OX328101.1, forward strand.
TTGAGAATAGCAGTGATCCTGTGCATACAAACTGAGCTTAAAAGGTCCTGTGGAGAGAAAAGAAGAGATAAAAATTAATATAACCACTTTTCCCCCTAACTTTTAACCCTTAGAATGCGTGCAACAACCCCTGTAGTCTCTGCAAACACTGTCGGACAAAATAAACGAAGATCAGACTGCACAGGGCGTGTAGTCTGATTTTGGACCTACACTGTCCTCTGTGCCGAGATTTGCAGGGCAATGAATCTTGATAATACAATGTTTGTTGTTGTTTTGCTCTGATCGAATTATCCATTGTGTTTAACATACGTTCAGTAGGAGGTGGGAGTCGTTTGGATATGGCCTGTCGAGTCGCCTGCTAGTTTTAGATAGTGTTTACCGATTGCCCGACTCTATCTCCGAAATAAGGATCGACATTGTAATACACAAACACTAATGAGGATAATGGCCAATTCAACATACACCGAAGCCATAAAACACTATTTTATAGTCACAGTTCTTGGTGTTCAGGTTGTAAGAATTTTACAGAAAAAAAATAGGGAGACCGTAGGCCTAACACCTTTTTGTACGTCAAAGTATGCAGAATTCGAGGAATACCACCTTTGCCACGGTGTTTTCTATAGAAATGCGCGTTTTTGTTGAGAAAACACCAGTCGTAGCAAATACGTAACTCTTAACAAATGACAATATTTTAGACTAGTCCGAATTGAAAGCAGTTAAAGACGACAAACAAAATATGACTAAAATGATTGGGATTTGGCTTTGAATGTGTAAAAAACATTATGGGAAAAGGAGAAAATGTTGTTGACTAGCATTTCCTCCTTTTCCCACCATGTTATCAAAAGTTTTATTCTTCGTCGTTGAATTTACTCAGGATTGTGTGGTAATGGGTTAGATTGTGACATGCTCTAAATATTCATCTGTAAGACTACCAGATAAATCAGTAACACTTCCGCTAGGGTTCGTATTCAACAACCATTCCTAAGAACGTTCTTAATTTTATTTTCCAGAATTTTCTAAATTTGAATATAACACAACTTCTAATAGGCTGAATCATTTGGTTTAGCCAATCAGAAGTTATGTTACTTTCAAATTTAGAAAATCTTGGAGAATAAGACTAAGAATGGTCGCCAAACAATGAGTCGGCCTCTCTTACTGTGTCTTGACATACCACTACTTTATAATTATCCCTTCACCCTGCAATCAGGGATTTCCAGCATACATTAATATTTGAGCCACGCTCTGGCAAAAGGGGGCTTAATACATCCCCGTGGTGCATGGTACCAACCAAGTCATCACTTGATCATGGATCCATAGAGTCCATTTTGTCTAACAACCGACTTAATCATGAGGTAAACTGGTCCTTGGATCCATACACAGAAAACTGATCAATAGCAAAAACATTCGACCCAGGTCAGCCTGCGCGGTCCTCGTTCGATACTTTTTGCAGATGCATTAAGCCCCGTTTTCACAGAATATGGCTCACATATATGATCTCTTCCGCAAGGGATGGAATTATTAAGTAAAAGAAGCACTGACTCATGGTACCAAGTAGTTGATCCTCTTTACATGTGGGCCTGTCTATTTTCCATTCATTGAGAAACAAACTCTTTTCCTTCAAATAATTCTCCTTTCACGGTCAGCAATACTAGATCTGGTTGATATTTGGCCTGCAACATGCGAAAAAGGGCTTTCGGACATTTGCGTAAAGGGTCGTTTCGGATCAGCCTGCGCAGTCCGCGCAGGCTAATCCAAAACGACACTTTCCGCTTTTATGTAATTTTTCTGTTTTGTGCAAGTCTACTGAAAAACAAAATCTAATGTAGTCGTAAAGTGCCGTCTCCGATTAGCCTGTGCAGACTGCGCAGGCTGATCCGAGACGACACTTTCCGCAAATGGCCTAGTAATCGATGGCATATTGTGACCTTAGAAATGGATTAATGTTAGGTCTATACGGGTCTTTAAAACTTTATGATAACAAAATTTAGATCTATTAAGCTGTAGATATGGGTTTGAAAAAAGTGTGCCAAAGAGCAGCAAGCAATTATTTGGACCCCATTTAAAGATCATGAAATGTGAAAATGAAAAAGGCATATGCTTAGTACTTAGCTGAAGCTTTTATCATCACGGTTTTCTGCGTCCCCTTCTTTCTATGACAGACAAAAATTTGGATAACTTTCTAAAATTTGACGCTTTGGAAAATACAGGGTACTGCAAGGTACATCGAAGTCGACTACGTTTACGTGGTATTTGGCAAAGTAGTCCGAATGAGCCACTGTAACGTTACATTGTTTTCTCACATGACCTATGAACCGGAAAATAAATGTGACCATGGTTCCCCTGCTTTGATGTATCGAATGCTGGAAACCAGAAATCAAATATAAATTATGTGCGTCTTGTTTAGATGCTCAAACATCAAAGGTATCAGTAACAATTAGTAATTTCATGACTGATAAAGCAATATATTGTCTTAGTAAGGATCAAATTGCAGATATTTGTGTGATATAACCCTTTTGTTGTTGAGATTTTCTTACTTGAAATCTCTAGGCACGGAGGAATGAAACGCCATTTTGATTTTCTGACCTTCATAAGGAAGATCAGCTACTCTTCAAAGTTGGTCGCAAATCAATCACTTCCTCCGAATTCGGTGACTAGCTGCGATGTTATTTTTGTGATTGTGTCTCTGCTGGAGAAAAAATCACAAACATAACGTCGGAGCAAGCCTTCAGACTGAAGGTAATCAATCTCTAGTCCAGAGCTGTTGATACGATGCTTGTGAATAGAAGTTTACAGCTTTTTAAGTTGCAAAAGTCAAGCCGTTGATTTTCGATCATCCCTTGAAAAGTACCCTCCCTCATTTCAAACCAAGGCAATAGAAGAATGTTACTCCAGAATCAGAGAATTCAAGTCTCTGTTTCGACATCAGTCATCCAAGTTTGACCAGGAAAAAGGAATCTGAACCTGAACAAGATCTAACTTTCAGAAATTGGCTGTTACATTTTCACATCTTGAATTTTTTTATTAATAGATTGTGAATAATAATACTCATTGGAAAAAAAAAAAAACACTAGGAGTCAACAAAAACCTCATACTTAATCCATAAAAATACAGAAAAATGGATATCTATAAATACTCAATCTTTCCAAAAACTACTGTCGATAATCAATTAAAACTCGTTGCAAGAAGAGATCATAAAGGGATGAAAGACAAGATCAATTGTAGAAAAAAAACTGCAAAATTTAGGATAGCTCCGGTAATGCCTAATAAAGCGCTTACACCAAGTTTCAAGTCTCAAGAATGAGCTGTTTACAATACTACTTTTCGAATTTAGGCATTTATTGTGCACCTGATTGTACCAAGTCCAATGTGAATTTTCTAGTAGAAAAGCTATAGCACTATACCAACTTTCTGTTTCCATCGGTTTAATTTGTATTGCAGTAAAATGCAGTTGATTTTCAGTGACGCACATGACCAAGGACAAATTAGTAAATGTTAAATTACCTAAAGCGCTTTTAGAAGTCGTGTATAAGTAATTTAAATCTCGGAATTACTAACAAAATTTATCTTGTTAGGTGGCCATTTTTGTGTCTATTTTCAGAAACATAAACATCTTGAGTGAAAGATGAATGAAACTGTTGTTTCTTATGTTTGGCCTTTGAATTTGAAATATTTGTACATAAAATGAAAGATTATTGGATACACAACAGGGTTCTCCTTGACCCGGGACTCCGGGTTTTGACGCATGGAAATCAGAAATGACCCATTTTTGACGCTCAAAAATATCTGCCTAAGCGTCAATCTGACGCATGAGATTACCAGCCAAAGGGTCATATAAATTATGTCGCATGCATCCGGCATGAATGTAGCCTATAATAAACACAATCAGTGTCAACTGTGTACAGACGCACGCAGCTCTGTTTATCACACATAATTAAGCTGGCGAGTGGCGAGTCATTTTTGAAAACATGATAAAGGTGTTAGTCCAATTATCTAGTGTAAAATGACAGGTTTTCAAGTTAACTGCTACCCTAATTAACAATGTCAAATCATGCAGTAATACTTGTAAAAATATTAACTGATTTGAAAAAAAGATCGCTGGAAAAAAAACGTGAAAACCCATGACACTACAGAAATCATTTTGACATCGTCTGATCAGAGGCACTTCAAACTATCTTTTCATCTTTGGTGACAAATTTAAACAGTGAATTTATACTTATTTCTTTATGAAACAATAAGTGAAAGCTAAAATCTCTGTTTAAAAATTAGGAAAAACTTTTTAAGATGAAAATAAACAACAACCTATAGATAAGGGGGGGGGGGGAACCGGAACAAGTGTGAAAGAAAAAGTAATTGGACAAGAGAAGAAGACTTAAATCTTAAGAAATAATACTTTAATGGATGTGACCTTTATTTTCTCCCTTTTCCACAATGTTCTGGGGTAAGAAAGACAAATCAAGTCGTTCCAGCTACATTTGAATTGTCGTCTGCAAATGTCTAAAATAATTATGATCTAGTCAAAAGTTTTTGTTGTTTGGTAAACAGTTCAAAAGTTGTTTGTGTCCATTTTTTCATCAAGATGAATTACATGCTAGCTAGGGCTGCAATTTAAAATTCTTCTGTCCACTTCATTCCAACAAGTCTCTACATAAGATAGGGTATTTTCTTATCTAATTCCTATCCATAAACAAAGAATATAAATGGAAAGTTTTCATTATTTCACCCTTATCACTCCGTGATAATTTTGACCCTTGGACATTTCTATTAGACTCTTGGAAATTCCATTTTGACTCTTGAAAATTTGGGCCCAAGAGTCAATGACTCTTGGGATTCTGGACCTAGGAAGAACCCTGCACAAGCAACAATTATGTTTAAATTCTAGTTTAGGTGTTAATTTGTGCAAGTATAAGAATTTAAACGTTCGCACAAAATCTGCCTGGAGATTTTAACCATTTTTTCATGATCTTTTCTGTATGTGGATGTGACCTGTCAAAAGCTAAAATGGCATTCCAGAACAGTTATCATTACTTATCAAGTTTGTAGTTCAGATAACTGTTCCCAAATGTGATTTTAGTTTTTGACAAAACTAGAAGTTGAACAAACCTGTTACATGTGTGCTAAGCAGGCAAACATGGGTCCATACTTTTTGTAGATGCATTAAACCCTCTTTCATACACCATGGCTAATTTATTTACAGAAAGAATACACATGGAATCAAAAACCAAAAGATCTATAAGCTCTACAATCTTGAATGTCAAAAGTCTTACGATTGGAAAATTAGAAAAGCATTTTCGTGATAAAATCTGGGGAGAAGGTCAAACTGAATAACACTATGAAGTATGTGAATAGTTTTGAAAGCATAAAAATGTTTCTTGTGCTGAAAAACGTTAATAATAACACACAGCAAAACTCTAATAAGTGCCAACAACATAGGCTAAAACTGAAACAATTACATCTGACAGAATCAATACCTAAAATCAAGACCATTATTCACTTGAAGTGGTTTTTCTTTTCAGATGCCCCTTACGCGAAAAACAGCAAACGGCCCTGTAAAAGCTACCAGATCGACTGGAACACCCAGTGTGGTAGTTGTACAACTAGATGGCGATGGGAAGAGCAAGAATGAAAAGAAGCAAGGTTTTGGATTAGAAACCAAACAGGCTGACACAACTAAAATTAAAAGACAAACTGAGGATTCCCTACAAGTAAAGGTTACTTTTTATATTAACTCTGCCTCCTGCATTGCAGATGACCTTTCATGTCTTGCAACAGACAAGTTTTTAAAAAATTGCTTCAAAAGGAGAATTTGCAGGTAGTCAGCAATTTTTCTTTTTGCCGTGTGTTTTCATTCATACATATGTATTACACCCTAATTTATCTCTAATGTACATATTTACATGGAAATTTTCAGTCATCTATTGCAAATGTATTTCAGGATGTAGCTAGTTACATATTGACAGTTCTATGAAGAAACAGTACAACCAACAGCAGTGCTTTTTTTGAGTTGTATATCAACATTATTCTTGTTATTCCATTTTTATCTGAAATTCCTGGAGTCCAATTAATCTGGCTCTGCCATAGCTCTTGTTAAGGCTTGATGTAATCCAGTCTTACAGAATTCATTCTGCTTGCAGTACTAAGCTATTGTTGTATGTTTAGACTCTTAAGTCTTTTATTTCAGAAAGCAGCAAGTGGCTTAGACAGTGGGTTGTGTTTAGCACTGGTAACTGACACAAAATGCCTCAATGGCTGCAATGGCTTCCATCGAATAACTGAAATTATGTTGAAAATGTTATGAGATACCAAACATACAAAATCTTATTTGCAAAGTTTACATGTCTTGAAAATCATCTGGTGTTGTTAACCCTCTACCATGCAATCCCGACTTTTAACGACCCTAAAAAAGGAGGCTTTTGAAAACATTGTGGGAAAAGGAGAAAATGCTGGTTACCAGCATTTTCTCCTTTTCCCACAATGTTTTCTACCCTATCAAAGAAAAATCACATCATTTGAGCCACTTTGAAATTGTTGCCTGCAAATGCTTTCATTTTGGATAGGTCTAAACTTTCGTCGTCCAAGGTTGGGCGGTCGAAATCAGGGGCGGTTTTAACCAGCTAGAACCGCCCCGGTCAATACTCCAAAAGTGGTCAATACCAGTCAATAGTGGTCAATTGAATATTTGCAGTGGTCATTTGGAAATTTTAGTGGTCAGACGAGTTTTAAGAGGACAGTTATGCAATTTAGTGGATGATTTATTGTGGGGATTTTTTTTTTGTTCTCAGTTTGGTTGAATTCACCATTATGAAAGAGTTGACTTGAGTGAAAAAAAATGTTTTGTCCCTGCAAAGGATACTCATCAGCTGACTTTAGCCAGTTTTCCAAAACTCTGTTCCAAGTAAGGTCTATAGGTTTCATTTTTGACACCTTAAGTTATTGCTTGATCATAACATATTATCTTGATTGCATATAAGTCAATATTTCACACTATAGGAAGATGATGATGAATTTGCGTTTATTTATCGTCGCCACCGGTTGCCCATATGGGCAACGCCCCCTGAAGGCTGTTAGTATTGTTACGGGGGATAGTGCAGATACAGGACGAAACCCATCTTCAAGTTACGCCTGGTTCTTTTACGTGCTCTGTGTATAGCACCGTCACACGGGACCTCGGTTTAACGTCTCATCCGAAAGACTATTAGTAATTTTAGATGGCCAGCCATGGGGATCGAACCCACACCCTCAAGTGACTCGAAACATCATGTTCACGAGTCCTACGCTCTACCTATTGAGCTATGCGGGCTGGTCACACTGTAGGAATAAGCCTGGTGTCAAGTATAATACCCCAAACAGGGACACATGATTGGTCACTTTGGTAATTTGATTAAAGCCACACCCACTGGGGTAGAAAGGGGCCACTTTTACACCTTTTAATGTGTTTTGACAGCAATTTAAAGGTGTAGGTAGACACTTAAATATACTTCAAAGACATTAATGTATGCTTAACCATTGTTCAGTTAATCAGTTACAGCCTTCTTCATGTGTACCTCAATATGCCTAAAGATTAATGACAGGTGTATTTCACATGTTTGCCTGTGGGTGACACTTTTTTCTGCAATTTTACATGAAAATTATATATTAGCTGCTTTTTGATGTTACCTTTGGACTTTCATGACCAAAGACTATGTTAAATAATCTATATTTTTAAAACCTAAGTGTGTTTGTGGTGGGGAGAGAGAGAGAGAGAGAGAGAGAACTATAAATGATTATCTAACTTATAAGGAATTATAATAGATAAAATTTGTTTAGTTGAAAAGAACTGACCTGTATGTAAGTTCAAAAAGGAAAGTCAATCCAATCAACCTCTTCAGTTGACCAGCAATAATGTCTTTTGAATTATGATCAAGTAAATAAGGACCTTATTGATAAAAACTATGATACTAATGATGATATTTAATATACCATGATGTGCAGGATGTAGGAGGAGAGCTTTTAAGACTAATTTAGAAACAGGACAGGTATGTAAGCTATAAGCTAAGGATTTAATAGACCCAATTAACCACTTCAATCGACCACCAATTGACTAGTATTGACCGGTTATAACTGGTGAAAACTGCCGGCCTGGTCAATACTCATATTGAGCGGCTTTTTGCCAACCTTGTCGTCGTCTGGTAAAGAGTTAAAGATGAATTGGGAGTTAAAGTTGTTCTCCAGTGAGATGTCGAAGAATTCAGGAAATACATGTGCAATTTTAGATTCACAGCAATTTAACTCTTTATCAAACAGCAATTTTTTAGACTTGTCCAAATAGAGAGCATTTGCAGACGAAAAAGTAAGAGTGGCTTCAATTACTTGTCTTTCTAAGGCAGGAAAACTGGGAAAAGGAGAAATTGCTGGTTACCAGCATTTTCTTCTTTTCCCACAATATTTTCAAAAGCCCTCTTCCTCAGTGTTGTTAAAACTCAGGACTCACTGTTTGCTAATGGGTTAAGTAACATCTTGAGAAATCTTACAAGGCTCAATTAGGAATCGTTGGTTTTGTATCTTTTTGATACTAGATTCAGACCATTAACTGTAAAAGGCCATTTGTACAGGTTAATGTGGATATTCAGTTTGGGTAAAAAATTTTCAGAACTTTGCCAAATGAGACCTTGTATTGATTTGCTTTTAACTTGAGACTGTGGAAAAGATATTGATGAAATTTTCAACACTATCATTGGGGAATCTGTCAATATTACACGCCCTTACCCCTTTACCAGAAGGAAATTTTTTACTCTAGTCCAAATTGAAAGCATCTGCAGACAATAAAAGAAATTTGACTGAAAAATTGAAATTTGTTTTGGGAAAGGTAGAAAACGTGATAAAAAGAGAAAATTATTTTTTCCTTTTCCCTCAATGTTTCAAGAAGCTTTTGTTCTCAGTGTCATTGAAAGTCAGGATTGTGAAAAGAATACGAAAAGTACAGAATATGAATTTCAAAATGTCAAAAAAGTAGAAAATGTCAATAAACTAAGTCTGAAACATTATCCTTTCCAGAATCAAATTGGTATCATAAAGATAGCAGGCAATGAACCAACACATGATTCCAAGAAAACAGCTGTGCATAATGTTGATGATAGAATGCCAGATGAGACAGAAACAGTGTTGCTTAGCCCAAGTCAGTTCTTCACTAATTATACTTAATATATGTGTGTGTTTCTTGTTTAAATAATGTAGCAATTCCACTTTAGCCACAACATATTCACATGTAGTCTTGTATCAGACCTTCATCTTTGAACAGTGTTTATGTTGGAAAGCAGCCAGTGGCTTGAGCAGCATTGTATAAAGAAACTCAAGCTATGCATGTATAGATGCACTGGCTGTCATGATATGATGAAGATAACATTGGAAGTAGTATATTTTTTGAAAGAGACAAATATCAAACTTAAGATATTAAGTATGATCCAGAGCTCCAGATAAGAATGAGTGATAGTATTCGAAATTCATTATTTCTCTTCCAAACCCCATGTTGTGGTCTCATTAGAATTATCTCGATGAGACGATTCTAATGAGTACCCATAACGTAGGATTTAGTCTAGAATTATTAATATTTTCAATTTTGAAATCAAAATCACTCCCTCTATCTGGAGCTCTGCATTATCCATATTTTACAAGGATGTTTTCAAAGTTTCTGCTTCAAATTTGTTTATAAGGTAATTGCTTATTGCTAACAATTTTGCCCTCTGTCATAATGTTTTTAACATAGACTCCTCCAAGATGGAAAAAAATTTACAGATGGTAATGTATTGATATGGGGGTGTAAAAATGTGTTGACACATAAAACTTGCACTGAATCTCAAGATAGCATTCAACTTAGTAAATTTGAGAAAGGAAATGGTTACCCAAGTTATCTCCCTCTTCATACTTTTTTTTGTCAGATGCTGAAAGTCAAATACCTTCAAATAAAAAGAGAAAGTTGCCAGCTATTGTGGCAGAAGAAGAACCAGCTAAGAAGACAAAGGTGTCAGTGCCTGATGTTGTGTCACCAAGAAGGAGCTCTAGGGCGGTTATCCCAAACAGTCGGTTCAAGGATATGGAGCTGTTGGACACTGTTAAACAGAAACCTAGCACATCATCACAGTCTGGTTAGTTAAATTGGGTTTATTTATTGAAAAAATATCAAATTTTATTCCTTTGCGAATGACAGCTCTGTAGAAGACTAAAGATATGTTGCTCAAATATTGATATGTGTCTTTAAATTGGTAAAAATATCGTGGAAAAAGGAGAAAGTGCTGGATACCAACATTTTCTTCTTTTCCCACAATGTTTTCAAAAGCCATCTTCCATTGTAGTGGTAAAAACTGTGGTGTGATTTGATAAAGGGTTAGATGGCAGTGAATCAAACTTTCTAGATTTTATTTTACCTGGAAAAAGAATGAAGGACAAATGTTTATAAATAAATGAGCAATACCCTGGCAAAAGGGGACTTAATGCATCTCCTTGATCCATGGTACCCAGTGAGTCATTGCTGTATTATGGATGCATGAAATCCATGTTGTATAACAACCAACTGAATTATCAGGTGCACTGGTCCTTAGAGCTGTGCCGAGCCCCGGTAGCTCAGTCGGTAGCGTGCAGGACTTGAGAACACGGGGTCCAGGGTTCGATCCCTGGCTACGACCCCTGGCTCGGCCAATTTCTTTCCGAGAATTGGTGCTTGTCCGGAATATAACTTTGTCATCTCAAATCAGAACGACTTCAAACTTGGTATGCATGTTTGTTGCAATATAACCGAGTACAGTGCGCAAGAACAATAACTCTACCTAGCACGGATTTTGAGTAATTCCACTTCCATCTTCATTTTTAGCTCCACTGGCCGAAGGCCAGCGAGCTATTGTCATGGCGTTGTGTCCGTCGTGCGTCCGTCCGTCCGTTCGTTCGTCCGTGCGTCCGTGCGTGCGTCCGTAAACTTTTTCTTTAAAAAACTTCTCCTCAGAAACTATTGACTGGATTTTTACCAAATTTCACAGGAATGTTCCTTTGGTGGTCCTCTTTCAAATTCCTTCAAATAATTGTGTTCCATGAAGAATTCTGATTGCCATGGCAACCAAAGTAAAAAACCTTTAAAAATCTTCTCCTCCCAAACCGCTATTTGGATAGCATTATTATTTTGCAGGAATGTTCCTTAGATACAGGTTTACAGAATTCCTTAAAAAAAAAAAGATCTGTCAAAAAACATGGCTTTTATGGGAGACTCATTTTCCTTTTATGGTATAAAGTAAAATCTTTGAAAAATTTCTTCTCTAAAAGTATTCATTGGATTTCATTGTTGTTTTGCAGGTAAGTTCCTATGGTGGTTGTTTACCAAATTGTTTCTTCAGTGAGCTAAAATGCAGGATTGAATGATAATTGTTAAAAACTTCCTTTCGCCATTATAGAAATATCAGGCCTGTGGAGCGATACAGGCGCTCAAGCGCCTCTAGTTACAGTATTTCTTGCTTGTTTGGAAGGGAACTTTGAAGTCTCAAGTCAAATTGACTTGAGACTTGGTAAACATGTTTGTTGCATTACCTGCCCTTTGCAATTATTATACCTCCTTGACAACTGGTGGTGAGACGGGCATATCTTGCGACAATTTGCTGCTCTTGTTTCATTATCATTTGGCCTTGAACCTCGATATTTGGTATTTATCTTTATTTTAGACCTTTACTGCTTAGTACTCAGGTGAGCAATATAGGACCATCATGGTCCTCTTGTTTTATAAATATACGCAATGATCTATGCTAGCAAATGATGACATCATTAATCATACTATTTTTACGTCATGCACAAACTGGTTTTTCGCGGAAAATGTTGTCGAAGAAATCACGACTAAACTAGTTTTTCGATTGATGATTGATTGATTGTATGGTGTTTAACGCCGTTTTTAACATTATTTCAGTTTTATCACAGCAGCCAGTGCACCTATCCATGCTTTTCTGGAGTTTCTTTTACCAGTACTCTGCACAATTTTCTTTCAAAGCCACTGGCTGCTTTCTCACATAACCATCGTCGAAACAATGATCAGCGGTGAGAGAGGAATGAATCATGTCGCAATGACTATCATCAGTCCACGGAAAGAAATTGGCCGAGCCGGGGATCGAACCAGTGACCCCCTGTTCTTGAGTCCTATACGCTACCGACTGCGCTACCGGGGCTCAGCAACTAGTTTTTTGACCATTTCAAAATACCATGTACAGAGAAAGTCGGATTTATGACCCATGAAAAGGGGGCTAAATGCATCCGCAAAAACTATTGACCCAGGTCTGCCTGTGCAGTCTGTACAAGCTGACCTGGATCAAAACTCTATGCTAGATCTATTGATCAATTTTCTGCATGTTAGAGGACCAGTAGGCATGCCTCGTGATTCAGTCAGTTATCATACAAAATGGATTATATGGATCTATAATTATGTGATGACTTTCTTGGTATCATGCATAATGAAGATGCATTAAACCCTCTTTTATCGCAACATGTTTCAAATAGACAAATATAATTATTCAAATGTTATAACGTTAGAAGCTTGTTGATAGATCTAAAGATGGGGGGGGGGGTTACCATAAGTTGGATATCTATCCGATAACTCAGTAAATTTCTATCTTAGGATTGATGATAGATCTAGTCATGGCGACAGAATTCATTCCTCTCTCTACACTGATCACTGCTTCAACGATGGACTTGTAGGAAAGCAGATGGGATGAAAAAGGAAAGCTGCAAATAATCTAATTTTGGCGATCTACGCACTTTCATTTTAAAGAAACTCAAGGACAAACATGTCGCCATTGACAGATCTACAAGTGAAATAAAGTGTTAAAGTGTTAAAAATCATAGTCGAAAAAAACATCATAATTCTCCAAAGATGGAGAGATCATGATGTGAATTGGGTCTGGGAATGATCAGATGTCGCTGCAGTAGCGCCCGGGTAGCAGTGGAAACAATCCAGTCGTCCTTAATCGCCAACTAAACCCTTGAAAATGTGGCGGTCACATGATTCCCTGGCAACCAAAGCCACTGGTGGTATTTTAGAAAGACAGCAGTGTTCCGCGGAATGACATAGATCTAGAAAAAGTGAAGGGTTTTTTTTTTTTTCCTTCTTCTTTTTACATGCAAATGTGAAAATGTAACCATGAATTTCTTCCTTTCTGTCTTTTCTTTTTTTCTCTCTTATAGATCTAGATCTACATGCAGTGAGGAAATGTCCCTGTAAAATGTTCTTTGAAAGTACGTGAACTAATAATCACTCCAAGTTATTTTTTCTGGATATAAATTAACAAAATTGCAGAGGGACTGTCTTAATTTTGTTTAGGGAATCCGGGACCGTTCGATCTATTTCACATGTATACATCAATAAAAGAAGCATGCTTTCTACTTTTAACAATGCTCAAAATTAGTTTTGACAAAGCCGGAATTCGAACTCAAAACCCTTTGATTTCAAGATTTAAAATCTAGGTCGTCATTCGAATTATTAGATATTTGTTCCACAAATCATTCATGTCGCTCGTATTGAGGCTTTGCCTTTTTCATATTAAAGTGTCTCTTTTCTATAACTACAGAGAAAAAAGTTGTGAAAAAGCATGCTAAAATCAAAGTTGAAGACAAGGATGTTGCAGGAGTTTTAACGCCTTCAGATACAGAGTAAGTTGTCTCTTATAGGGGATGTGTAAGGAACCAGTGAACTAGACAGAGTGATGTTGGTAGCACTGGTGAAAGATTTGTTTGTAGGTGAATAGTGTCTAACAAAATTTCAAACATTATTTAAGTTACATCATGGTGGCCAGTTCACCTGTCCATGCTTTCCTGGAGTTTCTTTTACCAGTACTTTGTATGATATTCTTCTCAAGCAAAGGGCTGCTTTCCAAAATAACCATTGTCGAGACAATAATAAGCAGTGAATGAGGATTGAATCCTGTTGGAATGACTATTATCAGTCCTTGGAAAGAAATTTGGCGAGCTGGGGATTCAAACCAGGGACCCCTGGTGTTAAGTCTGTGCGGCCTTGGCTCTGCAGATTCACACTTTCAGACCAGCTGCCAAGCCCACTGGGCCTGGTGAAAGAAATTCCAGGAACATTTGGATAGGTGCTCTGGCTGCCATGACTTGACCTTTTACCAAACAGTCCTGTGTGTTTTATCAGTCCTAATGAAGAATGCCTTAGAAAACATAGCAGGAAAAGGAGGAAATGTGGATAACCCTTTCATAGACAGATCTCATTACTTGGCCATATTTAGTTTCTCATCTGAAAATACTTTTAGTTTGGACAACTATCAGACTGCACAGAAGATTCTCATCTTTGATCTTGACCTTCATAATTATGTTTCATCAGAAAATCTAGCAAAACAGCATTAATATTGCATATTTTGTGTGTTTATGAGTATTCTAACAAGAATGGCCATTTATTTTATTCAGCAATCAAAGAGTTAAAGTAAAGATTATGGATATATAACAAATCGGTGAAAATCATAATTATATTACCACATGAACAACTTTTGAAAATTTATATTTGCCCATGACACCAATAAGTAATACATGTTACGTCTTTGCTGTAGATAGCGTTTTGAAAACGTTGTGGGAAAATGAGCGATGGCTTCATTCCTGTTCCCAAAAAAGTGTTTTCCATATCATTTGAAAAAAAACTTTCTCCTTGTTTAACTCTGCTGGCTTGGTTTCCGTCGTTCGTCCGTCCGTTAGTCTTTTTCTTCTTTACTCGATAGTCTGCATTTGTAGTCAGATTTTCATGAAACTTGCACAGTTTGTTTATCTCATCAATAGCTTCAACCCTATTGATTTTGAAAAAAAAAATCCAACAAACAGTATGGGAAAAGTAGCCATTTCAATTTGAAAATTTCCATTTCTTGTTTACGCAATAAAGTCTGCATTTATGGTCAGATTGCCGTGAAACTTCCACAGTTTGTTTATCTTATCAATAGCTTCAATCCTATTGATTTTGAAAAAAATCCCACAAACAGTATGGGAAAAGTAGCCATTTCAAGTTGAAATGTTTCCAAATCTTGTTTACATGATAAAGTCTGCATTTGTAATCAGATTTTTGTGAAATTTGCACAGTTTGTTTATCTTATGAATAGCCTCAACCCTATTGATTTTGAAAAAAATCCCACAAACAGTATGGGAAAAGTAGCCATTTCAAGTTGAAAATTTCCATTTCTTGTTTATGCAATAAACTCTGTATTTGTGGTCAGATTTCCTTGAAACTTGCACAGTTTGTTTATCTTATCAATAGCTTTAATACTATTGATTTTGACAAAAATCCAACAAACAATATGGGAAAAGTAGCCATTTCAAGTTGAAAGCTTCCATTTCCTATTTACATAATACAGTCTGCATTTGTAATCAGATTTTTGTGAAACTTGCACAGTTTGTTTATCTCATCAATAGCTTGTATCCTATTGATTTTGAAAAAAATCTAACAAACAGTATGGGAAAAGTAGCCATTTCAAGTTGAAAATTTCCATTTCTTGTTTAGGCAATAAGTCAGCATTTGGGGTTGGATTTTCATGAAACTTGCACAGTTGTTTTGTATCATAATCAGCTTGAACCCTAGTAATTTTGAAAAAAAATTGACAATCAGTATGGGAAAAGTAGCCATTCAAAGTTGAAAATTTCCATTTCTTGTTTAGGCAATGAAGTCCACAGTGTTGATTCAATTCTTTCGAAACTTGCAAAGATTATTTGGTTCATCAAGGGATTGAACTCTATTAAAAGTGAAGAAAATCTAGTAAACCATTTAGGAAAAGCAGCCATTTGATGACTTAGTATCGTTTACTCAACAAAGTCTACATTATTAGTCACATTTCTTTGAAATTTGCTAGGAATGTTTAATACAAGGCGTACTGAAACCCTATCAAATTTGGCTGGATTCCAAATATTTAGTTTTAAGAAATTGCACTTCATTTTTTTTCACTGTTTGTTCAATTCACCATGCCTACTTATGCTGTCTTAGTGGGTTCAAGCCCAATTGCAAGAACACATTTTTGTGTTTTTTTAGCTCATCTTGAGCACAAAGTGCTCAAGAGGAGCTATTGTGATCACTCACCGTCCGTCGGTGTCCGTCGTCCATCCGTCCGTCCGTCGTCTGTCTGTCCGTCGTCCGTACGTTCACATTTCTTTGTTTACACTCTAGCATCTACAAATATTAACCAATCAGCACCAAACTTGGTCAAAATATATATGACCATAAGATCTCGTATGAATTCGATTTTGGGTCTAATCGGACTAGAACAACTGGAGTTATTTGCCCTTGAATTAGAAAAATTAATATATTTGACTTTGTTTACACTCTAGCATCTACAATTTTTAACCAATCAGCATCAAACTTGGTCAAAATACTTATGACCATAAGATCTCAGATAACTTTGATTATGGGTCTAAACGACTGGAGTTATTTGTCCTTGAATTAGAAAGTTCTATAGAATAGTTCTTTGTCCGTAGCATAACTTTGTCATCTCCAGTCCGATTGACTTGAAACTTGGCATTTGTGTTTGTTGCAATAATATGGAGTGCAGTGTGAAAGAACCATAACTCTACCTCTTACTGTCTATAAGTTATTTCCCTTTGATCGTCATTTTTACAGCATTTTCAGCTTGTCCAGAATATAACTTTGTCATCTCTAGCCTGAACATCTTCAAATTTGGTATGCATGATTGTTGAAAAATTACAGAGTGCTGTGCACAAGAACCTTAACTCTTCCTAGAACGCATTTTGAGTTATTCCCCCTTTGACCTTTATTTTTATAGCATTTCTTGCTTGTCCGGAGCTAAACTTTGTCATCTTAATTAGGAATGACTTGAAATATGGTATGTTTATTTGTTGCAATATTTGGAAGTGCAGCGCACAAGAATTGTAACTCTACCTCGTGCTGTCTTTGAGTTATTTCCCTTTGAATGTCATTTTTACAGCATTTAGTGCTTGTCCGGAATATAACTTTGTCATCTCAAGTCAGAACGACTTCAAACTTGGTATGCGTGTTTGTTGCAATATTACGGAGTACAGTGCGCAAGAACAATAACTCTACCTAGCGCGGATTTTGAGTAATTCCACTTCCATCTTCTTTTTACAGTATTTCTTGCTTGTTTGGAAGGGAACTTTGAAGTCTCAAGTCAAATTGACTTGAGACTTTGTAAACGTGTTTGTTGCATTACCTGCCCTTTGCGATTATTATACCTCCTTGGTAACTGGTGGTGGGTCAGGCATATCTTGCGACAATTTGCCACTCTTGTTTCATTATCATTTGGCCTTGAACCTCGATATTTGGTATTTATCTTCATTGTAGACCTTTACTGCTTAGTGCTCAGGTGAGCAATATAGGACCATCATGGTCCTCTTGTTTTTCTTTTTTTTCCATCATGAATTCATAATGTATGCTAGCAAAAAAGCAAATATCACTGCCAGTAGAGCGATTTCAGGCCCTCAAGGGCCTCTAGTTTGAAGTATTCTTTTGAAAAAGGTAGAAATCATCTGTGTGGCAATGCATTTAATCTACCATATCTTTTTACTTATTAACCCTTTACCAAATGAGGAAATTTTAGACAAGTCCAAATTGAAGGCACTTGCAGACACAATTAACATAACTCAGAAAATGAAAGTTATACTGGAAAGAATAGAAAACATTGTTGGAAAAGGAGAAAATGCTGGTTACCAGCATTTTCTCCTTTTCCCACGTTTTCAAAAGGCTTCTTTCTCAGGGTCATTAAGTCGTGATTGTGTGATAAAGGGTTAATTTTTTCTGGATCAAACAGAGAAATGTTTGGTGAAGGGTTAACTTATTACCTATTCTGCTAGAAAAAACTTGTAGGAGATAACTTTTGAAAGCATCTTTGAAGCAAATTTATGTGAAAACAGGACAGCAAAGGGAGAAACCACTAGTACTTGTCATGAGCATTTTTTTTTTTAAAAAGCATGTCTTCTGCAAAATAAAAAAAAGTCTGAACAGTGAGGTCATTCCCTGTCAATTCAGATTTCTACTTTTTGTTGGATGTCTATTGACAAGGAGAAAGAAACATAGTTGGAGTGAACAGTAAAAATTGTGGAGATAATGCTGGAAATTAGGTTTCCTCTTTACCAAACAGCAAAAATTGTAGACAAGTTTAAATTCAACCCATTTAAAGACAGCATTTTAAATTGTGCTCAAATTATTGGATTTGTACAGAAAGGGTAGTAAAAGAGAAAGTGCTTGTTTCCAGCATTTTGTCTACTTCCTACAATGTTTTCAAAAGCCTTCATAATCAGGGATGTAAAAAGTCTGGATTGTATGGTAGATAAAAGAATAAAAACCTATCCAACATATTATTTGTATCATTTGTAGGACTGATTCCAATACGGTATTTGAAGAGATCATCACTTACGACACCCAGATAGATGATTATGAACAGATGAACATGATGGATGACATTTTGGTATTACCTCAGAGGGCAGTGACCATCTCTACTACAGAAACAGATAGCATAAATATGAACAGTGAAACTGTTGAACCTAAATCTATACCTGAGGTTGATGATACTATAAAGATGAGTGAATTAGACAACACATCAGACATGCAGACAGTTGAGGTTTTACCTATGGAAGAAAAATCACCAGCTGGGAATATTCCTGTAGCCAAATTGGTGAACAGTAACTCCAACAAAAAGGTTTTTGTTCAGGAAGTGAGGACATCAAGTCAAATGGTGAAGATTTCGCCATCTTCTAATACTAATGTTATATCTAGTAAATCAGTGACTGACAATGAGACAGCAGTTGTGAACAAACAAACTGGTGGTGTTGTATCTGCCCCTAAAACACACACCAAACAGGATGGAGGCAAGAAAGCTGTTACACCTCCTATTATTACAATTGCACCTAGAGTTATTACTCAAGGTGCAAGACCAACACTAGGCTTCACAAACAAGCAGGAAAGTCTACAGAAATCTGTCATTTTGAATACACAAAAAACTCAAAATAAAAATCCTGAACAAATTTTGTCCATAGGATCTGGAAAGGGCAAATTACAGATAATCAGTTCAAAGACCATGAATCAGGAAGATACTAGGAGGAGAATCATTGATGCTGTGAACAAAATGGCAGGGCAGACTGGCTCTATGGTCATACATACACCTACTAGAGTGGAAGAGCCTCAAGAGAAAAACAAACACAGTGAAGAAATCTCTTTAAACGAGACAACTTCATCTTTACCAGAGAAAAAAATAGTAGAAACTGAATCTAACACTGCAAAGTTGAATATGGACATAACCGAAGAAAAAGCCAATGATGTTGATGACAAACAAACACGTAAACCCCATGTGAACATTATCCATGTTAAAGTCGCACACAAAGATGCCAGAGCTACTGTTTCTTCAGCCACTTCACTTAAATCAGTAGACACTGTAACTGATACAGCAGTAAGTGAAAGCGTACAATGTGAAAGGACAAAAGATTACAATACAAAAACTTCACCCTCTGAAACTGAGAACGTTTTAATAGCTGCATCAGTGGTGCATTCCCTTCCTGCCACTTTTCCAGAAATGAACAATGAGACATCAACAAACATCCCAGACAAGTCAGATAAAGCTGTAGAGCAACAAGATGTAGAGGAGACAGTTGATGATATTACCAGAATAGAGAATAGTAACGGTAAGGTGGCAGAAACTACCAAACAGAATGGCGCAGTTTGTGATGTGTCAAAAGATGATGAAGACAAAGAGTCCTCTCCACAGGTTGCTATTGAGTATGTTGTGTTTGGGGACAGGATAGTGCCTATTCACAAACCATTCTCGCAGTCAAAGGCTGGTGTTTACAAGAAAAAGTCAACTTCATGTAAGTGTGCTTGTTTGTGCTTTATTCAAGAAATGCAAGTCATTAAATTAATACTATAAGAACAAGTTCAAATAAGTGGAGGTATTGACACATTTATAGCTCAGCTGTTTTCAAAGAAAACAAGTTATTGTCATAGCCTGGTGTTATTGGCAGCGGCGTCATTGTCATGCGAAAACTTTGACATTTTGTAATATCTCTGTTATTACTGAATGTATTTACTTCAAACTTGGACAGGTTGTTAACCATGAAAGGGGAACTCATGCAACAGAGGCAGGTAACCATCAAAATATTTTTGACACAATTATGCCCCTTTTTTGACTCAGAATTTAAATTGAAAATCAAGCACTTTCAGCTGAATGTTGGCACCGGCATGCAATACTCTTGTTTTGCTAAAACCAGTGTTGTGGGTAAACATTAAATCAACTGTAGCAATGAACAAATTTGAAGCAGACAGTTTGGAAAACATCCTTTTAGCTTTTTACCAGAACTGGCCAGGTAACTTAGTGGTTAGTGTATCTGACCCATGACCTGGTGGTTGCGAGTTCAGTACCCAGTTGAGGCAACTTTCTTTGCAACAATTTTTTGCCTCTCACTTCTGATGCATGTCAGAAAGTAGTCAGTGACTTGGAAAGAAAGTTGTGTCAGTACTGGTGTGAGAAAGCTAGGAAACACATGTCTCGGTGCACTGTCCACTGTGATATGACTAAAGCTGTTAAAACGTTGTTAAACAATCAATCAAAGCTCTTTACCAGAGGACAAAATTTTTGACTTGTCCATATTGTATGCATTTGCAGAGGAGTAAATACACTGTGGGATTTGTCTTTGAAAGGGTTTAAAACAATGTGGGAAAAGGAGAAAATGCTTTTTATTTGCATTTCCTCTTTTACCCACAAAGTTTTCAATATGTGTTTTCTTTTTTTTTTTTTGTTTTCTCGCTAAAGCACCAGATTATGTGGTTTAGGGTTAAAATATGGATATCAAATTAGAAGTTTTATTAAACAAATACAAATAGTTTGTTCTATGCAATGTGTACTTTTGGTACATTTTCAAAGAAGTGTACTGCAATGTAAAGAGAAATCTGTAGGTTTCATATGCCATCTTAGGACGAGAAGAGTAAATAGGCCTTGTCCTTGATTTACAGTAAGGAGAATTCCAGCTAAAGTAGCCCAGACTGCAATCAGTTCTCTGTTGGAAGGCATAGACAAGAACAACAAGCCACCAAATGCTGCCTATACTGTTGATATCGATGAACAAGTAGAGGAAGACAAGAATGCTGATGGTGGCAAGAAATATAAACAATCACAAAGAAGTACACATCAGGTCATTCTGGTCGAAAACCCAGAGGTGAGTGTCACTTTAAGTTTCTGAGGTTAAAATTCTAGGGCTAAACAAATTTACATGCTCAAATATATTTGGTTGTTTATTTTTTACTTGGAAAAATTCCTTTTTTAACACACTAGGTCTTGTAACAAGCATAATTAACTCTTTCAGCCCCGAATATATAAACTCGATCTCTTCCGACTGCTAGAATTATAATCCACTGACACTCAGAAAGATTTTTATCTTATAGGCTTGACTAAACAAGTGCATGGTGTATATACGAGGGTTGTTCCATATGTAATGTGTATTGTACGATATCTCAAAAGCATTCGACTCAAATAGTGAAATGAACATTACATCCCTTCAAAGTATTCTCCGCGGTTTGAAATACGCAATTTCAATCTCTGAATCCATTTCTGAAATGCGTCACGGTACGCTGATTTAGGTAGACCTCTGAGGCACTGACTGATGGCTGAGCCAAGGACTTGTCGGGACTTGTAACGACGACCAGATAAGAACTTTTGAAGTTTTGGAAAAAGGAAAAAGTCGCCTGGGGCTAGATCTGGAGAGTATGGTGGGTGTGGCAAGACGGTAACCTTTTCCGACTTCAAAAATTGCTTCACAAGCTCAGATGTATGTGATGGAGCATTATCATGAAGTAGACGAACATGCCTAAATCCTGACACAGGGCGTCGTTTAAGATAGTATTTCTTGAGCTTTTTTAGTATAACATCTCGGTAATACCGACCTGTAACACTTTTGCCCTTCGGCACCGGAATTTGTACGGCTATACCATCACATGAGAAGAATATGCAATAAAGAACCTTCTTTGTGCTTATGCTTCTTTTGGCAACTACAGGCCTTCTACCGTATTTAGTTAGCCATATTTTGTGTCCAATTTTTCTTACTGGTTCGAAATAGTGAACCCATGTTTCGTCACCAGTAACAATGTTTGCAAATTGTCTTTGATTGAATTTGGGAAACATTTTGAGCAATTGCTTAGCGGTTTGTACTCGTACTCATCTGTCAATATATGAGGTATCCATCTGGCAGAAATCTTTCATCCTTTCAAAATACGCTTCAAAATGAAATGCACCCGCGATAGCGATATGCCAACAGCGTTGGCAATATCACAAATCGTGTATCTGCCATCACTTTCAATTATTTCCCTGACTTTTGAGACATTTGCCTTGCCTGTTAAAGTCACAGGTCGGCCAGATTTTGCTGCATCTTTGACGGACTCTGTGCCAGTCAGAAATTTCTTTCTCCAACTACGAACTGTCTCATAAGATACCTTATCAGACCCATAAACTTCCCCCAATTCAGTAAAAATCTGCATTACCGAATGACCGAGTTTTGTGGGAACTTTTACATAAGCTCTAATTTCTTCAATATTCTTCATCCGTTTCCCAACCATTTTTACAACAGTGGTCAACAACTAGCTCTATTGAAATGACTATAAGTTCAAAACTATGTGGAGCTAAAGGCTCGTGTTTATACTGTTGGAAAGGTATTGAATAGAGCCATTCAAGCGTATCATCATCCACGAAATCGTTGAAAGCGTTATCGCGCTGTGGTACAATACACATTACATATCGAACAGCCCTCGTATATGGCAGATCCCATCATTTTATCCACATTTAATTTGTTGTCTGCAAATGTATTCATTATGTACAAATGTAAAATTTTCTAATCTAGTAAACGGTTGAGCCTTATATTGAAAGCTTCCATCCTTCAACTTCTTTGGGAAAGAATTCCAAAATAAGATATTGTGTTATTTTGAAATGTAGAAAATTCTGGAGAAATAGACTGAGAATGCTGAGATATGATGGTTGGTGAATACAGGCCTTGGAGTCATATTTACCAACTTTCTTAGACATCTTTCAAGGTCTTATTTCTAAGACCAACCACAGAATGTTTATTTCAATAACATGGCTTGTTTGAGAACTTAAAATAAATGGTGATTATAACCTCTGGAATTTATGTTTTAGGAAGCAGCTGACAATGACTCGCCAAAGCTTCTTCAAGAGGCAACACCTCAAAGCCTCCAACAGAAACCTGGAAGAGGTAATATTTCTTAATCCCTTTTCCAAACAATTGCACATTTTAATCTTTCTGAGGAAAAAGCTTTTGAAAACATTGTGGGAAAAGAAAAAAAATACCAGTAACTAGCATTTGTTTTCCTACAATATGTTCTACCCTTACAAAGTTAAAGCCCATCATTTGAGCTGCTTTGTTGTCTGCGCATGCTTTCAATTTCTAATCTAAAATTTCATTGTCTAGTTAACAGTTAACCGTGAACTAAACAATCCTGTGTTTTATCAACCCTGAGAAAGAAGCCCTTTGAAAAGAATGTTTGAAAACATGGTGAGAAAAGGAGAAAATGCTATTTCTACTTTTTCCACAATTTTTCTACCCAGTCAAAGGCAAATTCTATCATTTGAACCACACTTGATTTGTTGTCCACTAATGCTTTCAAGTTGGACCAGTCTGAAATTTAGTGGTTTGGTAAAGAGTTAACTTATGACACAGTGTTCCTCCTCTTTTTGGTATTTAAAGATACATCCTTTCAGCTAGAGAGAAAAAAAAAACCTGTTCAAACGTGAAAGTGTGTATAATAGCTCAGCTGTGTAAACATAGATAAATTACCAATATATATGTTGCAAAGAATAGAAAAACACTAGGGATTTATCCTCATTATAGCCCCGCAAAACGAATGTTTTCGGGGGTATACTGGAATCAGCCTGTCTGTCTGTTTGTCCGTCAGTGTGTCCGTCCATGTGTCCGTCTGTGTACAAATAATTGCCTGTTTCTGTCAAAGCACTGGCGGGAGGGATTAAGTCACGTTCAGTGACAGCTCTAGTTTAATACTGGAAACAACAACAGCAATTGCATTGAAGCTCTCCAAAACATGAAATACATTTTCTATCCTTAGTAATCTGTGCAATCTTGCAGCCATCAGGGGCAACATTTGGCATGAAGATACAAAAATGATAATTGTTTCATAAAGTAAGGATGAAATGGTTTAAAAGCTGGCTGTAAACTTTCTGAAAACGAGTCTAGATGTATCTTTAAATATCCTGAAAGGACCATGGTACTCAAATATAAGATCATTTTTCAATAGTCTCTTTCTGTTAATGTGCTCAATGGCCAGAGTTTTCAGCTTCGTGTCAGCCAATCGTAATCTGTGCTATTAAATTGTTATTGTGAAATTTTGTGTCCAGATTGGTTATCAGCTTTCCTCCTTTTTCAAAGATATTTTAAAAAATTTTAAAACGCCATCATCCTCAAGATTGAAAAAACATTAGATTCTCTTGTAAAAAGGTTTTAATTGAAAGTTTCAGATCAAACATGTGTTCAGTTTCACTTAGAGAATATTTGAGGCTAAGATAGTTTATAAATAAGAACCAAGAAAATTCAATAATTTATGCATGCATAACTTTCAGTGATCCATGGTTATGTACAGAGACAGGATTTGCCCACAGGCCAGACTCAACTGGTAGAAATCTCACAGGATTTATTTGCCAAAGAAGTCTATGAGGAACCCACTATGTTGGATCCAGTTACAGGTACATGTAATTAAGCTTTGTTCTTTTGCGTGTCAGAAACACTTTGTTTGGGACCTACGGTGGCACAAAAGTGACATGGAAGATATATTTTATACTACGTGCGCACGCAGTAGCTAATACGTGCGCACGTAATAAGTAATATGTGCGCACGCAGTAGTATTACGTGCGCACATAATACTACTGCGTGCGCACGTATTACTTATTACGTGCGCACGTATTAGCTACTGCATGCGCACATAGTATAAAATATATCTTCCATGTCACTTTAGCTATTACGTGCGCTTGTATTAGTTATTACGTGCGCACGTAATAACTAATATGTGCGCACGTAATACTACTGCGTGCGCACATATTACTTATTATGTGCGCACGTAATAGCTACTGCATGCACACGTATTAGTTATTACGTGCGCACGTATTAGCTACTGCGTGCGCACGTATTACTTATTACGTGCGCACGTATTAGCTACTGCGTGCGCACGTAGTATAAAATATATCTTCCATGTCACTTTTGTGCCACCGTAGGGACCTGACTTACCGAGATGGTGATTTCAAAAAGAGAAGTTCAGAGGATCTATTGTAAATATAAAAGATGGAGGGGGGGGAGGGTAGAGAGAGAGAGAGAGAGAGAGAGAGAGAGAGTGGTGTGTGTATATTACCTACAAGTAACGGCTCCTTTTCCCACAATGTATCAGAAGCCACAGGAATAGTGTAAGGGTTACATTTGTATGGTAAGGAATTTTAACTTATTACCTTATATTTTTAGACTTCCAATAGTTCCAAATACACTGCATTACAAAAAATAAATGCTACAAGTAAAGGAAAATGGCTTCTTTCAAAGATAAAAACTTTCCACTGCTGTGGTAGAGACAGTCGTTTTCTACCCATTTGAAAATGAATTTAATAATTTTAGCCTCATGTAATTTGCAAATACTTTCAATCTGGACATGTCCAAAATTTGTTTCTTGGTAAAAATTAATACTATCAAACAGGTGAGATGGTGAAACAGTCTATGGCTGTAGCTGAGAGCTGTGTAGATGATCATACAGAGGGAGGTGATAGTGTTGTAGTGCCAAGTACAAGTACTTCTACAGACAGGGATCAGCTCTTGGACACCACCAAACTGGGGGACAACATTACTGATGTAAATTCTGAGGAGAAAATTTCCAAGGGGGAGGTTATAATTGCAGGTAAGTTAAATTTGAATTCATTGTTAACGCAGTCTGCTTTTGAGCACATTTCTGAAAACAGTTTCAAATAAAGACTTCTGTACCGAATTGAATGATCTTTTGTACACAAGGCTTATATTTTTTTTTTTTATAACAAGGTCGTCCTGTAGGAGGAGTGAATTGAAAAAGCTTGCTCATCCTTCATTTGGGTTCAGTCATCCTACAGAAAAAAATAGGTTTGACTGAAACCATGGACAAAAGGCAATGGCCAAAAGACCAATTTTTAAATCTACAAACTTGTTTGATCTTACTAAATGCATGGAAAGCACTTATTTCATTGTTTGAAAACCACCACCTTTTAATTGGTATGAATTATTATGTTCTTTTATTTTAATCATATTTTAGGGTATTTATTGGATTCTGTAACATAATATCCAAGATTTATGCAATACCTTGAAATGCATATCAATCATTTAGGGATTTATCTGTACAACATCCATGTACAAATTTTTCTGTCATACTTGAGGTAATATTTGATTCCATTAATTATGCCCCCCGAAGTGGGGGTATATTGCTTTGCTAATGTCGGTAGGTCAGTCGGTTGGTACGTCCGTCGGTCGGTCGGTTGGTCGGTAGACCTTACCTTGTCCGGACGATAACTAGACACAGAGTTGACCTAGGTTTGTCAAATTTGGCACAGACATGCGTCTCGGAGTGTAGATGATCCCTATTGATTTTGAGGTCAATCGGTCAAAGATCAAGGTCACAGTGACCGTCAACATGTTGATATATAGACCAAACCTTGTCCGGATGATAACTAGACACAGAGTTGACCTAGGTTCGTCAAATTTGGTACAGACATGCGTCTCGGAGTGTAAATGATCCCTATTGATTTTGAGGTCAATCGGTCAAAGATCAAGGTCACAGTGACCGTCAACATGTTGATATATAGACCAAACCTTGTCCGGATGATAACTAGACACAGAGTTGACCTAGGTTCGTCAAATTTGGCACAGAAATGCGTCTTGGAGTGTAGATGATCCCTATTGATTTTGAGGTCAATCGGTCAAAGGACAAGGTCACAGTGACCGTCAACATGTTGATATATAGACCAAACCTTGTCCGGATGATAACTAGACACAGAATTGACCTAGGTTCGTCAAATTTGGCACAGACATTCGGCTTGGAGTGTAGATGATCCCTATTGATTTTGAGGTCAATCGGTTAAAGGTCAAGGTCACAGTGACCATCAACATGTTGATATATAGACCAAACCTTGTCCAGATGATAACTAGACACAGAATTGACCTAGGTTAGTCAAATTTGGCACAGACATTCGTCTCGGAGTGCAGATGATCCCTATTGATTTTGAGGTCAATCGGTCGAAGGTCAAGGTCAGTGACCGTCAACATGTTGATATATAGACCAAACCTTGTCCGGATGATAACTAGACACAGAATTGACCTAGGTTCGTCAAATTTGGCACAGACATTCGTCTTGGAGTGCAGATGATCCCTATCAATTTTGAGATTAATCCATCAAAGGTCAAGGTCACAGTGGCCTTCAACTTAACGATATTTAGACCTAACCTTGTCCAGATGATAACTAGACACAGAATTGACATAGATTCTTAAAAATCTGTACAGATATTCATCTTGGAGTGTAAATGATCCCTATCGATTTTGAGATTAATCCATCAAAGGTCAAGGTCACAGTGGCCTTCAACTTAATGATATATAGACCTAACCTTGTCCAGATGATAACTAGACACAGAATTGACATAGATTCTTAAAATTCTGTACAGATATTCATCTTGGAGTGTAAATGATCCCTATCGATTTTAAGGTTAATCCATGAAAGGTCAAGGTCACAGTGACCACCAGATGATTCAGGGCCCGCGCTGCCGTTCGCCACTTGAGCCATTTGCTCAAAAAAAATTAAAGTGTCTCAGAAATCATCATATGTGGCTCAACTTGTGGCTCCAACATTTTATTCGCGTATTATCGGGGACGTAGTAAGCATCGAAGTTGACTGGGAAAAAGCGGAAGTCGAACGCGCGTGCCGAAAAGAAAATCGATAACCCAGTCTGTGTATCGGCGACTGTTTACAATCTTGTATGTATACACACGGCGGTGTGTATAATTATGCGAACTGTTGACAGATTATCACTTTTAACAATTGAAGTGGGCTATAAATAAAAAAGATGACCCCCCCAATCAATTCTTTTGATATCAGTTTATGACTTGTGCCACTTCCTGTATTAATGTGGCAGTAGGGGGCCATGACTGTTTTACAAACAGACATCTTGTTATTTCATTTAACTGCAACAATTTTATAATTGTAATGCCTAGTTATTTTTCACACATCCAACAGGGCAACCATTTGTCTGCATTTTTTTCTCCAATTTGTTTTAAGGTTGTATGGATTATTTGTATCATCAAGGCATTGAAGAAAATCTAATCATCAGTTTAGGAAATGGATTAGTTTCATAAGTTATTCTTGTTTACAAAATAACTTCAAAATAATTGGTGGTATTTCTTTGATACTTTTGGAGATGGCTTATTACCAAGAGCACTGAAAACCTTCTTATTAAGTTTAAATAGTTTCCAAAACATAGGTTTTGAGAAATTACATTTTGATAATTTTTCTATTTGTACTATTCATCTTGTATACTTATTATGCTGTCTTATATTGCCACCCTGTAGACTATAGGTTCAAGACCAGTTGATACCCCCCCAAGTAAAAAAAAAAAAAAAAAGTCAACATATTTTGTCCTTTTTTTTTTCACATCACAAGTCTACAATAACATTTCCAAAAGTTTGTCGAAAAATTAAAATTCAGTTCAATTTTTAGGGTTATTGAAAAGGGGGGAGGGGGATTACACTAAGTCTGTTTCACTCCCTGTGCTCATTGAAACCCAAATTGTGACATGAAGGTCGGCTAATTAGATTGAAATCTAATTAGAAAAAGGATAAAGTTTTGAATGCATGAAGTATATCTTATCTTGAAAATGTTTCATATATTTACAGGATCAGTTGATAGTACAGTACTGCATGAAGAGACTGATGGATATAATAATCAAGATAGTAGTAGTCATAGTTTGCTTACTGAGGCAGTCAATTCTGGAAATGAAACTGAAAAACAACATGATGACAACATGAATGCCACATTTAGTATTGAGAATATGTCTGTTGGGGAATCTGTCATTTTACAAATTGACAACAATGGCATGGTTATCAGTGAAACCCCAGCATACAGGAAAGTGACAGATGTAAAAATACATCCAGCTGTGTCGGTTCTGTCTACAGACTCACCAGGACTGAATACAGAAAAACAGGACAGTCATGACATAGAGCATAGTAGTAGTAAACCACCAGCTTGTGTTCAGGTGAAACCAGTTCTAGCATCCAGTTTGGGAGACAAGCATAAAGAAATAGAGATACACACTGACAAGACAAACCGACAGAGAGAGATAGAGACACAAACTGAGTACACAGAGGATGAATTAGAAGAAAAGGAACAAGTAAAAGAATCTGCTGAGCAGGTAAAGGTTTGTATAAGAAAACAATGTAGGTTTGATTCTATCGCATTCAGTAAACCCTGCACCAAACAATCCTATTTTGATCGATGCTTGTGAAAGGTTTTTAAAACCATCCTGGAAAAAGAACAAAATGCTGGTAGCCAGCATTTCTCCTTTTCCCATTGTTTTCAACCTTTTCTGTAGACATACCCTAGCATTAGATCCACTTTTAAATTGTTGTCTACAAGTGCTTTCAATTTGAACAATTCAAAATTTTGTTGTATGATAAAGGGTTAGATCATAATATTTTGCAGACAACCTCTTTGCAGTAGACCACTTGTGAAAGCATTGAGGAAAAAGGAGAAAGTTCTCATTATGAGTGATTCACCCCTTTTGCAACTTTGTATACAGATGTCTTATTGTGAACCCTGATTCATATTGATTGCCCATACTCTACAGCGATGTTTTCACATTCACCTGTTGCAAATTTGTGTAAGGTGGTAATGGGTGTATGAAGATTTCCTGAAAAAATATTTTTAGTAAGTTGACTTGGTCCTGCACTGTTTGATGTTTTTTAAATTAAATACTTATTTGAAACTGCCTTGGAGTTGCAAACTTTTTGCTCTCTTTTTTCACTAAAGAATTCCATTTAAAGTATTTTGCTTTAACAAGTAAAGGGTGAACCTCGTACCAACAAATCAGTTTTATTTACCTCCCTGATTAGAAGACTTTTGAAAACATTCAGGTCACCAGTATTTTTTTCTCTTCCCACCATGTTTTTACACCAGTAAAGACAAATCCCTTTTTAACCCTTTACTGCACGATTTGGTGTTTTAACGATCCTAGAGGAAAAGGCTACTGAAAACATTGTTGGAAAAGGAGAAAATGTTGGTGATCAGCATTTTGGTCCTTTTCCAACAATTTTCCTACCTTTTTGAAGATTATTGCCTTGATTTGAGCCACATTTAAGTGTCATATGGAAATGCTTTCAAAATGGACAAGTCATAGAAATGAGCTGTAGCTCTTTGGTAGGGTAGAAAACCTTGTGGGATAAGGAGAAAACTCTGGTTACCAGGATTTTCTTCTTTTCCCACAATGTTTTCAAAAGCCTTCTTCCTCAGGGTTGTTGTATGGTAAAGGGTTTTATTCACAGTGGAAAAGGCTAAATTTGCTTGATTGGTGAAAAGTGATAGTTGTTTGGTAATGAAAGTAAATGTTGGATATATGTTTTACATTTCAGAAAAGAGCTGCAGGAAGTGCTGTGGTTATTGTGAACCAGGAAGATGTTGTAAAGAGAACTACAGTGGTGTGTTTCATTTCATAGTTTCATCATCTAGAACTATGAAAATATTTCCTACTTAAAACCTTATAACCCTTTACCAAACAACAAAATTTTAGGCTAGTCCAAATTAAAAGGATTTGCGGATGACAAACCGGACTCAAAAATTGAAATTCATTTTGGGAATGGTTGAAAACATGTTGGAAAAGGAGAAAATGCTGATTACCAGCATTTTCTCCTTTCCCCACAAAGTTTTCAAAGGCTTTTTCTTTAGGCTTCGTAAAACTCCTGATTGTGTGGTAAAGGGTTACAACAAAACTGCAGTTGAGAGCTTTAAAGGGACCTGATAAGATTTTATGCAGCAAATTAAAACTTTGTGTGGAACAAATTAGAACTACAAAATATCTTTTTCTCTGTAAAAGAAAAGGAACTGGATGGTTACATGCAGTAAAAAGGGGCAAATTTTGCATTCAAAATACAGGTGGTTGCTTTGCAATTAATCAGTCTTTTGTGTATTGTGTGTGTGTGTGTGTGTGTGTGTGTGTGTGTGGTAGATCATAATTATTATGTGACATCATTGTACTCAATTGAACAAGTTCCCACATAATTGGTGCATGCTATCAGTCTAGTGGCAGACCCACAAAGCTTTGCAAAATTCTAGCATGAACTATGAAAATACACTTAGAAGCTATGTAGTCCATTGAGAAAATACCACTGAATATACTTTTCTTACATTTGTCTTTTTTCTGTAGTGATGGTCTGCCTAAACTCAATGATGAATTATTTTTGAAGTTTGCTGAGATTATAACAATCTGAATACCCCCTTTGAAAACATCCTTCGAAAATCAGATTATCAACAGGACTTGAAATGAGTTGAGGTCCATTACATGAATACAAGTAGAAACATTGTGGCAGAAGAGAAAAGAGAGGATTGTTTTGCAACATTTCCCAGCATTTTCTCCTTTTCCCACAATGTTTTCAAAAGGCTCCCCTTTCAGGATCATTAAAACTCAGGATTGTGTAGTAAATGGTTAAATAAAGATACTTGTATTTCAGATGATGGAAGAAAATGGACATCTACAGGAATATGTTGTAGTTCATTTACCGGAGGGAGCCGAAATCAAACAGCATGAAGTGAAACAAAATGTGAAAGACCCTATTCACAATGTAGGTTTTTTTATGCTTCAAAAACAGCTGGCACTGCCTTTTTGTGATCCTTGTAGGGCAGAGTGGGATTGAATTAGTTTTGCCAACAATGTAGATCAAGAGCAGGCTGCATGCAGGGTAAACTGATGGCTTTCCCTTGCAGTTTATATTTAAAATAGTATTAAAAGTGACAGTAGTTGTTGCTGTTGCAATTTTTTTTCTCTTGTTCATTTTCAACTTCTTTGTTTTCTTCTCCATCTTCTCTATACTCAGCTTTGCTTGACTCAGTGGTAAAGAGTAGAACTTGTAACCTTTAGGCCAAAGGTTTGAGCTTTGCTGGATTTTTCGTCACAGTTCCTAGGGTAAACCACTTCAAAGCACTAGCCAAGTCCTGGTGAAACTCAGGACATACATCATTATGTGAGGTGTTGCCATTATATGACTGAAATAATGTTGAAAGTGGCATAAAACATTCAAGCAATCTTCATCATACTTATCCTTATGTATAGTCATTAAGATACCCAACTATCTTTTGCCTATTTTCTTGTCAAAATACTTTAATACATTACTTCTTTAATGGCTTATCTTTAATATTCTGGTCTGTCTGATCTGTTATTGTTGGAAGTTGTCACCGTGTCTGAAGACAGAATGTTTGTTTGTATTGAATGAGATCATTTTATCTTTTGCCTATTTTCTTGTTGAAATACTTAAAATACTTCTTTTATCATTCCTGTCCTTAGTCTGTTCAAATCTGTCAGTTCTGTGATTGTAGGAAGTTGTCACCATGTCAGAAGATGGGATGTACATTTGTGTGGATTGTGATCATAAAACAGACAGGAAAGGAAACTGGTACAAACATAGGAGAAAGCATCTGGGTGAGTTATGTCATACTGGTACTAGTGCCCATTTGGTTGATTTATGTTGATGGACCTTAACCCTTTCAGTGCCATAGATGTAAGGCAGAGGCTTTTGCAGACACCATTGATCCAGATCAGACTGTAAAGAACAAGCAGTCTTCACTTAAATCTATGTTGTTTGCTTCTATATTCAAACATTGAAGATAAAAATCTTTATCAGTCTCACTAGATAGTATTTTCAGTTGTTGAAAGAGGCAGAGTTTATATTTGGTGCTGAGAGAGTGAAGGATCTCTTTATGAGCACATGTTTTGGTTTCTGTTCTGTATATGTATCTGGAAATTGAAGCTCAAAGCAAATATTCATTTAGAAGCTTCTTGAAATTGATACTAAAGTGTCTGTAAACCCCAGCACAGAAAGAGAATTGTCCTTACTTTTGATAAAAGACATTGCAAACAAAATCATTCTCTTATCACCATTGAATGTATTATCTCCTTTATGACAGGAAGTTACCAGTGTTTTCAACCCTTTACCAGTCCTTCCATGTTTAAGGATCCTGATGAAAGACTCTTTTGCAAACATTGTGGGAAAAGGAGAAAATGCTGGTTACCAGCATTTTCTCCTCATCCCAAAATGTTTTTACCTCTACTGGCTGCAGGCTAGCAGAGCTTATGTCATCACATGGTTTCTGTCATCTGTCTATCTGTCTGTCTGTCCTAGAGTCTCTACCTTGTTTAGGCAGTCAAGTTTGCATTTATATTCGGTTGCACAATTTGTTAACGTCATCAATAGCTTGAACCCCCTGATTTTTAAAAAAAAATCAGGCAATTAGTAAGGGGAAAGCAGCCATTTGAAGTTGATAATTCACATTTTTTTTATGCAATAAAATCTGCATTTTTGATAGGATTTTTGTGAAACTTGAACAGTGTCTATATAATTCTTTTCGTTATATCATCAGTAGCTTGAACCCTATTGATTTTGAAAACTATCAAACAATTAGTAAGGGATAAGTAGCCATTTAAAGTTTAAAATTGCATTTGTGGTTGGATTTTCATAAAACTTATACAGCATGTTTATGTCATCAATCACTTGAACTCTCTTGATTTTTAAGAAATGAGACCATAAATAAGGGAAAAGTAGTCAGTTAAGGTGAAAATCTACATTTCTCGCAATTAAGTCTGCATTTGTGGTTTGATTTTCATAAATTTTGCAGTTTCTCCATATGGACATCATCAGTGGTTTGAACCCTGGTAATTGTGAAAACTATCTGACAATTAGTATTTCTATTTTACACAGTAATGCAAGGTTCAAATTTAACGGTCGCAAAATGCGAGCTGAAATGAAAAAATGCGAGTGCCAAATTCTAGCACTCGAAATAATTTGCAAGTGCGCCGGAAAATGGGCAAACCTACCGCTTAAAAATCTGAATTAATCCATAAATGCGATCGTTTTTCGTGTAAACTGAATTGCCGTATGCGGTGTAGAACTATCCTTTGAGAGTATCACCGACCACGTGACCGGTATTCGTAGAGACGCTTGTTGCGATATTGTAAATACATGTATCCGATATTTAAAGCGCGTAGATGATTCTGACGTTGTTTATACGTCTGCATTGCCTCGCTGAGAGTATGGAGCGGAAAATATCGAGTTTTTTCTTCAATAGGCCGGATTCCGTGACATCGCCGGAATATTTATTTAATATAAATTAATGATCAAACAGTTTGTCCAAACAAAGGATATTTCTTTGCCATGCAGAATGTGTAGAGTCTGAGCTATAATATTGTATGAGCAAACAGAGGAGACCCACTCAACAATATTTAGACTCTCCCAAATTGAAAGCGTCTGCATTTGGTACAAAGGAAAGTTAATTCTCTAATAATGTAGAAAACATTGTGGGAAATGGAGAAATTGCTCATTATGAGCGATTTCTCCTTTTACCACAATGTTTTCATAAGTTTCTCATTTCAGAGTCGTTAAAACACGGGACTGAGTGGCAATGGTTAAAATATTGCTAGTACAAAATTGATTTTGGCTAGTAGAAAAAATGGTCACTAGCAAATTTTTGCTAGTCGAAAAAAAAGTTAAATTTGACCCCTTTAATGTCCACATTTTTTAAACTTTTGAAACATTTCTGTTATGCATTATACCAAGCAAGTTATTATGTAACTATGGATCCATAAAATCCACTGTGTCAAACAACCGACTGAACTATGAGTTACAATGGTCCATTAACATGTAGAAAATAGAAAAGTTGCATTAAGTTTTGTCTTGGGTCAGCCGGCATGGACTGACCTGGATTTATACATTTTACAGGTGTGCTAATCTCCTGTTCACGGAGCATGATGCAGATAGGTTTTTTTACTACTCCTATTTTTTAGAAAACTGAAACAACCCTTTACTAGATAATCATGAGTTTTTACCTAAGGAAGAAAGCCTTTGAAAACTCTGAGGAAGAAAGCATTTGAAAACCGGTAATATTTCTCCTTTTTCCAGGATATTTTATGCCCTTTGACGAAGTATCCTATATATTTAACCAGCTTTGATTGTCATTTGCGGTTCCTTTTTAATTTTACAAGTCTAAAATTTTGCTGTCTGGTAAAGAGTTAAATATGTCGGAAACAGGCCAAAATTTGTGCCCTTGTTTATTCTTGATTATCTTATTTTCTTTAAAATTGAAATGCCAAGCATCATTTCCATACAGGTATACGCCCACATGCGTGTCCAAAGTGTAGTTACAAGGCAGCCACAAGCAGTAACTTAAAACGTCACATGCAGATTCATGATGATGTACGTAATTACGAATGCACTATCTGTGGATTACTATTTAGACAGAAGATTCACCTGGACCGTCATATTAAATACAAGCATCAGGTAAATACATGTAAATAAATGATAACTTATTACTGCTACAGTTCATAAAGTATCTGTCAGAGTATAAATGGAAACTTCTAACTGCAACAGTCCATAAAGTATCTGAGTATTTTTTTACCCTTTACCTCACAATCCTTAGTTTTAACAGCCATGAGAATTGACATGTTTAAAAACATCGTGTAAAAAGGAGAAAATGGTGGTAACCAGCAAAAAACTCGAGACCGGTCAAAATTGAAAGCATTTGCTGGCAACAATGGAATGTTGCTCAAATGATATATGTCTTTGAAAGGACAAAAAAAATTGTGGAAAAGGGACAAAATGACTTTTTACTAGAGATGTTTTACAGTGTATTCTAGAGCCTTTTGTCTCAGGATTGTCAAAATCCAGGAGTGTTAGGTAAAGGGTTTAAAAGTATTTGGTTCTTAGTTGATTAAACAAGAGATAAGTGTATTCTTGGCTTGTTTTGCTATATAAGAACAACTGAAGGAAAGGCTAGAACAATTTTAATGTTAGGATTTTGATAATTAAAGCTTCATTAGGATTCTCAGATGATAAGTTTCTGCACCATCTCAATGAAAGGTTTAATTGTAGACAAGTTTTGGTACAAGTGACTTAGGGAAAAAACCTTACTTTGATCACAATGCTTCTTTACTTGTATTGACAGTACTTGCAGTGTCTTGCCGAGGAAGGGGTTCTTGGGCATTGTCCTATTGAACTAGAAAATCATCCCATCATAGTGCTCACTGGTGGGACTCTGCCCCTTTCAAATTTATTTTGGGTCCTGCATGGCTCAGTGGTAAAAGTGACGTGGAGACCCTGGGTTCGAATCTCACTGGATCCATTGGGTTTTTCATGTGAGTGTCCTTGGGCAAGACACTTCAGAGCCCTTGCCTAGTATTAGTAAAACCTAGGAGGCACATGAATATGTGAGCTGTCGACGTTGACTGATATAATGTTGAAAGTGGCATAACAACCCTGAAAGAGGTGTTTGAAAACATTGTGGGAAAAGGAGAAAATGCTGGTAACCAGAATTTTTTACTTTTTCCACAACATTTTCCATCCTATCAAAGACTAAGAAAGATCATTTTAGCAAAATATAATTTGTAGTCTGCAATTGCTTTCAATTTGGTCCAGTCCAGAATTTTGTCATTTGATACAGGGTTATGAATTAGCTTTGAGTGCAGTTTATCTCGAATATTTTGAAAATGTTGCCAACCATTGTAAGTTTATTACACAAATGGCCCCACTATGAGTCATCTTTGGTAGAGCACTGTTTTTGTTTTGCACTAAGCCGACCATGTCGGATTTTTCTTTATTTCCCAGGAGAAGAAAGTGAAGTGTCCATTATGTGACTACCTTTGTTCGAGTGAGAACCCAGATTTAAAGATTCACATTCGCAGACGTCACATGCCGCAAGAGGACGGAAGTATGTCTGCTTTCACATGTAATGAATGTGGACTGATGACAGTTAGCAAGAAGGACCTGAAACAGCACATGAAATTCCATAAGAAAGGACCAGAACTAAAGCTTTTCTGTGAGTCCTGTAGCTTTGTGACAGATTGTGAGAGTCGTTTGAAAAGACACATGCTTATCCATACCAAGGAAAAACCCTTCCAGTGTGGATTATGTACATACAGGGCATCCCAGAAAGAACATGTTTTCCGTCACATGAAGACCCAGCATGATGTCGAGATTGAAAGAAGACCCCGTCGGTCCCTACTTGGAGCAAAGAAAACCAAGCCAAGATTATTTTCTTTATTTGAAACACCTGGACAGCCAGCTTATAGAACCACTCAAGAAGTACAGGAAACTTCTACAGATAAAATCTTTGAAAAATCTGATTATTCCAGCACTGATAAGATCTTTGCTTGCAACCATTGTTCAATGAAGTTTTCTAAACTTATAAATTTATACAAACATCTTTTTGCCCAGCATAAACAGGTAATGCCAGAAACTGCAACCAACTTTCACTGTGTAGTCTGCGATTTCAGAACAAATAACAAAAAGAATTTACTTGTCCATATGCGTAAACACAACATGCATGACCACTCTCCTCCAACACATGTATACTCATGTGTTCTGTGTAGATACATCAATCCTCGCCGGAAAAATCTATTTCAACACATGAAGAAAAAGCATGGAATAGAAATCATGTTGAAAGATGATGGAATGAATTGTTACATATCTGGTGATGTGATTGTAGGGCAGCAGGATGGAGAAGCAGGCATTATGGCTCTTTCAGAAATAGTCACAACTCATCCGTTGGTGGATGAACAACAACTACAGATTGTCACTGAAGATGGGTCAAGTTTTCCAACTGAGAAAATTTCCCTGGAAAACATTATGTCTGTTGAAGATATAAATACATACGATTCTACTTCCTCTCAGGAACAAAGTGTGAACTCTCAAATGAGCCCAACCCCACTCTATCAAACCACCCTAGCTCGACATGAAGCTGCTGAAGCTATAGAAGGTCTGCAGGCACTTGCAGGGCAAGCAACTGGTGTAGTGGAAACAACCGTCATAGATCCCGATATCTCGACAGAAATTATAACCTCCGATATCATGACAGAAGGAGAAATTATGACGACAGGAGAAGAAACGCTAGTTGAGGAAGGTATAGAAGATGATGGAATTGAACTGTCATCAGACCAATTAAATCAGCTGTCTGCTGGAGATTACGTGGAGATCAACGGTGAAGTGTACCAGGTAGAAATAGCACAGGAAAATGTTCCTAGAGTTGAATTACCATAAAATAAATAATGATTGTATATGTCATGCTTTATATAATACATGTACATGCAAACTCGTTAAATTTGAGGTTTTTTGAGTAGAGATTCTTTTCTAAATTTCTTTGACGAAAATTCTAGATTTAAAAAGTTCCTTTAACAAATTTGCCGTTGTATATTGTGGCAAAAGGAGGAATTGCTTGTTGCGAGAACAAAATACATGTATGCAAACTTGTCAAGTTTAAGCTTCTCTAGTGGAGAATTAATTTTTAATTTCTTTGACTATAATACTTGAACTCATAGCTTCTTTAACCTTTTACCACACAATCTCGAGTTTGAGCGACTCTGAGATAGACTGCTTTTGAAAACATTGTGGAAAAAGGAGAGATTGCTGGTAGCCAGCATTTTCTCCTTTACCTACGATGTTTTCTGTCTATTAAAGACAAACTCTACCATTTATGCCCCCTTAAATGTGTGATCTACAAATGCTTTGAATATGGACATGACTAAGTTAAAGTTGATTGGTAACAGGTTAAACAAATTTGCAGAAGATGAATTTGAATATACATGTATCCTTGTAAACAATGGACAATGATTTTGC
The DNA here is from genome assembly GCA_946811185.2 of Hippopus hippopus. NCBI lineage: Eukaryota > Metazoa > Mollusca > Bivalvia > Cardiida > Cardiidae > Hippopus > Hippopus hippopus. Next base: position 15,502,847 of record OX328101.1, read on the forward strand.
AAATTAAAATGTAATACAACATTAAATAATATAAAAACATTGTGGCAAAAGGAGAAATTACTGTTTAGAAGTAATTTCTCCTTTTTTTTTCCACACACTGATTTCAAGGTACTCAGCTGCAAGAAAAAAAAGTAATCTGTCTTTAGGAATATAATGATTAAGGGACCGTGTTTGGAGGAATTTATTTATGTAATGCGATCAAATGTCCATGTGCTGAAATATAAACCTATGTGATTGAATTAAAATAATGAAAGGTAGATATTGTTTGATCTTTCTTGCATATAAAATGGCTGATTCCTGATTTTTTTTATCAAGGCTATTTGCACCTTCATCTTTGTCCTGCAAAATTTTGACAATCTGTCATAACTTTATTATTACAAAAAGCGTTTGCTGCAAGTCTGGGCCATTTGTTTATTATGAAAAAGGGAACCATGTACAAGGTAGGTAACCCACAGAGTATTTTTTACACGGTTATGCCCCTATTTCGACTTGGAATTTTTACTGAAAAAGCACCTGCAGCCCACAGTTGGCGTTCGCAACACCGGTGCTCTTGTCATTTCAACAACTGTATCTCAGTTATATCATGGCCGCCAGGGCACACACTGATGTATTCTTGGAGAACCTATACCAATGCTATAGCTCAATGGTGGTCCTGCCTGGCTCAGTGGTAAAGTGTGGGACTTGACCTGTAGGCTGTCGGTTTGACTCGCGTGATACACTGGGTTTTTCATGGGAGTTTCCTTGAGCAAGACATCTCAGAGTCCTAGCCTAGTACTGGTGAAACCCAGGAAATTTGTGGGCTGTCACAGTGATATGACTGAAATAATGTTGAAAGCAGTGTAAAAAACACCATCCAATCAACCAATCAAAATTGCTTGACGTTTTTAGAAAGTCATTTGCTACATTCCAACATAGTGTCAAAACTATATTAACCCCTTAATTATCAGAGATGACTTGGTTGCTTTTTTGAATGTAGATCAAGATCAGACTGCACAGAACTTTTAGTCAGATCTTGAATCTACGCTGTCCTCTACCTGATTCTAAACCATGATAAAAAGTTATCTTCAATAGCAGGGGAAATTAGAACATTTAGAACTTGGGCTGGAGGGGGGGGCGGAATTTTTTATTTCTGGTGTCTTATTATTCCAGCCTAGTTTCCAGTATGATCACTTTAATACCCCCCACAGACACACACACACACACACGAAGTAGAGGAGGGTATACTGGTTTCACCATGTCTGTCTATCCATCCGTCCGCCCGCGTGTAGACTTCTTCGCTTCCGTGCTGTAACTCAAAAGCAGTTTGACCTAGGACCCTGAAACTTTATTAAAGTGTTGCTCATGACCAAAAGAGCTGCCCGATTGTATTTGGGTCACATTGGTCAAAGGCCACTTGTGAACTTTGTTTTGAAAATCATTTCTATTCTTTGATTGTGCTGCTTCAGTGACTAGGTGCCGTGGGGGGGTATTAGTCCGCTTTTCGACAGTTCTAGTTTGATTTTGTATATTCTGGTGTTCCTTCGTCAGAAATGACAGGTATAGACTGTGAAAGGAGACCGCAATAAGGTGGAACTGGAAATGATTCCTGTCTGGACCAGTTCTAGTTAGATTTTATATATCCTGATGTTACTTCGTCAAAAATGACAGGTATAGACCGTGAAAGGAGACCGCGATAAGGTGGGACTGAAAATTAGTACTGCCTGAACCCAGGCTATGCTTACCCATGTGTAGAGCCCAATTTATGTTCTACAGTAAAAGGTATGATCTGTCCTGCCTTGTTGACTGTTTTAAACTCTTTACCAAACAACCCTGTTATAACAACTCTGAGGAAGGATCCTTTTGAAAGCACTGTGCAAAGAGGAGAAAATGCTGATAATCAGCATTGTTTCCTTTTCCCACTATGTTTTCTACCCGTTTAAACAAATTCCATCACTCTAGTGACATTTGCAGTCTGCAAATGCTTTAAATTTGGACAGGCACAAAATTTTGTCATTCGACAACGGGTTAATTTGGCGGGGACTACTTTTACCAACCATTCTAGATAGGTATTATTTCAGGTATAAACTCCAAGACGAGTTGTCTGATTGGCTGAGGGAGAACATCCAAACCTGTCCGATGGCTTGCCATTGAATATTTTTAGGTTTTCGGGTGAATATAGTCCCTGGATCACAAGGCCTGCTGTGTTAACAAGGCTTACATAGTGTCTAGCCCTTTACCACACAATCCCGACTTTTAACGACCCTAAGAAAGAAGCCTTTTGAAAACATGGTGAGAAAAGGAGAAAATGCTGGTAACCAGCATTTTCTCCTTTTCCCACAATTTTTTCTACCCTATCAAAGACAAATTCCATAATGTGAGCCAAATTTAAATTGTCGTCTGCAAATGCTTTCAGTTTGGACAAGTATAAATTTTTCTCGTGTGGTAAAGGGCTAGGAAACTTTGCTCTTTATTTTTTAACCCTTGACCAAATAATTTATTGAAATGACCCACAGGAAGTCTTTCTGAAAACATTGTGAGAAAAGGAGAAGCATGGTAACTCTTTCGAAGACAAATCCTATCATTTTGGCCGTATAAATTTGTTGTCTGCGATTGCTTTCAACTCGAACCAGTCTAGAATTTTGTCACCTTGCAAAGAGTTAATACGAAAGTCCTGGTCCAATCCCTTCTGGCAGAGTTTGTCACGTGGGAGTGTTCTTGAATAAGACACTGCAAAATCATTACATTTAACATACAAATAAAACCAGTCTTTGCTAACTGACATCTTTTAAATAGATTGTGAGAAGAGAAGTCATTGCTTATAAAAAAAAATTCCTTCAATGTTTTGTAAAGAATTAACATCCGACCGGGTAGCTCAGTCGTTAGCATATCTGACTTGTGACCTGGCGGTTGCGGGTTGGACGTCCAGTTGCGGCAAACTTTCTTTCCAGCCATTTTTCACCTCTTATCTCTGATGCATTCGAGAAAAAAAGTTAGGCTAGGAAAGAAAGTTGTGTTAGTAGTACTTGTGTCAGAAAGCCAGGAAACACATGCGTAGGGGCATTTACCGCTGTGATATGACCTAAGCTGTTGAAAGGCGTTAAACTCCAATATAAACAAAAGGATCAACACACACACTGTTTCCAGAACAGCGCTATCCCTAATTACAGCACGTAATTTAACGAATGCAAACATTGAAATTATATAACTGTAACATTAAAAGTGGCACCAAATTACGCATCTATAGTCCTTCGTGTTCATGTTTGTGTTTGCTTAGTTTCCTTGAAACTAAAATTTGATCTCTGGTTTGATCTCTGGTTGATATTGACTTCTTGCTTGAACCAGAACGTTCCACTGGTTATATAAAACACCCTGAGTTACAGCTGTTTACCTACTAAGCCACAGCATCAGTAAAATATCTGACATTCATTCTGGTAGATTCCACAGAATACGATAGATAAACTTAACATATCCGTCCCGACAAGGTACCTGAAAGTTAAAGTTATAAATTCTTTACCAGACGATAAAAAATTAACTCTTTACCAAACGACAAAATTTAAGACTTTTCCAAACTGAGGGCGTTTGCAGACAACATTTTAAATGTTACTCAAAACATTAAATTTGTTTTTCAAAGGGTGGAAAACATTGTGATAAAAGAAGAAAATGCTGGTTACCAGCATTTTCTTCTTTTCCCACAATGTTTTCAAAAGCGTTCTTTCCCAGGGTCGTTAACAGTCGGGATTGGTAAACGGTTAGGACTTGTCCAAATTGAAAGTAATTGCGGATGACAAAAAATTAATGTACCTGAAAAATTACAAGTTTTTTTTTTAACCAAGAGTACATGCTTTGTGTTGAATACAGAATATTGCATTTTGAGTCGAAGAAACACTTTAAGGCCCTAGCTTAATATTGGTGAAACCCACGACGTGCGTGAAAAATTGAGCTGTTGCCATTGCATGCCTAAAATTATGTTAAAAGAGGCCTGAAATATTACTCTTTACCAAACAACAATATTTTAGAATTGTTCAAATTGAAGGCATTTGCAAAAAAACAAACTAGATGTGACTCAAGATTTCAAACTTATATTTAAAAGGCTAGAAAACATCGTTGGAAAAGGAGAAAATGCTGGTTAGGAACATTTTCGCAGTTTTCCACGTTTTCAAAAGGCTTCTTCCTCAGGATCATTAAAACCCGGAATCTTGTGGTAAAAAGTTGAACAACAAACCTTGCTTTTGGATATCTGGCTGTGACGGCATGAACGTAGGCGTCCACAACTTTGTAGGTATCACTGGAGGCCAGTTTCTGCTTCACAAATGTCATCCCATTCATAACTGAAAATTGATTTCATTCTTTTTTCAAATTCTTGGTTTAACTCTTAACCTCAAACTGCTAAATAACTTAAGGTAAGGCAAGGGTAATGCAGAACAACTGTGTCTGTTATATAATCACATCCTTCAGAATTTGACATAAATTTTTAGCTCTACTGGCTGAAAGCCAGCAGAACTTTTGTCAAGGTGTGGTTTCCGTAATCCGTCTGTTAGCTTTTTTCTTGTTTACGCATTTGTGATTGGATTTTCATGAAACTTGCACAGTTTGTTTATCTCATCAATAGCTTGATTCCTAATGATTTTGAAAAAAAAAAAAAAAAATCTGACGATTGGTATGAGAACAGTAGTCATTTAACGTTGAAAATTTCCATTTCTTGCTTACGCGATAAAGTCTGCATTTGTGGTAGAATTTTCGTGAAACTTGCACAGTTGCTTTGTATCCTCAACAGCTAGAATCCTATTGATTTTGATAAAAACCTGACAATCAGTATGTAAAGTAGCCATTTAAAATTAAAAATTTCCATTTCTTGTCTAGGCAATGAAGTCCACATTTTTTATCCAATTCTTTTGAAACTTTCAAAGATTATATGGTTCATCAAGGGAATGAACTCTATCACAAGTGAAGAAAATCTAGTGATCAGTCTGGGAAAAGCAGCCATTTGATGACGACTTAGTATTGTTTAATCAACAAAGTCCACATTGTTAGTCACATTTCTTTGAAATTTACTAGGATTGTTTACTACATTGCATACTGAAAATCTATCAAACTTGGCTTGATTCCAAACATTTGGTTTTGAGAAATTGTACTATAGTTTTTTCACTGTTTTTTAAATTCACCATGCCTACTTATGCTGTCTTATCGGGTTCAAGCTCAGTTTCAAGAATATCCCCCTTCTCTGTGTGTTTTTGTCTTTTTCCTTTTTGCATCATGAATTCATAATGTATGCTAGCAAAAAGCAAAATCACTGCCAGTAGAGCGATTTCAGGCCCTCAAGGGCCTCTAGTTTTTCTAAAAAAGAAACAACTACATAAAATTAACTATGCTGAATCCACAGTTTCAGTCCAGAAAATAAGACCCAAATAATTGCAATACCATGGTTGCTTTTGTAGTGTTTCAGCAAAGCGCACAGTGTAAATCAAACATCTGAATGCATGTTTGGTGCAGTCTAATCCTGATCTACACTAGCTGCAAAAGCAACTATAGTTTTGAAAGGTGCCGTAACTATTTTGCCTTTATACTGACATGGAGTGCATACATGAAAATAGCCCTTCAGGGATTGTGTGGTAAAGGGTTAAATATAAAATCCATGAAGGGCTCTGTTGTAATTGTAACACTTCAAAGAAATAAAATGCCTATCAATTACTTCTGTGTATGATAACATCCGGCGTGGACTGTCTGACTTCTGCAGGAAGACTATCGAGTTTTTCTTTGACTGTTTTCCTGCATTTGTCCTCATCAAGCAGGGTTGTGTTGAAAAAGCCGGTTCAATGATAGAAACCTTGACACCAGAAAACAACAACTCCCGTCTGAAATATAGTTCTTGAAAATAATAAAGGACAGTAGGATTTCTGTATTTAAATATAACCCCATCCTTTTTCAGTGAATAGGTATAGAAATCATGTAGCTTTACTGATACTGACATTAACTAACAGTGACCTTGAACTTTAAATTTGGCCTCAAAATCAATTGGGCTCATTTACATTTCATGGTGATTATTCGCACCAGTTTGAAGAACCTGTGTTGAACAACGTTTGGCATACTGATACCAATGCACTATCTGGCACAAGTTTATCTTAAAGGCCGAATAGCAGCCAAAAACAATGCAGGTGTTGAAATGCCCCTAAATTTTTAAATCATAGATCTACTATCTATAAGTATGGAAAAAATTGTGAAAATGACAATCTGTTAATGTGTGGTAGGTCCATGTGTAAGTCGCTAGCAGAAAACTGAATTTCAAAATCAGGCAAAAAGTAAACAAAAGATAGACTGACCTGGCAGCTTTTAACCTATTTTTTGAATTAATTTCTAAGGATTAGGTTGTCATAGTAAGAGAGGTCACTCTCTTAAAATTCGACTTTACGCTAAATCATAAACTAGAAGATTGTCGGGGGGGGGGGGGCGCAACATGTTGAGCCCGCCATGAGGGAGTTAGTTAATAACCTCACGAGCACTTGAAAAAAAAATAACCAATCACTCAATGCACATAAAACTGTCTTATTTCAGACCACTTTGTTTTCAAATTTGCATGCGAAAAGGAGCATTCCCTATTAATGAACAAGTAGAATCTTAATTTCTGACCTTCAAGTATGACCTTGACCTTTCAACTACTGAGATGAATAATTCATAGAGACACTTACTACTCATTAAATAGAAGAGCTATCAAAAAATTTATCATGTGACCATCAAGTGTGACTTTGACCTTTGACCTAGATCTACCTGGAAAAAAAAAAAAATGGAAAGGCAAATCTGCTTATAAAGGAGAACAGTTGTGCAATTTTTTTTTTATAATCCATTCATATGTGTAGAATTTATGCCTCGGATAAGGTCTATTTAGAATCTAGGATAATTTTATTGTTAGACCTTAAAGTGTGACCTTGACCTTAGACCTACCGGCACATGACCAAATATTGTAAATGGCACATCTACCCAAGAAGAAAAATAATTATGCCAACTTATTTTGAAATCCATTTAAAATGTAGAATTTATGGCTCGGGCATGCTCTATTAATGACAATTTTATCATTTGACTTTTCAGTGTGACCTTGACCGTGGACCTAACTGAACAAATGATTCAAATGGTACTTCAACTGGTAAAGGAGAACACTTGTGTATTTTTTAGAAATCCATATATAAATGTAGAAGCTGATTGATTGAATTTGCGTTTATTTATCGTCGCCACCGGTTGCCCATATGGGCGACGCCCCCTAAAGGCTGTAAGTATTGTTACGGGGGATAGTGCAGATACAGGACGAAACCCATCTTAAGTTACGCCTGGTTCTTTTACGTGCTCGGTGAATAGCACCGTCACACGGGACCTCAGTTTAACGTCTCATCCGAAAGACTATTAGTAATTTTAGATGGCCAGCCGTGGGGATCGAACCCACACCCTCAAGTGACTCGAAACATCACGTTCACGAGTCCTATGCTCTACCTATTGAGCTATACGGGCTGGTCAAGTTGTAGCTCAAACAAGCTTTATGTACGACAATTTGATCACGTTAGCTTTAAGCGTGACCTTGACCTTCGACCTACCTCAGTAAATTATACAAATGACACTTCTGGTAAAGGAGTACAATTATGCCAAATTATCTTTAAATGCATCCATAAACATAGAAGTTATGGCTCGGAGAAGCTCCATTTATGACATTTTTATCATTTGACATTCAGGTGTAACCTTGACCTTCTTCGACCTACCTAAACAAATGTTTCAAATGGCACTTCTACTAATGACGAATAAAATTTGTGCCACATTGTTTTGAAAACTATCCATAAATGTACAAGTTTTTGTCCGGACAAATCCGAACGGACGCATGCACTCACTAACGCACGCACTTAGACCGGAACGATGTTGTGACAACTATGTCTCGCTCACCGCAAGGGGGCTTGACAAAAAAGTCAGAATCCTGTCGTTCACTTATTCATCTTATACTTTTTGATAAATAGCGAAATTTAATTTCATTTAGTACATGATAATCATAAGTAAGCAAATCACTCAATGCAACAAAATAAATTGGCTGTAATAAGCACTTTGTTGTTTTTGCAACAATTTTTTTTACATATAGACCCACCTTAAAATGTCTGAAAAGGCCTCTACACCGTATTTAGAAACTGTGTCGGTGACATTCACAAATAATATCCGTCCACAGGTGCTCGACAGGTTGACAATACGACACTTGACTGGTATAACAAGAGGGAGGAAAGCCTTCGTGACAAAGATGACTCCGTAAAGATTAACAGCAATGGCTTTGTCATAGTCCTGTGTGTCTGCCAGCCGGTCGGACCAACTCCACCTCGTATACCCAGCGTTGTTCACAACTGCCCACAAACCTTGATTTATATTACTTTACAAATGGGGAAATGATAGGACGGGATACAATGATAGATGTATGTGGGCCATCTACAGTCAGATGCCGTTATCCGTACATATGATAAAAACAAAACAGGTTTCTTTTTAAAGTAAAGCTTAAATAAACCGTTGTTTTAAACCATTTTGAACCAAATAGATCTATATTGTTGGAAAAGGAGAAAATGCCGGTAACCAGCATTTTCGACGTTTTTCACATATTTCCTATCCTTTCAGAGAGAACCCCCATCATTTGACCCATATTTAATTTGTCGTACGAAAATGTTTTCGATATGGACGGGTCCTTTTATTCCAGACTTTTTTCGTCTGATAAAGGGTTGATAAATTTCAGATTATTACCCCATTTTTATCATCACATGTATATTATCACAATAATTGATACAATGTTGAACACTACGACTCCCATTGTCAATTGGATAGCACATTATGTTATTACTATCATCATCATAATCATTACGAAAACTATGGCAAGAACATTTAGTACTTTTTTTTTTTCTTTTTGCTGTTGTCGTTTTATAATTGCACTCATAATCTAACTCGGTTTTTTGATTGATCGAAATCGGGTCATGTGACGAAAAAACCGTCATACCATTTTTCGATGAACGCAGTGTGACTACTTTCGGTTTTTCCAATTTGTTGCATTATCTAATTTTAGATTTCATGCAAGCTCCTTATGTGCTATTTATAGATTTCAATCGTTAAATCAGTCTAATGCTGAAAGATTGATTTCTTTTGCTTTGAAAAAAAAAAACTCCCGAATAAACCTGAACAAATTGATGAATATTTATTGTCTTTATTTGCACCCTTAACATAAAAAATACACCGTGCCAAAAGTGAGTCATATATTTGAATGGTTGACGTCATCAGTTACATCATTCAGTACGTCAGTGGTCGATTTAGAACTATAAAACACAGGTCGCTGACTTAAATTCAGTGCACTGTGTAAACAAAAAGATTACTCTTGTATGGTGGCATATTTCTGCCGCGAGATACGAGATAGCTATTGCGATAATTTAAGAGAACTATCGTGATAAAACAAAGTTTCCTGGAAATATTATCTAGATAATAAAAATTTTCACGATAAAAATATCGCGATAATTCTAACTGTTATCATGATTTTTATTTTTTTTTGCTTTCGTGCCCACAACTGACATTCACGGTATCTATAATTAGATATGGTTTCGGAACATCTTCGCCTACAACGTTATGAATTTGCCTTTTCCCTGAATGGTTTTAAAGTTGTTCGTAGGAGGTATTTCAAGTCGTCTATGTGATTTTACAGACTTCTGTTCATTTTGGGTCTTGTCAAAATTTACCAATTTTAAGCTAAACTGATAATAATTCGAATTTCTACTTACTGCAATCTTGTGAAGTCAAAAACTACCGAGCTCATCCAAATGGTGAATTTTCTATTTATAGATATCGAGAAACGGATAGAACTATCACGATAATTTTGTCTCGAATGTCAGCTTCGTGCACCATTGAGAAATTTTGAGTTAAAATATAAAGTTTATCGTGATAATTTTTTCAGGAAACTTTTCACTATCTCGATAAAATTTTCAGGAAACTTTAAGTTATCGCGATAGTTTTCTAAAATTATCATGATGCCTATCTCGTATCTCGTGGCAGAAATATGCCACCATACTATTGCTTTAATGAGGTTGATTTCTTGTTTCATGACTAGGTTGTTCTGAGTTTGTTTATCGCGAGGATTTAAATTAAAAAAAAAATGGTTAACTGCTGTCTATTGATCGGGAAAAAAAAAAAACTCATCGTGGATTTGATAGAAAGTGGATTGAAAGCTAGGAATGTTGCAGGAAGGATCGGAAGAAGTGAATTCATGCACTGTGTCAAGAATTTTAAAATGTTGGCGTGATCAGGGTGATATTTAAAACAAGCCTAGAACTGGGAGACCAAAAGAATTGTTAATTAAATCAAACAGACGACTTAGAAAGAAATAACTGGGTAGGTTAATTTTAGTTTCACTTGTGAATGTGTCTCGTAGGACTGTTCAGGGAAGCTTACATAATTTTAGGTCGGAATATTATGGTGGCATATTTCTGCCGCGAGATAGCTATCATGATAATTTAAGAGAATTATCGTGATAAAACAAAAAAAAAAAAAAAAAAAAAATCACGATAAAAATATCGCAATAATGCTAACTCTTATCATGATTTTTTTTGCTTTCGTGCCCACAACTGACATTCATGATACCTATAATTAGATACGGTTTCGGAATACCTTCGTATACAACCTTATTAATTCTCCTTTCCCCTGCACGGTTTTAAAGTTGTTCATAGGAGGCATTTCGAGTCGTCTTTGTGATTTTACAGACCTCTGTCATTCGGGCATTGTCAAAATTTACCTATTAAGCTACAATTGTTAATTAATGATTCGAAATTTTACTGACTGCAGTCTTATTAAAGGGTAACTCCAGACCAAAATTTTCATTTCAAAATCGGATAAAACGACACCAGAGTATGTCAACAAAAATTTTGTTAGCGTTCTGTGATGCTTACTTCACGAGATATAGAGGTTTAAACTTTCGGATTTTCACTTGTGTGAAAGTCGCTAATTGAAAAAACCGTGACTTCCGGTAGTTTGCCGTGATGTCACAAGTGTGAGAAGATAATTATAGTCGCTATATATGAACTAACACAGAAAATTGAGAAAACTGCATGATATTTATAAAGATATACATCGCTATTTCACGTTTCAATCACTTGTGTACTGCAGAGTTTCAAACTCTATAGCCCCCTTCACATCAAACTAGTTCTTAGAACGTCTTAACCCGTCTTGACATAATCGGAAAACGGGTTACGGTCGGGGATGAACGAATAATTTTGGCCTGATAATGGCTGAAGCCCCTATCTCACCAAACCTATTCCAAGAAAGTCTTAACCCGGTCAACAAAATCGAAAAACGGGCTGGGATAGGACATGTTATTTAGGACGTTGTTACTCCGTCTAATCACAGGACGGGATGGATGGCAAAAAATTTTGAGCAAGCTCAAAGTTCTGGGGGACCCTTCGTAAAAGGATGCTAATACGCCCACTTCGTCCGAAGACAGTTTCAGTCCGATCGGCAAAAAAATACGGAACGGAGTGAGAACGAGTTTGGCGTGACGGGGGTATATCGCTCTTACATCTACAATCATAGGAAAGAAATTTTGAATGAATTAGGTTAGTGGAGAAAGTACTTATAAAAAGGAATAGTTATTCTTCTGGTAACGAACAAAAATATTTTGAAATTTATTTCTTGATGTTGTTTCAATTGTACCACTACCTAATCAACGAGTTGTAATAGCTAAATATAAAAAAAGAAATAATAAATCAAGATAGTTGAAACATGCCAAAATTTTCTCCTACTAGGTGTTAGAAGGAAGAAGGAACGTTGCAATGTGTAAAGGAAATCATTCGAGTACAGTTCTAAGGCTGTTTCTACCAAATATAGGACACCGTCGATCATTTCACGGTCTACAAATGCTGCGCAGTCTGATCTTGATCTACACCATCAGTGTCAGCATTTTACATGTCTCCTTCAGCTTGGAAAGAATTAAAAGCCTTGATCTGCCTTAGAAATCGTATCCTCTCTTTAACATTCACGAACAACATTAAATCCAGCACACATCCTCTTTTGCTGTTAAAGTTAAATACTTGTTTTTTTCACTTGATCTTCATTTATTTTCCTACGTGCTTTTTGTTCACAATTTCAAATTTGTTTTTTTCATCAACAACAACGTTAAAAGATTGTCTGAATTGCCTCCTGCCTTCCTGTCCTCCATATCATGCAGTAAACATTTTTGATCGTCTGCAAAATACAGGGTCAGTCCATTTCCTAAATACTGAGGCATGTAAGGCGTACAATTTAAAAGGAAATACCAACGTGAACAGAAATTGTTTAACTGTCTTCTCCCGTGTTTCTCCCTGTAATCATGTACGAGATAAGAGATGCTGACCATGAAAATGCAGCGTAAATTAAAAATGTATAACTGCGTACAAACTTTAAACAAAATTTTAGTGCGCCAACCTATTATTTTGAGAAAAGAATTGTGTGTTCCATCCATGTACAGGGACAATGGGTTAATTCGGTGCCTCTTTGGTGATGGTATCGCACCGTTGTGGTCTGACATATTTTTTTACCCGGCTTGCAACTTGAGGTTAACAAGCACTTGTCATAAACATGTCATGTACTCTTTTGTTTTCGGGACCATATTGAACCCTTTTTCGTAAATAATGTAAATGGAATTTGGAATTTTACACAGGTTAAATGGGTAAGTCGAACGTCATAACTTTTGTATTTTCCTCATTCATACGATCTTAAATTAAAAAAAAAAACCGCATAATCTGCTTGTCGAATTTCTTTTCTAACTACTCCCCCCCTCTCTCTCTCTCTCTCTCTCTCTCTCTCTCTCATGAAAGAGATGGATAATCAGCAGTAAATTTACCATTTATTTCATGCCTCATTTAAATTTCTGTGGGGCCCCAAGGTTGCTGAGCGCGACTCAGTGACCTTTTGCGAACAGTGTGTATTAAGATCAGACTGCACAGAACGTGCAATCTGATCTTATGTACAGTGTCCAATGCGGAAACATCTATTTGTGTTTCTCCAAAAACTAGCACTATTCAAAATTTTGCAATCGGCATGAAGGTTTATTTCACCTTTTGAGGATTAATGGTAGATCTGATATTAAGCCACGTCATTCAGTTCAGACAGACAGACAGACAGCAGACTGACCAATAAATAGTCATCTCCTGGCTCGAAATAGTGCTTAAACTCGGCACACGGCATACGATAGGGATTTTTGTGACGAAAAAAGTTGTGTCCCGACATGAGGGAGGATACGGCTGAGAGAAAAAAAGTGTGGCATCACATCCGGTTTATCGAACATTTCACAAACTCGCACAGGTGTGCAAACCACATCTTCGGTTATAACTCTCTTTTTACGATAGACATTGAAATACGGTTTTCCTATTTTAAGATGGTTTTCATTTAAGGATTCATATATCCAAAAAGAGATTTTGGCTGTAGTTGCCCTTTAAGTCAAAACTACCGAGTTCATCCAAATGATGAATTTTCTATTTATAGATATCGAGAAACGGATAAAACTATCACAATAATTTTATCTCGCATGTCAGCTTCGAGCACGGTGGAGAAATTTTGCGATAAAATATTAAGGTTATCGAGATATTTTTATCACGAAACTTTTCACGATCTTGATAAGATTTCCAGGAAACTTTTAATTTATCGCGATAATTTACTAAAATTATCATGATAGCTATCTCGTATCTCGTGGCAGAAATATGCCACCATAGAATATCGTCACATTATTCCAGTTTGTAAATTAACAGCTGTGACACCGTTGTTTACATTCAAATAAGCAGTTAACAAAACGGTGGCATCATTCACTTCTAGACCTTGAGCCACCAATAGGCCCCCCTACCCCCCCCCCCCCCAGGGGGAATTTTCGGCACTATTATTTTCTGAAACCCCAAGGTCTCCTGAGCACTTTGTCAAAGTCTGCCACCTGGCGAGCGGGGCTTTTGCGAGTTATAGAGGTCAAAGGTCATCAAGTGCACTGTTGCTTACAAGATATCAATGAATAGCACTTCAGGTTAAATTTTCATTTCATTTTCTACATTAAATATGTCAGAAACATGTTCAGATGGGTTTATACACTCGTATCTTTAGTCAAAACAGCTGTTTCACACAAATAGAAGCAATTTTGTTTGAATTAAAGTACTGACAGAACTTTCTTGGCCATGTTTGTGGGCGTAAAATGGCTGGTACCCAAAAACTTATCCATAGCATACAAAATCATCAATTATGATCTTAGTGATACAGAATAGATTCCATGACAAACATTGTGCCTTACCATTACAATTTATCCTATCTATAAGCTGTGTCAGCGAAGGAAATCAGAGTATTAATAGTGACAAATGTTGAGCTTTTTTAAAATTCTTACGATATTTGCTGGAATTAAAGATATTTCTTGCTATTGACCAATAAGAACTCATTGATATCAGGATTTTATTTATCACTTCTATAATCAACAGTAATTTGCCACATCAATTGGTATTGTATTAAACCCAGTGAATAAAGCTGTTTAGATCTTTTTCTTAATGGTGGCTCTTCATAAAGTTCGAGACTAATATGAAGTTGCCTTTCATAGCAATGCTAACAATGATTTTTACAACAGATCATTCCATGCTATATTAAAGTCTATCCACTATCACCCATGGACCACATTCATGAAGTCAACATTGTTATCATCTTTCTCATTGCTTGGTTAGAATATATTTCAATATGTTAACTAAATCATAACTATGATTTATACTCTGTATTATTTAAACACGTATTGCATGTCTATGACATGGGGAAGTAAACAGTAAACATTGTAAAAATTCAATAAAGATTCTGTTCTGTTTACAATATGACATTTTTACCACAATTGAAAAACATCAAAATGTGCGCAAAGAGGGCTTGCACAAAACCATTTTTGAAACAGTTTGGGTTTGTTATTCTCTAAATGATTCCAAGGTAGCACTTTGCAAAACAGGATTTACTTTTGTCGAACTACAGAGACTTCCTTTCACAGCATAGACTTTGGGAATGAGAAATCAGGTCAGAAAAGAAGAAAATATCTCCCCATTAGATCACTCAGATCATTTCTTCCTACAGATGGGTAATTATTGGTGCATCACTTATATGGAATAGCACA
Source organism: Hippopus hippopus (assembly GCA_946811185.2). NCBI lineage: Eukaryota > Metazoa > Mollusca > Bivalvia > Cardiida > Cardiidae > Hippopus > Hippopus hippopus. The sequence goes on from OX328101.1 coordinate 15,517,956, forward strand.
GTAAAATGAAACCTTTTAATATGGGAAACAAAATCCTGGAAATAACAATAAGCCCATGATCGTGATACCAAATGAAAAAAAAAAAATGTTCATCTGTTCATGCACAATAATACAATTATGCTGATATTGGATGAGGTGGAGCTGTGCACAGTATAAGTATATTGCAGAAGGCATTTTCTTTTTTGACATACGACAGGTACATTTATATACATGTTTGATAGAAAGAGAGAAAAACAAAACTCATGCACAGGCCTTTTGCCCATAGCAGAAATAAGGAGAGTCACTAACCATCTATCAAACAAATGATAACTGGCAGGCTAAAATATCAAAAGAGCTTCTGTCTCTGTTAAATGTGTACAATATCAAACAAAAAACTAAAAAAAGCAAGTTTTGAATTTACACAGATGATAAATCACTAGAATATAACGTAATTGAATAAAAGAAAACATAGCCTTGAAGCTATGCAAACAGAAAGCAAGAAGTTATACATAAGTAAGAACAAGATAATCTGAGCAATAAAAGGATTGCCATGTGAATGATGATAATTTGCATGACCTTTACGCCAAAAATACGTTAATGACAAGAACATTAATAGTACATGGTAACACACAAATGACCTTTATTACAAAGTTAACATAAAAGGAAACAAAATGGATAAAAAAGTAGGGAATAAAACAAGGGCTCTTCATTGCATAGTTTAAGACTTAAGCATATTATATCAAACCCAATGCATCTCATTTTCAACATTTATACTTAGCCTTTTTTTCTTTTTTTTTTAGTCATGGCACGATGCTTCATTTTATTTTCTTGTTTCTTAATGCCAAGCAGTTAACCTGACATAATTCTGAACAGGTAACAACGGAAAAACGACAACCACAGTTTTCATAACAAAAACATAAAGCCACAAATAAGGCTGGTAGGCATGAGAATGATGATGGTGAAGGTTTTACTGAGCAAATACAAGCATGAATGAGCCCTCATTCACTATAACACTATGGTCCTCTGTAAATGAATACTGACCAACAGTGTGAGATAACAGGTGCATCTGCCCTATTGAAATATCAAATCCAAATGGGGAATTAAATACATCTTGGTAACTCACATTGCTAGTAAATCGCCCAATTACTAAATTGATGAGTGTAAAAAGTGAAACAAGATTAACTACAAATAATATATCTCTGATTTTGGGCAGTCAACTCTTTCGGCGCCAAATATTTAATGTCCACCTCTTTGATGCCTGGAAATAGGCTCCACTGATACTCGGAGTTTTATCATATTTGGCTTGACTAAACAAGTGGACGACAGAGTTCCATGATCAGACTGCATGTTCTGTGCAGTCTGATCTTGATCTATGTCATCCGCAAAGGCCTCTGTTTTCGCCTATAGCGCTGAAAGGTTTAAATTTATGCATATGTATGCTGTATCTAACTAAAAAGGTCGATATGCCTGTTGGTCATACCTTTACTACTTTGTCATGTCAAGTTCAATTTTAAGTACTTTGATATCATTTTCTGAGGGAACTAAATTGATAAAATAACAAGAGAAGGCACTGTAGATAGCATATGCAATGTCTGCTTAGTAAATAAGATCAAGATATATTTTACTTTTAACCTTTTTTGTCCGTTTTTTAGATGCAAGAGTTAAATGCTACACAATGTATCAGTAACTTCAGTACTTTGATTTACACTAAAAGTTTTTATTCACTGTAATGAATATAATCATAAATATCATGAAAATACGAATACCAATAAATTTTAGATTTTTTTATCTAAAATAAAGAAATGAACCAGATAGTTGTTGAATTCTCAGCAACTGATATAAAAGTTAAAAAGTATATTAATGAGCTTTGGTTATAAGTGCTTCCATTTTATCCATGAATATGACAGATTGATATACAATTAATCAGAAAATGCCATTTGGGTTGCTTCTAGGATGCATTCAAGGTATTTGTGATCAAGAAAATGTGCTTTATCTGAAAAATATCCCTGTAAGTTGTCAGATTATGAGTTTTTGGAAGCTTGAATCATGAAAAAATAATGCTGTCAGTGCTTTGTTTTGCATTAAATGTTCTTTTATTTTGTTAGAAATGCATATAATTATCTAAAAATAAGCTTTTTACACTACCTGAGATCATTTAGGACTTTCGCAAGGTATAAAATTTCCAACGAACTGTCAAATAAGGATCAACTAATTGGAGAGGTCATCAGACCTCTCCAACAGTGGTGAGTTTAAAAGGCAGACTGCCACAGAATTCGCTGTCTAAATCCATTTTTCTTGCGAAATTGTTCTGATACACAGTCTGTTTCGTCACGGTTTTGTAAATAAAGCGAAATCAAAAAACCGAAATAGGAAATAGACGTGGTTTATTTTTATATGACGAATTTCAGAAAAGATTTGTTATATTAATTTGCCATGATTGCAAATGACCTCTCAAATAACTGTAATTTTTCATTAAGCAAATAAATCTAAGCAGAAGAAAAAATAAGAACATTTTCGTTAAAAAAGAGAAAGAAGACCGCTGGACAAGATCATGCGACTTGAAAAGGCGGAAAGAAGGTCAAATGACCGTCATGTAAAGCAAAAGAGGTTTCTACGCAGCGGCTTTTTTACTTGTTTGTTTACATGTACCTGAATATATTGAAATTAAAAGCCAATAAACTATTTGAAAACATTGATGCTGACCTCTCCTGGCTTCTTTTTTAAAGAAGCCAACTTGTAAGGTTAGGGTTGGAGTGCACTTGGTGACCTTTGACCTCTATAACTTCCAAAAGCCCCACTCGTCAGGTGGCAGACTTTGGGAATGTGCTCAGGAGACCTTGGGGCTCAAGAAAATCATAGTCCCGAAAATTCCCCCCGGGGGGGGGGGGGGGGGGGAGAGCAAACACCCTGCTGGCTCATAGTCTATTCATAGCTTGCAAGAAAACTCGGATAGTCTTATGTCGGCTACGGGTAGATCTATAGCCTACCCCTCGAGAACAGATCTGCCGACGGTATGTAGACCATTTCTTTACGAAATATCTATAAAAATGTCAATGAAATGATCATATCGTCCGCTCAGCCTCAAGTTAAGAAAGCTGACTCTATTTTTATAGACTGTATCAGATATTTCTATTTTGTTTGATAAATCATCGAAAGTATTGATTTCGAAGTCAGCAAAATGGCCGTCTTCGACTGAAAAATATGTTGCAAAGCTAAAAATAGATTGTGTATTCATGCCCTCGCCACCCATTATCTCCCGCTAGATGGCATTCTACAAATACACATCTATCTAATTTGGGCCATAGGGGTCCGTAGTTTGATTCCTGGCACCCATAGACTATATACTATAAACAAGGGATTTAACTGTATGCAGACCGTTACTCGCCCCCGGTTACAAAAAACAACGTATCTTTTCTACCCCATCAGTTAATCTCCTATTTTTTTCTACAGCTGAGAGCTAAAACATTTTTCTACCAGAAAAACACAACTGTTTGTCAGTGGCTAATGCAGTCTGGCTGATACATTCGCTCGAACGTGTAAACTCGCTCAAAAATCTGCGCCATTGACACGGGTTCGTACATCCGTTTTCAAGATATAAAATGCACTTTAGATCCAATGAAACGCAGCATTAGCGGCACCCACCCTTTAAACATGTTTAAAAATACTACTGACCTATAGTCTTTATCTTCAATAAGGACGAAACGCCTCAGAATTCGTTGAATTTGTGATCCACGTTCTTATTTCGAACAGCTGCAGCCATCTTCTGTCATGTGACATTGTTTGGAACGAGAAATTTCATCGGTTGATATGTACTAACAGTCGTGAATTCAACCAATGAAATTACGTACAGCTGCTCACACCTTTTAGTCACGTGACAGTACGGTGACACTGTTTGGAACGAGAAATTTCATTGGTTTATATGCGCGAACGTCAGTGTCGAATGTACGAACCCGTGTCAATGGCGAAGATTTTTGAGCGAGTTTACAAGTTCGAGCGAATGTATCAGCCAGACTGCATTAGCCACTGACAAACAGTTGTGTTTTTCTGGTAGAAAAATGTTTTAGCTCTCAGCTGTAGAAAAAATTAGGAGAATAACTGATGGGGTAGAAAAGATACGTTGTTTTTTTGTAACCGGGGGCGAGTAACGGGCTGCATACAGTTAAATCCCTTTTTAGTCTATGGGTGACAGGAGTCAAACTACGGACCCCTATGATTTGGGCATTCTGGGTACAGAACCGGACTACTTTTCAAAACAACAACCGTTACTTTGAATTTCAAAATGAAATAAACGTTTACTCAGTAAAACGCTACCTGGTGCGATTTATTCAGCTATGATCGGCTAGCATGTAACCTATGCACCGGCCATTTATTAAAAGCAGCCCCTACATGCTTGGGTAATAGACTAATAGTTTCGGTATAAGCCCTACTTTTCCCGATTATTCGGGGGATGGGTGATGCGTCATAGCAGACAGGTCGAATCTTCGAAGAATATGACATGCGCAGACAACGCTCGCCACCAAGTATCCGCCAAAGAAATTAACTCATGTTTACTGTCGTATTTGTCCGTGTTTTTTCTCTCTATCATTTTCGAAATTGATTCAAGTGAACAGCGAGTGCAGTTATAAGGGTTGAGTGCATATTTAAGCCATGTAATAAGGCAATTGCATTTTATTTCTCGAAGACAACTCAAAAATATGCACTCAACCCTTAAATAATAGGCCTACCCCTGCCATCTGTCCTTGGAAAACCTTCTCAGTCAAACACGATTTATACCTATCAGTTGTCATGGCATAGATCTATACATGTGTTATTTATAGCGAGCAGCGCACAAGAGGCGTCGCCAAGCGACGCCTCGCGTAAGCGAGAGCTTATTGGTAGAGATTCTGGAAAAAATGTTACATACCTGTTGATTTCGGAAAACTGTCTGGACCGGAAGTAAATTTTTACAAATTCAAACATGGCGGACGGAAGTTGACGTAAAGACTGGACAAAGAGCGTTTCTTCCCCACGATTTTTGATACCCTTGACAATCACGTGATTTGAAACAGTGATCCCGCCTACAAACGAGACCCTCGCGAGATCTAGTCAAGTACGAAGGAACTCGGGCTTTTCCGTATCTGTCTGAGGTACGGAAATTTCCGAATACAGAGATACTGTACACGTTACGGGAAAATAACAAAGCAGAGCTGTGAACCATGAAGCGTGAGCCATTCGATCTTTTCTGTAAAGTTTTTTCGCGCTCTTGCCGATAAATACTTCGTTCATATTTTCGTATGACGTTTTCTTAAATTTTTTAAGTTTTATTCAGGAAAGAAAGCAAAAAAGAAACTCGGCCAGTATTCAACTCGTCCCCAGATCAACTCCGCCCGAGCAAACTTCTAAGTCTGTTTATCTTTGTAGATCTAGATATTTGACGGATGTTTTGGCATGTCATTTATTTTGAACAAATTTAAAAAAAAGTCTATTTTGATGTAGATCTAGATTTAGAGTTAGATTTCTTTTTCCTTCTTTTTTTTTGTTCAGAGCAAAAGGGTATTTGCGGCCCACTTACAGCAGGGATTTTTCGCTTTCTTTTTCAATCTTGGTCGATCTATGTTTCCTTCTTTCTGTTGTGAATTAGCTGCCAAATTATGCTTATTGTAAATCCTATAAAACTCTGTAGAATTTGCTTTTATATTTTTGATATTTTAAATCTGTATCATTTTGACTGCATAGAACATCAAGTTTAGTTCAGCCTGTTGTTGAATCTACATATTCTCTAAAATAGGGTCTATACTGTTGGACTAGTGGGGATTTTCAGATATTATTTCTAAAACATTCTTGAATTTAAGATAGCTGTCTACAGACTGAAAAAAGGTTTTTTTCCTCAGCCTATTCTGCCCTGTATTCTGGTTACAGCTGCATAAAACTAGATTTTGCGCAGAGAAATTTGTTCAAGGCTTTTGCTTAAATTGCTACTTGGTAAGATACATCACCATGAAACGACAATGTACTCTCAGTGTGGCCAAGGTGAGAAAAAAGGCACCACCAAAATTGTCAGCACCAGGGCTCAACTCATTCCCTGTAAAATGATTACCTAGAATATCTCCATCAACTGAACTAATCCTAATCATCCAATCTATGGTATCTATCACCCGTGCTAAAATGTATTTAGAAATGCCCTGTTGTAAACACACTGAGTCAACACTTTAGACATTTGAAAAAGATGAAAAAGAAAAAAATTAAAGGGATATTCCTTTATGTATTTTCTCTTGAAATGATATTTTGGTCTAAACCCCTTTTTGGCAGAATAATATTGTTTATTAGATTTTGAAAAATATATTCCTAACTTCCCAAAACAAAATCTAGTGTAATGCCTTTTTCATACTCCTGTTTTAGGCTTTCAACAAATTTAATTTCATTACATCCTAGCAAAACCATTAGCTGTATAAACATAAAAAAAGTACCAATATGATGAATTGATTTTTGGCAAAGTAACGACATGGACTTGAAAGTCATTGAAATATTTTTTCCGCAGATTTGTTTTTGTAGGTGACTGTATTGTATCCCTGGGGTGATCTGCATCTATATGCTGAAGGTGAAGGGTTTGTTAACAGAAAATCCTATGTCAACCCCTGATTGCACTGTCAGTGATGTGGGAGTACTTTTGAGCTAGGCACTATAATCGTAGGATAGCACTTGTTGATATAATTAATAACAATAAGTAAGCTCCACTCAAACACATATAAACTTAAAACACATTATAAACTTAAATCTCTGAAACTTCTCAGTCTTTGCCTTTTCCCTTGATCCAAGCAAGTAAACTATATATGTTATTCATAACTTTAATTAAGAAATACTATGTTGTCAAACTATGACTAAGTAGTCATGATTTCATTTCAAATATCAGTGTCAGATAACGATTCAAAAAAAGAACCATAATTTTTAATCAGCCTCTTTTTGGATTGACCGATTGGTGTTCTACTCTCCCTTCAAAGCATTACAGTCTAACTGTCAGACTGACAGCTCAGTTTTTAATTGTATTTTTCTTGGTTTTACAAGTAGTCAATGCATGGGATGCACCTTGCATTGCCTGAAGACACTCCCATAAAAGTAAAACATCATCTTGGATGAGGATCAAACCCTGGACCTTATTACTAATTCAAGCACTTAGCCTATCAAGACAACTCAAAACTCTTTGGAGGGTACCATTTTGACCCAGAATCTATAAATGTTTATTAAACTTTTAAGTGGTACCCTGATTTTGTCTAATTTTGTAAATCTCTGATAGTAAAAAGATGAAAATATTTCAATAAACTGTTTACAATCATAATCAAAGGTTGTAACAAATTCATAGGCTTAGATATCAACATGGCAACATTGCTTCAAGTACAGATAATTCCATCAGTCCATTGATCAGTCTGTTTGTCTGTCCATTCATTCCGTCAAACAGGTCCAATGATAAATTAACTGTTTGCCAAACAACAAATTTTTAGTCATGTCCAAATTCAAAGCAGTTCCAGTTGATAAATATTGTTCACATAATGGCTTGTGTCCTTGAACTCAAAGGATAGAAAATAATTGTGAAAAAAGAAGAAAATGTTGGTAGCCAGCATTTATGATCAGTGCTACCAAAATTTTTTGTGTTAAAGGGGCTTTTTTAGAGCTTTGTTATCTAACTTCAATTCGTTTTTTTAAACAAGGATTAATATAACAAAAGACATTGGGCTGTTAAATGCAAGAAAAAGGTGCAACTTTGGTGTTTAAATAATGGATATGCTCTGTTAATATTTATGCTATCAAATATATCATCATACTAATTTGAATACTATCTCCCACAATAGATGTGCATTATTGATCAGTTCCCTTTCCTACATGTAAATGCCTTTGCTTAATTCTGGAATGAAACCTACCCGGCGCGTTTGCTCAGTGGTTACCTTATCCGACTCGTGACCTGGCGGTTGTGGGTTTGATAACCGGTTGGGGCAATCTTTCTATCCAGTGATTTTTCGCCTTTCACCTCTGATGCACATGAGTTGTCAGTGGTATGAAAAGAAAGTTGTGCTAGTACTGTTTTGAGAAAACAAGGAAACACATGCGTAGGTGCACAGACTGCCATGAATTGACCTAAACTGTCAAACTGGCGTTGAACTCCAATACAGACAAATGGCATGAGACCCAAAATGTTTAAAAGGGCTATCAAGCTCATTAAGGAAACACCCCGTTTTTTTTTAAGGGGGGGGGGGGGGGGGAAAGAGTATTTGTCTTCTTTCTTAGTGGTTTGTAAGTAAATGCTTTGCTTAATTAAGACCTTAATTATTTTCTTACTTAGTGAGATTATAAAAATCTGAAAATGATCTAGATCTGCCCCCTATAATTTGTAGGCATTTGATCCGGAGATTTACTTCCATCAAAGTAGCAAAAACTTATAGCGCTGCTAGCCTTTAGGCATTGCCTATATATATATTACTGTTTGTTGTTAAGGAGACGCAGTTAAGAAGAGTGCTGTATAGATGAATATGGGCCTGAAGGATAGTAGGATTAATGCTGCTCGCATATTTCTCCTACAGATCCGGAAAATAAATGTTCCTATACACTGGGCCCGTTTTAATTCTAGCGGTAATACAGGCCGGGAAACAATAATACTCTCTTAAAGGGGAATGTTCTGAAAATGCGAATGAGATTTCTCATTATCTCCCGCTAGATGGCATTCTACAAATACACATCTATCCGTTGTCTGCGCATGTCATATTCTTCGAAGATTCGACCTGTCTGCTATGACGCAAGTAGTAAAGGACGAGAGAATAGGGACACACCTAGGCTTGGGTGTGTCCCTATTCTCTCGTCCCTGAGTGCCCTACATCACCGTCCCTGACAAAAATGTGTCCCTATTTGCTGTCCCCGAAAGATTTTTTTTTTTATTTTGTCCCTAGGCTCTCTTCCCTGAGTGGAATTTTTCTGCAGTTAAAGCAGCAGATGTCGGCCAAAAATGATACATCTTCGAGTGCTCTATAGTGATCTGCCAGGTCTGATCATTGAGTTGGACTTAGTTTTTTCTACTCATATGCTATTAGGATTGCTTTATTGTTTTACTTCTATCCATTACTTGGGCTTTAAGTGGTTTCTCTTTCTAAATGTCTGAACATTGAGTTGAACTTAGACTTTTTTTACCCTACGAATGATTTTCTTTTCTAAAAGCCTGATCACTGAGTTGGACTTAGTTTTTTTACCCTATGAATGAATGATTTTTTCTCTTTCTAAAAGCCTGATCATTGAGTTGGACTTAGTTTTTTTCTTCACCTATGTATGATTTTTCTTTCTAAATGTTTGATCACTGAGTTGAACTTAGTTTTTTTCACCCTATGGATGATTTTTTTCTCTTTCTAAATGTCTGGACATTGAGTTTGACTTAGTTTTTTCACCCTATGAATGATTTTCTCTCTTTCTAAATGCCTGGACATTGAGTTGGACTTAGTTTTTTACCCTATGAATGATTTTCTCTCTTTCTAAAAGCCTGACCATTGAGTTGGACTTAGACTTTTTTCTTTCTAAATGCTTGATCACTGAGTTGGACTTAGACTTTTTTCTTCACCTATGAATGATTTTCTCTCTTTCTAAAAGCCTGACCATTGAGTTGGACTTAGACTTTTTTCTTTCTAAATGCTTGATCACTGAGTTGGACTTAGACTTTTTTCTTCACCTATGAATGAATTTTCTTTTCTAAATGTCAGAACATTGAGTTGAACTTAGTCTTTTTTCTGCATCTATGAATGATTCTTACTCTTTGGAGTGTAACTCTTTGGAGTGTGAGTCTTTGGAACGCGTCTCTTCTAAAAGAAAGATAGAACTTTCGTGGTAGATGGTTAGTCCTGAAAAGGACTGTTGGGTTAGCTCTGAAAAGAGCTGTGACAATTTGAAGAAATGACAACTTGAAGATAGAACTTTCGTCTGACAGCTTGAAGATAGAACTTTCGTCTGACATCTTGAAGATAGAACTTTCGTGGTAGATGGTTATTCCTGAAAAGGACTGTTGGGTTAGCTCTGAAAAGAGCTGTGACAATTTGAAGAAATGACAATTTGAAGATAGAACTTTCGTCTGACAGCTTGAAGATAGAACTTTCGTCTGACATCTTGAAGATAGAACTTTCGTGGTAGATGGTTAGTCCTGAAAAGGACTGTTGGGTTAGCTCTGAAAAGAGCTGTGACAATTTGAAGAAATGACAACTTGAAGATAGAACTTTCGTCTAACAGCTTGAAGGTAGAACTTTCGTCTGACAATTTGAAGAAATGACAATTTGAAGAAAAGATAGAACTTACGTCTGACAATTTGAAGAAAGGTAGATCTTCCGTGGTAGATGGTTAGCCCTGAAAAGGGCTGTTGGGGTGTCCCTAAAATGGACCTGGTTTTGGAGGTTGTGTTTTTAAGCACAACCTCCAACCTTTCCGCAGGCTGGGCAGCTACTATCCATCCGTCTCTTTAGCCTTTTTAACTGCTGGGCACTCAGGTTGTACTTCAGCGAAAACGGTGGTTCGTTATCGCTGCTCCAATCTTCGGTAGAAGGCACTACGAACACCTTTTTCTCCTTCTTGCTTTGTGGTAATTGGGCAAAGTCCCAAAAGTCCCACCCGGTAAATAGCAGTTTCTCTTCGAAGCCATATCTCTGTCTCCTCGCTGCCTCAGCTTCAAACTTTTCTAGCTGCCGATCTGCCTCTCCCACAGTCTTTCTTAGCTCTTCCACCGTCTTTCTTAGCTCTTCCACCGTCTTTCTTAGCTCTTCCATCGTGAAAATGAAAATGAACAATGTGCGGGAAATGTCGCTGGGTTTTATAGCTTTTCAGACGGATTGAACTAATTGACCCATGACGTCATTTTCTCCTATGTTTTTCCCGCGTCGGCGTTTCATGCTGTTTTGGCTCCAAATTAATGTTATCCAATCAGATTCAGCGTTTTATTTCTAATACTAAATGTTTTACTGTTGACCAATCCGTGGGTTTGTTACATTTTCTTGTTCGGGGATTTTATTGTTGACCAATCCGTGGGTTTGTTACATTTTCTTGTTCGGGTTAGAAAAAACTAGAGTTTAACTAAGCTATGACTTTTTTGATTATGAGTCTTCTGACAAAATGAAAAGAAAGATGATTATTTAAGATAGCTAGCCCTGAAAAGAGTTGCTTTTTTGTACAGAATGCACTTTTTTATACCCCTTCTCTTTCTTTTGATTGATTCCATTTTATCTAGCATTTGCATCAGATGTTCAATTTCATGTCTGATATATCTGAAACGTTCTCTTTCTTCTAACCAGAAGAGCAATAAGAGAAAAAATGTTAATCCAAACATTGTACGATACTGGCTCAGGTTTTACAAAAAGTTAATGGTGAATGAGAAAAAATAATCAAGAGTTTAGTGTTTTATATGTGTAATGGATCACTTTTTAGTTTTTCATCCTATGAATGATTTTTTCTCTCTAAATGGAATTTGTCCCTATATCGCTGAGTTGAACTTAGATTTTTTTACACTATAAATGATTTCTAAATGTCTGAGCACTGAGTTGAACTTAGACTTTTTTTACCCTATGTATGATTTTTTTCTTTCTAAATGTCTGACCATTGAGTTGGACTTAGTCTTTTTTTACATCTATGAATGATTTTTTCTCTTTCTAAAAGTCTGATCATTGAGTTGGACTTAGTTTTTTCTTCCCCTATGAATGATTTTCTCTCTTTCTAAAAGACTGAGCACTGGGTTGGACTTAGCTTTTTACATCTCTATGAATGATTTTTTCTTTCTAAAAGACTGAGCACTGAGTTGGATTTAGTCTTTTTTCTGCATCTATGAATGATTTTTTTTACTCTTTGGAGTGTAACTCTATGGAGTGTGAGTCTTTGGAGTGTAACTCTTCTAAAAGAAAGAAGTTTGACAATTTGAAGAAATGACAATTTGAAGAAAGATAGAACTTTCGTGGTAGATGGTTAGCCCTGAAAAGGGCTGTTTTGAGAAGAGCTGATTTTATGAAAATGTTTATTCAGTATCAGCATCAGTCGATTCGCTGTCTGACTCACTCCTTTCAGTGGCGATTTGCGCACGGAAAAGACGGGTCACCTGCTCAGTTTTTAAAATAACATACTGAAAATACATCTCAAGCATGCCCTCAATAATGAGTTCCTTCATCCGAAGGTTATAACAGAACACCCTGTTATTAGCAAGCTCAGCCCTCTCGTAGCGTCTTCTCACTCCAGCTAGGCGTTGTTTAAGTAAGACGATTTGTCTCCTTGCTCTTATTAAGTTTCGCTCAGTATCCATCCAAGTGACGAGTGGTGATTGTCTTGAAGCCATTGTGAAAAAATGAAATGTATGGAAAATAAATCGCCGAGATTTATAGCTTTTTAGACGGATTGAACTAGTTGACCCATGACGTCATTTTCTCCTATGTTTTTCCCGCGTCAGCGTTTCATGCTGTTTTGGCTCCAAATTAATGTTATCCAATCAGATTCACCGTTGTTTTTCTAATACTAATTGTTTTATTGTTGACCAACCCGTGGGTTTGTTACATTTTCTTGTTCGGGGATTTTATTGTTCGGGTTAGAAAAACTAGAGTTTGGCTAATCTATGACTTTTTTATTGTGAATCTTTGCAGTGTAACTCTTCTAAAAGAAAGAAGTTTGACAATTTGAAGAAATGACAATTTGAAGAAAAGATAAAACTTTCGTGGTAGATGGGTAGCCCTGAAAAGGGCTGTTTTGTTTTTTGGAGGCTGTGTTTTTTTCCAGTTCTAATGGCAACACCCGAAATTCGCTTGGCAAATGGGGCATGCTGTAATCTTCCTCCCAAATTCGATATCAACCAAAATGATATCCGGTGTTGTCTTTAATAATAGCTGAACTAATCTTTCGCCGAGATCTTTGTATGGCTGTGTTATACGTCGCAGTTGGTTTTGTTCCTCCTCTCCTACGAGACGAGTGGTTAGTTGCAATAACTGTTGTCCTGCATTTAGATACTCTTGGAGAGCCTCACGTAGTTGATGATTTACCTCCTCCATATTGATAATGTTTCCGAATATTGACACTGCTTTCGAAGTGATCGTTAGCTGAGAATCAAAGAAATGGTGAATGTATGAAAAATAACGCGGGGTTTTATGCGTTTAAGGAGGATTGAAATTTTTTAAAGAGCTCGGACCTGGTAGAAAGCACATACATTTTTTCCATGCTACGTTTCACGCTAATATAGCAAAAAAGTTATGAGACGTTGTATGGGAAAAATGTAGACAGAACAAGTCTTTTGGGGGAAAAACAGAATGAAGAACTCTATTGTTTTTTTGAACTTTTATTTATTGAACTTTTATTTACTGAACAGAACTAAACATTGAAACATTTTTTTGCAATGCATCATAAAAAATTTCTTGACAATGAAAAAAAATTTCTTGACAATGAAAAAATCACAATGAAACATTTTTTTTTGCAATACATCATAAAAAAATTTCTTGACAATGAAAAAATTTCTTGACAATGAAAAAAATCACAAGCAAACATTTTTTGCAATGCATCGTAAAAAATTTCTTGACAATGAAAAAAACATTTTCTTAACAATGAAAAAATCGCACTGAAATATTTTTTCACAATGAATTATTCACAACGAATTAATCGCAATGAATTAATCACAATGAATTATTTTTTCGCAACGAATTATTTTACAATGAATTAATCGCAAAAAAACAGTATATAACAAATTTTTATAATGCAAATTCGCAAACACCACGAGTTACACATTTGTTTTCATATTCCGTAATGTCTTTATGCAATTGGTCATACCCAAAAAACATTGTATACTCACTGTCCATATCGTCGAAATCTCGTAGTCCTATGAATGGAGCAACATGTCTATAAGCGTCTTTTGTTGAAAGAGCTGAATTTACTACTTCTTCTGTAACATCTCTATCAAATAGAATATACCCTGACATGGTTTCCATTGTTTCTCCGTAGGAATCATGAACAGATCCTTTTTTGTAGCGTAAGTAAAAGTCAAATAGAACTGATTTCATTTTCACAACGTTAAGAAAACTTTCTTCTGTTGTTCCTATGATAAAAAATGTCCATCGGCTTGTGGATCGAAACGGGTTACTAATAACATTGTCTTTCAAACAGCTATCTGCTAAATGAGTTTTGAGAAAGAGACCAAAGTCCGATTTGTCCACCATCGTCGTAATAAAGTTGATTATACCATACACTTTGTAGGACTTTTCTCCTTTTGCAACCCATTTAAACATTTTTTCAACCCAAATTTTCACACAGAAAAATTTAATGTTAAGCTGTGTTTGTTTATCAAGCGTATGCTGCTGAACAAATTCTCCATAAATTTTTTCACGTAGTTCTATTGGTAACGGTAACATGATTGTTATTTTTTGAACAGTTGCTAATATTTTTTCCCGACTTACTTTGAGTGATTGGTACACAACAATGTGATATGAAATTATTTTCTCAAGCTTTTATAACCATAGGGTACAGTATCAGTACCATTTACAATGACTCTCTTGGTGTATACAGAACGAAACGTTTTTGTTTGTGGTTCACTGGTAACCGTTCTATCTCTGTGTCTTTTAATTTTACAATCATACTGAATTTTGATTTCTACTGTACGATCCAAAGCACATTTCGAATATGTATCGAAATTTACCACCTGTTTTGTATTGTAATCCAGAGTAATCCCCTTTACTTTACATTTGCTTATCTCTTTTCCATCTTTTGTTTTCATTTTGTAAGCATAATTCTTAGGTCCAAGTCCTCTGAATTGAGTAATTTTACAAGTAGGCTCTTCATCAGTCCATTTTCCTAACCGGCTGTTAATAATAGGGGGATTCCATAATTCGGGGTCGTGAATGTACATACAACTATCTGTATCGAAATACAGAACTCTATCTTTTAACTTTTCAAGAACGCTGTACAATTCCAACCTTGCATAAGCTGTTACGTAAGAACCTACTATCACATTGGCTGTAGCATGAGTGTCAATATGTTCCAACTTTGATTCATAGTTAACCAAGATGAATGAACAGTTCTCATCAAAGATTTCTACATGCTTTACAATGAAATTGGGATTGGTGACTAATTCAAAATATTTAGACGGATCACTGATGTATTCCGTCTGGGTCATTTTTTCACGCTGAGCTAATTTTCCCCAAAGACAGTTCAACATAATCTTAGCAAATGATCTTCTCCCAGGATTTCTTTGAATACAACTTGGATCAAGACGAACACCTTCTGCCTTCTCATATTCACAAACGAACTGATCTTTTTCTGAGTCTGATTGACAGCAATCTGGATAACCACTGGCTTCTTGCTTAATTTTCAAGAAATTGTCCACATAATGTTTAAAGAACTGATCTGACACAGAATTGAAATGCCAAATTTCATACACTTGCAATAATCGATAACCACAGTCAAGAGCCTTGAATAATTCAAAAGTAACCCAAGTTCCGACCAAAGCCCTCTCTTCTTTACCATGTCTACAAATGTTTGAGCTTTCTTCTGCACATTTCATACAGAGGGGAAACATCATTTTGTTGTTACAGTGAACTGGGAGAACGGGGTGAAACAAATCAGTTGGAGGCAAAACTTTGCATTTGATTAATCCCTCATATTGGCGAATATTTTCATATCAATATTCTCAGCAGACAAAATTTTTGGCTGACCTACAGGATAGGATTTGTGTTTACAAACATAAGGGTATAGAGAACAGATATCGATGTACTTGATTTCCTTTTTGGTTTTTTCATCAATATCATATCCAATTTTTATTGCATTACATCTTCCCCCGGACAAACCATCCCTCGGATCGATAGGGTCCCAATGTGGATATAACTTTTCAATGAGTTTTTTGTACTCTTTATCCTTCATCTTAGCATCAAATTCGTGTTCCCAAATGTACACTACATTATATCCCATGTCTTCGATATCTGCTATACGTTCAAAAGTACGTTCGTACAATTCAGACATGGGTTTTCCATTAATAGGATTGATCTGTTTTCGATCTGTATAGCATACAGGACAACCATGATACAAATCCCCAAGAAATTCATAAACAGTGTTTGATTGATGGTGAAAACCATCTACACTATATTTCCCGATTTGAGCTTCACCACCATTTTTTGCATGCTGAATATTAATACCTTTTTCCTGAGCAACGCTTTGAACCCATCGTATCGCTTTCATAGAAAAGCGACGTCTGGATGAGTCTTTACTTGAAATGATAGCTATTTGATTTTCTGGTAAATATTTGCTTCGCCACACCTTGTTACAGGCATCTGCGATGGTAATCGCCTCTAAAAATGGACAAATACCACCCTGTTCGATAAACAGTTTTCTGAATTCAGCACACCCTCGTCTGAGGATATCAACGTCTGACCTACAGTACATTTCCATCTCCTTCTGAAAATTGAATTCCTCACCATTTCGAACTTTGTCATTATACCAAACTATAAATTTTGACCTAGCCTCTTCAGACATTGAGTCGGGTTTGTAATAAGACATATCCAAGTAGGGTCCAATGTAACTCCAAAATTCATCTGTATTAGCCCAGTGAGGAAAGTAACCTTTTTTCATTTCTTGAAGGCTAAAGGTGGATGGAAATTTTGCCAAACCAAAACTCATGAAATTGAAAGAATCGATCAGACGTACACCGTTCAGTTCTAACTTCATAATATTGTTTCCATTCATGATCAATTTTGGAAGTTTTAACCCAACTTTGACAATATAGTCAAGAATGAACTGCCCGTCATAGCCTTTGAAATTATGGGCAATAGCCGTAACCCCTTTATGATGTTTTGAAAAGAGCCAGTTGCAAAATTGACTCAAAGTTTTTTCACCTTGAAAAATAACTTCCCTACCCTCTTCAAATTCACTGCATGTAGAACAATGAAAATCAAGTGATTTATCGATACATTCATCACACGCTCTGTGTGCGATACAATAATTCGGGATGTGTACACCTGTGTCTTGTTTGCATTCAAAATCAAAGAAAATAAACTGTGGTTTTTTGACTACAGAAGAACTCGTCTCGTCATCGTTGTCATGGTTCAACTTACTTTGGTAAGGCTGAATATAGCATTGATGAGAAAAGTTAACAATTCTCTTACAGATATGACATCTTTTCTTTCCATTGCAAACATGATTTTTCTTTCTGATATGATATTGTGCACCGCATTTCGAACAGAGTTTCACTAATTCACAAATGGATTTCTTTTCTTTACCTTGAACATTTCTGTGATTTTCAAAGCATTCAGCACTAAAAAATCGTCTACTGCAAACACTGCAAACATATTCTTTTGATTCTGATGGACATTTTCCTTCGCGATAACAACCTTTGCAGATATTTGAACAAGCATGACTTTCCCGGTGAGGTAACCCACATCACAGAACTCACAATAATATCCACAACTAAGAAAACCTTTGATAGATTTAATGTAGTCATAATGGTTTTGATGAAAGTACAAATGTATGATCTTACTATTGGCTTTCACTTCTGGATGTTTAAATATTTTTTCCACTTTTGAATGCTGCTGGTGAACTTTAATGACATAGCCTTTTTCATACAAGATTGTTTGAATTTTTTTGTATTCATCAATTCCTACAGACTGTGTTGGTGAAACTCCAGCTTCATGTAACAATTTCTCAGCTTCAGTCTTTTGAAGAGGGCGGTTTGAACGACGAATACGATCCCATTTTCTATTCCATACTTCGGTGTTTTCACGTTCACTGTAGCAAATTCCCACAACAACGGCTCTTGCAAAACATAGTTGGTCATGATTGTCAATTTGAATAATGGATTTTTTCTTCTGGGTAAAAAACTTTGAATCTAATTCTGACGATCTATATTTTGTTTTTCCGCTACCACTTGGTGGTATTGTATGTGTGATGTCAAATGTCATGAATCCATCGTTCAAGACGAAATCTGTATTCGATTGTAAAACTCGTTCAATTTCATTCAGCATAGTTTCACCTTGTAACTGGTCTGCAGCTAAAAAAGGAATATGGATTCCTATTTCCAACGAAGGATGATTGATGGTAATCCTAATCATGTCCGTAGGGTTAGCATTTAACTTTCGAATGATTTCACGGGTAACATCGTCAAATAATCCAAGGAGTCTCTGAGGTGTTAATTCTTCAAATTTCTTAAAACTCAGCATCAGCACATGTGATTCTGTTTTAAATTTTCTTGACTTCTTATTACCCTTTTCTGTTAAATCATATAGACTTTTCATGTCTAAGTTAGAGTTGGTACTTTCATCGTCGCTATCATTTTCTTCTTTCAACGGTTTAGTTTTTTTCTTTTTTGTTGGTGGAATCACCTCATCGTCACTTTCTTCTTTCAACGGTTTAGTTTTTTTCTTTTTTATTGGTGGAAACACCTCATCGTCACTTTCTTCTTTCAAAGGTCTAGTTTTTTTCTTTTTTGTTGGTGGAAACACCTCATCGTCACTTTCACTGTCTGAATAGGTTATTATTCTTTTTCTTTTACCCATCGTTTTAGCTCTGAGTGAAAAGACAATAATGCAGAAGTGAGAAAAAACTAGCAATTTATATACCCTCTCCGTTGTAACAGTGTATAAATAAGCCGTTAGTTGTGAAAATCTATTCATTCTCCTACTCGATCTCAGTCAGTACAGCTGATAAAAAAATTTGAGTGAGTTAAAGCTGCAAAATACATCACCACTTAGAAAGAGGGTGTATCTGTATGTTAATCCATACACCCACGATTATGAGATCAGCAATATACCATCAAAGTATAATGTTAAACATATCGGAAACTATGTGGGATCATTTTTATCCCAGCAACATTTAGAAGAAAAAGATGTTTACCGTACTACCAGCTACAGAGTTTTGGATCAAGCGATGATTGACAAACGATATGGTGCGAATGGTGTGAGAACAAATATTTGTTTCACATGCAACGAAGCAGGACATTGGGCCAAAGAATGTGCAGAAAAAGAAAATCAGCTAGGAACAATTGTTTTTGTCTACGCGAATCCACACACTCACGACATTGAGATTTTACCATCGTTTTACAACGTTGATGGTCTCAAAGATATAAAATTCGTCGGTACACTAAATTCATTCTGCAGTGAAAATACATGGAAAAAAAGTTACCACAAGCTACATCCTCATCGGATGAAACTCAGACCGTAGACATGCAGAGCGACACAGCGGCTAACAGTGATTCAGAAATCTGCAAAATAACAGAACAGACAGAGAAAAAAATATCTACAAACGATAATCTAAGAAAACAACAAACTTTGGATCTAAAAAACGAATTTTCTGCAGAACCGGGTTGTTCGTACGGAAAGGAAAAACAGCAAAACATCGAAAAGAAGAAAAAACGAGTAACAAAGAACTATTTCTTTTACAAATCAACAAAACATGAGGACAAAATCTGTCCAGATGTGGAATTAAAAACCAACGATAGGAAAAGAAAACGTAAAACCAAATGTGAATCTGACATCTCAAAGAAAAAGAAAAAACATACTGAGTGAAAAAAGATTTCAATACAATAATGAATATAAACAAAAAAAGACTGACTTGATTTTTTTCATTCATTTTTTGTCTTTTACAGTTCATTCATTTTTTTGTCTTTACAGTTCATGATTTGATTTTTTCATTGTACATAAGTTCTTTTTTGAAATAAAAAATATAAAAATAATTACTTCTTACTTTTGACTTTTTTCTAGTTATGACTGTAAGTCTTTTTTACTTTTGACAATTTGAGAAGAAAGATCTTTCGTGCTAAATGGTTAGCCCTGAAAAGGGCTTTTTTTGAAGGATCTCACATTGACATCCAGCTCTACGATTCTTCCGCCCGATCCACTGGGATGATTTCACATCCACAGTGTTCGCAGCAAATCGTCGAACCTTCATCATCATCATAAAATCCTTCATCTGTATCTGGACAGTTATGCTTCTGCCCAAGATACTCGAGTATGGAAAAACATTTCCCACACTCTATCAGACATCTGTTTGCACAGTGAGGGCATACAAGAATTCGAACCATTCTGGAACAAATATGATTTTATGTAAAATATCACTGGGCTTTATAGCTTTACAGGAGGATTGAACTAGATGACTCATGACGTCATTTTCTCCTATGTTTTTTCCCGCGTCGGCGTTTCATTAACATTGTGCAATCAAATCGACGGTTATATTGGTGTTTTTTACCACTCCTAATTCGGTGTCACACAGTACAATACCGGTGCTTTCCGCCAGGTCCGCCCTCTTTAAAAATTTCAATCCTCTGTAAACGTATAAAGCTCGGTGTTATTTTCATACATTCACCATTTCTTTGATTCTCAGCTAACGATCACTTCGGAAGCAGTATCAATATTCAGAGTCAGTTACAATATGAAGCACAACTTAGATGAAATCAACTTGAGCGATTTTCCATCAGTGGAAAACAATGGAGACGTTCTTTCATCAGTTATGAATTCGACAATTATCAATCCACCACCGGAGTTAAATTCGACAACCATCATTCCAGCGACAGTGTTTGACAACATTTATGAAGAGGTAAAGCAGCTAAATTTGAAACAAGATAGCATGATGATCCGAATCATAGATCAGTTGGAGACTTTAAACAGACATTTGGAGGAAATTAAAACTTTAACCGCAAGTACTGATCAGCTCAGTAGAAATATCGAGGTACTACGTCAACAGGATCAGCTCATTTCAACAACTCCTGTGAAGATTCCTGTGGAGTTCGAGTTTGATAAATCCAATCTTCACAACTTAGTGGACTCTATCGTAAGTGTTGTGAAGAAAAATCAACCAAAGAAAAATCAACCAAAGGAAAAACAACCAAGAAAAACAACAAAGCGGAAATCTGAGGAAGATGGTAACCATCTCCACAAGAAGCAGCGAGTTGATCAAAAACCAACTATACCAATATTGACAGGGCAGGGCAAATACGGGAAAAACATTGACAATCACGTTGATTTCAAGATCCCGAAAAAACCAAAGACAGAACGAAAACAACCAAGAAAAAACAACAAAACGGTAGGAATATGAAAACAAATATGAAACTCGTGGTGTTTGCGAATTTACATTGCATAAAATTTGTTATATACTGTTTTTTGCGATTAATTCATTGTAAAATAATTCGTTGCGAAAAAATAATTCATTGTGATTAATTCATTGCGATTAATTCGTTGTGAATAATTCATTGTGAAAAAATATTTCAGTGCGATTTTTTCATTGTTAAGAAAATGTTTTTTTCATTGTCAAGAAATTTTTTATGATGCATTGCAAAAAAATGTTTGCTTGTGATTTTTTTCATTGTCAAGAAATTTTTTCATTGTCAAGAAATTTTTTTATGATGCATTGCAAAAAAATGTTTCATTGTGATTTTTTTCATTGTTAAGAAATTTTTTTTCATTGTCAAGAAATTTTTTTATGATGCATTGCAAAAAAATGTTTCAATGTTTAGTTCTGTTCAGTAAATAAAAGTTCAGTAAATAAAAGTTCAAAAACAATAGAGTTCTTCATTCTGTTTTTCCCCCAAAAGACTTGTTCTGTCTACATTTTTTCCATACAGCGTCTCATAACTTTTTTGCTATATTAGCATGAAACGTAGCATGGAAAAAATGTATGTGTTTTCTACCCTGGCCGAGCTCTTTAAAAAATTTCAATCCTCCTTAAACGTATAAACCCCTGCGTTATTTTCATACATTCACCATTTCTTGATTCTCAGCTGACGATTACTTCGAAAGC
This sequence comes from Hippopus hippopus, assembly GCA_946811185.2. Taxonomy (NCBI): domain Eukaryota; kingdom Metazoa; phylum Mollusca; class Bivalvia; order Cardiida; family Cardiidae; genus Hippopus; species Hippopus hippopus. The sequence continues at coordinate 15,539,658 of OX328101.1, forward strand.
AGTGTTAATATTCGGGAGCAATATCAATATGGAAGAGCTAAATCATTAACTACGTGAGGCTCTCCAAGAGTATCTAAATACCGGACAGCAGTTATTGCAACTAACCACTCATCTCGTAGGAGTGGAGGAACAAAACCAACTGCACTGTATAACACAACCATACAAAGATCTCGGTGAAAGGTTAGTTCAGCTATTATTAAAGACAACACCGGATATCATCTTGGTTGATATCGAATTTGGGAGGAAGATTACAGCATGCCCCATTTGCCAAGCGAATTTCGGGTGTTGCCATTAGAACTGGAAAAAAACACAGCCTCCAAAAAACAAAACAGCCCTTTTCAGGGCTACCCATCTACCACGAAAGTTTTATCTTTTCTTCAAATTGTCATTTCTTCAAATTGTCAAACTTCTTTCTTTTAGAAGAGTTACACTGCAAAGATTCACAATAAAAAAGTCATAGGTTAGTTAAACTCTAGTTTTTCTAACCCGAACAAGAAAATGTAACAAACCCATGGATTGGTCAACAATAAAAATCCCCGAACAAGAAAATGTAACAAACCCACGGGTTGGTCAACAATAAAACATTTAGTATTAGAAATAAAACGCTGATTCTGATTGGCTAACATTAATTTTTGGAGCCAAAACAGCATGAAACGCCGACGCGGGAAAAACATAGGAGAAAATGACGTCATGGGTCAACTAGTTCAATCCGTCTGAAAAGCTATAAAACCCAGCGTTATTTTCCCGCACATCATTCATCTCTCCGACTTACAACAAAAATGGAATGCGCCCTTCGAGATATGGATTTCTGGGAGCTTGCCCAACTATCATCAAAAGAAAAGAAGATGGATGGAAAAAAGAAGGAGTTCGTCGTGCCCCTTACCGAGTGCTGGGATGATGACAACGAGGCAGCGTTCTCGCTAAAGTTCAACATAGACGCTCAGGAGCTGAAAAGGTTAAAGAGGCGGGCGGCGAGTAGCTGCCCAGCCTGCAGGAAGGTTGGAGGTTGTGCTTAAAAACACAACCTCCAAAACCAGGTCCCTTTTAGGGACACCCCAACAGCCCTTTTCAGGGCTAACCATCTACCACGGAAGATCTACCTTTCTTCAAATTGTCAGACGTAAGTTCTATCTTTTCTTCAAATTGTCATTTCTTCAAATTGTCAGACGAAAGTTCTACCTTCAAGCTGTTAGACGAAAGTTCTATCTTCAAGTTGTCATTTCTTCAAATTGTCACAGCTCTTTTCAGAGCTAACCCAACAGTCCTTTTCAGGACTAACCATCTACCACGAAAGTTCTATCTTCAAGATGTCAGACGAAAGTTCTATCTTCAAGCTGTCAGACGAAAGTTCTATCTTCAAGTTGTCATTTCTTCAAATTGTCACAGCTCTTTTCAGAGCTAACCCAACAGTCCTTTTCAGGACTAACCATCTACCACGAAAGTTCTATCTTCAAGATGTCAGACGAAAGTTCTATCTTCAAGCTGTCAGACGAAAGTTCTATCTTCAAGTTGTCATTTCTTCAAATTGTCACAGCTCTTTTCAGAGCTAACCCAACAGTCCTTTTCAGGACTAACCATCTACCACGAAAGTTCTATCTTCAAGATGTCAGACGAAAGTTCTATCTTCAAGCTGTCAGACGAAAGTTCTATCTTCAAGTTGTCATTTCTTCAAATTGTCACAGCTCTTTTCAGAGCTAACCCAACAGTCCTTTTCAGGACTAACCATCTACCACGAAAGTTCTATCTTTCTTTTAGAAGAGACGCGTTCCAAAGACTCACACTCCAAAGAGTTACACTCCAAAGAGTAAGAATCATTCATAGATGCAGAAAAAAGACTAAGTTCAACTCAATGTTCTGACATTTAGAAAAGAAAATTCATTCATAGGTGAAGAAAAAAGTCTAAGTCCAACTCAGTGATCAAGCATTTAGAAAGAAAAAAGTCTAAGTCCAACTCAATGGTCAGGCTTTTAGAAAGAGAGAAAATCATTCATAGGGTAAAAAACTAAGTCCAACTCAATGTCCAGGCATTTAGAAAGAGAGAAAATCATTCATAGGGTGAAAAAACTAAGTCAAACTCAATGTCCAGACATTTAGAAAGAGAAAAAAATCATCCATAGGGTGAAAAAAACTAAGTTCAACTCAGTGATCAAACATTTAGAAAGAAAAATCATACATAGGTGAAGAAAAAAACTAAGTCCAACTCAATGATCAGGCTTTTAGAAAGAGAAAAAATCATTCATTCATAGGGTAAAAAAACTAAGTCCAACTCAGTGATCAGGCTTTTAGAAAAGAAAATCATTCGTAGGGTAAAAAAAGTCTAAGTTCAACTCAATGTTCAGACATTTAGAAAGAGAAACCACTTAAAGCCCAAGTAATGGATAGAAGTAAAACAATAAAGCAATCCTAATAGCATATGAGTAGAAAAAACTAAGTCCAACTCAATGATCAGACCTGGCAGATCACTATAGAGCACTCGAAGATGTATCATTTTTGGCCGACATCTGCTGCTTTAACTGCAGAAAAATTCCACTCAGGGAAGAGAGCCTAGGGACAAAATAAAAAAAAAAATCTTTCGGGGACAGCAAATAGGGACACATTTTTGTCAGGGACGGTGATGTAGGGCACTCAGGGACGAGAGAATAGGGACACACCCAAGCCTAGGTGTGTCCCTATTCTCTCGTCCTTTACTACTGACGCATCACCCATCCCCCGAATATTCGGGAAAAGTAGGGCTTAAAGCGAAGCTATTAGCCTATTACCCAAGCATGTAGGGGCTGTTTTAATAAATGACCGATGCATAGGTTACATGCTAGCCGATCACAGCTGAATGAATCGCACCGGGTAGCGTTTTATTGAGTAAACGTTTATTTCATTTTGAAATTCAAAGTAACGGTTGTTGTTTTGAAAAGTAGTCCGGTTCTGTACCCATAATGCCCATATTAGATAGATGTGTGTTTGTATGCATAGAATGCCATCTAGCGGGAGATAATGCACATCATTTTCAGCCGCTTAGAGCTGTACGACACTAAACTCGAGTTCGGCCATCAGCCGTGAACAGCAAAATCGACCATCACGATACCAGCTAAATATGTTAATATAATTATAGTGTCTATATATTAGAGACTGTAGTTTTCTACATTAAAGATTGCTGGTTTCCCGGCGACTTTTCAATGACACACGGAAAGAAAAAGGACAAAATTAGATTCGAACTCGTTGCTCTGTACATATTCTACTCTATAAACACAGTGCAATGAAATCGTGGTAAAATCTGTCATTCCATATATAGAGTGACGTCATTCTGTATAAAGTAAGTAAGTTATTCAATGGAATATAATCTGCATCCGCGTTTTTACTCTAAGGATGAACTTGTTTTCCTTTCATTAAGAGTTGATCATGTTAGAATCGAAATAATCTTCTTTCTATCGTGGTTTATCGTTCAATAAACCACGTTGTGAGTTATGAGACGCAATGAATAACCCACTCGGGCTATCGCCTCGTGGATTATTTATTGTGCCTCATAACTCACAACTGTGGTTTATTGAACGATAAACCACGATAGAAAGAAGATTATTTCTTAAATATACTGTTCACAAAAAGTAAAGAATATTTCATTTTAGTACGAAAAAATTGAAGTTTGTTAACTTTTACTATTTTATCTTTATATGATAATTTTAGTAGCAACTGAAATGCATTATAATTAGACACATAAGCCAATACTCCGCGTAGTTACATATAAATCACCATTTACGTATACGTTACGTTAACTTCAATTTTCACATGAAATTCAGCACCGGGTATGACAACGTAGATTGTCACAGCAAGTCATAGAGCGACTTCTCATGCTTCGAATGAGACGACTGATAATGTTCTTTGGGATCTGTTGCCATTTCCCTTGTGATGCTGTAGCTCATCCGACGTGTATGGAGGTAGATTCTGTTACGGTGTAGGTAGATTCATAATCACGGCGCGGGAAAAACAGATCTGCATGTGTGCCAAGATAGAGTTACTGGACATGATTTTCACATGATATCAGTACTGGTATGACCACCTCGGTTCCTTTTTTGTCCCTTTTGCTACAAGACACTGGCCCTTGTTCATCTTCCAGGATGATAATGCAAGGGCTTAACGTGCAATGGTTGTAAGAGAGTATACTCGGGATCAAAATATGCGACATTTGCCATGGCCAGCGATGAGCCACGACCTATCATCTGTCGAGCATCTACTGGGTATCATTTGAAAACGTGTAAGAAGGCGTCATCTACCTCCAAAAACGTTGGGTGAGCAGGGTACAGCATTACAAGAGACCTCACAGAGCACTATTGAGCACCTCAGTCTAAGCATGAGACTTCGCTGTGTTATTTGCTGTGACAATCGAGGTGGTCATACCAGTACTGATATCATGTGAAAATTGACGTTGACGTAACGTTTCGTAAGTGGCGATTTAATGTAAAACAGAGAAACATGTACATGGAGAACAGACTTGTGTGTCTGTTGATGAATTTCAATTGTTACTTCAAATATTGTATAAAGATAAAAGGTTAAAGTTCACACCTTTTCATTTTCCCCGTCGACATGAAATATTCCCTACTTTTTGTCATTAGTATAATTACAGAGGCTATTTAGACAAAAATTCTAACAGAGAGAGACAGAGAAAGAGAAAGAGGGGAAGGAGAAATATTGGACAGTGTAGGCCTAGATTAGGCTGCATGTTTTTGGCTGTCTGACCCTGGTTCACGAGGACAGGCGAAGGAGGATATTTAAGGGTTAATGTTTATCTTATCAGGTAATGTTTAAGGATTGTTTGTATCAAAAACGGCATGCACGGATGGGGGGGGGGGGGGGGGGGGCGGCGGGGGTCCGGACCTCCCCCTGAAATTTTGGCAAAGATGTACGAGTGGTGTTTTGAAAGTTTTGAGACTGTTTATATCTTCTGAACTATAAGTCGCATAGTAAGGATATTCATACTAACAAGAAGCATCAAATCTTACGAGTGTTTGTGCAAATGAAAAATTCTATCATATCCATATAATTAACATAGCACATCATCAAGGCAACGCACCTTGAAAGTTCAGAGCACTTTAAAATATGACGTCTTTTTTTTAAATATTTCATTTTCGCGAATCCTTCTGTAAATGACAGAAGTGGCGCCAAATACTGCTAATAAATCATGAGACATCAAATGAATCTTTATTTAAAATACGTGCAAAATATTGAAGTCATAGCACGAATAACGGCGACGCAAACTCAAAAAAAAAAAAAACGGCTGACCTAAAATGGCAACACAAACATCGACTTTACGTCGAAAACCGAACATCAAGTCGTGACAAAACATTGTTCAGGCAAAAGAATGATTCCTACGGAGACATATAAATTCATTGCACGTTATAAAACTAAGCCTATGTGTTCTAGAGCACCCGTGTTTAGATGGCAGCGAAGATTTACAGACGGGAATGACCGTATAATAGACAAACACCGGAGTGGAAGGACTAATTCATCGATTGCGAAATTGCAGCTGTGAAGAAATTGCTTAAAGAGGACAGAATACGGCTAATACGCGTATTGTCGCCACTGGTTGCCTATACCGGCAACGCTCGCACACGATTCAAAGTTATGTTATGGAGATAGTCCAAGATACAGGGTGACACTCATTGTAAGTTACGCCTGGTTCTTTAACATGCTCGGTGTATAGCAGCGTCGCACGGGACCTAGGTTTATCGTCTCGAAAGATGATTAGTAATTGTAATTGGCCAGCCGTAGGGATCGGACCCACGCCCCTAAGTGGCCTGAGATTTTTCACTTACAAGTCTTACGCTCTAGATACCACTTTCAGAGCTATTCGGGGTGGTCATTTTTTTTTTTTTTTATCAACTTTAATATCTTTTAGTTTGCCATCTTTGCTTTCAATATCGCTGCGTAAGACTTTTGACAAACAATTGCAATCATCGGAGGAAAAGTGCCATTCTAGGCAACGAAAGTAAAACTGTTTGTTCCTTACCAGCATCCAGTTTCTCCATCCTTGTGGGTTTTAACTTGCAATTAGCACCTAACAGGATACAAAGACAAGTACTACAAGTGAGGAGTTATTTTTGCTCTACCCGCATCGTACATGTGTATGTGCATGGTTGGGATAAGTTGATGCACTGAACCTTGGGGCTACTTCATGCATCGTTTATAGTGCATCACTCTGAAAGCCATTTAGATCGTGTTTTTTTTTTTATTGAAATTAAACTGGTGGTGAAAATGGGCCATTGTTTTTATGCTGACAGTCTGCAAATGTTATGTTTTACCAAAGGCCACTGAAGTTTCATTGGTCTATCTCGAAACACCAGACCGTGGTAGGTTTATCGGGTGTCAGAATGTATCGGGTTACAGAACCGCGTTATGTGCATCTGGTCAAGTTTATCCAATTTTGTGAAATTAAGCCAAGAATTATTGCGTTTTTTACTTTAAAATGACTTTAGACGAACGATTCTTTGTTTCTTACCGTCGAGAGTGACTCAAATTCAATCTAAACAAAAGAAAACCTCACAGTCGCAAACACTGCCCCACAGAAAAAACTTTTCTCTGCTTTAGATATCGTAATTCTGTTTAATATGAGGAGATTAACATGAAGTACAAAATCTCTAACACTCCAATTTAAACGATGTCAAAGACAAGATGTCATTGACAGAGTTCAAGGTGTTTGCTTACATGTAAATTAAGTCATTTACCAATCCAAATCCCAACACAACCTTTCTCATTTTTGTGTTTTCTGCGGATGTAGGTGTCGTGTAGTTTCGTGCGCTGGTATTTTGCCCTTGTTTCTTCGAAAATGGGTAAGATATTTGGTTGTTTGAGCATCAAAAAACATCAAAAATAATAAACAGTTGCACACAGAGGACATCTGTATGAAATACAGTTTAGTAACACTTGACATACCTCTTTTAAGGTTTAATTATTTAGCCATGTGACTTTTTGCAGGAACAGCTCGCCATCGGAAAAGTTATTTACAGAGTTATCAGAGAGATCTGCTTTGTGTAAGCTGTCTTGTTACTGAGCGCTATTTACCTTCTAAATGGAATTTGTTTACAAAGGCTCAAGTGGTATACGTGGCAAACTATCATTGTCAAAGAATGAAAAAGGAATGCTGCAGAGCTCATACTTATTACCGTCTAAATGTCTTTTACATATCTATCTGCTATTTCAGCTTTTCTTTGACAGAGAAGATGGGAATATTACATGTAGGTTACAATGTTACAGGTATAATTCTGACACACAATTTGTCACTCAGTTTTACAGGCTGCTTTGATCTTTTAGAGGAAACGTTATTGTTTGCTTTTTCCCCAACATTGCTGAAATGATTTCATTTTCAACATGTTTCGCCTATTCAACGTGTAAATTTCTTTCAGCTATGGCACCTGTTTCTATTCTTCTTAGGCTTGAATCTACTTCATTGAATAGTTGGTGTTTTCAGAAAAATCAACAACTTTTTAATGTTTTTTTTTTTCATTTCTACTGGACCTTGGAAATCCAACTTGTGCGTGTTGATCACAAATATCAAAGTCTGCAAAAGTAAGCAGTGACATTAGCGATAAAACTTTTTGCTGTTCGATCAATCAACGCTCTCTGTTAATCAACCTGTAGGTTTAAATGACTTTATCAGCGTCTGCTCTATTGCAAGATCTGCAGAAGTCCCAGCTCCTTCCTACACAATGGTTTCCTTCAAGTAACTTTTGATATACTCCAGGATGCTTATTCTGGAGTTTCAGGTTTTGTTGTAATAAATCTATGATGAATTCAAATACAAATTTTGCCCAGAGGATCCAAATTATGGTAACATGTCTTTTAAAGCATTCAAATGACTGTTCAAACTTCCAGTGTTCTCTGCAAATCTTTGAAGTATGGGAGTTATATTCATATACTGTACTTGATCCAGAGTTGAGCTGTTTGATTATCCTTTCACAGACACCCCTCTCTTTGATGTTTTCAATGACTTGTTGACTTACGTCATTTGTAAATAATTAATTTTTTACATTAAGATATATCCTTCATCTCATATGCTTGCTTAATTTCCAAAATTAGCAGCCGGGCTAATCCTTAAACATTCACTGATTCAACATCAATAGTTCGTTGGTTTCCGTTTGTACAAACATTGTGGTCTACTACCAAGTTAGCTCATGCATTTTTTTTTTTTTTTTTTGGGGGGGGGGGGCGTTGGACAAGCGATCGTCTGTTGCCTGCCATCAAGGTTGACCCAGATCCAAGTATAACAACAAAAAAACACAGTCGCTAAACACTGTCCCACAGAAATTCGCTAAACACTGTCCCACAGAAAATCGCTAAACACTGTCCCACAGAAAATAATTCTTTTTGTTGAAAATCGTAATTCTATTAACCTTTAACCATACAATCCCGACATTCAAAGACCCCCTCCCCACGAGAAAGAAAGCTTTTGAAAACATTGTGAGAAAAGGAAAAAATGCTGGTGACCTGCATTTGATCCCTTTTCCACAATGTTTTCTACTCTTTACAATATGAATTTCAATTTTTGAGTCACATTTATTTTGTTGTCTGCAAATGCTTTCAATTTGGACAAGTCTAAGATTTTGTCTTTTGGTAAAGAGTTGAATATGACATTGTTGACATGAACTACAAAATCTACCATTCCAATTTGAAAGATGTCCACTGACAAAGTCATAGACTGAAAGATGTTATCGATAAGCTACAAGATATTTGCTTATATATGTATGTAAATTAAGTCAGTTACCAATGCAAATCAGCTTCACCTTCAATTATCCCAACGCAACCTTTTTCATTCTCGTGTTTTCCGCACCTATTCTGGTTCTCGTCTAGGTACGAGTTCGTGCAACCGATAAGAAAGTGAAAAGGCATGGAAAGTTCATCTTTAACTGTAATCTCTAGACACCATTCATATGACAAGTCAAATTGATATGTTCTTTATATTTTTCTCAATTAAAGATAAACAAACAGAATCCTTTTATGGTATTTCCTATATTGTGAAAAGTAAATGGCTATGAGCGGTGGGTGAAGCCATGGATCTTACCGGAGCGGGCTTAATGACCTGGTCAGACCGGATCAGACTTAATAACCGAATTAGACCAAATCTGACTATATACAGTTTCTCTTCAACCTCGAATGAACCAACCAAGTTTTATCTTCTACAGGACCGTTTATTCCACATTTGGTGGTCTGTTAATACTTTCAGTACTTTGATTTCTTTTTCGATTTTCTTTGCAGTACCAAACCAATCTACACTGCAGATCTCTAGTAACAGAACAGCCGATATTACACCTGACTTTAAAACAGCGTTGTCGTCACCAAAAAGTATAGGCAGAAATCTCTTTACGAGAAAAATGGCACACGGCTTTCTAGCGAAAAGGAATGCACATCAGCCAGGAATAATATGTGAATGTTGTTACTTCCCCTGCACGATAACTGAAATGCGGGAATATTGTAGCTATGGGACTTCAGATCCTGATACATCTTTAATGGACTACTTTTAGTCTGATCTAAATCCATCAGTGCCGTTATTTTAGTGTTTATTTTTTAAAGAAATACTTCACCATTTCAACACCAGCTACGTTAATCGTAGCACTGAAGAGGACGAGTGAAAAGAGAAAAATAGCTAGAGGAAAGTGTCTTCTTTGTTTCCCAGTGATATTCAAAAAATTCTTGAAAAGGTGTAACTGCTTGTCTCAAGCTATTGCACGTTTTCTAAAGTTTTCGACTGCTATGATGTATAAATATTATTCGGTGTGGCAATTTGCAATTGGTACAAACGCTTTTACTTTAGCGAATGACAAAAAGTTAGACTATTGAAAGTATTTGCAGATGACAAGGGAAACCTGGCTTAGATTATTTGGATTTTTCTGAAAACGGGAGAAAACTTTTTGAGAAAAAGATTTTTCAAAACAAAGCAATTTACTTGCGTTTTTCCTTTTGTTACAATGTTCTCTATGATCCTTTTCCAAGTGTCCTTTAAACACAGGATTGTTTGTTAAATGGTTTATTTCTTGTTCAAAGTAAGGTTGACAACGGTGCCTAGCAAGTGCCTGTCCTCCATACTGTTACACTTGTATGTATACTGTTATTGCATGTTGTTGTAAGGATTGCAACCGGAAATGCAGACCGTATTACTGGCAGAAATTAAGGACCGCAAGGAAAAATAAACCTGTAAGGCCATATTTGGAATTAACCCTTAACCTGCTAATTACATTAAATGAAACTTTCAAGCCGATAGTAAAAACCCAAATTTTGCTGTTTCAAAGGTATATTTTGGGAAAAAAAAATCTCACTATCGAACAGTGTAGATACAAGATCAGACAGCACGTTTCCTCTGTCTGATCTTGATCTACACTGTTCGCAAAAGATCCTTAAGTTGCACTCAGCAGCCTAAGGGTTAACAGGATCATAACGTAGTTTGTCATTGGAGAGAGCTTGTTTTATAAAATCGGGTTCCACACTTGAAACCTAATCTTAGTTTAACGGTAACTCTAAATTAAATCACCAGTCAACGGATTGGCTGAGACAGAAAATCTCTTCCAATCAGAGGGCTAGCGTTGAAGTTTTTTGACTTTATGATACAAAATTTATTAATTAATACAAATGGCAAAAGGGGGCTTAGTGTACCCCCGTGATGCACGATACCTTGCAAGTCATCACATGATCATGGATCCATAAAGTCCATTTGATATAACAACGGACAATCATGAGTAAACTGTCCTTAGACTAGCAGAAAATTGATCGATAGCAAAACGCTTCAACGCAGGTCAGCCTGAGCGGAATGCGCAGGCTGACCTGAGTCGATACTTTATGCAGATGCAATAAGGTCCCTATAATTTCCTGAGAAAAAGTCTTTCCATCAGTAAATTCAGTATTTTGTATTTTACCCCGGCCATTTTTTTCTGTTCATGAACAATCTGCACATTTCTGAGATTCTGATGTCTGACATATTTTCTACAACCTGTTGTTTCTCACGTCCATATATTCCGGCGCCTGATTTGAAGATAGTTATTCCAACGTTTTGCTATTTATGACAAAACACCAATAAAAGATTGATTTTCGCCTACATACTTTCTTTTTCTATCTGTGAACGAAACCATATTGTAATCTATGTATAATTTTTGTTCTGTTGAATTTAACTACCGGTAATCTGTTAGACAAATCTTTGCTGAGAATCCGCATTTACACCTAGCCCCGCAGCCCATTTGGTAGCGAACAGGGCATGAAACCCATTGGTCGTAAGATCGATTCCTCAGCTTGGCAATTCTTCCAGAGGGTGGATGATAGTCAGTGGCACATAATTTGTACCTCTCTCACTGTTAAAACATTGTTTTAACGATGTTGATCTCGGAAAGCAGCCAGTTGCTTTAAAAGAATGTTATGCGAAAAAAAGAAGGTTAAGAAACTTTTGAAAAACATGGATAGGTTCACATCCCGCCACGACATAGCTGAAACATTGTTGATAAAGGTGCTAACACCAAACAAATGAGTCGTGCTCTATGATAAGGGGGCTTAATGGATCTGCAAAAAGTATCGACATGGGTCAGCCTACGCAGTCCGCGCATCCTGACCTGTGTCGCACTTTTTGCTTTTTGTCAAATTTCTGCACGTTATTGCAGCAGTGTACCTGAAAATGGATTTTATGGATCAAAAATTGTATGATGACTTCCTTAATTTTAGGTTAAACATATTTATTTTACATCGATTGAGAAACAAGTTCTTACAACTTATACTAATCTCTCGATTCTGCTTCCTGGGAACTACACCAGTACTCGCGCCGAATGTGTGGGCCTATAAAAGATCCTGAAGCTGACACCCGCTGCCTGGTCTCGAACTCGGGACCTATTGGTTACGAGGCCGACGCTCTACCTCACACGGACACACACTTTTTCTCTTTTTTCCACAATGTTTTCTACCTTTTGAAAATCAACTTTCAATTTTTGAGTCATATTTATGTTGTCGTCTGCAAATGTTTTCAATTTGAAAAAGTCTAAAGTTTTATCATTTGACAAACAGTTAAGCACAAAGACGGAAATGCCCTTTGGTATGACAGCAAAGCTTTACAATTTCAGCGCCAACTGTATAAACAAACTCGGCCTCTTTCGATGGCTAAAAATACAGTCCACTAAACTAAGAAACTAACGAGCAAGTGCATCTATTAGTCTTGACTAAAAAAGCCAATGGCACAGGTCCAAGATCAGACTGCACGTTTTGTGCAGTCTGATCTTAATCTCTGCCGTCAGCAAAAGTCAAAATTCATATACCAGTGAATTTATAAGAAGTATTAGCCATCATGGATATACAGGATAGATATTGGTTTAGATCTACTTTCTTGGCATTGCGTATTAGACAGTGAAGGTCGCGAAGCGCCGGATTTAGTTCACATCAAATCATGGAAATTTTCTCTGTAAGGGATTGTATACAGTATAGCTAAAGGAGAGATGTTGCTTACCAGTTTTCGATGATTCCCCTGGTTACCAGCATTCTCTCCTTTCCCCGTGGTGTTATCAAAAGAGATTGTCCCAGGGTCGTAAAAACGCGTGATTGTTTGGTAACGGATTAACAATTGTCAGACAGTTCAATAACAGTAATAAAAGATAGCAATCGCGGCCTACTTGACCTGACCGTGTTTTATTGATACACACGTCTGTCGAAGACTTGGACATTAAAAATTCAGGATACCAATTAAACTCTCAACCCTGTACCAAACAACTCAGAAATTTCAACGACCCTGGGGACAGACAGATTTTGAAAACAGTGTGGTAAAAGCAGAAAATGCTGGTAACCAACATTTTCTTCTTTTCCCACAACGTTTTCTATCCTTTTTTTATAAAATGATTCCACCGTTTGAGCTATACTTGATTATTATTTTTTTTTTTATTTATTTATTTTTTTTTTTCTGTAATTGTTGTTCAATTTGATCAAGTCTACAATTTTGTTGTTTGGAACTGTGTGTTAAATGTAACGCATCTACCAGACATTGAATTTGATACCATCGTGTCAAATATAAAAATCCTTCAAATCCTTCAAGCCGAGTAATTTCTATATTTTCCACAATGTTTTTACACAATAATAATAATAATAATAATAGTAATGAATATGAATATTTAAATCGAGTTTTTTCCTGTAGTATTCTGTATGTGATTCGGAATGTACAAGAACAGAGCTAATATTCACCAACCACTCTAAACAGCATCTTTAGTCTTACTCTAGATTTAGAAAGTAACACAATTTCTGATCGCTTACCTATTTGGTTTAACATATCAGAAATTGCTTTATTTTGAAATCAAGTAATAAAAAACTTTAGAATAAGACTACAAATATAACTAGTATTCAGAAAGGTTGTTGAATACGAACTACTTTCTGGGTCAAGTCATAAGTCATATTTAGTAACTCCTTTGACACTCTACTCTCATCAATATTCATGAGTTATAAGTCATTTTTCAATCAATCAAAATTTCTATTTTAAACAAACTGAAAATCTTCTTGAATATAGAATTATGATATAACAACAGTTTGGAGACATCTACAAATAATGGAGTTTTGTGTCTAAATCCAAACCAGAGAAATCCTCCCGAACAACTTTTTTGAAACGTGCAAACTGATTGGGTCAAAAGATCCGCATAATTTTATTGTGGAACCAATGAAATGCTTCATTGATTATTCATTAGAGCGAAATTTTTTTAAACAAAATTATCCATGGTACGTAGATGAAGTGCAATCAAAGCATAAAAGGTGAATCGGCGATAGGAATAAGTTACCTCCCTACCCCCCCCCCCTTTCATGCAGCAAAATCGGTCAAGATTATGAATACCTACAACTGGGACCAGTTTAGGAACAAATATGCAACAGCTTCCAGGATAAAATTAGTTGGATAATCAATTCGATTTTAGGTTCCGTGCTGTGATTCACACGTCAAAACATTCAATATCAGAATGCTGAATTGCCTCTGTGAATATTTCACTTGGACTACTGAGTACTGGCCTCATATAAACCAACTACATGTATTCCAGTTCCTAATTATGAATTCAAGGACAACCCATGTGATTGGCTGAGACAACACATCTAAACTTATTAGATGGCTAGTCTTGAAATTCAATATTAGATAGATTTTTTTTTTTTCCGGTGAAAAATCGAAATTTATTTCATCGAGTGAACATCATCGGTAATATTTTCACGAATGGCGTACCTCCCCACCACATAACAAGACACTACAATATTACGTTAAGCGCGAGAAATATAGGGTAAATGTTCGTAAATTACGTCATATTTCCGTCTGGTTGAGCGGCACGCACTGTTTACCTACGTATAGCAAGACAAGACAAGACAAGACAATACTTTATTGACTTAAACTCTACAGTTTCTCGTCAAACATTGAAAAATAATAATAATAATAATAGTACAGTGACTAGCAATAGAATAGTCGAACAAAAATCAATGATGTTAAAGATAATGCAATGGCAATGATAATGGTAGAAAGACAGATCATAATGACAACTTTGACAATGAAAGCAAATAGATCTTCATTTATGAAGAAAATAACAATAATAAATGACACTATAGGAAGAGAAGCACATAGTTGAACAATGAAAAAGTTGACTCACACGAGACTACCTAAACATTATTCTATGTTGTTAATAATTTCCGATCTTCGAGAAAAACTTTGCTTAATAAACTTGGCTAATTTTAAAAGACTATTTCTGTTTTTTGAATTTAATAATTTCACAAACTTAAACATATTTGGGCGTTTATAAAAATACTTTTTGATGTGAACCGTTTTTAAATCTACATACGCTGGACAGACTAATAAGAAATGAGATTCATCTTCAATTTCGTTTTTGTCACAACAAGTGCAGATTCGTAAACTTCGTTCCACTCTGTTGTTACCATATCTTCCTGTCTCAATTCTTAATTGGTGTGATGAAAGTCTGAACTTTGCTAAATGTGTTCTCCATTTCCTGGGTAATACTTTTAAATAGTGTTCAATGTCTGTTGGGGTACGAATAAATCTGTAGATTGTAAATGATCCATTATTTATAGAACTATCTAAATTTTGAGTAAATTCGTCAATGACCCTGCTTTTAAAAAGAACATGAAAAGTTTTCAGATTTACGCTATGTGAATTAAACCATACGTATGCAAAACCATATCGAAATTAAAGGCTTTTGACATTACTGCACCAATTTGAAGCACCTCTATCGCTCTGTACTAACAAAGAGTTATACATTGTACTAATTATTATATTATTGGACGATAATATCTTGCCCCAATATTTAATTATACTTAAATACCTAAAAACGTATAGCGTGAAGTGTCCTGTTTTCGTGGGACTTAATTGACAATTTCAGTTTACGCATACTTGAATTAAGTACTGATGACCAAAAATATTTGATAACCAAAATAATCAATTTTAAGTGCGTCTATAACCACCAGTTCTGCTTGAATCATGCATATTAATCCGTTACGATAAATTTCACTTCTCAATCTTTTGCCTAAAGCTGAATTGATGCAAAGGAAAACCCGTCCTCATTTCGTGGCTGTCAATATTGATTGAACAGTTCATAAATAAAGAACTAATAAACATTATGTACACCAAAACTCAACTCAAATGCTTTCTATCACAATAAGGAACCGTTTTGAACAAAATAAATGAACAGTTCTGAGTCAATTATTTTCAGTTGTTGAAGCGCGATGAAGGACGTATGAGTGTCACGGCGGCCATTGGCCCTCTCGTGATAACTACTACAACATAAACTTTATTTACGCTCAGGTACAAAGGTACAACATGAGGAAATATAAACATATTAATTTCACAATACAGCAGCTCTAGAATACCAGAACAGCGAAAATTAAGGCATTTTGGTCCCTTCTATCAATATCTAAGCACCTAAGAGGACAGGTAAGGAATTCTTTTAAACACTTTTTTATCATAAAACATCTGAAAACAATGCAAAATATAATAGCAAAAGGGTTTGAAACACTTACTACCAGTAAGCTGGGAATCTTCTGGAAAAATTGTTCGCCCATAAGTGACCGAACTAAATAGGTCACGAAATTCTATAATCTAGTTATTGATCGGAATCTTGTCACATTATTTCAGTATGGTCACATGACTTTTTGGTATCCACACTTGCTATGCCACATGTCGGAAACTTTTCAGGATAAAAATTAAATATTAGACGGAGAATTTATATTGTACATATATCGGGTTAAAAATAAAAAGAAATTTGTCATTAAAACCGATCTTTCCTTTAGAAACATGCATACTGCCTTGTGTTTATTGCATTTCGTAAATTAATAGCAGTGACACCGTTGTTTACATTCAAATTAGCGTTTACACAAAACGGTGACGTCATTCACCTCATAGTTTTGCAAGAAAATTCGGACATCTTTTCAGGTTCGAAAACAGATGCTCCTCGAAAAGAAGCCGGTCGACGATAACTACTGCGTGGGAACTACTTTTTCTGCTTTCAATTGAAGAGTTGCGGAAACAAAAATCTACGGTATTTCGCTGGTCGTAAGGTTCCATGAATTATCAAACCATTATTTCCCGATAAACTAACTAAAAGCATGGAATAAAAATAGATAAATAGACTGTATACAGGTCTTGGACTTAAAAAAGGGGATAAACGAGTTTTTTTTTTTCAGTTTTTAAAAAGACAAATATATATCTAAGGTTTGGCCGAAATATTTTTCAGACTATTGGTACAATGGGATCTAAGATTAGGCTACATAGAATTATGTAAATCAACTCTTTCAGGTTCAAATATGCAACCACGACCAAGGCTGATAAAAGTCAACTAAAACTCGGACAGATTCCTACCCTTGAGACCCGACTATCAACCGGAAGGTATAGATCAAAGATCATTCAGACTGCACATTCTGTGCAGATCTATGCACCCCAAAAAAAGCCTATATTTTGATCCCAGAGTTTGGCACAACAAGCAGACGGTATAGATCAATGATCAGACTGCACGTTGTGAGCAGTCTGATCTTGATCTATGCAGTCCGCAAAAGCCCCTGTTTTCGCCTTTTGGCACTGAAAGGGTTATGTCGTGCGTCAAAGCATTTTTTATGGTTCAAATTGTAGACAATATTAAAGAGACATCTTTACTGTCAGAGAGTAAACAAACGCTGTTAAAACTTGACAGTGTTATAATGACTATTCAGCTGTGTAAAACGTAGATAAAAAATCAATATAAGGTGTATGGAGTGAAGAAACTGTAGAGATTTGTCTTTGATTTAAACTGGAAACAGTGGTTGTTATGTCTATGGCTAGCCGCAATAGAATGAAATGCATTTTCTATCTGCCGTCATCTGTGCAACCTTGCAACCATCAAGGGCAATATTTGGCATGAAGATTCAAGAGTGATTATAGTTTCATGAAATAAAGAAAAAAAAAAACGGTTAAAAAACTGGATGAAAACGAGTGAAGATGTATCTTAAAATGGATAATCCTACAATGTTCTGCTGTGCAGTGGCCTTGTAAGCTATACAGGATCGAATATGAAAGAACGGCCAACAAAGATCAAGAGACGTAACCACAAGCGTGCCTTGAATTTATAAACAGAGTTTACAAGTGAATCTCATAAATATACAAATAAGACTTCTAAAGTCCTGACAGTAGACAGCCATTAACCATTATCCTGCTAAAAAAAGTTAAATAAAAGTTTCAAGCCGATCGTAAAAACCCGAATGATGCTATTTCAAACTTACCTTTTCGAGAAAAAATGTCTCCTAATCTGACAGTGTAGATCCAAGATCAGACTGCACGTTCTGTGCAGTCTGAGCTTGATCTACTTTGTCCGCAAAAAGCTAGTCAGTCGCGCTTAGCAGCCAAAGGGTTAAATTAAGGAAAAGAAATCGTGTAAGAGGGAGCAAGCGATTGTTCCTCATCAAAGTTTTTTCTATTCCAATTGAAAAGGAAAAATTTTTAAAACTTTTAAAACAACAACGCTCAAATGTGCCTACGCCTTTCCTTCGAATGTTTCAGAAATTTTGCCTCTTGTTCTGCCCGGCCGGGTAGCTCTATGGTTAGCGTATCTGACTGATGACCTGGTGGTTGTGAATTCGATACCTGGTTGAGGTTAACTTTTTTCCGCCTCTCACCTCTGATGCATGTGAGAAAAGTAGTCAGTGACTTGGAAAAATGTTGTGTAAGTACTAATGTGAGAATGCTATGAAACACATGCATAGATGCACTGATCGCCGTGATATGACCTAAGCTGTTAAAACAGTGTTAGTCTCCAATACAAACAATACAAACAAAGCCATTTGTTCTAGTTATTGGCAGATTTGTACTCTTTACCAGACGATGAAATATAAGAATAGCTAGAATAAATGATTCCATTTCTCTTACAAGGGTAGAAAACTTAGTGAGAAAAGGAAAAAAAATGCTGGTTACCAACATTTTCTCCTTTCCATACGATGTCTTTTCAAACGCTTTCTATCTCATAATCGTTCATTTCTCCATCAAGGATGGTCATTCTATCGACGACAGACAAACGAGAAAGCAGCCTTTGTTTTGGGAAGAACATTGTGATGAGTGATGGTAAGAGAAACTCTTGGAAAGCATGGACAGTTGTACTGGCCGCCACGATATAACCGAACAAAATTGTCGAAAACGGTGTTAAACGGAAAACAAACAAGCCACGGAATTATTTGTTAAAGATTTTAACCTTTTACCACACAATCCCTAGTTTTAACGACTTTGAGAGAGACTGCTTTTGGAAACATTTCGAAAAAGGAGAAATAGCATTTTCTCCTTTACCCACAATGTTTCTATCCTGTCAAAGACGAATTTCAGCGTTTGAGGCACACTCAATTTGTTGCCTGCAAATACTTTGAATATAGGGGGGAAAAAGTGTTAAAATGCTGTCCTTCGTTAAAGAAAGGTATAATGATAGCATGATTAATTATAGTGTTTGACGCCGTTTTCAACATCATTTTCCTAATATCTCGGCGGCCAGTGCACATAACAATGCTTTCTTGGAATATCTTTTACCGATACTCAGCACAATATTCTTCCCAAGTCACTGGCTGCTTTCCCACATAACAATCGTCGAGACAATGGTCAGCGGTGAGAGAGGAATAAATCCTTTTTCAATGTCTATCATCAATCCTCGGAAAGAAATTTGTCGAGCTTGGGATTCGAACCAGCGACTTCCTGGTCTCAAGTCCTGTACGCTACGGACTGCGCTACTGGGGCTCGGCTGATAAGGGTTTAATGTAGCCCGATTGATAATGAGTCATACGGGAAAGGTTTGACAGACACCAGGGAGTGACGTTTCGATCTATATTTAGAACTACGTGTGACATGATAAAAGATGAATGAGATTTCTGAAAGACTCATGTCTGATGTTATACAACCTAACCTACATTCCTGCTTATCACAGTCTCTGGTTTCGTCTGCGAGAAGTGTGGATCAGTCTGAATTTCCGAGCAGTCTGATCTTTGTTTGCTCTCTGAGATGTCCGAGTAACTGTTTTTAGCAACACTACACCTGTTCGAAACGAATAACTGGATCCGAAACACGTTTCTTTCTCTTTTACTCCCTTGATTAATTCAACTAAGAAGAAAGAAAAGTTAACCCCTAGGCTGCTAAGCGCGACTCAATGACCTTTTGCGGACAGTGAAGATCAAGATCAGACTGCACAAAACGTGCAGTCTGATCTTGGATCTTCACTGTCCGTTAAGGAAATGTCTTTCTAAAAAATACCACTGAAATAGCAAAACATGGGATTTTACTGTTGGCTTGAAAGTTTCATTTGATTCATTTTTTATTTAGCAGGATAACAGTTAACACGTTATCTTCCGAAATGCGTCCGGAGCAGACGACTTCGCTCTTTACCAGACGGAAAACTTTAAACCTGAAAGCACTGGCAGACGACAAATTAGATGTGGCTCAAATGATGTAAGTTGTCTATGAAAGGGTAGAAAACATTGCAGAAAAAAAAAGAGAAAATATTCGATGCCAGCATTTTGTCTTTTCCCGCATTGTTTCAAGTGCATTTTCCCCTTGGTCATATAAACTCGGGATAGGTTGATAAAAGAATAAAACATCCTGTAAAGAAGGAAAAATAACTTGAACTAAAGTACAACATGTGAATAAAAAAAAAAAGACTGTTCTTCACAAGCATTTTTTCCGCTAGCCACGACGTTATCAAAAGTTGTCTGCTGCTAGACGCAAAAAGTCGTATATAAGGCATAACGAGGTTAGAAAAAGTTTATCGAACTACTTTCAGGACCGAAGACGCCAGGTAGATTAAAATTTAATAGTCACTTGCAACGTTTTATTCATTTATTTACTCCCTTTAAACATTGCAGCAAATGATGAAATAAGCATCATGAGCAACCTTTTGCTCAATTCACGATGTTTTCGAAAGTTGTCGGTAGCCAGACGAAAGGAAGCCGTGCAAAGGGCTTAATGAGTTAAAACTCGTGTATCGAACTATTTTCAGAAACGAAGACG
Source organism: Hippopus hippopus (assembly GCA_946811185.2). NCBI lineage: Eukaryota > Metazoa > Mollusca > Bivalvia > Cardiida > Cardiidae > Hippopus > Hippopus hippopus. The sequence goes on from OX328101.1 coordinate 15,560,131, forward strand.
CCAAGTACATTAAATAGTCACGTGCAACGCTATATTTATTTATCTATGTGCGCCCTTTACGTCTATGGATTTTTTAAAAAAGCTTTTATCACTGAAATACGCGACTTTGAATGCATTTTGAAAAATGTACAGACAAGGAACAGCATAGATCTATGGTCAGTCTGAATATAAAATGCGCTTTCTACTCCCTATTAATGCTTTCAGCCATTTATGATTGTCATTTCTTTGCAATGATTTTCGATAAAAAATCATCGAATCTATCGAATTTATCCAAGTCTATAAATGAGTAATGCTCTGTGACAAGGGATATTTAACGCATCGTCGTGATGTATTATGCCGAGTAAGTCACCACAACTGTTCAAATTGAGGTAGAATGGTCCTTTGAAACGCAGAAAATCTACAAATAGCAAAAAGTATCGACGCAGGTCAGCCTACGCAGGCCGCACCGGCTGACCTGGGTCGATAGACTTTATAGATGCATACATAACTGAAATAGCTTTTTTTGTAAATGGCCAGTAACATCACGGGGACGAATCCCTTTCTTGAACGACGCTGTGGGGTAAGAGGTTCTAACGCATCTTCGTAGTGCAGTTTACTAAGCAAGCAGTCACATAATACGGATCCATTTTGTCTAACAACTGGCTGAATCTTGAATTAGAATGGTCCTTGACATGAAGAAAAATTAACAATTACAGAAAGTTACGACCCAGATCAGCCTGCGCTGACTTCGCAGGCAGACATGATCAATACTTTTTGCAGATGCATTGAACCACATTTTGAACAAAGTATGACTCGTTCATTTCTTTCCAGGGTACCACCAGAACTACCCTGGAGGTCTGCAGTATCATGCCCAAGTACACTGTCACGTGACTTGCCCAGCCAATGAGAAAGAATTTTCTAACAACATGAAAAGCCTCTGAATCAAGAAGACCCTTATCCTGCTAAATAACTAAAATGACATTTTCAATTCGATAGTAAAAACCCAAATGTTGCTATTTCAAAGTTATGTCTTGGGAATAATATCTCCTTATCGGACAGTGTAGATACAAGATCAGACGGCACGTTCTGTGCAGTCTGATCTTGATCTGCACTGTCCGCAAAAAGTCAGTGGGTCGCGCTTAGCAGTCTAAGGGTTAATATCAAGAGACCATTTAAGTTTTCCAAACGAAAAAAAAATTGTTGGCTTTTGCAAAACTGAAATATCCACAGACAACAATTTCGAAATTGGCACAAATGAGCTGTCGTTCTCTGATAAGGCAGAAAATATTGTGGGTAAATGTTTTCAAAGGCCTTTTTTCCATAAGGGCATAACACCTCGGGATTGTTCGATATAGGGTTACAAATTTCGATAACATTCTTGATGGAGACATAGATGGTTACAGTTTAGACTTTTTGAAATTATAAATCAAAGAGAGATAAAAGAATACGCTCGCAGGGATCATGAGGTCTCTAAACAGGTATCAGATTTGATCTATAATCTTTATCATTTTTATATATAAGAAAAAATATCTTAATACACTACAAACATTTTATTTCCATCAGACTGAAAGTTAATAAACTTATCACTAATAATAACAGCATATGCCTCAGTGTTTGCGGGTACATTTGCGCCGAAATTTGCCTTAATTTGGATATCATTAGCAGAATATTTTAATTTCTCGCTTTGTTTGGAAACGTCAAACACAAACAAAGGATATAGAGTTTTATAATCTGAGGGGTTAATGTTAGGGTTTGATGTTAATTCATCCATATCATAAAACTTAGATCTGAATAATGCAGCATCTCCATACACCCTACTAAATTGGTGTTTACCAAATGAAAGATTGTAATCAACCGCAGGGTATCGGGTAGTATTTAACATAACATAGATATTTTTAACGTCTACAATGTCGAATATGGATGGATTTTCCCCTTGATTACCAATTTTATTAGTCTGAAAGCCGACAATGATAAAACGTGGTACCTCAGGAGATGATTTAACGGAAAGTCTCCAGGTAAATGATGTTGTCTGAGAAACTGCAATAGAATCACACTGCCTCATTCTATATCCAACCGATAATTTTTCTTTTTTCTCGATAATTTTATAAAGTGCCATCTTCTCATTATCCGCAGGTATCACGTGAGGCATAAACCAAGATATTTTATATAGTGTAATTTTACCAGCATCAACACCAGCAGCCCTATAAATCGCATTATTATCACCATTTCTTGTTAAGGTGAGAGTTTGTTTCATTCCATATAATATCTTATCATAATCTTCACAAAAACCGAATATATGTTTTAATGGAACTCTGAAGCTGAAGGTACCTGTTGGATCTGGACTATCAACGATGTATAATTTTCTTGCATTCCAACCTACGTTTTCATCAGGAGCGGCAGTAGTTCCAGTATCCTTATACCAACATTGATTTAACCCTTGTGATTTAGAAAAATCATCCAGATATTTTAATAACCCAAGCATTGTAGTAGCCTGGCCAGGATGTGTTAAAGATTCAATATCCATACCAGAAAGTTGATACCTAATATTTTTAAACAGATGCATCATAGCATTGTTTGTTAGAGAAATGTTGTCAGCAGCTGCGTAAGCAGTTCCATCAGCTTTTGTTAAACGACCTTCTATAAGTAAATAACTATCACTAGGATGAGTAAAAATATCTTGGGTTTCAATACTAATCCTAATATCTCCTCCTGAGTTGTTGAGATTTGCGCCAGTGATCGGTTCATACTCATGGTGTTCATACTCATCAATGCTAACATCTTTTGGAATTGGTTCGGTAACTTTTAAAATTGAATTGACAGATTCTGAAATATTCATTTTTTATTATTGCAATTATAATTTTAAATAAAAATTATAATTGTATCACTTTTACTTAAAACTCTAACCAAAGCTGGGGAAAAGCTTTATCTTCACTATTAACAAACACACCTTTAAGTTTAATTTTATTTAGTGTATTTTCTGAGGTAAATGTTTTCTTTTTAGGGTAAATTCTATTTCCGTAAACAAAAGTTACAGGGGTTATATTGTACTCTTCTAAATGCTTATTTACTTTTTCCTCAATCTCTTTCATTACGTTTACTTTACTAGGAGGCAACTTTATAACAGCTTTTTGATGTTTATAATCTGTGTTATTAATTTCAAGAATCTCACAATCTTTTAGGTCTAAAGATGCATTTTGTATATGAATAGTACTACTTCTGTATTTTGAATAATATTCACGATCAAATATTAAGTTTGACATTCTCTTTTTTATATAATAAATATAATCTTCTTAAGTTATTTATATTTTTTCTTCATACTACCTTAATGCCTGCTCCACTGTTTAATTTTTTAACTAAGTCTTGAATAGCTATGGCACTTCCATCTATTAATGTATTAATATTTTGTGTTTTACGGGTATCTGTGGGTTTTGGTGTTGCATTATATTTTTGTAAAATTTTCTTTGATTTTGGTGTTAAAGCTTTTGTAACTAATTTTTTTCCTGCTTCTACAGCTGCACTCTTTCCAACCTCTAAAGCTTTCTTCGCTCCTTCCTTAGCTACACTCTTTCCCACATCAAGGGCAGAAGATGCTATTTGTTTACCTGCGCTACTTGTAAAAAGCCTCGCTAAAAAGTTAGCAATGCTGTCAAAGATTCCAGTACCACCATATGTATACCTTCTTTTAAATCCGTATTTCTTATTGACAATCATTTTTATAGTATAGACATTAAATTTTTATAAGCGTTTGAATTTAAAACACCTTGTCTTTTTAATTCATCACAAATACTCACTAACTCATTTCTTACACCTGTGTTACCTGCTTCTTTACTTGCCAACAACAGATCTAGTCTTTCTATTAATGCGTTAGGGTCACATGGGATAATAAAAATACCCTCTCCTTCATAAAATATTCTTTTTTCCCAAATATCACTAAGTATAGTGTTCCATTTTGCGCCTCTAGAAGATTTAGGACGTGGATTATTCGGATCGTCATTTTTATGAAGAGTGTTGGTTTTATACAACAACTTACTATATATTCTTAAATCATTAGGAGTATAATTTTTAGGCTTTTTAGATATGATTAACTCCCATAGACCAGCCGTGCCTTGATATTCTTTATTGCCAACAATAATATTATTATCTATAATATCAATTATTCTATTTCCAATATAAAACCCACCATCTTTATCATATATTCCAAACGTTTTATCAGGTTCTTTACCCTTAGAATAAGAACTTCTTAAATAATTACTTGCAACTTCCCCATATATTTTAGGATCTCTAACTTCTTTTATAGAAGGATAGGCTGGAAACATAACAGCTTGTGGCAACTGTTCGATACCCTCTTTAATAGGTCTAAGCCCCTCAGTAATCTCCCTTGTTGAAGTTTTTTGTGCTTCTGTAATCTCCTTTGTTGTAGCTTTTTGTGTCTCCGTAATAGGTTTAAAAAACTTTGAAAGTTCTGTTTGAAGTTGCTGTTGACCTGTTCTCTCTGCTAGTAGATTATCCCTAATATTCTTTTTTGTTTCAAGATACTCTTTTACAATTAAGTCCCTTTTTGCTGGATCAGTGATTTTTAAAAAAGACATTTTTTAATTACTAAAATAATTTTTTATCCTAGTTTTAACATAGTTTTTAACATAATTTTTTTAACATAATTTTTAACATAGTTTTTAACATGTTTCATAACTAAAGCTGCATGAAAACTTTATTTTTCTTGGTTTGTTACTACTTCTACGAGGGAGCGGTATGATTCTTTTCAACCAACCTCCGAAAGGACTCACGCGCTTCTTGCCTCCCTCTCTCAATTAAACTTTCTTCATTTTCATTAGATATCTTTTTCTTAGTTTTTGTTCTTATCTCATCCTTCATCTTCTTATACTTCTCTTGTTCTTCCATGATAAGTTTAAACTCTTCATCTGATATATGATCGTCAACTAAAGCTTTAGATATATGTGAAGCAATTGTATCAAGCTTAGCATCAGCTATCATCCGAATCTTTTGATGTTTTTCTCCTTTTGTTTTTGAATTCCTTACTACATACTTACCTACCATTGAGAGTAATCCGGTTGCTGCACTTGTAATTTCTAAACCTAATGCTTTTGGTACCGCTACAACTGTACCCAATCATATGGCTCCCCCAACACCTGAAGCCATTGTTAGCCCGATTAATGCTGTATCAATATCATCTACAACTCTTGCGGCTCTAAAATATTTCTTAGCTAGGGCTTCTCTTTTTTTAATTTCATTCTCAAGAAACTTCTGTACTTCGGATATCTTTAGTAAACGGTAGGAATGTCCTTTATTATCTCCTATTGTGTGCATTTCAATAGATGGGGCTGAAGGTGATAATTTTGGATAAATATTCTCTTTCATCTCCATTTTTAATTAAAATTATTTTTTTAAAACAGAGCCGCTAAATTGTGTAATAAACAAGACACAAAAGCTCGTTTTCCTCAATTGTTACATTTTTACTAGAATTGTTTGTAATAGCAATTATAATATCCGCGGTATCCTCAAGGTTAACCTCATTTTGTAAACTGCACCGTTTAAATTTCAAGGAGTAAGCTAAGCTTGTTAACACAACTCCTTTAGTCATCATAAACCCAAACCCTAAAAGTATTTGTTTTACTTCCTTAGGTTTTAGTATAATCTTCTCTTGACAAAAAATTTCCCAGGTTACCGTATTTACTTTTCGAGGTGGATGTTTTATACCTTGTAACGGGCGCCAAAATATAGTTTTATGTTGATTAGCAGTATTAGGTTTTATACCAAATTTGTGTGTATCCATTTTTATTTTTACTTGTTACAAATAATATTTAATATTATTTATAACATTACAATATAACTTAACCATGACTTCTAAAATCATGATAAGAAACTAAAAATAAAGGTTCATTTTTTGCGATAGTAATCTTTCTCTCAGAAAGGTTTTTTATAAATATAAATATATCATCTCTTGTAACTGATCTATTGCCTTCCTTGTGTATTATACCTTTTAAGGATAAATTATCTTTAAGTACAACTGCAATTTTTTCAGGGTTATTATATGTAATACATCCAAGCCCAAGCTGCAATTTTACTTTTTCTAAAGGTTGTAGTATTATTTCACTTTGTGAATATACTTCCCATGTATTTTCTGTTTTGTTTTTTTTTTTTAGGTGGATATTCCAAATTTTGTAAAGGAAACCAAATTACTCCTTTTATATTTTCATTAATTTGAGAATCACATCTATATATACGTATCATTTTTTAATTATGTATTATTTTTTTATATTAATATTTTTTATAAGATAGCTCCTAGAATAGGGATATTAGAAAATGGACTATTAGGCCCAAGCAAAAACCCTTTTCCGTCATAAATTTTCCCTCCTTGCTTTAAATACAAACCATCACCAACATACTCTAAACCTTTACCTTTGTATGGCTTTAAGAATAATCCACATCCATCAGTTTCAACTTGACAAACACAACCCCCTTTTTTAAGATAAAGACCCGACCCCATTGCTTTTTGTACCCCTGTTTGAGCTAATCCAGAGAGAGCACCAATACCTAACGCAGGTAAAACGGTTTTTGCAATCATTGGTAAAGCTCTAGCAGCTAACCCAGCCAACATTCCGAGAAAACCCCCCTCTATTTTCACATTATGTTTAAGTTGTTTCACAGACATTTTAATAGTTATACTCTTACCCTCCTCATAGGCTTTAGCTATTTTTTTTTTATTGTGAATTGGTAATTGCTAAAACATCGTTACCTTCTAAATCTTCATGACCTAAACGTATACTTACCGGACAACTAGCTTTAAAAGCATGTTGAAGCTTTTCCTTTTGTCCTTCTGATATATTTACTTTAACAGTAGTGTAACTTGTCATTTTTATATATAATTCTTTTTTTATTTTATCTCGCTTCTCTAATATGGAATCTAATTGTTAAATTTTCACCTCTAAGATTTAGTAAATTGCCATCTTGATCTGTAATATTTACCTCTAGGCTATGTATTTCATGTAATGTTAATGGTAAGTATACTAAATTAAGTGGTGACTCAATTATCTTATATCCAGGTGCAACATCTGGGAAAAAAGAGGAAATCGTATTTTTTGTTGAACCATTAACATAACTTCCAGAAATAATATCTATGTTAACAAGCAAACTGTTTATACTAAGAATGTTAACTACATTCTCCGACTCGTAAAATCCTTGTGTATATTTAGCGTGAGTAAATCCTAATACTTTAGCAATAGAGTAAGGTTGATTAAAATCCACTTGATAACCATTTTCTAGAGTAAGAACAGACTTTATGGGATTGGTGTTTGCACAAATGTTAATATAATACTCTTCATTAACTTCATCGTAATGGCGTTTTTTTCTCATTTCCTGGTGAATGGTATCATTAATGTCAACAAGGTCATAACTTCCCTCAGGTATTTTTATTTTAATCCATGAATTACCATTATCTGGAGAATAAACGAATATGTTGTTTGTTGTATCAATGTTTGGAAAAGAGTAGTAAGTTTCAAGGTTTACTAAAGCTATTTCATATATTTTATCCTTTTCCAGCTGAATAGGGGGGTTAAACCTTGTTCTAAAACGTGTTTTGTTGTCGCTTACTATAATTTGAAATGATGTTTTATGTTCTGTATTTTTTACAATTTGTTTTAAAAGTTCTTCCATTTTTTATAATTAATATTTTTTTTATTATACTGTCTTAGGTATGTAAAAGTTGTCAAAACCGTTCGTATACTTCCCATTATTTTTTTTACTGGTTAAATCGATAATAGCAAAGCCGTGCGGTCTTTCCCATGCCTTTTTACAAAATTCCCTAAATTCATCCTTTGACATATCATCACCTACATGATCACTATAAATATGGTTAATGTTTTTTAGGTCTTGTCGGAAAAGACAAATAAAATTAGCGTTTTCTCTAATAGTTTGCCTTGGTAGTCTAAAATAATTCTGTGAGCGGTAAAAACAATCTACGTTACTATGTCTTCCCCGAATGTAGTAACACTCACATTTATTCTGTTTTTCTAAAAGTAAATCATCAAAAATCATTAAATTTTTATTTTCTGAGTTTAACTCTCTCGGATCAGGTACATCACTCGCATTTTCAAAAAAGTTACAATTTATATCCGATATGTTTTTAAACGATTTAACCCATTCCTCAACTAAAGCAGTAGGGCATACATTTAATTCTTGTATTTCGTCACGCATGTTAAACAACTTTAAAATACATTCTTTTGGTAGTTTTTCTTCAAAAGCCTTTTTTAGTATTCGGTATTCTGGTTGAAAAAGGCTTTTTCCAAAAACAGTTAAATCATTATAGTCGAGCCATCCCGGTCTAAGTAAAAGGTTTAGCAATAGAGTAGTTTTACCACATCCTGATTTACCTATAATTAAACGTCTGATACTTTTTGGTAAAAGAGAATGATTAAATCTCTTTGATACTACTTCATTCCATGATAAGTTTACAATATCCATTTTATATAACTTTTTTAATTTTTATATATAAAAATGTATTGTGTTAAATGTAAAAAAGTTACTGATACAATTGACATAAACTATACCGTTGCTAAAAATGGAAGAAATATGAAACGTGGGAAATGTATGGTTTGCGGAATAACTAAAACTCAGTTTGTTAAGACAACAAAGGGAGGATCATTGCGAAATAAAGCTATAAATAATTTACCTTTTGAAATGCATCTCCCTGGGCATAATTTTACGGGACCTGGCACTAAATTAAAGAAAAGACTCAATCCAGATTTAACACCAAAGAAATGGAGTAAACCAATAAACCGCGTTGATAAAGCTGCTTATCATCATGATGTTTATTATCTTCAGAATAATGACACTGCCACAAGAAACGCAGTGTGCGATAAGAATATGTTAACAGAGTTAAAAGGTATTTACAATCCTACTATTAGAGAAAAGATGGAAAGGGGCTTGGTAAGTAAACTCATTGGAACGAAGATGAAATTTGGAATGGGAGTTAAAAAAAAATACCAGCATGATAAATTTACCGGAAGAATTACATAAACCTGTAAGAAGAAAATTTAAGAAAAGGAGAGTTATAGTAAATGGTATAGATAAGATATGGGCTGTGGATTTAGTAGGCATGCAAGCATTTTCTAAGTTTAATCACGGTGTAAAATACCTTCTCGCTGCTATTGACATCTTTTCTAAATACGGATGGTTAGTGCCATTAAAAGATAAAACGGGGAAATCTGTTGCTATAACATTAAAAAGTATTTTTAAGGAGAGGAAACCGGAAAAAATGTGGGTGGATAAGGGTAAAGAGTTTTATAACAAAGATGTAAAAGACTTGGTTGAATTGTATTCTACTGAAAATGAGGAAAAATCTAGTGTTGTTGAGAGATGGATTAGACCAATGAAAGAAAAAATGTGGAAGTATTTTTCTGCTCATTCTACAAATATTTACATTGACGTGTTAACTGATCTCGTTAAGGAATATAATAACTCAAGGCATTCATCTATTAAGATGACTCCAGTAAATGCGAGTAAAAAAGAAAATGAAACCAAAGTTTGGAGAAATCTTTTCCCCGATAATCTCGAAAAAAAAAAGATATAAAGCCTAAGTTTTCCATTGGAGACAAAGTAAGGATAACTAAAAAGAAAAAGACTTTTGAGAAACGTTATACAACAAGATGGACAGAAGAGGTTTTTACAGTTTCTGAAGTAAAACATACATCACCTGTAACATATAAAATTAAGGATCTTAATGGAGAAGAAATACAAGGTACTTTTTATGAACCCGAACTACAGAAAACCACTCAGGAGCTGTATAGGATAGAAAAGGTTATTAAAAAAGGAAAAAAGAAATCTCTTGTAAAGTGGAAAGGTTATCCCGATGAATTTAATTCATAGGTTGACAATAAAGACATTAGAAATATTTAACTATAAAAAATGTTAAATATTTCGATTGAAAACGTAATTTTACCAAATAAACCATTAAATAATTTCGAGTTAGAAGATGCTGTAAAAAGATTAGAGATACCTTATTTTAGAGGAGTCTTTTTACGAGATACATTACCGAGAAAACCAAATAAAAAAAAATGTGGTATATTAAACTTTGATAAAAGTGGTGGACCTGGTACCCATTGGGTTGCTTGGTATAAAAACGGTAAAACTAAAATTTATTTTGACAGTTATGGCATACAGCCACCTAATGAAATTCGAGAGTACCTAAAAAGTCCAATACAGTACAATACTGATTAATTACAACAAGCTGGGGAGGTATTTTGTGGGCATTTATGTTTATACATTCTAAAAGAGTTAAGCTCGGGTAAAAAGTTTCAAAATGTTTTAAATAAACTTTTTTAGCAATATAAAAAATGCCGGTCGATAAATTCGGAAGAATGAAAGAAGATAAAATAAGCGGTGATGGTGTGTCACTCGCTTACATAAATAATAATTTTTTACGTAAAGATGGTACAACTGTTGTTACTGGTTCTATAAACATGAATGGTAATACATTAACGAGGTTTAGTAATCCGGTAAATCCTCAAGACATTGCTACAAAACATTACGTTGATGAAAATTCTGGGAGGTTATTAAAAGAAAATGGTGGATACCAAGCCCTTGGATTTATAAATATGGGTTTCAATGAAATAAGAAATGTTAAGGAGCCTACAGAACCAAACGAAGCAGCTACTAAAAATACGTTGATAAAAGCGGTAAAGCAATAGTAGAGAACCGAGATGGTACCTTTTTCGCTATTGCAAATATAGATATGAAAGGATATAGTTTAACTACTCTTTTGGATCCCGCAGATGCCCAAGATGCAGCAACTAAAAGATATGTAGACAGCGCAAATAAAGCTTTCGTTTATGGAGCTGGTGGGTATATGGCAGTTGATAACGTTTCTATGGGAGGACGAAGAATTAACAATGTTGGAAGTCCTTTAGAAAATGATCAAGCTGTAAATAAGTTTTATGTAGATACCGTCGTTGAGGTAGCTACTGCAGGTGAAAAAGCTTTGACTAAAAAACAAGATGGATCCTATTCAATGGCTGGTGGAATAGATATGAATGATAACCCGATTACTGGTTTACCTAATCCTACATCACGTGATGCTGCTGCCAATAAAAATCATGTTGATAATGGTGGAGCTATCGTAAAAAATCCAAATGGAAGTTTCACGGCGGTGGCTGACATAGATCTACAAGGTTTTTCTATAAAAAACGCTGCAACACCGGTAGAAGAGAGAGATTTAGCAACAAAATCCTATGTGGATAAAAAAGTATCCCTTTCTTCTCTCACAGGTCCTAAACCTATTATAACTGTGTGGGCTGAAGAACAGGGACCAATTGGAGATGGTAATTATGAGTTCTCTTTTGGTAATGGTAATTCAGGTAAAAGGCATGGCTTAGGGGGTTACTACATGAGTGCGTCAGGTAGAATTATAAGAGGAAGTTTAACGATTGTTAAAAAGGATCTTAATGTACCAGAAGAGGTAAAAGTTAATATTGCGGTAAACGGATTGGAGCAGGTTGATTACTCTATTATTAAAAAAGCGGATGAAATTTGTAGCTGTACAGTTTTTCCGAGGGCGTTGGAGGTAAAGCAATGTGACATAATAAACTTTATTTCAAGATCAACTAACCGCGATGTAACACACGCTTATATATCTATTTTGGAAGAGTTAGACTTATAAAAGTTATATTTTATATAATATGACGAAGTAAAAAATGCTGTAATTTTGCTCATATAGCTATATAGGTGAAAATATGTGACGCGTTAACTAGGATGTTGTTTAGCAACATAACCATAGACGTGGTTGGGGTTAGATTTATCACAGATAGGTAATTTCGCTCATATAGCTATATGGGCTAAAAATACGAATCGTTGGGATGTAGTAATAAGCAGGGATATGGTTAGTTTTAGTTTTAAGCAGGGATATGGTTAGTTTTAGATTTAAGCAGGGGGATGGTTAGTTTTAGATTTAAGCAGGGGGATGGTTAGTTTTAGATTTAAGCAGGGATATGGTTAGTTTTAGATTTAAGCAGGGATATGGTTAGTTTTAGATTTAAGCAGGGGGATGGTTAGTTTTAGATTTAAGCAGGGATATGGTTAGTTTTAGATTTAAGCAGGGATATGGTTAGTTTTAGATTTAAGCAGGGGGATGGTTAGTTTTAGATTTAAGCAGGGATATGGTTAGTTTTAGTTTTAAGCAGGGGGATGGTTAGTTTTAGATTTAAGCAGGGATATGGTTAGTTTTAGATTTAAGCAGGGGGATGGTTAGTTTTAGATTTAAGCAGGGGGATGGTTAGTTTTAGTTTTAAGCAGGGATATGGTTGGTATAATATTTTAATCATACACATGGTTAAAATGTTAATTAAAGCATACATATGGTTAAAAACCTAGCTCTTTCGTAGATGGTCAAATTTGTGGTTAAAACCCAGCTCTGTCCTTTTATTACTACTTTCCCCCTCCCATTATTCCTCTATTTTGCCGTAAACCCTATGTACATAATCTACTAATTGTGTCTGTAATATTCCTATTGCTGTCATTTTCTTTCCTTTCTCTTTTTATAACCCTTTGGCCTTTTTATATCCTAATGTTCTATCCACCATTATTTTGCAATGTTTTTGTTGCAGTCCCAGCTTGACTACTTATTTCTCCCCCCCCGCCCCCCGGTCTATAGTACGTCCATAATTGCCACTTTCTCTCTATCCTCCCACAATGCTATGCTCCGACAGACCACCATTTTAAACTGTGTGCTCTGAAAACAAATCTTTACCTGTCTTTTTCTATATCTTACTCCCTATCTATGACTCTTTTTTGATTGATTGATTGTATGGTGTTTAATGCCGTTTTCAACATTATTTCAGTTATATCGCGGCGGCCAGTGCACCTGTCCATGCTTTCCTGGAGTCTCTTTTACCAGTACTCCGCACAATATTCTTTTCAAGCCACTAGCTGCTTTCCCACATAACCATCCTCGAAACAATGGTCAGCGGTGGGAGAGGAATGAATCCTGTCGCAATGACTATCATCAGTCCTCGGAAAGAAATTGGCCGAGCCGGGGATCGAACCCACGACCCCCTGTTGTCAAGTCCTGCACGCTACCGACTGAGCTATTGGGGCTCGGCTCTATGACTCTTTTCTTATTTTTCCCCGGAACGCCATTAGTTTATTTCACAATCTTATTTGTATTATTCCCCCATATTGTATTGTATAATACTTGGGTGTAATAAAGAGATATTATGTTATGTTATGTTATGTTATGTTATGTTATGTTTATGTAGGATATAAATGGGAGAAAAAACGACCATGAAATTGTAATGTTTGGATACTGTTTTTCTGACTGAAAAAGGCCATAACTGTTTTAACACTTTACCAGACTATCCCGTTTTTAATGACCCCGAGGGAGAAGAGTGTCGAAAACATTGTGGATAAAGGAGAAATGCAGATAACCATCATTTTCTCCCTTTCCCACAACGTTTTTTTTTTTTTAACCCTTTCAACGATTCAAATCATCATTTGGCCTACATTTAATTCGTTCGTCATCTTCAAGTGCTTTCGATTTGGACAAGTCTAAAATTTCATCTTTTGGTAAAGGGTTGGGGGTTATGTAGATCTAGTTATTGGGTATCTAAATTCTTTGAAAGTCATGTAGGAGAAATTGGCCAGCAGGCGTTTTGGACTGGATGATTTTGCCCAGGACAATTTAGCCAGCCAAAAAAATATTAGGTAGGACAATTTGTCTAGATAAATGCGATGGCTTGCTAAAATGAAAAAAAAAAGGCCTACTAGCAGCCAAAAGTAAACAATTCAAGTCATAATGCAGCCATATTTTATACGAGTTATTCATACCATTTTAAAGTATGGATATTATTATGAATCTGACAATATGTTACAGTACAGTTACCAAAGTTGCCAAAGTTACAGAAAAGATTTTTGAACTCATTTAAAAGGTTGGTAGGTACTGTTAATATTGATGAAAGATATCTAAAGCTTGATAATGGGTATTGCTAATCAGAATTGTCACATATATTTTACATTCTATTGCTGTCGATTTGCAAACATATATTTTAAGCATTCCTTTAAACTACAAATTTGTAAAGGACAGTTGAAAAAGCAGGGCCAGTGGCTCAGTTGAAATATGTAGGATTTTTATCCCATACATAGTTCAAACAACTACCATTTGATTTGTGATTTCAAACCAGTGTGGTTATTCAGTGTCGACCGATTACAGTGCAGCTTCAAATGCCTGTGGTTATACACTCCATGCCGCAACAAAGTCAGGTTTGGCTCTACATGTACGTTGTCGATACGTGTGTCAGCATAATCAGTATATAGTGAACATGCCGCGCTTGAATGGTGCCTGCCATTGCATTAAGATTGCATGTATATTAAACGTTTACAAAACAATTCTATGGGTTAAACGACACCAAGAAAAAAAGCTGTTGAAAAATTATGGGAAAGGGAGAACATGCTGATAAGCTTTCATTTCTGAAAAATCTAAAACTTTGTCTTTCGGTAATGAGTTAACTCATTAGCTCATGTTCGCGACTCTTTGAACCTCCTAGAACGGACTTTAACCTTCACCAACAATTTGGAATTTTAATCAACAACTCCAAGGTAGAAGGCTTCCGAAAACAGTGCGGAAAATGGGCAAGATGTTGATAAGTTATACACTTTTTCAAAGACAAAGTTCATGTTTTGGGTAATATTGCAGATCGACCAGCCTTTCAAAATATTGTGTTAAGAGGAAAAACGTTGCTTATTTGCATTTTCTTATTTTTCCCACGTTTCTTTTCTATTTGTCTGTTTGAGTACCATTTTACCTCTCGTCTAAGAGTGTTTAAATTTAGACAAGGCTAATTTTTTTCGTCTTTTGGTAAGAAGATTGATGGGAAGAAACGGCTGTTATTTTGATCGAGAAAACTGTGGTCTTTACAAAGTACATTTATCTTATGGAGTTATGGCACGTTGAATTTTTACGCCATCTTGATACTATTACAGTTTTCTGACGGCAACAGGCAACATATTCATTTTTTGCAGTCTGCTTTTGAACTAAAATTTTATAGGTCATGTGCTCACAGTGGCGGACTAGTACAGCCACCGTCCCGTACTCTTTCGCCGACAAATATGAAGAAAGTAACTGCAGACAACACATAACATTCTGCTCATTAAGAAGGGATCTGACATGGAAAGGGTACAAATACATCAAGGAAAAAGGAGTAAATACTGGTAACCAGTATAATTCTCCCCTTTACACAATATTATCGAAAGCGTTCTTCCCCAGTCGTCAAAACACGGGAATATTTTGTAAATGGTTGAATCCCTGGCGTTATGAAAGAAATCTAAAATCTCCACTGTTTTATACTCAATCGAAGACACGAGCGAGTTTTGCATCCATGACGAAGGCATTGTTTGTTTTACTGAAAATGGTTTGACGCCGTTTTCAACCGGGGCGGCCAGTGCACCTATCCATGCTTGCCTGGAGTTTTACTAGTAGGCCTACTTTGCACAATATTCTTCCCACACCAGAGGCTGTTCAAGTTCTAATATAATTACCGTCGAAACAATGATCAGCTGTAAGACAGGAACGAATCCTGAAATAGTGACTCACCAATCCTCGGAAAGATATTGACCGAGCTGTGACTAAAATCAGACTCTTCCACCCCCCCCCCCCCCCCCTCTGGTTTCGAGCCATGTGCGCCACCTCTGTAAAATAAAAGGACATGGGACATGCTCAATAACAGAGACTGATTTTTTTTTTTTTACTAATCTTTATTCCCAACGACAGTATGGCTGACACAGAAAACAGAAACAATTAACAAAGACTTGCAATGAAAAATAACCCTTACATGTGCTGAAAAGATGACACTTTTAATAAATAAAGGAAAGGACTTATTTATGGCTGCAATATTTTACATTCGTTAACATCATAACGATTTTTGTTCAGATAATAGTTGTCTTTTCTGACCACATAATCGTATTTGTAATCAGGTCATGTAATCCTCCAGCCAGAATTTCTTGAAACAAAATTAGTTTGGATCCAAGATTAGACTGCACAGAATGTGTAGTCCGATCTTGATTTTCACTATTAACAAAGGCATTTAAAGTCGTTTTCAACATTATAAGAGTTACCTTTAATTTCATAGACCTCTATATTGCGTAAAGTTTTAATATAATAATATTTCACCTCTTCTATCAAAATGTTAAAAAATTTCAGCCTTCATTGTGACCATACCTCACTTCTGACTCTGTATGTATATTTTATGACCCGGTATTACAGAGGCGGTTCAAAAGGTGTATTCGTATATACAGAATTTGCTCACCAGAGAAATTTACCTCATTTCCATAATGTTTTTATAGGCCCACCAGTGAAAGATCAGAGGACTTTAAAACATAACATACTTTGAACGATAGCTCGAACACACAACTATAATTCCTATTTTAACTCACTGCCTCCTGCAACAAATTTGCATCACGTGACTTTGAAAATATTCTTGTAAAATATGAGTAAGCACGATAGCTGGTTTAATTGTCTGCCAAATGAGAACATTTTTAGACTCGTCCAAAAGGAAAACATTTGCAGCCAACAAATTAAATGAGACTCAAAAACTGAAAACTGCGCTTGGAAGGGTAGAAAACATTGTGGGAAAAGGAGAAAATGCTGCTTACCAGCATTTTCTCCTTTTCCCACAATGTTAACAAGGGTCTCCTTTCTCAGGGTTGATAAAACTCAGGGTTGTGTGGTATAGAGTTAACCAGTTACCAAATAATTCCCTTTTCTAATGACCCGAAGGAAAAGAATTTCACAAATTGTGGGAAAAGGAGAAAATGCTGGTCCTCCTTTTTCCACAACTATTTATACCCTTTCGAGGTCAAATTTAATCAATTCAATCTCATCTATCATCTGAAAATATTTTCATTATGGCAATCAACATTTTCCTCCTTTTCCCACAATCTTTTCAAAAGCATTCGTCATAAAGATGTAAAACAGGGCAAAGGGTTATGGGTAATATCAAAGAAAAAAAGCGTACTCAGTGAGTTAACTTTTTACCAGAAGACAAATTTTTGGATTTATCATAATTAAAGGCATTTGCAGATGACAATTCAAAAGCGGCTCAATTGATAGAATTTTCTCTTTGGAAAGGTGGAAAACGTTGTGAGTACAGTAGAAAATGCTGGTTACCAGCATTTTCTACTTTTTCGCACAATGTTTTCGAAAGGTTTCGTTAGAATTTGGGATTGTGTGGGAAATGGTTAAAAACAAACTAGATATTAAAGGACTGTCTTGGTTGAAAATATCTCACAAAATATCTGATAGTATAGATTCAAGATCAGACTGTGTTCAGTACAACAAACTGACCTTGACATAAAGTATCTTCCAAAGTATATTTACCCTAAGAGTGCCAAATAAACCAAAGTTTCAGTCTAGAAATACAACCCAGATAATGGTAATTTCAAGGTCCTTTTGTCTATAATGTTTCAGCAAAGGGGACAGTATGGATCAGAGATCAGACTGGACTTTTTGTTCAATCTGATCTTGACCTACACTGGCCCCAAAGGAATCTAAAGTTATGAAAGACCCTTAAAGGGTGAACACTTATCCAAAAAGGTTTCAATCAGGCTGAGGCAAAGAACTTTTGAAAACATTTTGGAAAGAGGAGAAAATGCTACGATTGTTTCTACCCTTACATAGACAAATCCCATCATTTGAGACAGATTTAACTAGTCCTCTGTATTTGTTTTCAATTAAGACCAGTCTAAATTTAGTCCTCTGACAAGCAATTTCATTGAAATGATATCCCCTGCTGAAAAAGACCTTTTCAAAAATTTACACGACCGCGTAACTCAAAATTGCTCCTAGTCGGCCATTTTGCATCAAATCAAAAAAAGAAAAAAAAATATCGGCGGAATAGGTTATTGTACACATGTATAAAGTTTCACGAAATTCCATCCGATGGTATTGGAGATATTGTCCGGGACGGATGGAAGGACTGATGGACGGACGGATAGACTGACGGACAACGCTAAAACTATATCCCTCCGCCTTCGGCGGGGGATAATAAAGAGCTAACCTTTTCGAAACACAAAATTTTCAGACTCTTCAAAATTTAATTGAATTCCTGGTCACCTGCATTTTCTCCTTTTTGCACAATGTTGTCAAAAGGCTTCTTTCTCATGGTTGTTAAAACACAGGCTTGGTGAAGGGTTAAGTTGTGCTTTGCACTTTCAGGATTGTGGGAACAAAGTCAAACATAAATATATATGACTTTGCTTAGCACTTCAATAGCTATTTCAGACTAGTTTAATTGCACAATACACAGATCGATGAAACAAACACACACAACAAAATGTCCAAATTCAAAGCATTTGCAGACAAAAATCTAAATGTTGCACAACTGATGGAATTTCTCTTTGATATGGTAGAAAACATTGTGGGAAAAAGAGAAATGCTGGTTACCAGCATTTTCTCCTTTTCCAACAATGTTTTCAAAAAGCTTCTTTCCTTAGGGTCATTAAATGCAGGACTGTGCAGTGAAGGATTAAAACAAACACACACAAAAATAGAAATTCAAATGAGCACTTGACCAGGTAAAATGGATAATGAAGAAAAATGTTCATTTCTAGCATTTTATCTATCTTCTACTACGGTTTAACTCTTCACCAAACAACAGAATTTTAGACTATAGTTAGACTTGATAGCAATATGCAAACAACAAATTTAACATGGCTCAAAAACTGGAATTTACCTTTGGAAGGGTAGAAGAAGGAGAAAAAGGAGAAAATGGTGGTAACCAGCATTTTCTCCTTACCCTACAATGTTTTCAAAAGCCTTCTTTATCAAAGTCATTAAAACTCGGGGTTGTGTGATAAAGGGTTAAAACTTGTATGAAAAAGTTTCTTGATGTATGAAGGAACTAGAGCTGTCACTGAATGTGACTTAATACCGCCGCCAGCGCTTTGACAGAAAAAAGTGTCAAGTTCAAGGGGAGATAATTCCTCAACCAGGAGGAGTTGACACTTGAAAATTGCGTCTTGCAAATCTTCAATATATGATCAATATATGTGCAAAGTTTCAATACAATTGAAGGAAAACTGTAGGAGGAGTTTGCGATACAAAATTACTAGTATTTTGTACACAGACGGACACAGAGACAGACAGGCTGATTCCAGTATACCCCCAAAAACATTCGTTTTGCGGGGGTATAATGAATGTGAAAGTAAGAATGCTGATGCATGTGATAGGATTAAATAACTTAATAACATAATATTACCAAAAATTTTCAAACCAGACAGTGCCATAAAATACAGGATTTCTGAACTGTGCATATAAACATTTCAAAGGAATAACCAACAATAATATGTACATTTTTTTTTTAAATCTTAACTCATTACCAAATGACTCAGTTTTAGATTTGTTTAACCCTTTACCACACGGCAAAATTTAAGACCTATCCAAATTGAAAGCATTTGCAGACGACAATTTCATAGTGGCTCAAATGACGCAACTTTTCTTTGATAGGGTAGAAAACTTTGTGGGAAAAGGAGAAAATGCTGGTTACCAGCATTTTCTCCTTTTCCCACAATGTTTTCAAAAGGCCTCTTTTTTAGGGGCGTCAAAAGGCGTCATTGTGTGGTAAAGGGTTAAATTGAAAGCATTTGCAGACAACAATTTAGAGTTGGCTCAAATGTTGAGATTTTTCTTTGTTAGGGTGGAAAATACCATGGGAAAAGAAGAAAATGCTGATTACCACTTGGAAAACATTTAATTTCTCTCAATCTTGTAATTCTTATTCTGACCAAATATTTCTGTTAATCCTTTACCAAACAATCCTGTGTTTTAATGACTCTGGCAATATAAGGCATTTGAAATCATTATGTGCAAAGGAGAAAATACTTATATCCAGAATTTTCTCCATTTCACATGTTTCTACCTTTCCAAATCCCCTCGTTTGAGGGGCACTCATTTTGTTATTTTTTTTTTAATGCTTTGAATTTGGACAGTCAAAAATGTTGATGTTTGGTAAAGAGTTGAGCTTATACCAGTAGTTTATACAAAGTTTTACAAATGCCATATTTTCTGGTGCCATATACTCTGCCATTATCATTTACACTGCTTTTACCATTTTCTCCTTTAACTTGATTTCACAACCCCACCTGCAGGTATTATCTTTAGAAACTACTTGTAACTCTTACTCATATTGACTACCTTTATTTTACAAGGATATTTTCACACATGATTGCTGAAAGAGTTTCAAATATAAAGAATTAACTTTTTTCTAAATGATAAAGTTTCAGGTTTGTCCAAATTGAAAGTATCTGCAGACAACAAATTCAATGTGGCTGATGTAATTGTACTTGTCTTTGTAAGTTTAGAAAACATTTTGGGAATAGGAGAAAATGCTGAAATGCAAGCATTTTCTCCTTTTCTTACAATGTTTTTAAAAACTTTCTTTCATGAGATTGTAAAAAGATGGGATTGTGAGGTAAAGGGTTATTCAAAAAAACAATGTTAAAGGTATTACTTCCCTCTGTACAGCTTGATATGATCCAATAAATACAGAAACATAATTATACAATATAGATATAAGATATTTCATGCAAAAAAAATTGAGAACACCCTGTTGGGCCACAAGTATCACCAGAAAGGGACCACCCCAAGGAACACGTTGAATAAAAACCTCTAATATATATATAACAGTAATACTAGAATACAACTGAGTTGGCTGTAATTTCGAAAATTGTCATGTTCTACTTATCTTTATTAGATACAATATCTTGTTTATTTTAATAATAGAGTCAGTTGTGATTCTTTAGGTTCACAAAACATCTGTTCTGGTTATAGCCCAACTGACTAAATGACAAAACGTTAGACTTGTTCAAACTGAAAGCATTTGCATGCGACAAAGTAACTGGGTAAATATTGATGGGATTATTATTAGAGAGGGTAGATAACATTGTGGAAAAGGGAGAAAATGCTGGTTACCAGCATTTTCTTCTTTTACTGCAACATTTTCAAAAGCCTTCTTCCTCAAGGTCTTTGAAACTAGGGTAAGGTGTGGTTAAGGAATTACGAAAATTCAGACATTTGTACAAATGGTCAGGCCATTTTGTAGGAAATAAAGAAGACTTTCAAAGTGTTTTCTATACAAATATATTAGCATAACTTATCATTTCTACTTAAAGAAAAATAATGAGATCTTTCACAACCAAATGAAATATTGACCTGTCTCTTGAAGGGCAGAAATACTTCTACTGTACGTGAAAACACTTTTAAGACTTATCCCTTTAACCCTTTACCAAATAACAAAATTTTAGACTAGTCCAAATTGGAAGCATTTGCAGACGACAAAATTAATGTGACTCAAAAATTGAAATTTGTTTTGGGAAGGGTAGAAAACATTGTGGAAAAAGGAGAAAATGCTGGTTATCAGCATTTTCTCCTTTTCCACAATGTTTTCAGAAGGCTTCATTCTTACAGTCGTGAAAACCCGGTATTGTTTCGTAAAGGGTTAACCTCTACCACACGATCCCAAGTTCAAGGAAAGAAATCACCTTTGGAAAACCTTGTGGAAAAAAGGAAAATGCTGGTAACAAGTACAAGTATTTTCTCCTTTTCCCACAATGTTTTCTGCCCATTTCAATGGTAACACTTGTCATATGGACCAAATTTAGATTGTTGTCTTAAACGCCTTCAGTTCGAACAAGCCTATTATTTTGTCTTTTGGTAAAGGGTTGACAGACGACAAAATTCTTCACTTCTTCAAAGTGAACACATTTGCAGACAACAATTACATGTGATTCAAAAGATGAAAATAAGTTTTACACGGATACAAAACATTGTGGACAAAGAAGTAATGCTGGTTACCATTATTTTTCTATTTTCTTCAATGTTTTCAAAACCCTTCTCTTTCAGGAGTGCTGAAAACACAAGATACTGTAGTTTGGTAAAGGGTTACATCTTTATCATCATTTGGAATGAGAAGCAATTGGCAAAGATCCAAGATCAGACTGCATATCTGTGCACTTATTCTGCCTGCAAAAGGTATTTATGTCCACAATGGCAGTAAAAATGTCTACAAGCCCCACCATCTGATTGTCTCAGTCTTCATCTTGACCTTCAGATATTGGTTCGAGAGTCCAAATTTGTTCATCATATAGATTTTTGGCATACTTTAGTTGCTGGGCAACCTGCAAATATGATAAATCGTGTAACCCACAGGTTTCATTGAGTTGGTTGTTTGTTTGAAAGGATTTATATGATGCTTACTTACTGTAATTTTAAAGCTATATCAAGGTAATAGCTCATTAAATTTTATCCATTTATCATTCACTTAGACCATCACAGCATTAAAAGTAGCTAATAATTACAGTTGATTAGAAAAGAACATCACTTTTCATTGTTAAAATCATAAACGTTTTCAAATGACAAATGTGCCTAAAACAATGGTATTTGTCATTGAACATTGAAAGCAGTATTAACTCTTTACTAGATATAAAAACTTTAGACATGTTCATATTGAAAGCAACTGCATTTAAGAAATGAAATATGACTAAAATAATGGACTTTGCCAGTGTGAGGGTAGAAAACATATCAGCATTTTTTCCCTTTCCAAAAATGTTTTTAATAGCTGTTTCATCCCAGTTTTACTTTTGTTGCAATAATAAATTATTAGATTATTGGGAAAAAAGTGTTCTGTCAAGAAAAAAACAACATTTTCTTTCATTGCACCAGTTGCATACTTTAACTTTGTCACTATAAGCTTGACTTCACATAATTAAAACCCACTATCAGATGACCAAATGCTGTCTTTTCCAGGGTCGTGAAAACACAAGCTTGTTTGGTAAAGGGTTTCTGCATAAGAAGGTAACTGCTTTCAATGACTGTTTACCTTGTATTATACTTTTGTTATCATAGTTTATTGTATGACTACCATGAATGTAGAACAAGACTTCAACTGACAATTGATTTGGATAACTTACTTTTTGTGCTATCATTTTTTTATCACATCTAATTTGTGGTTTTCTCACACTTCCCTGGGGTATACTACTTTGTTTTTCTTTACGGCAAATCTCTATATAGTGCCTTCCATCTAAAAAATACGTAAAAACAGTTTAATTATCATCATTTTGTACTTTAGTAAGAATAAAACTGGTAGCAAGTTTGAGTCACCTGTCCAGAGTTGACACAATAACTCCAGCAGATAATTTTTTGCACCTTGCAGTAGGCTAATTTTTGAAAACACTGTTGCACAAGGAAAAATTACTGGGAACAAGTAACTTACTTTGCCACAGGTTTTTTTATAACATGCATCTGCAAAAAGTTTTGACCCAGGTCAGCCTGCCTCAGTCTGTACAGACCGACCTGGGTCAAAAGTTTTTGCTATTGGTCAATTTCATGCCTGTCAAAGCACCATTCTCATAATGCAGTTGTTTTTTGGAAAAATGGTTCTACCTAATGTGATGACTTGCTTGATAGAATGCTTTACAACTACACATTAAATCCCTTTTGACAAGAGCAATGCTCCTTTAAGACTTGCACAATTTCAAAGCATTTGCAGATGAAATTTCAAATGATGCTAGCCTCTTGAAAGTCTAGAAAATCCATCTTCTCAAGCATTATTAACCCTTGGGCTAAGGACCTTTTGCAGACAGTGTAAATCCAAGATCATACTGCACAGAATGTGCAGTCTGATCTTGGATCTATACTGTCCGATTGGGAAATATCTTTCCCCCCTAAAAGATTCTTTTGAAATAGCAAAATACCGGTTTTTACAATCAGCTTGAAAGTTTCATTTCACGTATTTAGCGGGATAAAGGTTAAAGGTCTGGACTTTTTGGTGAAGGGTTAAAATGGAACCTGTACCTTGTTCAAAGTATCTACAGGTATTATAGTCACTATGCTTGATATTCATGATGATGTTTTCCTTATGTCTGTCCAGGGCCTTCAGAAAGAACACCTGATAATTGGTTATCAGTGCATACAGTGTCTCCCCTGTTCCACGTAGACACTCTGATGTTATGAAGCTGTAAATAGAAGTATCAATCAAGGAATGGTAAATCTAAAAACAAAAGTTGACCCTTTACCACACCATCCTGAGTTTTAGTGACCCAGGAGAAGAAGGCTTTTGAAAACATTGTGGGGAAAGGAGAAAATGCCAGTAATCAGCATTTTCTCCTTTTCCTACAATGTTTCTACCCTATCAAAGACAGAATTATGAAGAAGGCTTTTGAAGCATTGTTTTCCCACCTATCAAAGACAAAAATCATCATTTGAGCTACCTTTAATTTTTCGTCTGCAAGTGCTTTCAATTTGGTTGAGTACAAAATTTTGTCATTTGGTAAAGAGTTGAGCCCAAGTTTGTTTCAGAAGGCAATAGTTTAAAAATTCTTTACTCCTCACCACACAAAAAAGTCTTAGACTTGTCCAAAATGAAAACATTTGCAGACAATAAATTGATTAAGGAAGTCAATTTCATTTCCATAGGCCTCTAAGGGATAAACATTTTTCTTCACAAGCTGAGTTTAGACCAATTTAGGTGTTATACAGAGTTAAGTCTACAGTTATTTGTGTCTAACTGGATTGAGGATATTTTTATTGCAAAGCCCTTTGTTAATAACAAGCACATTTACCAAGTTATAGATTTCTGCTATTAACTCCCTACTTTCCCTTGCCAATGCATACCTAAGACATGTTTGGAACCTGCATTTACTGTGAGAATCCAGATTCAAAACTAGAGCTGTCACTGAATGTGACTTAATACCCCCGCCAGCGCTTTGACAGAAACAGGCAATTACTAGTATTTTGTACACAGACGGACACACGGACGGACGGACAGGCTGATTCCAGTTTACCCCCGAAAACATTCATTTTGCGGGGGTATAATAATGTCAGAAAAAATATTCCATATTGACAATTAAAATCTTGATGCAAAGACAGCAAATGAAATAATCATTGCAGGACATTGATAAACAAGTTGTCCTTAACATTTCTTCTTTTACAACAGCATTTTGAAAATTGATCCGAATCAGTTTTTAAGCCTTTTTAAGCTCCATATGCAAAAAATCAAGGGACCATTTTACAAGAGAACTTATACAAACTTAGTAAAAATTTCTTAAGTTTTAGCATAAGTCTAAGTTTTGTGCTTTACTAAAGTTTTTGTAGCTAAGTACAAATGTAAATTTTTGCATAACCTTACGTACAAAAATATCCTTTGTAAGAAAGAACATAGGCCAAAATCTAGTGGCATTTTTTTGTATGGCGCCGTTATAGAGGAAGAAATTTGAGAAAAACATCATAACTATCCTCACAGCTATCCACAGTAGTCATTAATATCATTTTTTGATGATTTTTTTTTCTTTGCATGTACAGTGTCAGTATTCATACTTGACTGAAGCAGCTGACATACGAGATGACATAAAGTGGGAGAAATGAAGGGTAAACGCACGTAAATTGCATCATATTTCCATCTGGTACATGCTGTTTGCCAAGGTAATAATTCAATTGTGCCGGAACTTGTTTCCACCTCCAATTGAAGAGTTTGGGAAATACGGGTGTCCGGAAAGTAAAGTTACAATTTTGTACATTTATAATATGGCTCTAAATTTCAAATGAAGAGATAAAAATATATGTACATGTACATAAAATATGTAAGTTTTTTTCTGTGATAATGTCATTCAATTTTCCTTTCATTAGTCACTCTTATATAGATTTTTAAATCAGAAGTGTCTTTCTGTCATTAGCATCATTTTAGTAATAAATGACGTTCTCTTATTTCTTGTTATCTGGACATGTACTTTGTAAGCAAAATATACGCCTTTGGGCAAATGGACACCCACACTGTTTCACAGAAAGACAGCTATACAATGAAAAATTAACTGTATAGTGTGCATTGTCATGTCACCGTGTTATTGGCTCAGATGTCTTTAATGATTTGATTTATTTCCAGCGCTACCAATTGCTTTTGAAGAAAAAACAAAAAGTTTGTTATCACACTTGAAAAGAAAGCCCCTACATTGCAAAGCATGTGGTGTATGCAGGATGGTGCTATGGCACACGATCTAAAACTGTGACAGACTTTTTACATGATAAGTTCAGTAATAGGGTAACATCAAAAACTATATCTCAAGGTACAAGATTGTGGAATATGGTGGCTTGTACACAGTCCCAACTTCAAACCATGGGACTGTTGTCTGTTGGGTTTATTTGAAGTCAAAGGACATCACAGACATGTTGTTAAAGATAATTCAACGTGAAAGATTGACACTGGAATATGCGCTAACCCGGTTGACAATTTCATGGTGTGTGTTCACCATGGAAAGAGCATAAAAGGCCGTCAAAATGGAAACGTCATATATTATTAAAATGATGCCAATGACAAAAAGGTACTTCTGATTTGAAATCTGTATAAAAGTGCACAATGTAATGAAAATTGAATGAAATCATCACACAAAACAAGAGGGCCTGATGGCCCTGGATCGCTCACCTGAGTCAATAGGCAAAATTTCACTCCAGGGTCATGATTGTAAATCTGACCAATTGTCAGGTCAATTGAGCTTAAAATGTGGCCTCTAAAGCGCCCTCAAGGAATTTCCATGAGTTGACCTAGTGACCTAGTTTATGACCACATGTGACCCAATTTTGATCTCATCCAAATTATTAGCAAGACAAACATGCTGACCAATTTTCAGGTCAATTGAGCAAGATTTTTTGCCTCTAGAGCCCGTACGGAATTTCTGTAAGTTGACCTAGTGACCTAGTTTATGACTCTAGGTAACCCAATTTTGAACTCATCCTAGATTTTATCAAGACAAACATTCTCAGCAATTTTCAAGTCAAGTGAGCCATAAATGTGGCCTCCAGAGTGCTCACAAGATTTTTCTTTAATTTGACCAAGTGACCTAGTTTATGAACCCACATGACCCAATTTAGAACTCATCATAAAGTCTATCAAGACAAACATTCTGAACAATTGAGCAATAGATGTGGCCTCTAGAGTGCCCAAATAAATTTCTTTAATTTGACCTACTGACCTAGTTTATAACTCAATTTCAACCTCATTCGATATTTCATCAAGACAAACATTCTGACCAATTTTCATGTCAACTGAGCATGAAATGTGGCCTCCAGAGTGCCCGCAAGGTATTTCTTTAATTTGACCTTGTGACCTATATTATGACTCCAGGTGACCCAATTCTAAACTCATCCTAGATTTCATCAAGACAAACATTTCAACCAATGTTCAGACCAATTGAGCAATAAATGTGGCCTCTAGAGTGCCCACACAGTATTTCTTTAATTTGACCTTGTGACCTAGTTTATGACCAAAGGTGACCTAAGTTCAGACTCATGTGAAATTTTATCAGGACAAACATTCTGAATAACTTTAAAGTCAATTGAGCAACGAATGTGGCCTCTAGAGTGCCAACAATATATTTCCTTAACATGACCTAGTGACCTAGTTTATGACCCCAGGTGACCCAAATTCAAACTCATCCAAGATTTCATCGAGACAAACATTCTGACCAATTTTCAAGTCAATTGAGTTGAAAAATATGGCCTCTAGAGTGCCCACAAGGTATTTCTTTAATTTGACCTAGTGACCTTGATTAAGACCCAAAGTGACCCAAATTCAAAGTCATCACAGATTTCATCAAGAAAAACATTCTGACCACATTTCAGGTCAAATGAGCAAGGAATGTGGCCTCTAGAGTGCCCACAAGGTATTTCTTTAATTTGATCTAGTGACCTAGTTTAGGACCACAGGTGACCCATTTTCGAAACTCACTGAAAATGTTGTGCTCTGGTGGGCTAACAAACTTAATACAGGTCCACTAGGAGATAATACATACCAAATATCAAATCTCTACACCTTCCAGTTTTAAAGAAGAAGAATTCTAAAGTTTTCTTTCTTTGTTCCTATGTTCAAAATTGTGACCCCCGGGGCAGGGCCAGTTTTCACCCCAGCGGATTTATTTGAACAGACTTGGTAGAAGTCTACTAGGAGATACTACATGCCAAATATTAAAGCTCTATACCTTCCAATTTCAGAGAAGAAAAATTTTAAAGTTTTCCTTCTTTGTTCCTGTGTTCAAACTTGTGACCCCCGAGGCGGGGCCAGTTTTGTTTCCAGGGGCATCATATGAACAAACTTGGTAGAGGTCCACTAGGAGATACTACATACCAAATATCAAAGCTCTATGCCTTCCAGTTTCAGAGAAGAAGAATTTTAAAGTTTTACGTCTTTGTTCCTATGTTTGAACTTGTGACCCCCGGGGCGGGGCTAGTTTTGACCCCGAGGGCATCATATGAACAAACTTGGTAGAGGTCAACGTGGAGATACTACATACCAAATATCAAAGGTCTACGCCTTCTATTTTCAGACAAGAAGAATTTTAAAGTTCCTTTCTTTGCACCTATGTTGGACCAGTTTTGACCCCAGCGGGTTTATTTGAACAAACTTGGTAGAGGTCCACTTGGAGATGCTACATACTAAATATCAAAGCTCTACGCATTCCAGTTTCAGAGAAGAAGAATTTTAAAGTTTTCCTTCTTTGTTCCTATGTTTGAACTTGTGACCCCCAGGGCGGGGCTAGTCTTGACCCCAGGGGCATCATATGAACAAACTTGGTAAAGGTCTATAAGGAGATGTTACATACCAAATATCAGAGCTCTAAGCTTTCCAGTTTCAGAGAAGAAGAATTTTAAAATTTCCTTCTTTGCTCCTATGTACGAACTTGTGACCCTCGGGGTGGGGCTAGTTTTGACCCCAGGAGAGATGGCAAATACGGGTTCTAGTGCAGAAGCTTTTTCAAATGCCCACTCTACCATCTAAATATCAATGCAAGACATCCCTGCAGCTTCTACCCTCTAGCTGCTAACAACATCCAGCCCACTGGCACACTGGCATGTTGGCAGGTCGGCCAGGCATGAAACCATGCTGGCATGCAGGCATGCCGGTAGGCTGGCCCACCACCCGTGATGAGTAATACAGTTGTCATCGTTGTCATCGTTGATGTTGATAATGTTGATTTACTCGTTGTATACGATGAAATAAATAAACCATTTTAATAATTTATTTATTTAATATAATAATATAATAATATAATGGATGGTTGGCACTGCTGGCGTGCTGGCATGCTGGCGTGCTGGCATGCTGGCGTGCTGGCAGGCTGGCAGGCTGGCAGGCTGGCGTGCTGGTGTGCTGGCACGTCGGTGGGCGGGGGATGAGGATGATTTTGATTAATTCCCATTAATTCCCATTATTAGTTGGTTGTGAAAACAGCGAAATGATAGAAAGGGAGAGATTTTCGAGTGAATTTTAAAATTAAGATTCTGCGTAAATATAGAATTTTTTATGTTTTGAGGATGTTGTGGATGTTATGATGTTGGGATGAGCGTTGATTTGATTAATTCCCATTAATTCCCATTATTAGTTGGTTGTGAAAACAGCGAAATGATAGAAAGGGAGAGATTTTCGAGTGAATTTTAAAATTAAGATTCTGCGTAAATATAGAATTTTTTATGTTTTGAGGATGTTGTGGATGTTATGATGTTGGGATGAGCGTTGATTTGATTAATTCCCATTAATTCCCATTATTAGTTGGTTGTGAAAACAGCGAAATGATAGAAAGGGAGAGATTTTCGAGTGAATTTTAAAATTAATATAAAGAAAAAATATACAATTATAAAAATAATAAATGGCGACTAAAATTAAAAAAATAGATGAGTATAAATTAAATGAATTAATTGATATCCTAAGAGAAAATAATATTAAGGGATTTTTTAAAAAATCAAAACAAGAAATATACAGCCTCCTTAAAGATAGAAAGCTTTTAGAAGAATTTGATGAAGTTAGTTTAATTAATTATAGAGATAGGAAATATTATATTTTATGGTATTCAAATAAACCAGTAGCATACTCATTTACTAGTTGTAATAAAGGAGAAGAATATAGTGGTGTTGATAAAAGTACTATTAAGATTTTAGCAAGTAATTTTGATTTTAGTTCAACGGATAATAGTCCTAAAAAACTTTATGCGATGAATAGTAAAAATATACGTTTTGCTGCGATTCAGTGGTTTGATTGGTTTCCACATGATAAAGATACTTTTTTTAAAAGATATTTAAGTTTTCAAAATAGTAAAACAAAAATATGTTATTTACATAACGCTACTGATTTTGGTGATATATTGAATTATATAAAAGATGGAGCAAGATTAGAAGTAAAGTTTATACATACATTTTTTGATAAACATTTTATTAAAAAAAATGGTGGTGATTATTTTTATGAAGTTATTGTAAAGTCTAACTTTTGGTTTTTGGATGAAAATAGATGTCCAGTGAATGAGAGAGGAGGTCTTGCCTCGCGATTTTGTGAATATAGTTCTAAAATATTAGGTCCAGAAGGAAGAAAACCATTAAGTGATAATAATGGATATATAAGGTTTTATACAATGGCAGAAGAAGTTAGATGTATGTATGCAGACTATATAAAGCAAAAAGATATAGTGGGTAGAAATTATAAAGTAGAATATTTTTACAGAATTATACCTAAAGACTATGAAAGTGCAATATCCACGATAAAAAACAAAAAAGAATTTAAAGAGAGAGGAAATGAAGATATTAAGAATTATATAAATAAATGGAAACAGGAACCAGTAATTTATTTTAATACCCCTGTATCATCTGATTGTAAAAGTAGTAAAGATAAGAAAGTTAAGAAAAATAAACATGTGGAAAGTGATGAGGAAGATGAACATGTAGAAAGTGATGAGGAAGATGAACATGTAAAAAGCGATGAGTGTCAAAATGAATAAATTCCCATTAATTCCCATTATTAGTTGGTTGTGAAAACAGTGAAATGATAGAAAGGGAGAGATTTTCGAGTGAAATTTAAAATTAAGATTCCGTGTATATATAATATATTTTTCTAATGATATATTATATATACTTATTATTACATTGTTACACTCATACTAGCCTTACCATCTCCTTGAAATTGCACTATTTTATCTGATAGTGTTACAGCGTATGCGACCATAGTATTAACGTCTGGAGGTGTTGAAAATCTAAAAGTTACTTCTATATCAATAACACTAGCTCTTAATTTAGTACTTTGTTTAGAAAGATTAAAAACAAACAAAGGATAAAGATTTTTAAAATTTACGGGGTTAATATTTCCATTAGATAAGACATCGGGTATTCCTGTACTATTTGCTTTAAATTCTTGGGCTTCAATTATTAACCTAGTAAAATCATTTGATGAAAAGTTTAAATTATAATCTCTTTCGGGATATCTATCACTATTTAAAGTAACAAACGCGTTGGTTATTGGTATTGGTGAGGGATTATCACCTATTGCTTTTCTCCATTGGAAAAGATTTGTATTACGTGTTTGGAGAGTTTCATAATCATGCGGTTGAAATCCTATAATTAAAAATCTTGGTCTTTCATCAGCAGCTTTTTGACCTAACTTCCAAGTAAATTCGGTAGATTGTGGAACCGCAAATTTTTCACATCGTCTAGATTTATATCCCATTTTTACTTGTATTCCATCTTCAATTTGTTGGTATAATGTATATTTTATTTCATCATCAGGTAAAACATGAGGAACAAACCAAGAAAGTTTAGTTAATACTACCTTTCCATCATCTACTGCATCTACTTTATAAATAGCGCCATTATTATTAATTTTACGTTGAAATGTTAATTCTTGTCTAACACCATATAATATTTTATCGTAATCTTCACAAAATCCAAATATATGAGAAAGAGGAATACAAAAAGAAAATTCACCTTTTGGATTAGAGTTTTCCATTATAAATGATTTTCTTGTTCTACCTCCTCCATTATTAGCAAAATCACCTACACCATCATCTGGTATCCAACATTGTGTTAAACCTTTACTCTTAATGAAATCATCAGAATATGTTAACAATCCTAATATTGTAGTAGCCTGACCAGGAAAACTAAGAGATTCCATTCTTCTTCCACTAATATCATAATAAATTTGGCTAAATAGGTGTAGTATACCATTATTTACGAGTGTTATTGCATCACCATCAGCATATCTACTACCATCTTCTTTAACTACTTGTCCTTTAACATACAAATAACTTTTATGAGGATGAGTAAAAACATCTTGACTTTCGATTACAAAACTAATTGCGCTACTTCCATTCAAATCACCAGCACCAACCTGAGGTACATATTCCCGATATTGATACTGTTCAATTGATTCATCCATTAAAATTTGTGTATCCCACATTAATATTTTCTGTGACTGGCTCATATTTTTAATATATATTTATATTATTTTTTTATAATTAAACGACTTTTAATCCAAATCCACTACTTAAAGTAGGATATTTATTTTCATCGTTAGGTACATCTACATTTAATGTTGTAGCTATTGGGGGTGCTTTCTTGCTACTGCCACGTACCATTTCAGTAATTTGAGATTTAATTTTTTCACTTACTTTTTTACCACCTTGTTCTAAAGCTGATTTACCAACATCCTTTATAATATCAGTAGCAGTTTTTTTAACGAGTTGTTTAGCTCCTGATGAAAATAGTTTACCAAACAAAGATTTCGCAGCGCTAATAATTGGACTAAAAAAATTTGTTCCACCATAGATATACCTAGGTTCATAATCGTTATATGTAGAAGTGACTATCATTTTTAATATATAATTATAATTCATTCATAATTGTCGCGTATTCTTGAGGGTCTATAGAGTTTTTGCTTCTTAATGCATCACATATAGCAACTATTTGATTTCTTAATCCAGTATTACCAGCTAATTTACTAGCCCATAAAGTTCTAAGTCTATTACCTAATTCTATTATACTTTCAGGAATGATAATAGGATTATTAAGCTTACCTCCTTTAAACCCGCTACCTGTTTGGTTGTCATATGCTTTTTTTATAAGTTGTAATGTTTTATTTGAATACTTTACACCTTCTTTTTCTTTTTCTGCTTTACGCTTATATGCATTAGTCATTTGTTGTTGTATACTAGGTTGTTTTAATTTATCTTCATCCATATATTGAAATCTATTATACCATATGTTTTTTATAATGGTTTTCCATTTAGTGCGGGTGCCAGCTAACTTCTTATTTTCGAAATTTTCATTATAATCATAATTTTTATATAACACATCCGAATCAACAAGTATTTGTGCATAATCTTCCATAGCTTGTTTATCATCTTTAGCTTCATCAGATGGATTTTCTTTTAGAAGAAGCTCAAATAAATTTTTTCTATTTTCATATGTTTTACCCATAAACTTAACATCTTTTGTAATAGGATCTAAAAATATTTCTTCTTTTCCAAGTTCACCCCTACCATCATTTCTTATTTTATCTTTTAATTCTCTACTTGTATCTTCTTTAAAAATATTAATTTGTATAGTTTCTTTCTTATCCTCATCACCAACTTTATCTTCTAAACTATAAGGAGCTCTCCAAACATCCCAAACAGGAGGGGGTGGTAAAGTAGGTATGGATTGTGCAATAGCAGGTGGTAAACCAGCTATTTGTTCTCTAAGTTGTTCAAATGGTAAAGCTTTTATTTCTTCCTTAACTTTTTTACTTTCATCAGTTATAGGTTTAAATAATTCACCTATACCCTTTTCAAAACCAGCTTTACCTAATCTTTCAGTTTCATCTTTAACACGCAATCTTTTTTTAAGAGCTAAATAATCTTGCACAGCAGCGTTTCTTAATGTAGGATCTTTTATCTTATAAAATGGCATTTTTAATAATAATAAATAATGTTATTATCTAGAGATTTTTCTAGATTCACAAGAGATTTTTCCTAGACTCCCGAGAAATATATAATATACATGTAAATATATATATATTTAATCATCACCCCCAATTTCACACATACATTTACATCTAAATTTAGGTAACTTAATATGGAAGTTTTCCACCACGATTCTTTTCAACGAGCCTCCGAAAGGATTCCCTCGCTTCTTGTCTCCCCTTCTCGATCAAACTTTCTTTTTCTTCTGTTGTTACCTTCTTCTTAAACTTACTTCTTATTTCACTTTTCATATCTTCATATTTATTTTTTTCTTCCATTATCAACTTAAACTCTTCATCAGATATATGGTTATCCATTAACGCTTTTGATACATGATTTTCTATAGTATTAACTTTAGAAGTAGCTAGCATTTGAATCTTTAAATGTTTTTCGGCTTTAGCAACAGTCTTTCTAACAAATACTTTACTAACTAATGAAGAAAGACCAATTACTCCAGCGGCAGTTTCCAATCCAACAGCAACGGGTGCCACCGCAACTGTTGAAAGCAAAACAACACCAACACCACCCAGTGCCAATGAAACAACAACCAACCCACCTTCAACATTATCAACTACTTTAGCGATCCTCGCATATTTCTTATTTAACCGCTCTCGTTCAGTTATTTCTTTCTTAAGAGAATCTAATATCTCGGATATTTTATGAAGTCTATAAGAATGGCCGTTATCCTTACTCTCCATTTCAATTGATGGAGGAGCAGAGGGATTTATTTCAGGATACAATCCCCGTTTATCATCGATGTCTGTCATTTTTTATATGTCAAAATAAATATTGTAAATTAAATATAACTTCCCCAGATGGTATCGTAATATTTTGAGCAGAGAAGTTATAAATATAGACCACAATATCATCACATTCTTCGTCGGTTTGTATATTATTCATAACACCGATGTGAAGTTTCCATTTACTAGATAAAGTAACCAAAACAACTCCTTTACTCATTTTATAACCAAAACTAATAGATATTCTTTTTCCTTTTGTACTTCCTAATTTTAAATCCTCTTGAGTTTTAATTAACCATTTTATAGGTGTTTCCTTAATCGGTGGAAAATTAACATTTTTATTAGCTAACCACATTATAGTATTAACCTTTTTCTTTTTTTCTAAATTTCTACCATTTTCAAACACATCCATTTTATTATAGAATTATTAAAATAAAGCATTTAAAGCGGGCCCAAAGAAAGGAACTCCTTTCAAAAAACTTAAAGGTGACTTATCACCAAAAAATAAACCACTTCCATCATATATCTTCCCATGTTGCCTCAAAAACAAACCATCCCCATGTTGTTGTAAACCATTTCCTCTATAAGGTTTTAAAAATAATCCTTCACCATCCGTCTCAATTTGAACAACATCACCTCCTTTTTTCAAATACAAACCATCACCAAATAATTTACTAACAGCGCTTCCCGCAGCTGCTCCCAATACTCCTTTAGCCACCGCTGGCAACACCTTTTTACCGAGGAAAGGTAAAGCAACTCTTCCAATACCTCCCAATAATGCGCCAAGAAATCCACCCTCTTGCCCCTCCTGCAATTTCTCATTATACTTCAAAACCTTCTTAGGAACCTTCAATTGCACACCTATATTCTTTTTCCTAGCAGCATCCAATTTATTAGCCTGAGGTATCGAAAAGGCAAAGTCCACCCCCTCCTCATTAATAGTTTTATTCGTTAATTTTATACTACTTTGACAATTATTTTTCGCATCTCTAGCTAATTTCTTTTTTTGTCCTTCACTTAAATATACGTTTCTCATAACATATTCGGATTGACTCATTTTTATATAATATTTATTTTATTATTTCATTTGCCTAAGATGAAAAGTAATAGTAATTCTTTCACCCCGTAAATCTATTAATTTACCATTTTGATCGGTCAATCTAACGTTTATATCTTGCACAAAATTTAAATTTAAAGGTAGATATACAAGATTATGAGGTTTTTCTATAATTTTATAACCCGGTTCAGCTTCAGGAAAGAAGGTATAAATATTATTACTTTTATTCTCATTTAAATAACTACCACTCACCAAATTAATTTCCACATTAATAGAGTTAACCTGTAAAATATCAACTACTTTTTCACTATTATGAATCCCAGATTGATATTTTCTTTTATCAAATCCCAACACACTACCAATCGAATTTCTCCCACCCATATTTACAGCAAAACCATTATCTATAGTCATAACACTCTTAAGTGTATTAAGATTAGGTATGATCTTAATTCGATACTCTTCATTATCTTCATCGTAATAACCTTCATCCTTTAAATGTTCTCCAATCGTTTTATTAATATCGATAATATCGTAAGCCCCAACAGGGATTTCATATTCCATCCAAGTATTTCCATTATCTGTAGAGTATCTAAACATATTATTACTTTCGTTAACATTAGGTATTGAGTTATATGTTTCAAGACTAAACAATGCCAACTCACATGGTACATTGAGGTAAATAGGTGGGTTAAGGGTTTTATTAAACTCCGTTTTATTATCAGAAACTGTTATCAGTTTGCTACTCATTTTTATAAAAGATGAAAAATATATTTATTTAATTGAAAAATATAAAATTTTAAAATATATATATTATAAAATGAGTAATTCGCAATATAATTTTTTAAACGAACATTTAATTAAAAGGAAAGAAAATCTTGATTTTATTAATTGGGCTGCATCTCCTTTTAATGCACCACCACACAGATATACTTTACGAAAAAATGTTCCATTTTTTGAAATACATAGTGTTTTATTAGATTATAAAAGTTTTTTCTATTACATTTATAGTAAACTGATAATACCTGAGTGTTATTATCATCGTCGTTGTGATTTCAATTGTCATATGTATTTAGATTTACATACTCGATTAAATGGAGTAAGATCTTATGGTTTAGGAAACTATTTACTACATAATAGTGAAAAATTTATAGAAAACATTACTCGAAGTATAAACTATTTATTTTCATCTTTAGATTCTAACCAAGTAATTCACGAACGGGTGTATTTAATTGAAATAAGATCATATAAATGCAGAATTGAATATCCATTTCCTATGCAACCTGATAATGGTCTATTTGATGAAAATGAGGGGCAATTTATTATTACTGAAGAATTTGATGAGCCTTCAACTAATCGTGATGAGTCTTCAACTGACGATCTAGATTATCTATTTGATGACAATCGTCATACGTCTGAAGATGTTACTTTTCAATCTAATCATGATGAGCACCCACGTGAAGATATAGCTAAAAACAACATGGAGACATTTGTGGAGAAGATGTGTGTTATATGCAACGAGAACGAGTCTAATATATTATTTTGTGAATGTGGACATCAATGTATGTGTGATGGGTGTATTAATATTAATAACGTGGATCGCTGCCCTATTTGTAGAACTCATTCGCGTATTAAAAGAAAAATAAATTGTTAATATAAAATGAGTGAAGAAATAATAAAAGCGAAAGTATTATATTTATACTATCAAGTAGAATATTACATTAGGAATATGAGGGTAATGAAAGAAAAGATTAATGATATTACTGGTACACTCGAAAAAGTAGTAAATTCTCAAAGTTTAGAAGATGAAGAGGTAAAAAATATGGGTAAATCATCACTTAAAGAATTAAAAGAAAAAGACCTTTGTAAAGGTTGTGATATGATAAGTAGTGAATTTACAACTATTCAACAAGAGCTTCGAAAACTACAAGAATCTGATAATGTAATTGATAATTTTAAAGTTATGATGATGGAGTATAATATAAAAGAACTATTAAAAAGTAAAATGTGTCAAGATGATGATTATGAAAGATATTATAAAAAGTATATTAATATAATGGCAAAGGTTGGGGAAAAGCTAATCTAAAAATATATATAACTTTTTATTCGAAAAGTTATATATCTAATCAATAATTAAAAAAAGAAATTACGATAATAAATTTCAAAATCCTCTTCAAAATCCCTTTCTAGAAAAGTTATAGTTACATATATATCAACATCTGGTATAGTACTTAAGTTTTTAATTTTTTTATCACGCAAATCCCGAATCGTAGCTTTTTCTAAAAAATGTTTTGTAGGATCAACACATAAAGTTTGTCCCTTAAATATTCTAAATTGATCCTTCATGGTAAGCTTTAAAGAATTATCAAAATCTCTTTCAGCAAATTCATTAAAAAAGCGAGTTTTATCTAAACCATAACGTATTCTGAATATTGTTAAATTTTCATCACCAGTATGTATTATATTATCATAATGACAATAGTTAGGACAAGCAACAAAAAAATTAAATTCTATTAATTGTGCTGTTACTGGAAAATAATAACTATTTAATTTTCCTGGTCGACTTCCATTAAAAGAAAAAGAACATGATTCTTTATTATTAGCAAAATCTTCCCAAATACCTGTAGCATAAAAAATTCTAGCATATTTTTTTACTTTATCAGTTCCTTCTTTAATACTTTCTAAAACATATTGTTTAGTAGCAGCATCACTCGGGTTAATAGGGTTTGGTAAATTTAACAATTTTTTAAACCCCATATTAATATTCTCAGTAGCCTGATAATTCCCATTTTCCTTAAAAAATACGGTTCCCTCACGAATTCCCGGTATACCCCCATCTCTTACATTATCAGCAATAATTGTATCAACGTATTGTTTAGTAACAGCGTCATTATTTTCTTTAGGTTCGGGTAAATTAGTTAAACCTAGATTAACCATATTTATAGGAAATTCTGGTACAATATTTCCATTATCTTTTAAAAAATGTGATGAAGGAAGATTTACTATCCTATTATTTATTAAAGCGCTCGACCTATCCGTATATTCTTTAGCATTATTACCTACTCTATCAACATATTCTTTATTTGCGACCTCATCCAATGCATTTGGAGAGGGTAATCCAACAACTCTTTTACCATTCATATTAATATCTAAATTAGTAGTAAACCTACCTTGATTATCTTTAAACTCATCAATAATCCCTTCAACCTTTTCATCAACATATTTTTTATTAACGATTTCACCATCACTTAGCGGATCTCTAACACCACGTACTCTTTGCTTTCTCAAAAGTAATGGACCATTAGCAATAAATGTCCCATCAGTTCTACGTTTAAAAGCGCTATTATCATCAAGATATTTTTTAGTAACGCTATCACTATCATCAACAGGTTCACCTAAACCTTTTAATCTAAAATCCCTCATATATAGATTATTTTGAGAAACGTATTTATTTCCACCGTTACCAACTCCACTTTCAATAACAAAAGGAGAAATAGCTTGACTATATCTTCGAGTTTCATCATTTAAAGTATCAACATATATCTTATTAACACCGTCAGTATTATCGATAGGACGATTTAAATTAACGATTCTTTGATTACCCATATTTAAATTATCATTAGCGACATAGTCGCCACTCGCATTTCTTTCCATAAAACCACCTCCTTGAATATTATCAACATAATTTTTAGTAGCAACGTGATCATTTTCGGTGGGATCAACAACGTTAGTTATAGTATTGAGACCCATATGTAAATTACCGATCATCGGTTCTTTTCCATCTCTTCTAACGTAATGATTATTTATATAATTAACGGAAACAGCATCAACACAATCATCTCCTCTTCCTCTTATTAATTTATTATGTATTCCGTGTTTGTGTACGATCGACATTTTAAATAGGCAATATATATTTTAAAATCGGATTAAAATATATATTTCTAACCACGAAACCTACTGTGAAATACAATAAATTTATTATTCACTCATATTACCCCCTGAGCGAATCTTTAATATTCATTAAATGTGTGAGTACGGGTTGTAAACTATATCCTTTACTCAAATTATGTAATACAAAAACGCACAGATGACCGCAAATATATGTGCCCGGGTTTTGTATCGGGTCTGTTGAACAGTATATCGGTGACTCGAGATATTTTATCATTTCGGTCGGTGGATCAATTCCGTAACTATCGAAATAATATTTCGTAGATTTATTACGATGCCAACAAACCCAATGAGTGCCTGGACCTGTTGAATCATCTAGATTTAGTATACCACAATCTATCGGGTAATTGGGTTTTATTGGTAGTTTGTCTCTCGAAAATACTCCTCTCCATCCGGGTAGATGTTTACAAACTTCTTCTAATTTAAAATTGGATAATGATTTATTAGGTAGATTATCGAATATATACTCTAATTCATCATACCCTTGACCCGTTTGTTGTTTCTTTTTTTGAGCGGCTCGTTGTTTCTTTAATTTTTGTCTTAATGCTTCTTTTGATACAGTTTCAACACCTTCCATAGCTCTAAATTTAAGTCTCGGTTTATTATCACCCATATCATCAGTCATTTCATAATCGGTCTTTTGTATTTCTTGTTTATAAAATTTACCTTTAATATTATGTCCTTTCGCATCTTGTAATTCAAAAGTTATCGGTGAGTCATTTTTATTAACTCCTTTTATTTTAAAAATTTCATCGGACCAATTAGGTAAATAACCTTTTGCTCCTTCCGCTTTAATTCTAGCAACTCTAACAAGATCACCTTCTTTAATATCTATTTCCTTAAGTTCTTTTTCGATAGATTTTCTCGTTTTAGATTCTTCTTTGTATATTTCGTTATAAATGGTTTCCTCATTTTCTTTTTTACTAGCTTCTACAGGCGTCATTTTAATCGTTGAGTGGATTGTATTGTTATACTCATCAACTAATTGAGGTAAATCATCTATTATTCTCATTTTAGCGTTGTTAGTTATAAACTTCCATATTTTTTCTTTTATAGTTTTAACGAATCTTTCGGCTATTACGGCTTTATTTCTTCCTTCAGTATGATATAAAGTGATATCTTTACCTAGTTTAGTTTTATCTTCTTTAGCCTTTTCAGGGTGTAATACGGGGCAATGTATATTTAAATGTTGCGTTAATCCGCTTTGGCTTTTTACATAAAGTTTGCAATGAGGACATTGATAATTAGTAGGTTGTTGTTCTTTCGAATTATCGATTAAACCGGTAAACTCACCACCTCTGTCTGTCCACAGTTTTAAAGGTTTTCTACCCGATTCTTTAAATATTTCGTTAAATGCTTTTGCGACTGTAGAACTAGTTTTATCTTTTACCGGTTTAACCCACGCGTATTTACTAAATACATCTACAACGACTAAATAGTTTTCTATGTTATCATTATCTTCTTTCATATTCTTCGGTAAAAACATTAAATCAGCTGTCCAGGTATGATCAATATGAGGAACAGATACTTTATTAGTTTTGAAATGTCTTCTAACGGGTTTATGTATCTCATCGGCTAATTTTTTTTTTTAATATCATTACCCATTCCAAACTTTACTTTGGTACCTATTAAAGTAGATACGATACCTTTAGCCATTCTTTCACCTAATGTTGGATTTACGATTCCTTTTAGTTCTTTTAACATATTAACATCGCATATTTTATTTCTCGTTTCAGTATCATTGTTCGCTAAATAACAAACATCGTGATTATAGGCAGCCTTATCTACCCTATTAATCGGTTTACTCCACGGTTTTGGCGTCAAATCCGGATTTAATCTTTTATTTAGTTTTGTACCCGGTCCTGCGAAGTTATAACCAGGTAGATGCATTTCCATCGGTAGTTTATTAATTAAAGTATTTAACATACTCCCACCTTCTTGATTTCCACTTCCAAATTTTTTTTGCAATTCTAATTGCAACATTTGTTTCAAAGCTGGACGCATTAAATTAATAGCAGGGTCATCTCGTTGTAGAAACGCATTTAATTGTTGTTGAGTTATATTTTTCTTTATTAATCCCGGTAAAAGTTTCTTAACAATTACCTCATTAATAACTCTATCCATACTTCCTCCAGTTGTTCCAAATCCATATTTTCGCATTTCTTTTTCTATAGTTGGACGAATTAAATTAATAATAGGATCATCTTGTTGTAGAAGCATTTCTAATTGTGTTTGTTTTATACCTTTCTGCAATACTTTAGGTGCAACT
The DNA here is from genome assembly GCA_946811185.2 of Hippopus hippopus. Lineage (NCBI taxonomy): Eukaryota > Metazoa > Mollusca > Bivalvia > Cardiida > Cardiidae > Hippopus > Hippopus hippopus. Next base: position 15,601,916 of record OX328101.1, read on the forward strand.
GTCTTACGCAATTTATTGACGAGTCCTACCAAACTCCCACCTTCTTGACACCCTCCACTCGCACCACTCCCTTTTTGAGAGGAAATTGACCCCTTCATAAATTGAGATTTACGAGTGCCGCATACTACACACGTTCCTCTCATCATTTTCCTCCCATTACTCGTTGTTTCTTCCGATATGTTCTCCGAGTCGGTTTTTGTTTTACATTTAACGCAATACATCTTCGTCATTTTAATATACGTTAATTTTAATTATATATTAAAATGGAGATCATTAATTATTCGACCGATGATACGTGCGATTATAGAAATAATATACCGTATTTACCGAAGAGCATCAGAGGAATTATTGTCGGTAAATCTGGGTGTGGTAAAACTACTTTACTATTGAATTTATTATTACAACCAGGTTGGTTAGATTACGATAAATTAATGTTGTTCACTAAGAGTATGCATCAACCCGATTATTCGTTAATGAGAGACGCATTTGATGCAGGTTTACCCAAAGAAGGTGTGGATGTTGTCTTTAAGATATTAAAAGAAAATAAAGGTAAAGAAGTTAATAAGGATGAATTGTTTAAATATCTTAAAAAGAAAGTTTATAATAAGAAGCCTGGTACTAAAATAGAGGCGTCTTTTCATCAAGATAAAGATGATGTACCAATGCCCCACGAATTAAACAGAAAAACTAAAAATTTAATGATATTCGATGATTTAGCTGGTGAAAAACAAAATAAACCGTCAACTTATTATACTCACGGAAGGCATAGTAACGTAGATTGTTTCTTTTTAACGCAAAATTTTATTACGTTGGAAAAAAATACGATTAGAGAAAATGCTAATTTTCTGTGCATATTTCCTCAAGATAAACGCAGTGTTGGTTATATTTATAACGAATACGCGGAGAAGGATATGTCTAAAGAAGAATTTAAAAGATTATGTTATCAATGTTGGGAAAAGCCTTACGGTTTTCTCGTAATTGATCAAACGAGTAAAAGAGATGAAGGAAGATATAGATGTAAGTTTGACGAATTTTATATGTGTAACGAGGAGGAAAAACTTTAATGTATATGTATTTATATATATATTATTATTGTAAATGATATATATATAATTTAATTTAATTTAATTTAATTTAATTTTTCCCCAACATTTTCCTAAATTTACTCGCCTTTGCTTGTTTTTGGTGATCATCCTTATTATACCTATCAATCACTTTAACACCTCCAACTCTCATCATAAAACCACCATCTGTTTTATTTACATTACCCCACAATCCTTTAACTTCCAAAGCGTATTCTCCTTTAGTAATTATATAATCATCAAAAACACCTTTACTAATAGGTTTACCTTCCTCAGTCGTAAAAAAATCATCTTCTTTAAACATAAAATCATCTACCTTTACTTCAACATAACCTTTAAGTTGATAATTATCGAGATAATTCTTAACATCAAAATCAGCTTCTATAATTTGTTTACTTCCACCATCACACATCTCAATAATAGTATTTAAAAAATCATTGAAATCTTCGTTATATTTTATATATAACTTATCTCCCCATCTCGATATTGTTCCTTGTGACGGAGGGGTTGATGATGTAATTGTCGCGTAGATTGAAGGTTCACCCATATTATAAAAGTCGCTATATAATCTTTCTTCCTTCCGTTGAAGGTTATATCTAGATTTTGGTTCTGTAAGTTTTATACTATTGCTTTGCGTCTCACTCATTTTAATATATAAATATAATTTTTTTTAAATTAAATTTAAAATAAATGTCGTTTGAAATCGGCGGGTTGGCTGGCGGGCCGGCGGGCTAGCAGGCTAGCAGGCTGGCGAGAGAGAGGGGAAACATAATTTGAAATATACATATATTAAATTTATTAATATATATATATAAAAATGTCCGAGTTTAATAATATAATTAGTAAAAACAGTTTTAAATCCTTTCCTTTTAAAAGGAAAGAAAAAATAATTTTTAATAAGGATATGTTCGGTAAATATCCTTTTAAACACGGGTATACTATCGAAGAAAAAGAATTAAAATCTTGCCTAAATGGCTTTTTTAATAGTATACTGTTTTATATTAAAGGAAATAACTCTACTGATAATAGTTTATACATCGAACAATATTTAGATAAATTTAAAAATAATTTAACGAAATCGTTAGAGCAAAATAATAGAAGAAAAGTTATGGTTAGTTTAGTTATTGAAATGAAAAAAGGTGAAGAAAAACAAGATAAATTCTTTAATTCAAAACCCCATATTAATTATCAATGGGAAAATAAGAATTTATTATTAAAAGATATAATTAAGGAATTAATCGAGCGTTTCCAAAATAAATCGTTTCAAGGAAGTGGATGGTCAGTATCTACTTTTAAAGGAATAATCGTAAATTATTCCAATTATAAACCTTTTAAAGGTGGTTGTAAAACTCACAAACTACCTAAATGGGTGAGTGATAAAAAAGCAACAATTTCAATGCAAAACATGGATAATCGATGTTTTTATTGGAGTATATTGAGGGATTTTAATCCTAGAGCACAAAATGCTGAAAGAATAACTAAAGATTTATTGGATATTGATAAAAATAATAAAGCTATCGAATTTGCTAATTTTGATGGTATTACTTATCCACTTAGTGGAGAAGATATTGATAAGTTTCAAAGAAATAATCCGCATATTCATTTAGCGGTTTATAGCGTTGATGATGAAATTAAGAAAATACTCATTTTTTATAACGGTAAAAAGCGTTGTGATGAAAACGCGCGAAGAATTTCTTTAGTATATTACGAAGACCACTATTATCTCGTGAAAAACTCAGATAGTTTAAGTAGATTGTTATCATCGCAGATAAGTGATGTAAAAGCTAAACTATTTATATGTTATAGTTGTCAAAAACATTGTTATTCTCAAGAATCTTTAGATAAACACGAAAAAAGTTGTGATGATGGAGCAATTTTACGAATGCCTGGTGCTAATAACGTAATTGTTAGCTATACACAAGCAAGAACAGTTAAGCACCCTCCTTTAATTTGGATATACGCAGACTTTGAAACTTTTAACATACCGTATGAAAAGATTGGAGATGATGAAGAAACTAGATTTATAAAGACGCTTAAACCTTCCGGTTTTAGTTTTTACGTTAAAAGTAGTAATGAAAGAATTTGTAAATCTAATATGGTTTCGTATACTATAGAAAAAGATGAGGATGATATTGGTAAAAAGTTTGTGTATATGCTAATGGATTTTATCGATACATGTTTAACAATGTTTAATGAAAGTGGGTATAGGACTCCTTCATTGGTACCCGTGTTTTTCCATAATTTGAGTAGATTCGATGCTCATTTATTCGTTATTCCATTGGCTGCGTATAGTAACGGTAATTTCAATGCGATACCTTGTAATGAACAGGTTTATATTTCATTTTCAAAATGGATTAAGGTAAACGACCTTCCTTGCGAAGTAAGGTTTTTGGATAGTTATAGATTTTTACAGGGATCAATAGCTGCATTGGGTGATAGTCTAAAAGCTAGTGAAATGATTGAAATACAAAAACATTTTAGCGATAAATCTATCGATTTGTTAAAGGGTAAAGGCTCTTTTCCTTACGATTACATTGATTCTATAGAAAGATTAAAAGAAACGCAATTACCTCCTATAGAATGCTTTGATTCTTGTTTAAATAATAAAAGAATTAGTGAGGAAGATTATAAAGAAGCTTTGGAAGCGTGGAAATTATTTGGGTGTAACACGTTAGCTGATTACCAAAGAATATATTGTGAAAGGGATGTATTAATTTTAACTGACGCCTTTGAAGCATTTAGAAAAACTTGTATAGAAGGAATTGGGGAAGATCCTTTACATTCCTATACTTTACCCGGTCACTCTTGGAAGCAGATGTTAAAGTATACTGGTCAAAGATATTATTTAATAACGGATGAGGATATTTATAGAGACTTTGAAAAAGGAATTAGAGGTGGTATTTCATTTTGTAATGTGAGACACGCAAAAGCTAATAATAAGTATATGGAGAATTATAACCCTAATATGGAAAGTAGTTTTATATTTTACGTTGATGCAAATAATTTATATGGTTATGCTATGTCTCATCCTTTACCTATTGGGATAAAGCGTAAAGTAGAGTCACCCGAAATAGAGAAAATATGGAAAGATATCGATTGCGCTTTGGTTGTTGATTTGGAATTTCCTGAGGATAAACACGATTATTGGAATAGTTTTCCTTTCGCACCTACCCACGTAAAAATAGATGGTGTTAGAAAGTTGGTTGCTCATTTCGGTAAAAGGAAGGAGTATATGATTTACAGTAAATTGTTAGAGTTTTATGAGAAGCATGGTGTTAAAATTATTAAATTTCATCACGGTTATGAATTTGTTTCAAACCAAAAACTTAAAAAATATATCGATTATAATACTAAAAAAAGAAGTGAAGCAACCTCTAAATTTGAACAAGATTGTTGGAAATTATTTAATAACTCTATATACGGTAAAACACTCGAAAATCCTAGAAAAAGGTCTAATGTTAAAATTATTAATAACAAAGAAGCTGCTGCTAAATTAACTAGGGACCCGAGATTTTTATATCCTAAAATATTTAGTGAAAACTTGCTCGCTATACATTCTCAACAAGAGGTTGTTGAATGTAAAAAACCTATATTTGTCGGTTTCGTTATTCTCGAAATTTCTAAGTTAATAATGTATCGGTGTTATTACGAATATTTATATCCTAAATTCGAAGATAGAATGAGATTGTTATACACAGATACAGATAGCTTTATATTACACATAAAGAGTGAAGATATCTTTAAGGAAATTGCTCCCGATGTTGAAAACCATTTTGATACAAGCAACTTTGATGTAAGTCACCCTATTGGTAAAGAGTATATCGGAAAAAATAAAAAAGTAATGGGTAGGCTTAAAGATGAAGCTGGCGGAGAGATAATTACAGAGTTTGCTGGTTTATGTTCTAAATCTTACAGTTATAATATAGAACATAAGAAAAAAGATGGTAATATTGTTTACGAAGTGGATAGAGATGTTAAATATGAAAGTGATACAACAGTTAAATGTAAAGGTGTTTACAAGGAAATTATTAAGGGGATTACACTGGAAGATTACACGAGTTGCATCTACGAAGGTGTGGAAAAGCACGTAAAGTTTAATAATATTAGAAGTTACGATCATAAATTAAATATCGAGGAAATAAATAAAATAGCCTTAACCCCTCAATTAGATGGAAGAACATTATTAGATGATAAAATAACAACGGTAACACTGAACCATTATAGATATCCTAAAAACGAATTAAAGCAAGCCTCAATAGAAACAATGCTATCATAACATCAACATCATCAACATCATCAGCACGCCAGCACGCCAGCACACCAGCACACCAGCACGCCAGCACGCTAGCACACCAACATCCTCAAAACATAAAAAATTCTATATTTACGCAGAATCTTAATTTTAAAATTCACTCGAAAATCTCTCCCTTTCTATCATTTCGCTGTTTTCACAACCAACTAATAATGGGAATTAATGGGAATTAATCAAATCAACGCTCATCCCAACATCATAACATCCACAACATCCTCAAAACATAAAAAATTCTATATTTACGCAGAATCTTAATTTTAAAATTCACTCGAAAATCTCTCCCTTTCTATCATTTCGCTGTTTTCACAACCAACTAATAATGGGAATTAATGGGAATTAATCAAATCAACGCTCATCCCAACATCATAACATCCACAACATCCTCAAAACATAAAAAATTCTATATTTACGCAGAATCTTAATTTTAAAATTCACTCGAAAATCTCTCCCTTTCTATCATTTCGCTGTTTTCACAACCAACTAATAATGGGAATTAATGGGAATTAATCAAAATCATCCTCATCCCCCGCCCACCGACGTGCCAGCACACCAGCACGCCAGCCTGCCAGCCTGCCAGCCTGCCAGCACGCCAGCATGCCAGCACGCCAGCATGCCAGCACGCCAGCAGTGCCAACCATCCATTATATTATTATATTATTATATTAAATAAATAAATTATTAAAATGGTTTATTTATTTCATCGTATACAACGAGTAAATCAACATTATCAACATCAACGATGACAACGATGACAACTGTATTACTCATCACGGGTGGTGGGCCAGCCTACCGGCATGCCTGCATGCCAGCATGGTTTCATGCCTGGCCGACCTGCCAACATGCCAGTGTGCCAGTGGGCTGGATGTTGTTAGCAGCTAGAGGGTAGAAGCTGCAGGGATGTCTTGCATTGATATTTAGATGGTAGAGTGGGCATTTGAAAAAGCTTCTGCACTAGAACCCGTATTTGCCATCTCTCCCAGGGGCATCATATGAACAAACATGGTAGAGGTCCATTAGGAGATACTACATACCAAATATCAAAGCTCTACGCCTTCCAGTTTCAGAGAAGAAGAATTTTAAAATTTCCTTCTTTGCTCCTATGTTCGAACTTGTGACCCCCAGGGCGGGGCCAGTTTTGACCCCAGCGGGTTTATTTGAACAAATTTGGTAGAGGTCCACTTGGAGCTGCTACATACCAAATATCAAAGCTCTATGCCTTCCAGTTTCAGAGAAGAAGAATTTTAAAGTTTTCCTTCTTTGTTCCTATGTTCGAACTTGTGACCCCCCGGGCGGGGCCAGTTTTGACCCCAGGGTTATCATATGAACAAACTTGATAGAGGTCCACTAGGAGATGCTACATACCAAATATCAAAGTTCTACGCCTCCTAGTTTCAGAGGAGAAGATTTTCAAAGATTTTGCATTTTTTTCCTTTTTGTTGCCATAGCAACCAGAGTTAAGGGTGGAATTCAATTCTTTGAACAACTTTGGTACAGCTTCACCGAAGGAACATCCCTGCCAAGTTCCATCAAGATTAGCCCAGTGGTTTAAGAGAAGAAGATGTTTAAAGAAATTGTTGACAGACGATGGACATAGGGCAATCACAATAGCTCACCTTGAGCACGTTGTGCTCAGGTGAGCTAAAAACTTACATATTATATCTACATACATATATATTTTTATCTCTCTATCGGAAAATGAAAGCCATATTATAAATGTACAAAAGTGTTACCTTACTTTCCGGACACCCTGTATTTACTTTCGCAACTTCAAAAAGTTAAGATAGAATAGTAAAATGGATTAACAATTTTGTAAATCTGAACGTAGGCGCAAAGTTACGAAAATTATTACGCAAAAAAACCTATGGTTTTTAAGTAAAACAGTCCCTAGGGCTTTCCCAAGCATCATAGATCACATCAGAATGCTCAGGGCATGAAGTATGGTCTTGGATCTATACTGTCTGCTTGTCAAGTCAACCTTATAAAACAAAACTATTTCTGAGTTTCAGTGAATTGCATTTCTAAAGCAGTCAAGCTATTAAATTTTGCATTTACAGAGGAAGAAAAATGTCTGTGAGGCGTAGACTTAAAATATACATACATTTCAGAATAGCAATGATCATTCAGTGTGTAGAGAAGGTCCTGTGTTTTAGCTTGATGTTTAGAATATGGTGGCAGCAGACCTCCGGGACCATGACAACATCTAGTTTCTCGTAGCCTAGAGGGCTGCATGTGTGACGTCCGTCTACTGGCATCTCTGACTGCCCCTGACATGCCACTGGCCAGGTCTAGCACTCCTGCTACAGGTTTAGCCACAACACCCACAAGTCCCTCGTATAAACCTAGTGCAAAACCCTGTAAAGGAAAGGAACCGTGTTTATTTACACTTATCATTATTTTATCAAATTAAAAACTTACACAATCTCTCTAAGTTATTCCCTTATGACACAAACTTGCAGCAAATGACTCTGAAAATATTAACAAAAATGTCAAGGATAATCAAAATGTTTTTATGTTAAATGTAGGAATAAATGGGAAAACATTGTGGCAAAAGTGGAAATTGCTTGTCACATCTTTTCCTTTTAACATGGCAACATCTTTGCCCACTTGTTAAAAATTAACTCATGTTGAGTGTCAAATTGTAGTTAACAAGGATTGTATTTTACCCTAAGTTTTCAGCTATGATTTGATTCAAGGCATCATGAATTAATCCTTTATGACACAATCCCATGTTTTAACAAGTATGAAAGAGAAAGCTTTTGAAAATATTGCAGGAAAAGGAGAAAATGCTGGTAACCAGCATTTTCTCCTTTTCCCAGAATGTTTTCTACCCTTTCTAAAACAAAATTCATCATTTAAGCCACATCTAGTGACATTTAATATGTTGTCTGCAAAATAATTATGATATGGATGAGTCTAAAATGTTGTCGTCTAGTAGAGAGTAAAGAAGGTAATTGTCCAAGTACATTTCTATCATTAAGTAGCTTCATTAAATGCTAAATATGAGCACAGGCCTTTAAAGCTTTATTGGTCGATCACGGAACACTAAAATTTTCCTTGGTCAATCATCGAACACTTAAATAGCACATTGGTGCATCGCCTGTATATCACAGAATATATGAGGGGTGATCAAAAAGAACGTGGACCAGTGTCTGTATTGGAATACTGTTATAAACAACTTGGAATGTCTACTTTTTTTGAAAATAACCTCCTCCGAATTCTATGCACTTATTTATTCTTGATTCCCATGCACGGAACACGTGCGCGAGCGCGTCACGTGACATTACTCTCAAGGACCCTGTCATAGTGAGTGTTAGTTCCTCTCTGCTCCTGTAGTGCGTGCCACGTAGAGAATCTTTCAAAACAGGAACTAGCCAAAGGTCACAAGTGGTCAGGACTGATTTAGGGAAGGTTGGCTAGTGTTTCTGTGTTTAGTTTTTGCAGAGTTTTCTGTACAAGTGTGGCTTTATGACCAAGGGCGTTATCTTGATGTAAATTGATGTCATTCCGCAGGACTTCTGGCTGTCTGTTTCGTATGGTGTTTGTGAAATTTCTTTGAATAATATGGGCATAAAAGTCAGCATTGACTGTAGTTTAATAGATACAACATGATTAAGAAGAAAAAAGGAGAATAGAAAAATACGATGCACATAACTTTTACCGACTGAATTAGAAAGTTTGGTTTTTACGGCAGAAGGCGATGTTAAATGCTTCTGTACACAGCTTTGCTGTTTAGTTTCAGTCTCGTTAAAGTGTACCTATGTTTCATTGCATGTTACAATACGATCAGTAAAGTTTGACCCCTCTACCCTAATGCGTTCTGAAATTTCTATACAGACTTCAACCCTAACCCCCATTGCCTCGGACGTCAATAGTCGGGGTACCCACCTTGTGCAAACACGCAACATTCCAAGATTGTCACTCAGAATCTACTTGGCACTTTTATATGAAAAGCTAAATGTGTCAGCTATTTTCCTCACAGTATTTCGGCAATCTTGTTTTACATGCTGCTCTACATCCATGATGATTTTGTCTATGACCGATGTTGATGGACGGCCAGATTTAGGGTCATCTTTATCAGTATCGTACTCATGTCTAAATCGGTCCGATCCACTTATGAATATCAGATTTCTTGAGCGCCAAGTCCCCTAAATCTCTTTCCAAAATTTGTTTTGATTTCTGATAAATACTTTCCAAGTTTGAAGTAAAACGTAATGATTACTCTCGGCTAAAATAAGACGTCGTCCGACATTTTGGACCACTAATGCAGTATATGACGTCATTAAAATGACGTCACACTTTACCTACGTGAATAAGTCGATATTTGAAAGCTTTAGTCGGTTACCAGATAATTAATGCTCATCCGTGCAATTTTTCGTAATCCTACATGAAGTAGTTTTTAAAATAATGAGGTGGTCCACGGTCTTTATGATCACACCTCGTACTTAAATTTTCGTTAACACTGTTTCTGTAAATAGCACATTGGCGACTCCCTCTATATCGTATATACTATATATGATACAGAGGGAATCCCCAATGTGCTATTTATAGTAACTGTGTCAGATAATGAAAATTTCGTTATCCCTTGACAGACCAATGGAGTTTCAGAGGCCTATGATATCAGTTATGCTCCGGCAAAAGGGGGGTTAACGCACCACTGTGATCTATGACTGTGTAGGCAAACCTGGGTCAGTACTTTTCGCAGATGCATTAAGCCCCCTTTTTCACATAGCATGGCTCATATCTTCTTTGTTGCAACTGAATTTTACAGTTTTCAACAGTACAGTAATATCAAGTCACCAGCTTACTTTTTTCTGCGGGTTTGTCTTGGATTTCACCAATGCTGGGCTTGAGCTCAACAAGGAGACCCTATCTGAGCAGAAACAAACTAAGAGTTCTTAATTTCAGATTGAATGCTTGAACGACAAAGTTACCCAGAATGCCATCAAAATATCTCGCATACCGACATCCACATCAACTCTTACCTCTATTCCGCCTTCTCTTGCACCTTCTATTGGTTTGAACACACTTTTAATACCTCCATATACACCATGTCCAAGTCCCTTAAAACCAGACATAATGTGACCACCACTGCTCTGGGCTTTGTTGCGAATCTGCTGTCTTTTTGTGTTGTGTTTTGTATCAAGATGTACATTGCTGACAACATCTGATACTGAACCTGCAACCTGAGGATAAAAGCTATAGATGAGCAGTGCTCAAGGAAAAGGGGGTTTAATACATGTTTGCAATGCATTACATACCAAGTGAGTTGTTGCTAAAAAAATTATCCATTTTTTCTTAAATCCAGCTAAATTATGAAAATGGTCCTTTGACGTGCAGAATATTCACCAATAGCAGTAAGTTTTTAGCCAGGTTACCTAGTGAGGACTGCACAGACCAACATGAGTGGATATTCTTTTGCCGACGCATTAAACTACCTATTTTCAGACCTTGTACTTCATACAAAAATACTTTGTAAAACCTGCAATTGGCTATTGTTTTTTGAAAAAGGAAACTGTCTTTCTGGGACTTTTTATCAGTCTCAGATATACTTTTCACACAAAAAATTTTGAAGAGTTAGAAAGTTTTATTTGGTCAAAATAATAAGTATTTTTTATCAATTAATGATAAAGAAAGCTTTAAAATAAATCTGATGTTGGTAGGTCAACTGTTACACTATTCCATGGAACAGACCCACAGAGCTTAAATGATTTACTAGTATAATACATCTCTTAACACTTAACCAAATGATAAAAATTTGGACTCAACCAAAATGGAAGCATCTGCAAAAGTCAAATGAAATGTAGTTCAAGTGATGATTTATGTCTTTCATAGTGTAGAAAAGATTGGGGGGAAAAGCTTGGTACCAGCATTTTTTTCTTTTTTCCCACAATGTTTTCCACAGCCTTCTCTTTCAGGGTTGTTAATTCAAAATTGACACCATAAAATTTAATACTTAAGCAAAATGCTAGTCTGACAGTAAGAAGTGTGCTAGATATTAAAGTTTCAAGACTGTTTTTGTCAAATAATCTCAAAAAAAAAAAAAAATTCTGCACACTAGCCTTCATATAAACTGTTAGCAACATAATAAGTTTTTTTGAGTGAAAATGATAATTAAAGTTTTACCTTTGCAGTGGAATTAGACACACCATGAAATATTCCTTTAGCAAACCCTCCAACATTCACATCCTCAATAAGTCCGGACACTCCCTCTGCCACATCGTTTACAAGTCCCAAAGGATTACCCAGAAAATCTACTGAACCTAGTATCTTGGCAGCTTGACCTTTCAGCTCCTGAAAGAGAGACACATATTGTCACTTTCAGCAAGATTTTTCTTTCTTTTATGCTTTTCAGTAGTTTATAGAAATCTTACAGTAAATAATATGCTTATAATTCACCTGTGAATGTTATAATTCACCGTTGAATGTTATAAATTTTATTTTTGACATTTTTCGGATATTTATAGAACATGAATGAATTATAGCAGGTGAATATCACGTTTTATGACGCAGTCAAAATTACTAATGATGTGACGTCATTATTACAGCCAGTCCATATCCGACTAGATTAAATGAATCTATTTCGCTTGAAAATGCACATATCTTTCACAAGGGACAAAAATTAGACGTGAAAAGAAAGGTTACAGTGAAGAGCATAAAAGAAATAGGATAATTGTTTGTTTCGGTGTATGATCAAAATTTCTTTCATCTCATGAGAAGCGAAGTCCATATTTTCACACATGGCTTCACCACTCGTGAAAATATATAGCCTTTGCTTTTCACTGGATGAAAGAAATTTTGATCATACACCGAACAAACAATCATCCTCTATATAATACATCTTTGCCTCCCTCATCAGTATCTTGTCAATAACATCAATGTAACTCTAATCTTTAATCTTTGACCTCAAAAGAAATAAAAGATTATTTTACATTTTGTTATTAATGTTTGAATTAACTCTTTACCACACAATCCCGACTTTTAATGACCCTGACAAGGAAGGCTTTTGAAAACATTGTGGGAAAAGGAGAAAATGCTGGTAACCAGCATTTTCTCCTTTTCCCACGATGTTTTCTACCCTTTCCAAAACAGATTTCGATTTTTGAATCATGTTTATTTTGTCGTCTGCAAATGCTGTCAATTTGGACAAGCCTACATTTTTGTCATGTGGTAAAGAGTTAAGTTTGTAGAATCTAGGTCAAATGTACAAACAAGATTGGTATATTATCCAATACACTGATAAGTAGACCAACTGGCATATTACTCATATTACACAATCATGAGTTTTAATGACCCTGAAGAAGAAGGCGTTTGAAAACATCATGAGAAAAGGAGAAAATGGCAGTTAACAACATTTTCTCCATTTTTTCACAGTGTTTTCTACCTTGTCTTCAAAGACGAATCCCATCTTTTGAGACACTTTGATTTGCCGTCTGCAAGTGCTTTCAAAGTAAACAGGTCCAGAATTTTGTTGTCAAGTAAAGAGTGACAGGAAGGCTTAACCCTATACCAAACAACAAAATTTCAGACTCATCATAATAAACAGTATTTGAAAGCAACAAATTTGAAACTAGTGCAATTAAACTGAAGCTCTATTACAGGGTAGAAAACATAGTTGGAAAAGGACAAAATGCTGATAACTAGCATTTTCTCATTTTCTCAAAATGTTGTCAAAAGTCTCTTCGTCATAGTTGTTTAAACTTGAGATTGTTTAGTATTGGATTAAAGACAAAAATAACTTTTTTTTTGACCAATCAAATCTGACCACCATCAAATACATTTTTGCTTGAAACAAGTAACTTCTGCTTTTGTGACTCTATTTTCATCTGTATTCCTGTATAAAACCTAAATTCATACTAATCCATCCATCCATTTTATAAGGACATTTACCAATTTTTCTGTTACAGATTTGTCTCAGAAGAGAGTGAGGTAAAGATCTAAATTTCTCTCTGAAAATGACAAAAACCTAGAGTTTTAATGATCTTTGGATTGAAGACCCTTGAAAACATGCTGGTTACCAGCATTTTCTCCTTTTCCCACAATATTTTCCACCTTTTCAAAGACAAAACACACAATTTGAGCAATATTCAATTCGTCATCAGTAATTGCTTTGTATTTGGTCATGTCCAAAATTTCGTTGTGTTGTAAAAAATTAATCACTCTTTTACCTATAATCAATACATTATGTCTTACAGCACCAAGCATGTAAACTCGACCTTATTTTAACACTAAAAACACAATCAACTGAGACTCGAGAGAGATTTTTATCTTATGGCCTTGATTAAATGAGTGGACAACACAGGTCCAAGATAAGACTGTAGGTTCTGTGCAGTCTGATCCTGACAAAAGTTGTCTACAAAAGCTACTATGTTTGCCTACAATGCTGAAAGTGTCAAGCTTACCTCTTTGTAATGACTTTTAATCTCACTCAAGAAAAACTCTTTTGTTTCGAACAGATGTTTTCTGCTGAAGGCATCTACAAAACAAAAAGCAATTTATAAATTCTAAAAACTGTAGAAATAACAGCAGAAAAAGTGAAATCTACTTGGAATTAAAGCAAAGGAGGAGAGTCTATTTGTAAGAGAATAAGGAGCATGAAAGGTAAAGTCTGGGGTTAGACAATTCTAAGACTTGTCCATAATTGCAGATATATGCTGAAATAAGGCCAAAACAATGGAGTTTGTCTTTGAAATAGTAAAAAAAAAACAGTTGTAGTAACAAGCTTTTTTTCCCATTTGTACTGTGTTTTCAAAATACCAGTATTTGTCTTCTGACTGATGGTTAGGTAAACAGTTACACAGTAAAACCTTAAAAAAAACTGGTACACTGTCATACAGCAAAACTTTAACAAAAGTGACAAAACCAAGAAATATTTGAAGAAAAGAAAAATTGTTATTTTTTCCACTTATGATATCAATAACACTATGGGAAAAGAAGTAAGTAGTTGTAACAATCACACTTTTCCAACAGCTAAAATACAGGGGGTTTCAAAACAACCAAATCCTGCACTAAGGGATTAACCTACCTAGATCCACCTTTGCATCCTCAAAGTTGACTAGTCTGATGGCCAAGGAACGTTTCAAATGTAGTTGATCAGGTGGAAGACCGGCTGAAGTTAGAACACTCAGGGTGATACAGGTAGGCTTCACTTTCAGCTGACCAAAGTAAAATCTCTTCTGTTTCACTGATGTTGAAGCAGAAAGTGCCCTGAAATATCATCCGTAACTGTGTGTGATTTTTTTCTCATCCTTCAAAGTACAACTTTCCAGCCTACTTAATTACAAGTAATTATATGCAAAAGACCATGAATATAGCAATAAGAAAGTATAAAAGGATTAATTCAATCGCTTTATTTCATGCTTTTCAGTAGGTTATCGAGAAATATCGGTGAAATATTTTTCGATATTTCATAGTTACGACCAGTGAAAATACCGGTTTTAATATTCTAACTCTTCAATTGAAGGCGGAAACAGTTGTTCCCGCACACTAGTTACCTAGGTAAAATGCGAGTGCCTCACAACCAGATGGAAATATGACGTAATTTACCTTACATTTCAAGCTCTTGACGTAATATTGTAATGCGTTGCTATGCGGAGGGGTACACCACAGGAAATAACCGGAAAGAACTGTACTGGATTTTGATTAAGGTCCCCCCCAGAAAGGGTTAAAAGCATGAAATAAATAGAATATTTGTTTTTTTCGGTGAAAGATCGAAATTTATTTCATTGAGTGAACATCATCGGTAATATTTTCACTTGTGGCTGTGCCACACGTGAAAATATTACCTTTATTCTTTCACCGAAAAAAAAAAAAAAATTATCAATAACACATCGAGTGAACATCTTCGGTAATATTTTCACATGTGGCACAGCCACAAGTGAAAATATTACCGATGATGTTCACTCGATGAAATAAATTTCGATCTTTCACCGTAAAAAACACATATCCTCTATCTATTTACTTCATTGACCATTTGAAAGAATGATGGCTAATGTCTAGCACTGGCAAGCTTTTAGACATACTGACATGGATCGTGGAATCAGTGAGAATGGGGTAACAAAATCACTCTGTCTGATATAGTAATTGCTTTTTTGGGAAAACATAGCAAAAAAGGCAAAACTGTGATGCTTCTTCAACACTCTTTAGTATAGTTTGTTCTCATACACATTTCATTCCAGAAATATTCTCACAAAACAAAAGAATCATGATGGCCCTATCGTCACTCATCTGAGCCTATTTGACCCAACATTACCCATTTTCAATCTTTTCCGAGATATCAAGACAAACATTCTAACAAGCTTTCATGAGTATTAGACTGAACATGTGGCCCCTACAGTGTACTCAAGCTTTTTCAAGATTTGTCTCAGTGACCTACTTTTTGACCCCAAATTACCTATTTTCAAACTTGTAGATCTCGTCAAGACAAACATTCTAACATGAGTATTGAATGGAAAATGTGGCATTCAGAGTGTATGCCAGGTTTTATAAAGATTTGATCAGGTGACCTAGTTTTTGACCCTACATGACCAAAAAACTAGTCTGAGATATCATCAAGAAAAACATTCTGGCCAACTACCGTAAGTATTGGGCTGAACATGTAGCCTCCAGAGAGAATGCAAGGTTTGTCATAGGTCTGACCTGATAACCCATTTTTGACCCAAAGTGACCCATTTTCAATATCGTCTAAGTTATAATCAAGACAAACATTCTTACAATATTTCATGAGTTTTGGACTGAACATGTGGCCTTAAGAGTGTACACAAGGTTTTTCTTTGATCAGGTGACCTGGTTTTCGACCCTAAAGACCCATTCTGCAGCTAGTCCAAGATATCATTGAGACAAATATTCTGACAAACTTTCATGAATATTGGATAGAAATGTGGCCCAAGGTTTTCAAAGATTTGCCCTGGTGACCTAGTTTTGACCCAATGTGACCCATTTTCAAATACATATGAGATATTTTCAAGAAAAAGCTTCCAACTTCATAAGTATTGGACAGAAAATGTGGCCTCTAGATGTGTACACAAGGTTTTTCTAAAGTTTGACCTGGTGACCTTACTTTTTTACTGTAAATGACCATATGTGAGATATCATCCAGACAAACATTCTTACCAAGTTTCATGGGTATCAGACTGAAAATGTGGCCTCTAGGGCCTACACAAGGATTTTCAAAGAGTTGACCTAGGCTAGAGACCTAGTTTTTGACCCGACAAGACCCATTTTCTAATCCATCTGAGATATTATCAAAACAAACATTCTGACTAAGTTTTATGTGTATCTGATTGAAAATGTAAACCCTACAGCATACACAAGGTAAAAGTTGATGATGCTTGCTAGAAGACAGACACAGCACAATCACAAAAGCTCAACTTGAACACTTTGTGCTCTGGTGAGCCAAAAATAATTTAAACTATCTAAGAATTCATGCGCTCTAACTGTAATGTGAAAAGAAAAATTGCCTCTAGCGTCAAAAACACTGAAAATTACAACAGCAAGCATGAATTCAACTGCAGTTCCTCTACACAAATCAACACTTAGGAGAAAACATAACATCCACAGTACTATAAACAGCAGACTTGTTCATTTTATTACTTACGTTTGGAGATCATCTGTCCCTTGGTTCAGTTTCTGCACCCCCTGATCTACCTGCCCTAGACCAAAAAACTGCACCAGTTTCCATAGTAACTCTTCCTCTAGCTGCATTGTTAGTTTCTTCATGGATATTATTACATGCTATCAAAATAAATTAACCTGTATGTACATGTACATCACACAGGATACTTTTGTTACAATGTGTTAACCACATAAAATTATCATCTATTTCTCATCAATCTGATTAATTTCTATGACAATTGTTTATGGAACAGACATGATTGAAGTACATGTGACCTTTAAAACAATTGCAGTATCTTGACTGTGAAGATAGATAGTTGTGAACCATCCAATTACCAAATTAAATCAGTCAGAAACCTGTAACACATTTTCACAACAAAGATGATGAACTAAAAAATCTGAACATGATTTAATAAAAAAAGTTTTATCATTACCTGCTGCTTTCTTTTCTTGCAGCAGAACACCCTCAAAAACATTATCAAAAAGAGATTTAGCATGTAAACACCAGTTTCTCTTTTTGCCATAGTTTTAACTTGTTTTCATGAGTTAAACCTCAATTTATATGAGCCATACTCTGGCAAAAGGAGGTTCAATGTATCTCTGTGATACATTATATCATGCAAGTCATCACATGATTATGAATCCATGAAATCCATATCTTGTCAAACAAACTGAAACCTGAGGTTGAATGGGCCTTGGATACGCAGAAAATTTACCAGTAGAAAAAAATTTCGACGCAGGTCAGACTGCGCAGGCTGACATGGTTCGATACATTTTGCAAATGCATTAAACCCCTTTTTCACAGATTATGGCTCATAGACATGTAAATTGTCTCTATTCTACCAAAACATTTTCAAAATCATCCACTGCAAATTTGTTTCAGGAGGTAAAAGGGTCAAAGTACCTTGTATATTTCTGCATTCCAGCCGACATTCGGTATTCTGTGTGTAGAGATAAGGAGAGCATGAGTATTTTCTACGACATCTTTCTGAGTGGTTGGCGTGACAAACACTAAAGCTGTGTGGCTGGAACTCACAAGCTGGTTATCAGCCTGAAAAACGGAGATAAATCTTTCATAATATCTGAAATATTTGTATGTCTTTTGATATTTCTATTAACCCTTTACCAAACAATTTCAAGTTTTAACAACCCTGAAGGAGTGAAAAGATTGTAGAAACAAGAGCGGCAAATTGTCGCAAGATATGCCTGTCCCACTGCCAGTTGTCAAGGGGGTATAATAATCGTAAAGGGTAGGTAATGCAACAAACATGTTTACCAAGTCTCAAGTCAATTTGACTTGAGGTGACAAAGTTCCGTTCCAGACAAGCAAGAAATACTGTAAAAATGAAGATCAAAGTAGAATTACTTGAAATCCGCACTAGGTAGAGTTACTGTTCTTGCGCACTGTACTCCGTAATATTGCAACTAACACACATGTCAAGTTTCAAGTCACTCTGACTTGAGATGACAAAGTTATATTCTGGACAAGCAGAAAATGCTATAAAAATGACGATCAAAGGGAAATAACTCAGACAGCATGAGATAGAGTTATGGTTCTTTCGCACTGCACTCCGTATTATTGCAACTAACACACATGTCAAGTTTCAAGTCAGTCGGACTGGAGATTAAAAAGTTATGCTCCGGACAAGCAGAAAATGCTGTAAAAAATGACTATCAAAGGGAAATAACTCAAGACAGCACCAGATAGAGTTATGGTTCTTTTGCACTGCACTCCATATTATTTCAACAAACACAAATACCAAGTTTCAAGTCAATCGGACTAGAGATGACAAAGTTATATTCCAGACAAGCAGAAAATGCTGAAAAAATGACGATCAAAGGGAAATAACTCAAAGACAGCACGAGGTAGAGTTATGGTTCTTTCGCATTGCACTCCATATTATTGCAACAAACACACATGCCAAGTTTCAAGTCGATCAGACTGGAGATGACAAAGTTATGCTCCGGACAAGCAGAAAATGCTGTAAAAATGACAAAGGGAAATAGCTCAAAGACAGCACGAGGTACAGTTATGGTTCTTTCGCACTGCACTCTGTATTATTACAACAAACACATATACCAAGTTTCAAGTCAATCGGACTGGAGATGACAAAGTTATATTCCGGACAAGCAGAAAATGCTGTAAAAATGACGATCAAAGGGAAATAACTCAAAGACAGCATGAGGTAGAGTTATGGTTCTTTCGCACTGCACTCCGTATTATTGCAACAAACACACATGCCAAGTTTCAAGTCAACTGGACTGGAGATGACAAAGTTATGCTCTGGACAAAGAACTATTTTTGTCAATTGTTCTCTACTTTTGATTTACCTCAAAAGAAAAATTTCCTTAAAAATCCATATTTGCTTTGGTTCTTTCGCACTGCACTCCATATTATTGCAACTAACACACATGCCAAGTTTCAAGTCAATCTGACTGGAGATGACAAAATTATGCTCCAGACAAGCAGAAAATGCTGTAAAAATGACGATCAAAGGGAAATAACTCAAAGACAGCACGAGGTAGAGTTATGGTTCTTTTGCACTGCAATCCGTATTATTGCAACAAACACACATGCCAAGTTTCAAGTCAATCGGACTGGAGATGACAAAGTTATGCTCCGGACAAGCAGAAAATGCTGTAAAAATGACGATCAAAGGGAAATAACTCAAAGACAGCACGAGGTAGAGTTATGGTTCTTTTGCACTGCAATCCGTATTATTGCAACAAACACACATGCCAAGTTTCAAGTCAATCGGACTGGAGATGACAAAGTTATGCTCCAGACAAGCAGAAAATGCTGTAAAAATGACTATCAAAGGGAAATAACTCAAAGACAGCATGAGGTAGAGTTATGGTTCTTTCGCACTGCACTCCGTATTATTGCAACAAACACACATGCCAAGTTTCAAGTCAATCGGACTGGAGATGACAAAGTTATGCTCCGGACAAAAACTGGACGCCGCCTGCCAACCCACCCGCCCGCCATGGGTGATCCCGTAATACGTCCCGTCTTCGATGGGCGTATAATAACTCAAAAATTAAGCATGCAAGAGTTATGATTCATTTGCACTGCACTCCCCCTTAATGAGATCTATCCACCCATGAAGTTTCATAACCGTAGCTAGCATAGTTTTGGAGATATGCGTTGGACAAAATTCAAGTATGAATATAAACAAAGGGAAATAACTCAAAAATTAAGTAAGCAAGAGTTATGATTCCTGTGCACTGCACTCCCCCTTGATAAGATCTATCCACCCATGAAGTTTCATAACCTTAGCTAGTATAGTCTTGGAGATATGCTCCGGACAAAATTCAAGTATGAAAAAAAACAAAGGGCAATAACTCAGAAATTAAGGAAGCAAGAGTTATGATTCCTGTGCACTGCACTCCCCCTTGATGAGATCTATCCACCCATGAAGTTTCATAACCGTAGCTAGTATAGTTTTGGAGACATGCTCCGGACAAAATTCAAGTATGAAAAACAACAAAGGGCAATAACTAAAAAATTAAGCAAGCGAGAGTTATGATTCCTGTGCACTGCACCCCGCCTTGATGAGATCTATCCACCCATGAAATTTCATAACCGTAGCTAGCATAGTTTTGGAGATATGCTCCGGACAAAGAATGGGGACGCCGCCCGCCCGCCACGGGTGATCCCATAATACGTCTTGTCTTCGATGGGCATATAAAAAGAGAAAATGCTGGTTACATTTTCTCCTTTTCCCACAGTGTTTTCTACCATATTAAAGACAGAAATGGTCATTTTAGCAACATTCTGTCATCTGCAAATGCTTTCAATTTGGCCCAGTCCAAAATTTTGTTGTTTGGTAAGGAGTTAATTGGGAAGTAATAGTTAAAACTAGAGCTGTCACTGAATGTGACTTAATACCCCCGCCAGCGCTTTGACAGAAACAGGCAATTTAACAAAAAATTTTCTAAGTTCAAGGGGAGATTACCCTTGAATCATAGGGAGTTGATGATTGAAAAACTGCGTCTTGCACAACTTCAGTATATGATCAATGTATTAACAAACTTTCAATACAATAGCAGCAAAACTGTAGGAGGAGTTTGCGACACAAAATTACTAGTATTTTGTACACAGACGGACACACGGACGGACAGACAGGCTGATTCCAGTATACCTCCGAAAACATTCGTTTTGCGGGGGTATAATAATACATTTTGGTGTACACATATAAAATATATGTCAAATTTGCAGACAAAAAATACATGTTTTCCCATTTCTCAAAAGCTAAAAAATGTCAAATAGAACTTTAAATCCTTTGACTCAATGTATTTCTGCGGGCTTATATCATCTTTATACAACAACAGTGTTAACTGGATCATGTACATGGTATCAGTAATGTGATATCATCTTTATTAAGAGCCCAAGTTTAAAAATGCCAAAAATTCCCACATGAAATGTTTGCATTTCTGTGGGTTTACCACCTTTAAAATTTCACAGAGAAATTATGATTTTAGCCGTAAAACCTTTGATTACAATTTACAGAAAAATTTCTATGATCCAGTAAGCTACATGTAAGAAAGAAAGATCTCACCTGTATATCAGCCACGGTCATTTCCAGAGTTTCTGCACTTGGGGAGGATTTGTAGTTCAAAGTGATATTTTTCAACACTAAATAGACTAACTCTTCAGGTACAGAATTGACCAATGAAATACCAATACCACCTTTAAGATTCAGGTCAAGCTGAAAAACACAGCATACGTTTGTAAAGCATTCAGTCAAAGTTTTTCATAAGAAAATAAGGTAATGTTGCGATGACATTTGTGTTGTTTCTTCTTTCTTCTTTCAAATTTATATTCAGATTAGTGAAAAAGTAATACTTTTACTAATTTTCCTCAAAATTTGCTCCATGGAAATCTAGGAATTCTCACAAAAATGTTTACACTTCTGAAGGTAGAACCCTTGTTAACAAAATACCAACCCAGGACCTCTGGTCTCTGAGGCTGATGTTCTACCCTAACACCATTCCCTCCCAAAAATATTTCATAATTCATTTTTTCAAGTATATGCAGTTTGACCTATTTACTTCTGATATTTGAGACAAATTCTCTCTTCATCTGAATAATATTTGCCTATGACATTTTTTCCTTCCTTGCCTAAAAGTGCAGACTAAACTAGGTATTAGACTTTATGAAAAAAAAAGAACCAGAAAAAAATGAATAGATAAAACTTCTACCTCAATATTTCTCTTCACAGGTTTTTTCCTTTTTGCATTCGTTTTGTGGTTCAGTGATTCCTCATAAATTTCCCAGTCTTCCGAATCCAAGGGTTTCTTATGAACAATAGACTAGAGAAGGCAAAAGAAAGGCAAGTAAAAATTCGTTATGTCAGTTTTCAGTTCAAAATATTTCTGGGCTACACTTAGACCTACAACAAGAGGGCCATGATGGCCCTGAAATCACTCACCTGAGTCATTTGACCAAACATGACCCATTTTCAATCTCTTTTGAGATATTATGACAAACATTCTACCAAGATTTTCATGAGTTATTGACCCGAAATGACCCACTTGCAAACTGGTGCAAGACCAACATTCTGACCAAGTTTCATGAGTATTGCATTAAAAATGAGGCCTCTAGAAAGTAAACAAGGTTTTCCAAGATTTTACCTAGTGACCTAGTTTTTGATCCAACATTACCCATTTTCGAACTCTTTCAAGATATTATCAAGACAAACATTCTGACCAACTTTTAAGAGTTTCGGACTAAAAATGTGGCCTCTACAGCATATACAAGGTTTTTCTAAGATTTGGCCCAGTGACCTAGTTTTTGATCAGACATTACCCATTATCAAACACTTTTGAGATATCACTAAGACAAACATTCTGACCAAGTTTCATGAGTATTGGACTGAAAATGTGGCCTCTAGAGCGTACAAAAGGTTTTTCTAAGATTTGACCAAATGACCTAGTTTTTGATGCGACATTACCCATTATCAAACTCTTTTGAGATATCACCAAAACAAACATTCTGACCAAGTTTAAAGAGTATCAGACAGAAAATGTGGCCTCTAGAGCATACACAATGTTTTTCCAATTTTTGACCCAGTGACCTAGTTTTTGACCCCACATGACCCAAATTTAAACTCATTCAAGGTCTCATCAAGACAAACATTCTGATTGAGTTTCAGGAGTATCGGACTGAAAATGTGTCCTCCAGAGCGTACACAAGGTTTTTCTAAGATTCGACCTAGTGACCTAGTTTTTGACCCAACATGACCCATTATCAAACTCGCCTGAGCTATTATAAACATTCTGACCATGTTTCAAGAGTTCTTGACAGAAAATGTGGTTTCTAGAGCGTACACAAGGTTTTTCTAAGACTTGACCTAATGACCTAGTTTTTGACCCCACATAACCTATTTTTGAACACATCCAAGATATCATCCAGACAAACATTCTGACCAACTTTCAAGAGTTTTAGAGTGAAAGTGTGGCTTCCAGAGCGTACACAAGGTTTTCCTAAGATTTGACCTAGTGACCTAGTTTTTGACCCGACATGACCCATTTTCGAACTCGTCCGAGATATCATCAAGACAAACATTCTGACCAACTTCCAAGAGTGTTGGACTGAAAATGTGGCTCTAGAGCGTACACAAGGTTTTTCTAAGATTTGACCTAGTGACCTAGTTTTTGACCCGACATGACCCATTTTCGAACTCGTCCAAGATATCATCAAGACAAACATTCTGACCAACTTTCAGGGGTGTTGGACAGAAAATGTGGCCTCTAGAGCGTACACAAGGTTTTTCTAAGGTTTGACCTGGTGACCTAGTTTTTGACATGACATGACCCATTTTCGAACTCGTTCGAGATATCATCAAGGCAAACATTCTGACCAACTTTCAGGAGTATTAGACAGAAAATGTGGCCTCTAGAGCGTACACAAGATTTTTCTAAGATTTGACCTAGTGACCTAGTTTTTGACCCGACATGACCCATTTTCGAACTTGTCCAAGATATCATCAAGACAAACATTCTGACCAACTTTCAGGAGTATCGGACTGAAAATGTGGCCTCTAGAGCGTACACAAGGTGAAAAGTTGACGCTGGACGACGGACGCAGCACGATCACATTAGCTCCCCATGAGCACTTCGTGCTCAGGTGAGCTAAAAGAATGTTATTATAATTACAAACTACAGAACAATATCAGTTTTTACTAATATAGAAAACACTGTCAGACATGCAGCAAGCACTTGTGACAAGTAATTAAACCTTTATTCAACACTTCTATCTATAGCTCTCAACTGTAGGCATGTATAAAGTTACATTATACAGTAATGGGTTAAGCAACACGGATGTAGTTTAGAAAGGTCCATACTGTCTTAAAATTTTACCAGACCACACAATGTCAGACTTCCAAATTAAAAGCATGTGCAGGGAAAATTTTGAGCTAAGATGTTGGGATTTGCCTTAAAAATGGTATCAAACGTGGAAAAAGGAAAAAAATATTAAAGATTTCCCATTCTGTCACTTTTTAAAAAAAAGCACTCAGGGTTTTAAAAACACTTATTGTTTGGTAAAAGATTGAGCTGACACTAAAAGAGCAACAAAACTAGTCTCTTCACCCTTAACAGAACAATGATTTGCTTTCACAACTCTGAGAAAGAAAATGTCTGAAAACACTGTGGACAAAGGAGGAAAAAAGGTAATGAGGATTTACTCCTATTCCCACGTTTTTGACTTTTTCAAAGACAAATCCAGTATGTTGATTTATGTCAAATTTGTCATAAGCAAATGCTTTCAATTTGGATAGGTCTAAAAAGTTGTTGTCTGGTAAAGACCAGAAACAATGGCTGCACATAAACAATTCATTAATGAAGTCTATGATTTTTCAGTAGCTGCTTATGACAAGTAGCTATTAGGCATAAGTGGTGGCTAACACAGGTTTAACAGTGTAGACAAGGAATCTCACCCTTTGACTGATATCATTTATCTGTAATACTCTGACTGGTCCATCCATGATCACACGGACAGTCAAACACCCACTACCTGGATGGAGTTTCTGACTAGATACACTCATGTGTTTTGGCACTCTCCCATCTTCTGGCCCTGGGCCAAGCATAGCTATTGCACCTAAAACATAATTATTATCCCTTTATCTCATTACCCACCAAAAAAAACTTTGAAGCAGAAAATTTTGGAAACATTTTTTTTCAAATAGGGGTAATCAACATTGATAAATAAAGATTAAATACATGTAAGACATTGTGGCAAAAGGAGAAATTTTGTATGTTACATTCTACTTTATCAAGGAAAGAAATGATGCGAGAGAGATTCTTACAAAACACTGCATTCAAATGAGAAGTGCTTTTTATACGTAAAAAGTGAAATAAAGGTAATCAACATTTTTAAAGCCTTCTTCCTCAGGTTCATTGAAGAGGATGTTTGGCAAAAGGTTTAAATATTTCCTGTAGTCTGTTCAGATACATTATTTACAGCATGTTTGCATGTATGCAAAAAATTTTGATTTTTCTTATCAAGTTTAAATGTTTGTACTTAGAAAAAGTATTACCATTTTGTAGGCCTTCCTCCCCATTCAAACACTGGACACAGAAGTTCCCAGTTGTCAGACACAGCATACCATTCTGAAACACAAAACATCATACACTAAAAAAAAAACCATTATGTAACAAGAGCTTCGCAGAGCGACGCATATACGCCCGAAGGGGCTTGTCAGTGAAATGGGTTAAAGTGAAGGATGTACTGTGAAAGAACAAGACACTGGACAGTTAGGGATCACATATGAGACCATGGAGTTATTTGTTCTTCTGCACTGCACTTCTCCTCAATTTGATCTATGCACATGTGAAGTACATGTATCATTTTGACACCTCTAATAGTTTTTGAGTTATGCTCCAGACAAAATTTAAGTAAGAAAAAAATCAAAGGGCAATAACTCCTAAACCATAGGGCCAAAAGTTATAGCTCTAAAACACTGCACTTCTCCTTAATGTCATCTATCAACCTGTGAAGTTTCAGGTTCATATCTCATGTAGTTTTCAAGTTATGCACTGGACAAAATTTGAGTGAGAAAAAAAAAAATACTGTAAAAATGAAGATCAAAGTGTAATTACTCAAAATCCGCGCTAGGTAGAGTTATTGTTCTTGCGCACTATGCTCTGTAATATTGCAACAAACATGCATACCAAGTTTGAAGTCCTTCTGACTTGAGATGACAAAGTTATATTCCAGACAAGCACTAAATGCTGTAAAAATGACGATCAAAGGGAAATAACTCAAAGACAGCACGAGGTAGAGTTACAATTCTTGTGCACTGCACTTCCAAATATTGCAACAAATAAGCATACCATATTTCAAGTCATTCCTACTTAAGATGACAAAGTTATGCTCCGGACAAGCAAGAAATGCTATAACAAGAGGGCCATCATGGCCCTGTATCGCTCCACTGGCTTTTTAACCCCTTACCACACAAATCAAAGTGTTAATGACCCTGAAAGAGAAGGCTTTCAAAAACATCGTGAGCAAAGGACACCATGTTGTCAGCCAGTATTTTCTCCTTTTCCCACAACGTTTCCTAACCTGTCAGAAATAGTCATTTAAGCTACATTCAATTTGTCTTTTTGCAATGGCTTTAAACTTGGTACAGTAAAAAAAAATTGTCATTTCTTAAAGAGTAATATTAACGTATCATGCGCTTAATTGGCATTGACAGAGACATACAGCATAAAAAGTCTGTATGGTAATAAACTTACTTTGAAAACATAACCTCCACCCCGCCCACCAAACAAAAACAGTCATATCTTTTTAAATGCAAAGATAATGTCAGTGAATACAAGCAGGTTTATTCATTAGCATGAAAGGTAAAGTTCTGAAAAAATTTGAGTGATACAAACCTTATTTTAAATTAAACATTCCATTCATGTGAGCATAACCATTAGCATCAAAATAAATCACTCTCCCTTAAAACAGAACATTTCCTCTCCAAAAAACTTGATTACAAAACTCCAATAATGTATAAGTGCATTTTTGATAATCAAGGGAGGTAAATAGTAACAAACTTTATCTTGTATAACAGGAGTTATTTCCCTTGATTACTATTTTTAAATTACAGTCACTATATAAGCCCATGTTAAACTTGTGATCTCCGGGACAGAGCCAAATTTGACCCCAGAGCTATAATATGAAGGAATTTGATAGAGGTCCATTAGATAAAGCTACATGCCAAATTTGGTACCCCTTGCCCTTATGGTTTCAGACAAGAAGATTTTCAAAGATGTTCAATATTTTTCAATTTTGTTGCCATGGCAACCAGAGTTTATGAAGGGATCAAATTTTTTCAAGAAATTCTAAAGAGGACCATGGCAGGATCATTTCTGTGAAGTTTCATCCAATTTGGATGGGTAGTTTCAGAGAAGAATAAGTTTGAAAAAAAAGTGGATGGACGGACGGACGACGGACACAGGGCCATGACATAAGCCCGCTGGCCTTCGGCCAGTGGAGCTAAAAATGAAAATCAAAGGGGGAATAACTCAAAATTTGTGCTAGGAAGAGTTATGGTTCTTGTGCACTGCACTCCATAATTTTTCAACAATCATGTATACAAATTTGAAGATGTTCAGACTAGAGATGACAAAGTTATATTCCGGACAAGCAGAAAATGCTGTAAAAATGACAATCAAAGGGAAATAACTCAGACAGCACGAGGTAGAGTTATGGTTCTTTCGCACTGCACTCTGTATTATTGCAACAAACACAAATGCCAAGTTTCAAGTCAATTGGACTGGAGATGACAAAGTTATGCTCTGGACAAAGAACTATTTTTGTCAATTGTTCTCTACTTTTGATTTACCTCAAAAGAAAAATTTCCTTAAAAATCCATATTTGCTTTGGCTGAGATACATTCATTAACCCTCAGGCTGCTAAGCACGACTCACTGACCTTATGCAGTGTAGATCAAGATCAGACTGCACAACACATGCAGTCTGATCTTGCATCTACACTGTCCTAAAAGGATATACGAGGGCTTTTCGATATGTAATGTGTATTGTACCACAGCGCGATAACGCTTTGCACGATTTCGTGGATGATGATACGCTTGAATAGCTCTATTCAATACCTTTCCAACGATATAAACAAGAGTCTTCAGCTCTACATAGTTTTAAACTTATAGTCATTTCAGTAGAGCTAGTCGTTGACCACTGTTGTAAAAATGGTTGGGAAACGGATTAAGAATATTGAAGAAATTAGAGCTTATATAAAAGTTCGCACAAAACTCTGTCATTCGGTAATGCAGATTTTTACTGAATTGGGGAAAGTTTATGGGTCTGATAAGGTATCTTATGAGACAGTTCGTAGTTGGAGAAAGAAATTTCTGACTGGCACAGAGTCCGTCAAAGATGCAGCAAAATCTGGCCGACCTGTGACCTTAACAGGCAAGGCAAATGTCTCAAAAGTCAGGGAAATAATTGAAAAAAATGGCAGATACACGATTCGTGATATTGCCAACGCTGTTGGCATATTGCTATTGCGGGTGCATTTCATTTTGAAGTGTATTTTGAAAGGACGAAAGATTTCTGCCAGATGGATACCTCATATATTGACAGATGACCAAAAACCAGTACAAGTACAAACCGCTAAGCAATTGCTCAAAATGTTTCCCAAATTCAATCAAAGACAATTTGCAAACATTGTTACTGGTGACAAAACATGGGTTCACTATTTCGAACCAGTAAGAAAAATTGGAAACAAAATATGGCTAACTAAACACGGTAGAAGGCCTGTAGTTGCCAAAAGAAGCACAAGCACAAAGAAGGTTCTTTATTGCATATTCTTCTCATGTGATGGTATAGCCATACAAATTCCGGTGCCAAAGGGCAAAAGTGTTACAGGTCGGTATTACCGAGATGTTATACTAAAAAAGGTCAAGAAATATTATCTTAAACGACGCCCTGTGTCAGGATTTAGGCATGTTCGTCTACTTCATGATAATGCTCCATCACATACATCTGAGCTTGTGAAGCAATTTTTGAAGTCGGAGAAGGTTACCGTCTTGCCACACCCACCATACTCTCCAGATCTAGCCCCATGCGACTTTTTCCTTTTTCCAAAACTTAAAAAGTTCTTATCTGGTCGTCGTTACAAGTCCTGACAAGCCCTTGGCTCAGCCATCAGTCAGTGCCTCAGAGGTCTATCTAAATCAGCGTACCGTGACGCATTTCAGAAATGGATTCAGAAATTGAAATTATGTATTTCAAACCGCGGAGAATACTTTAAAGGGATGTAATGTTCATTTCACTATTTGAGTCGAATGCTTTTGAGATATCGTACAATACACATTACATATCGAACAACCCTCGTATATTTCCTCCAAAAATATCTTTCAAACAGCATTATTTGGGGTTTTTTTTACTGTCAGCTTGACAATTTCATTTCCGTTATTCAGCAGGGTAAGGGCTTAAAAGCCATTTCTTCATCTTTTTCAAAAACCCACTAATTAAAGTAATTTCCTGAGAAAGAACTGCTATGAATGGAGATACTCTGAATTTAGTGACTTATCTGTACATATGAAGTGTTGGAAACTTCTTTAATTCCTCTGCCCAGTACAAAAACATTTCCTCTACTTAGTAGAAAAATATTTCCAATGATTGGTGGGATAATGAAAATCCACATATCCTGCTTTAAACATTCATGTTTGCTTTTACAATTTTTAAGAAAAAAGCTGTTTCCTTATCTAAGCCTACTGTATAAGTGGAAATTTTTGTGACATGGAAGTTTCTGCAATTTCGTGAATTTGAAAAATTCACAAACTTTTCTGTTCACGTATTTTACCACAAGTATACCAAAAAATAACATGTCTTTAATTCGCAAACATTTCCGTATGCAAAATGGCCTCAATTGGTAATTAGCAAATTTTTTGACATGCTTATATATTGACGTATACAGTATTTTCTCAAAATTTAGATATATCTAATGAAGAATTACCTTAAACACCCATGTTTGCTTTGCAACTCTCGTCTTATCAGCCTTTTTCAGCGCCAACGGTACTGGTTTGCCTGGCTGAAGGGCAATGTCTGCAATGTCAAGGACATATCGCTGTCCCGACCTTGTCTTGGTAGAGCTGCGCAGATCTATTGGCTGACCTAGTCCCTCGTGTTCTAACATACCATCTGAGGTCATACGCCATAGCTGGGATCTTTTACCAGATTCCTAAAAAGCATACAGTAAAACCCTAATATTGCGAATTTCAGGGGACAGCCAGATCTAATTAGCTGTAAGTATGATAAGTATGAGTATATGGTGCTGATTGGTTGATATTTGTAGATGCTAGAGCATAAACAAAGTCAAATATAGCAATTTTTCTAATTCAAGGGCAAATATCTCCAGTTGCTCTGGTCAGATTAGACTCATAATCAAACTCATCTGCGATCTTATGGTCATATAAATTTTGACAAAGTTTGGTGCTGATCGGTTGATATTTGTAGATGCTAGAGTGTAAACAAAGTCAAATATAGCAATTTTTCTAATTCAAGGGCAAATAACTCCAGTTGTTCTGGTCCGATTAGACCCATAATTGAACTCATCCGAGATCTTATGGTCAAATATATTTTGACCAAGTTTGGTGCTGATTGGTTAAAAATTGTAGATGCTAGAGTGTAAACAAAAAAATGTAAACAGACGGACGACGGACTGATGACGGACGCCGACGAAAGGTGAGTGATCACAATAGCTCATCCTGAACACTTTGTGCTCAGGTGAGCTAAAAATGCTGGTTACCAGCATTTACTCCTTTTCCCTCAATGTTTTCTACCCTTTTAAAGCGAAATTTCCTAATTTGTGCAGTATTTAGTTTGTCATCTGCAAATGCTTTCAATCTGGACTGGTCTAAAACTGTGTTGTTTAGAAAACTCATTGCTGCTTGCAGAAAGTTCCTAGTCACAGGGAGGCTGGAAAAGGGCTGGGAAAAACAAGCTGCAATAGAGCAAGGAACAGAATTTCAACAATCGCATCTGATCACTGATAAACCAAGTGAGCAGATTGCACAAATAGCCACTCACCAGAAACAGCGAAAGAAAAGCTAAATAAGCAAAAAGAACAGCACCAGTCAGAACCATACAGCATGTTGATTTATTCACAATATTTTACCATCACCCATGTGTACCACCATTGCACAAAGCTATAAATAGCACCAGCAGGCACCATATGGTACATACAGCAGCATTCTCCCTTTGTCCAGGAATACATTTAAAAAGCAAATCTTGGTTGAATTCATTCGAACTCTGAAGGGTTCAAAAAAGAGAATGAATCTAGTCAGGGACATAGGATGTCAGAAAGTCAAAAAAGCACCTCTCCAAAGTCAAGCAAAGAAACAAGCACACCTCGAATGGTTTCTTTCCAGCAAACATCTGTTTATATGTAATCTAAGTACAAAATCTTGTTTACCTTTTTCCTGAAGATAACATGATTGTCATGTTCACAGTCCAACACAAGTTTTCTGTGTCCAAAATCTGTGTAGGAACTTCCAGTTCTGTAATACAATACCACTTATTACCTCCTGAACACAACTTACTACTTTGCTGCAGACTACTTTATAAAAACAGGTCACTTAAAAAACAATCTGCCAAGAGAAGAAATTGCTCCTAAAATGAAATCAAACTTTGGTTCATGTTGATTATTCATCTTTCATAAAGATGTCTGCTATATATAATTCAGCCTTGCTCTGTGAAAAGGGAGCTTAATACATCTGAAAAAAAGTATCGACCCATGTCAGCCTGCCCAGTCCACATTTCTGCATATCCAAGGACCCTTCTACCTCTAGATTTAGCCAATTGCTAGACTAAATGGATTTTATGAATTTATGAACATGTGATGACTTGCTTGGTGTCATGCATCACAGACATACATTAAGCCCCTTTTCACAGAGCATGGCTCATTTGTTTCTGAAGGTAATGAGCTGAACAGTTATAGTAACAAAAGCAGAAGATATTTTGTGGGAATTTAGCTAGTTTCATCTGTTATTGCATTTTAGTGCTATCAAAATGACTTGAAAGAGTACATGTAAATATCAATTTCCCAATACCGTTAAATGATCATCATATACTGATTCTTTTTCTGATAACAAGTAATTCCTCCTTGTGCACAATGTTAATGAGTTAAATTTTTACCACACCATCACAGGTTTTATCGACCTTGAAGAAAAAAGTCTTTTGAAAACACTATGGGAAAAGGAGAAAATGCTGGTTACCAGCATTTTCTCCTTTCCCCACAATGTTTTCTTCCCTTCTTAAAACAAATTTCAATTTTTCAGTCACGTTTATTTTGTCGTCTGCAAATGCTTTGAATTTGGTCTGATCTAAAACTTTGTCCTTTGGTAAAGAGTTAAAGATATTACCTGGAAAATGTGGATGTTGCTGAGATATAGATAAAGTTCTGATAACAAAGTTGTTCTCCCTCTCCAAGCTTGTTCAAGTCATAAGTTGCCGTAGTTCCATTGGCTACAGACAGGGTTAGGTAGGGGTCCAGGGTAGGCTCATCCCAGGCATATGACACTGCAACAAACAGGAATTTACCCTTTTCCAAATGACAAAATGTTAGACCAGTCCAAATTGAAAGCATTTGCAGATGACAAATAAAAGGTGGCCCACATGATGAAATTTGCCCTTGATAGGTTGGGAAACATTGTGGGAAAAGGAGAAAATGCTGGTTACCAGCATTTTCTCCTTTTCCCACAATGTTTTCAAAAGGCCTCTTTTTTTAAGGTCATAAAAACAAGGAATTGTTTGGTAAAGGGTTAAAACAGTGATTTAATTACTATTAGGCATTTTTACAACCAATATTGTAGTGCTGGTAAAGTTAAAAAAAAATGGCTGTAAAATAAATAAATATCAAATGGTGCATAAACAATTTAGAACAGTTCCTAGATGTTTGATGTCACATCCAGGAACAAATAGAAGTTTACATAATCTATTGATAGAATCATAAGCATATGATTTTAAACTCTGTGAAGTTATATACTCAGTATGTTAATTAACCACTACATTTTCTAGTTAATCGATAAAAAACTGGCATACTAGAAGTAAGGTGTGAAAAATTTCATGGGTACTTACAACATGTTTGAGGTCTGATTACTGCTCTCAGAGTTTCATCTTGAGTCTTTGTTTGGTAATATAGCACTGGTACCTAGAAAAGTAAACAATATATCTTTACTTGCTATTTCATGGGCTATAGAAATTTATTAGTTTGTATGTTATTTGACACCATTGTCAACATAATTCCAACTTTATTATAGCACTCAGTGCACCTATCCATGCTTTCCTGGAGTTTCCTTTACCAGTAGTTTGCACAACATTCTTCACAAGTCACTTGCTGCTTTCTCACATATCCATGGCTGGAACACTGATCAGGCATGAGAGAGGAATGGTTCCTGTTGCAATGAATATCTGAGGATTCAAAGAAATCCATTGTTGAATTATAATAGCTAGGTAAAGTGAAGGCCAGTTTTGTTTAATTGGAAAAGGGAACCCACAATTTCTCCTTTTAATTACCAGTAAACATTTCTGCTCTCTCAAGGACAACTTGATAATTTAAGCAAAATTCTATTTTTTGTCTGCAAATGCCTTCAGAAAGGCCAAGTCTATAACTCTGTCATCAAGTAAAGACTGATTGTATATCCTCACCTCTGACATGTTATCTAGTCTAAATGGAGGAGGAGTTTCCTCAGCATCAGAAAACAAGATATGATAGGTTTGGCCCTGTAGAAGCACCTCCACTTTCAATAAAATAGAATTCTTACGACAGTCCCTGTAATCAAAGAACACAATACATGTGTGCAATATTGAATCTAACTCATAACTTTACAAACAAGTCTACAGAAGACTTATTTAGAAAATACCTGTAAAATAGGCAACCAACATGAAATAAAGCTAACAAAGAAAACTTTACATAAAAAAGATATAAGCCATGCTCTCTGGAAAGGGGGTTTAATGCATCTGCAAGAAGTATCAACTCGCACAGGAACACCTGGGTTGAAAATTATTGCTACTGGTAAATTTTCTGCATGTCAAAGGACCAGTTTACCTAATGTTTCAATTGTTGTCAGACAAATTGGATTCTATGGATCCATAATGATATAATGATTTGCTTGGTTTAATGAAACAAGAAGATGCATTTAGACCCCTTTTGCCAGAGCAGAGCTCGCATAATTACATCTAAAACCAATTCCTTCTTTTGCTACAATGTATTCTAAAAGTGGGAACTAGAACAAAGTTCTCTGATAATGGTAATTAGTTATGCAGTAATAAAAAGCTGTAGTTTTGGACTTTAATTGCAACAACATAAGTTAAACAATAAACTATTTTTTAACTCCTTTCACTATTAAGCCATGTAGCTTCAGGCAAAGAAAAAAATTGTTGGATTAGCAAGCAATGTAAATCAAAACTAGACAGCATAGAACATGCAGTCTAATCTTAAGCAACACTGTCTGTAACATAGATGCTCTATGGATCAATATTTGTGACAAATGTCATTCTTGAGAAAATTTTTGGCATTTAGAAGAATAACTGAATTGATGACAGACTATAATAATAGAAAAAAAAAAAAAAACTTTTTGCCTACATTTCACAGGTCATGATATTATAAATATTGACTGTCCTGGTTTTCCTTAAATTAATTTGGTGACTTCCATGATTTCAAATGTAATATCATTTTAAACGGAAAATTTGTGTGTATCTAATCCGCCTAACACAAAACTTGAGCGGTATTTTCTTGTGCAAAAAAATGGCTGGAAATAAAGAAAAGCTATTCTATTGTGCTAACACTGAAAATAAAACAATACTCAGTTTGTACCTCATATTTACATGGAAAGAGTTCACACAATCAATTCTGAAACCACCAGACCAATTGCAGTCTTCAAAATCCAATAATTTCACACATAACAACTGACCAAGGTCTTGTCTTGGCCAATGAAATGGCATAATACATCCTGGCAAAGCTGTGAGATGACCATCTGGGTTTTTCAAGGCCTAAATGAAAGGAAAAAAAAAAAAAGAGTCTAAGAAGAGGGTGACTTTAAGGTACTTATTGTAAAATAAATATTACTCTTTTCCTGCATTTCGTACTTGGAAGAAGTTCAGCAAATTTTTTTCTCAAGTAGATACAAACACACATCTGATAGGATCAAACTTTGATTTCCTTAAAGGGAAACATACATGGATACTATATGCAAAGATAAGATTAACTCATTACATTACAGCTTTTGCTTATCAATAAATCAAGATCAGACCGCACAGAACTTGCAGTACAGGCCTGGATCAACACTATCCAATTTGTAGTGGTGTGGACTTGATATAACAGCCAATATAAAAGTCTTCCTTACAGAATGAAATTATTTGTGCCATTTATTCAAGAGATCAAGCCGCTAAAAAGCAGAGAGAACTTTCAAAGAATTATGCTATTACCTCTTTGTTTGTAAAATGTCTCTGGGCTACAGCCAGCTTATGTTCTGATTGATTCTCCACCTTAAAACGAGGCACAAACTTGACAATGGTGGTATTTCTCAGCTGACCTTGACCCTGTTCTACCTGGATACCTATGCTGTAAACCCTGGTAAAAAAGAGTAAATATCCTCATAAAGACTATTTCCTTTTTCAGTTTTTAACAATTCATTCCCAGAGTTCTTCAAAGGTATTAATAAGTTCTAAACTTGTTGAAAAGACAAAACAAATTCATCATTTTGTATTTTCAACAAGTTTCAAGCTAAATGATTCCCTTAAGGACTGTGGTACATGGGTGCCTCAGATAACCTGCTGAATCTGACTTTCTCTTCCAACCCTACCTTTTTTAAGGGGATGTACAGTTTCAGAGTTTAATATATTACAAAAAACATAAATTGACTTTCAAATAAAGTCCAGTAATTCTTTGTAACTTAAGAATAACTATTGTGACAATATCATAAATGCTGATATTTTAAGAAAAGCATTCATAAAACAAAAAATATCTTTAAAATCCATCATGCTTTAGATGGAAAATGTGTGAAAAGTGACAGATATTTTTTTATTTACCAGTAATAGTATGAACAACTAAAGTCAATAACTTTTGAAACAAACTTGGAGCCGCAGACTTTTTAAACATCCTTGAAAAAACATTGATAATACAAACTATCCCCATAACAGAAGAAAACACACAAAAACATTACATGTATAGCAAAGTGAGATTATGCCTATTAAGAGCAAATTCTTTTGCTAACTTGTTTTCAGAAATACTCTGCTAGACGACAAATTAGAGTTGTTGCAGGCCAATGAACCTTCCACAAACTGATTGTCACTGGATAATAGAAATAATTCAAAGGGATATAACCTTTATTTAAGCCCATCAATTTTCGTTAAAATCGAAGAGTTCCTATTGCAGAAAGGCAGAATTGTTGTGGGGATATAAGAAGGAGTTAGTAAATTGTTATCATAACAATTTAATATATTTCACTTGCACTGGTTTGAACAAAATAAGATGATATTATCACAGACTTGATAGATAAAAACTTACCAATGGGGACGGTTACCTTCTTTTGATGCTACATGAAGCTGACAAACTGTGGCTTCTTTGTCAAATGCAAAGCTCTTACACCTAAAAGGAAAAATAAAATACAAACACAAATGTTAGAGAACCAGTAATGCCATAATACTTGACAAACAAAAGAGGGTGAAAGGAAATATAACTTAAAAAGATACATACATGTAATCCACAAAAATTTTGGTCAAAAACGTAATTCTAACATGTTATTTAGTTGATAAGGAATTTCTCAGGGAACTATACTTTACAAAAAAGCAACTTTTTCACATTATGATTTAATCAAATCATTAGTTCATTGCCAGTGAGTTTATGCACCTGTTTTCTGCGTGAAAAAGTATTTTGGTTATATTTTGATGATACAACATCATGGAAACTATGAAGTGGCCTTATTTCCAGAAATATATTGACAAAAAGGATGGCAATTTAAATTTTTACACCTTTTCCAGGAATGGGACCAACTACTTGAATACTCCAAAAACTGCCAAATATTCAATATAAAGTCCATATCTAAATACAGTACTCTTTTTTTCCTTTTATATGCCTATTAATTGTGTGTTAAAGGTTTTCTAACAACTGCCAAATATTCAAACATAAAGTCCATATCTAAGTATTTGTTTCCTTTCATATTCTTATTTTCTGTTAAAGGTTTTCAAACAACAACGCTCTGTCACTCAGCTGTGTATTTGTTAAGTTCAAGTTCAACATTTAAATTCAGTCTAAATCCACAGTTGATATAAGAATATAAATTTTAACAATAATATTCAAATCTTTTTAATTTATTTGATGTGAGCATGGTTAGTTACAAAATAAGAGGGAAAGAAAAAATTATAAAGGATACGAAAATTGCATAGCAACATCAATTCTTCTTGATTCTTTGAAACAAATTATTAGGTCAGTAATGGTCGTCAATTTGCTATATGTCATACTCCGATATGGTTGTATTCTAATTTTTGTACTAGGTGTTTGTAAATTATACATCATCATGTCGATGTGTTGTTGACACAAGTCAAAAGTTTTTAGTACCTGTTAGATTACATTACATCTTAAAATGGCCTTCCATTCATCTTCCTCTATCATATCTATCAATGTGCCATCTTCATCTGTCATATTTGAAATCGTTAGATTTGTGGATGTAACTCCGTCAAAGCATGCATTATGGACATAACTCCATCAATGCATACATTATACCTGCATAATCGTGAGCGTCTGCTTCTAGAGCAGGTTGATCTACTACTCAATACAGAATGCATTTTAACTATTTTAATAATCCTAGTCTGGTCTTGATCTACACTGTCAGCAATAGTGCACTGAGGGACACTTTGCAGCCTAAAGATTAATCTTACATTAAAAACAATAACTATCTTCCATTTCTCTTAAAATGCAGAGTATATGATATAGACCAACATACCACTGGGGCATTGCTGATCTGTCATGTTTGTATCTGCCAACTCTCACAGAACATCTAAAACAAAATCATGTAAACTTAAATTACTACCTGCTGAAACAAATTTGCAGTAAATGACCATAAAACAATCCTGGTAAAATATGGATAATCAAAATGAAGGTTTAGTACATATATATATGCAAAACATGGTGGCAAAAGGGGGAATTGCTCTTAAAAATGGTCTTATCACAGTCTGATGCAAGACTAAAATTGTCATCCGCTAGTGGTATGATGTTAATCTTACAAAAAATCACTTGTGACTTGATCTTTTTGAAAAGTATAATTGGCTACTTCAGGTCACTAGTCTACAAAGAAATGTGAAATAATACTTCCAAAGCAAATAGTGCAGAAACATGACTCACAAAGTCTCTGCTACACTTTTCTCCTAAAAACAAAGGACATATCTGTTCTAGCCAGTACTTAGATTTAAAAATGAATCTTTAAACAATTACATGTTCAAATACTAAAGGTCTCACTTTAGGATGATGCATTGTTTGTGCTTGTACAAACTTCACTCAACTAGGTTTGTGCTCAAACTTTACCACTCATGCCTCAAATGCTAAGAGCATCTGAAATTAACCCTTAAAGCACCGGAACCAACTCAAGTTGTTTTTGCGGATAGTGTAGATCAAATCAGACTGCACAGAACATGGAGTCTGATCTTGATCTACACTGTCAGCTACTTAGTTATATATTCTGGCCGAAACAACCTTGAAGTACCAAAAATTTTGGCTTTTTTTCTAATTAAAAAGGTTTCATTTATCACATAAAACCTCCTCCGGCAGTGTATTAAACCCATGACTTATTTTTGATAATATACTATGTATTATCGTTTTTTGGGTCCCGGTTTTGATCAATTTTCAATCATGAGCGTGTGAAGCCAGAGAAACCAACCACAGCATGCGCGGGAATTTGTACTGCTACGCCATTTCGTAGAAAACTGACGTCATTGTTGCTAAGACGAATATGCGTGGAAAGTTTTTGATTTTTATGTTTGATAAAAACCAAGAAGTGCAGCGAAAGTCTCTTAAAATCAATACTATTGCAGAAATGGGTGGACTGAACCCCTCTATAAACTATTTCATTCTTCTTTCGGTGTTAAATGTCAAAGAACTATCTACTCGTGTATATACCGTATTTCCCCTAAGTATTCGGACACCCTAAATTTTCGGACAGCATTAATTATTTGCCAAAATAATTTATTTTTTGTCCCTAATTTCGGACACTTAGTAAAATGTCTGTCCCTTAATTTTCGGACACGAAATTATAATGGTTTAGAAGTTCGACGAAGACCCGCAATATTCTTTCCCAAAGGACAAATTTTAGACCCATCCAAACTGAAAGAGTTTGCATACGACAATTTTAAATTTTAAAAGTCATTAAAATGGCGGAAAGTTCTCCAAAGGGGTAGAAAACACGGTGAGAAAAGGATAAATTGCTCGTTACGAGCAATTTCTCCTTTTCCCACAGTGTTTTCGTAAGACTTGTACTGCAGACACGTAAAAACAAGGGCTTGTTTGGGAGAGGGTTAATTGGCAAGTACCTGAGAATCGTAAATCAATCTTTGTTTTAAGGATTAATCCTTTGTATGACATCTGATGATCGCGGTAAACTGAATACGAGTGCTAATTTGTGTTACACGGGCTAGATATTTATGTCAAAAACCGTGACGCATTAAAGTCGTAAATTTTAGTGATAAACGCTGTAAGATACACTTTTAATGCATAACGGTATTGATAGTTGTAACGCCCTGTACACAGGTTGACATGGAGACAAGAATGTGTACGAAGGACGTAACCCGGTTTGGTTAGGTCAAGATTAACCCTTACCAATAAACCCTTACCCTTACCAATCAGTAACTGATTTTCACAGTGTATTAATCCAATCCGACGTGTATTAAAATAGCGTAAAAGGGGCCTGAAATATATTTTTTCCTATTTAAATATTTTCCAGGTGTAGATACAGAATCGCATTGATTGGTAAAAATTGACAAAAATAAATGATTGGTTATCACTAATCCAACCAATCAAATTACTAACAAGCAAGTATGTGCGGTACTTGATCAAACATTTGGCGGCATACTACGTCATCCTCTTTGATCTTGGATTGTGTAGGGGAAATAATTAAAGCGTATTTCAGTCAGAAAAACATTTGCAAACATTCGTACTGTCATTAAACTTTTAATTGGGAACTACCTTGATTGACAGGTATTATTTATCATACTTACTGTTAATTGACACCGCAAACCTGTAGATAATGGATCGTTAATACTTAAAATGTTCTTGGATACAGTGCGTTAGGAACCGAAGTTTTCGGATAGAGATTTCCATCATCAATTCATCCCTAAATTTTCAGACAGTAAGACAATTATTTTTGTAAATTTTCGGACACCAAAATAAATAATTATTTTTTCCCGTCCGAATACTTAGGGGAAATACGGTACACATTTGAAACCAAACTACAACTGTAAACATGGACGCGTGAACGGTATAGTGTCTAAAGGTGATGATGCAGGATATTTCCTGTCTGTCATTCGTTTTATGT
Organism: Hippopus hippopus; assembly: GCA_946811185.2. Lineage (NCBI taxonomy): Eukaryota > Metazoa > Mollusca > Bivalvia > Cardiida > Cardiidae > Hippopus > Hippopus hippopus. Next base: position 15,642,460 of record OX328101.1, read on the forward strand.
GGTAAATAGAATCTCACATTCGTGTTTATGTATTATCATTTTTATCAAACTCGTTGACTAAAATGTATTTGACGCTCGCCAAGGCTCTCATCATACAATTTTAATCAACTCGTTTGATAAAAATGATAATACATAATCACTCATGTAAGATCCTCTATTTCATTAATACAATGCATTAAGGGTTAAGGCTTAATTGTGTAAGAGGATAGGAAAGGTCTAAAATTTTCTCTTAAATTACTCGATGAGATGTAACAAATCAGAAACATATTTTTGAAATTCCAAGAAAAGCTGAGTTGAGCAACAAAAAGTTTGAAAAACACTGTATCATATTTACAAATAAGGGCACTCCTTTTCCACAAAACTGAAGAGAAGTGGAGACACAACACGGGCCATCTCATGTTCCTCAAACTGGCCTGCAGCCTCGGATTTCGAGCTGTCCTGCCTGAACACCAGAGGCAGTCCAGATCTGTTCACTAACCAAAATGGTGCTGATATTGTCATCTGTAAAACAGACATTAATTTTGTTATCATACTTGAAGACGCTCTATTACCATTTACTTTTGAAAATAGAAGTGGAAAACAGGAAACTGCTACTTCTTTTTGGTAATCTTTTTTTATATACTATCACAGTTTAAAATTTGCCTTTCCAGAAGTCTTTGAATCCTACCTAGGTAATAAGTAACATTCTCCATGATCATTCAAAAATTACAAATTATTCACAAAAGTGCAGTAAAATTGGAGAAACACACACACTCAGCATATTTCATACCTATAGCATCTAACATAAGACTAAAACTAACAGAAAGCATGTTACTGGGCGCAATTTCCTTCTCTACTTTAAATCTAGCTGCAGAGCTTGTTTGAAAACATTGTGGTAGAGAGTAAAATGGCTCATAATAATCAACTCCTCCTTTGCCACTAAGTTTTTATTTACTTTTCATGTATAAAACTTAATTAAGTGCTTAACTTCTTTTTACTAGGATGTTTTCAAAGATGTCTATTGCAAATTTGCTTCAAGATGTAATGAGTTTACAAGAATCAAAATGGACAAAAAATAAACAAAACCTTTCTGGCACATACCTGCACTGATCCACCAATTCGAATGGATATCTTTATATGGAGTTCAAGCAGCCTATTATCTGTGTCGTATAACCTCAACTTAACTTTGTAATTTGAGGTTTCAGGTGGAATAAGGAGCTCTCTGCAGACAGGGAAGTTTTCCAGGTTGATCCCAAGTTCAAGATCTGACGATATGTCAGCCTGCAACATGTGCATTCAAAGTAAATGTATTATTTTTCTGGGAACATCTCTCATTTCATTGTCATTTACTAATCAAGGCCAAGTTTTAACGACATTGAGACAGAAACCCTTTGAAAACATTTTGGGAAAAGGAGAAAATGCTGGTTACCAGCCTTTTTCCAGGATGTTTTCTACTCTTTAAAAGACAAATCACATCTTTCATCCGTTACCATACAATTGAAACTTTTAATGACCCTGAGGAAGAAGCCTTTTGGTGAGAAGCATTTTCTCCTTTTCCCACAATGTTTTCCACTCTAGTATAGACAAATTCCATCATTTAAGTCATGTTTCAATTGTTGTCCACCCTTCACTTCATAGGCAGAGTCTTGTTTGCCTTTGAAGCATTTTAAAACAACTACATTGTATGTCTCAGGGAAACATAACAATGATTTGAGGAATCAGGAGCTGATTTGATAATTTTTCCATTTGTCATGATGTTTTCTTGAGGCTTATCATGCATATTTGTATCTCCTAAATCTAGTAACTCATCCAGTTACATTAACCAAATATTTCATATGAGAAAGAGGCATAACCAATTCCTGTTATTTTAGACATACTGCAAACTGTAAATGTGAAACAATGGCAACAAAATTTAAGGAAAATACCTTTCATCAATTACAGAGTAATAAAGTAGGAAAAGCAGTTTTTTCTCATTTATACAAGCAATTCTTAACATGTCTGTTATAAGCAGCTTATGACAAGATCATAAGAAGCAATAACTGTAAAGAAAAACGTCAATAACTGCAAGTAAAACTACAGTATATCATGCCTGTAACTTACAGAGTGAAGTTGTGCTTCTTTTCCAGGTTTTATTTCCCCACAAATCTGTGTTCTTTTCAAATAGTATCTCACATCCATGGGCAGTAGATTCTTGATGGTTGCCGGAGGCATTATGATTAGTGTATGGGCAGGCAAGGGAGATAATCCATGCTCAAGTCTCGGTTCCTCTGGGTACCTCTCTCTCCGAACAGCCACACAAAACCTGCAATGTCAACAAAACCCATGTACACTTTTTCAAATGACAGAAATGACAAAATGTCACCTGTGGATGGCTTTTCATGTTCTTGAAGTCCACCATTTTGGTAACATTTAAACAAAATATTGACTGCTATAAAAGCTTTTAAAAGTTGGAAGCATTATCTAAACCCTTTGATTTCACACAGGCTATTAATTGCTATCATTGTTTTAACCCTTTACAAAACAATCCTGACTGTAAATGACAGCGAAAGAAAAGGCTATTGAACACATTTTGCAAAAAATGGTGTTTTCGAGCTCTTTCTGTATTTCCAATATTTTTTTCTACCCTTCTACAGAAAAATTCTAGTTTTTGAGCCAAATTTAATGTCATCTGCAAACACTTTATATTTAGATAAGTGTAAAATTTTGTTGTTTGGTCACATACATGTATACTTATTTAAGGCAAAAATCTTCTATTTCATGGAAAACAACATAAATGGCAAGTTAAAATATGTTCACACAATAATTCAATCTTTTTTAATTTTTTTTTTCCTAGTACTATTTGTAATGTTTATAATCATCAGCTGGCATATAACATATCATTCTTATTCAGAAATTCTAAAACTGGACATTTGATTAGCTGAATGTCTCTTGAAATTTAGAGGTAGAACAGTAAACAAATTGGTTTGTGAATGCTGTCCTGCCACTTCAAAGAAAAACAAAAAAAGAGGAAGTGCTTTGGGAAAAAGGGGTTTAATGTATCTTCAAAATACATCATATCAAGCAAGTCAGTACATCAAATGGATCCATTTTGTCTAAAAACCAGCTGAATCATGAGTTAGGCTGGTTTTTTGTATTGCAGAAAATTTCCCAATAGCAAAAAGTTTCGAGCCATGTCAGCCTATGCAGACTGCACAGGTTTACATTAGTCGATACTTTTTGCGGATGCATTAAACTGTCTTTTCACAGGGCATGACTTAAATATATGAGCCGTGCTCTGGCAAAAGGGGGCTTAATGCATCTCCGTAATCCATCATACCAAGAAAGCCATCACATACTTATGGATCCATAATAGCCACTTTTTTTAACAACCGACTCAATCATGAGGTAGACTGATCCTTTGACATGCAGAAAATCGACCAATAGCGAAAAGTTTCGGCCCAGGTCAGCCTGTGCGGACTGCGCAGGCTGACCTGAGTCGAAACTTTTCGCAGATGCATTAAGCCCCCTTTTCACAGAGCGCGGCTCATATCTAAAGACATTCTAGTGTCTAAATGTACCTGTAGGTGTCTTTTGACCCTGATACTTCACAAGTTCTCATGGTAGCATGCACCTGTCCAGGTCTGGAAACATGTTGCCACTGAATTGTTTCATCACAGTATTCCACCATCCAATCTGTGGGCCTCACCCATAACCTTGACCCCACAAATGGCATTGGTATGGGCTTCTGCTGGTTGGAATTAACAGTCATGTAATCATAGCGACCTGAAATGCAATATCAAACTGAGTGATAATGTCACATGAAACTATCGGCTCTTCTATATACTTAAATTAACTCGGCTTAAAATATTTTCAAAACCTATGTTTCTCAGATTCATTTAAAACAGGATTGATCTAGACTGTATCAATTAAGCTGATTGTGTTCTCAATGGATAAGTTGTCAAGGCATTGGATTTGCAGTTAGTTATGGCAGGTTCAACTCGCCAAGTACCAGTAAAACCCAGATAAGACATAAACATGTGTGTTATCGCTATAGTATGACTGAAATACATGCACTGTTGACAGTGGCTGTCAAACACCCGTCTAAATAAATACATTCATTTACCTGGAATGATGGAATTGTCCTTTTTGAACCATCCAGTCTAATAGAACTCATGGTAACTTCTTTTATCACTTTTTATCACTTAAATACTTGTACTGTTGACAGTGGCTTTCAAGCCCATCTGAATAAATATATGAGCCACACTCTGGCAAAAGGGTGCTTAATGCATCTCCATGATGTATTGTATCAATCAAGCATTCACATAATTATGGATCCATGATTGCCACTTTTTTTAACAACTGACCAAATCATGAGGTAGACAGGTTCTTGGGCAAACAAAAAATTGACCACTAGGGAAAAATGTTGGCCCAGGTCAGCCTGCGCAAAATGTGCTGGCTGACCTCGGTCAATTTTTTTCACAGATGCATTAAGCCCCCTTTTCACACAGCATGGTTCATATCCATTTACCTGGGATGATGGGATTGTCCATTTTAACCTCTATTGGACCATCAAGTCTATTGCAAACCATTAGTGCAGACCGTAATGTGATGACCTTTCTGGCACTGCCTTCTTGACTTATATCAAACACAACTCTGGCCTTCTGCTGGTCATTCTGTAAAAATAAAAATAGCTTATTCTTCTACCCAGTGTCTGATCCAGGATTTGAAAAAAGTTGGGGATTGTCCCCCCAACACTCTGAAAAGCATGTGGGATTTCTAAAAAGTATGGGGGATCAAAATTAACTACAAAATGCAAGGAACAGAACTACCGGTAATCTCTTTTGTATGTATTAAACCCTTTCAGTTCTATAGTACTGTGCCTTAGTCTTGTTCATACCTAGCATAAAATCTTACTTTGAAACTTGAAAGTCACAACTGTAAATAGAAATTTAAACGCTTGTCCCTACGCTTTCACCTGTTACCCTAAACTCTGCGTTGGACTGGCTGTGACTTGCATGTTGGATAACAGATTTTTCCAAACCTGATTGTTCATCTTCATTGCCAGCCGCTCTATGCGTAAAGATATCAGTAATTCAATATTTTTGTCCATCTTAGAAAACAGAACTATCAATATCGTCTGCTGTTTGTTTGGGTTTACATGCAAAAAAGCATCAACTTCAGGGAATCGGTATTAACCGAAACCAATAAAGTAATATCGAAATTAATTCATCTTGGAAGCTTTGCTATGTATTTGGATGAAAAGGCAGTACTTCACTCATGTTTATATTCATATTTTGATAAATATGTGTTGGAGACATGTAATCAATACATTTAAACAGAGAAGACAAAAAAATGGCAGACATTTTTTTTTCCGTAAAATCAAAGTCCATGAGGTAAGAAAGGGAAATCACTCTTGATTCATGATCTGATGCAGTTGTGCCGGCTGTGAAACTGATTTTTACATCAATGTTCAAGCGTTTAGTTAAACAAGTGATCAAACACTAACAGCTGAATTATTTTTTGTGCGCGATTGTCACGCACTGGTTTTGAACATGTGAGTGAATGATAAAAAACTCAGGTGATTCTCACAATTGCACGCTCTGGATCAGACACTGTCTACCCATTTATTCCAAAATGACAAATCATGGTGTACATGAAATTTGTGTGTATTATGTTTTAATCTTTATACTGTTTGATTAAACTCTAAACTAAATGAAAGATTTAGTGTACACAAAATTTGTGTCTGTTATGTTTTAATCTTCAAACTATTTGATTAAACTCTAAAGTAAATGAAAGATCTTTAGACTTTCCACAATTGAAAGTATTTACAGGTGTCTAATGAAATCTGGCTAACATTATAGAATTTGTCATTAAGAGGGTTGAAAACGTTATGGGAAAAGAAACAAGAGCACCACTTGCGGATGCCAATGCTCTGCTGCAATTGCTTGATTCTCAATGACATGCTAAGTCAAAAAAGGGGCATAACTGTGTCAAAAAAACTTTGATGGTTAACTGCCCTTGTTGCATTGGCTCACCATTTGATGGTGTGTCCAAGTTTAAAATAAATATTTTCAGATATAAGACAGTCATTATGAAATGTCAAAGATTTTGAAAGCTTATGTCAAAGCAAAGGGCATAACTATGTCAAAAATATTTTGATGGTTGTCTGCCCCTGTTGAATGAGTTCCTCTTTGGATAGTTAACAACTTCTTCAAGTAAATCTCTTCAGTAATAACAGAGATATTATAAAATGTTAAAGTTTTTGTTGAGCATTGCATATGACGATGACGACGCCAGGCTATAACAATATACCTAAACGTTTTCTTCGAAAAAGGCTGCGCTAAAATGTTAATGAATTACCATCGTTTTACCCATTTTTAACAATGTTTTCAAAACCTGTCCTCTCTCAAGGTGGTCAAAACTTGGGATGTTTGGTAATGGGTAAGCCATGGAGGAACACTTGCATTCAGTAGGAGGAATTTCTTATTTAAATAAGCACCAAACTCCAAAAGCTTTAAACTCTATACAAGATGAAAAAAAAACTAGACTTGTCCAAACAAAAAAGGATTTGCAGAAGACAAATCAAATATGTCTAAAGTTATGGAAATTGTACAGATCAAGTACAAAAAGTCATGTGAAAAGGAATGAGTGCTAGAATACCAGCTTATTCTTCTTTTCCCACTATGTTTTCAAAGGAGCTTTTCCCTAGGGTTATTCAACAGGTTATTGTTTGGTAAAGGTGACCTTGTTACCAGTATTTTCTCCTTTTCCCTAATGTTTTGAAAAGCTTTATTTCTCAGGGTCATTAAAACATGAGATTGTTTGGTAAAAGAGTTAAAACAAACTACATGCTTACAAAAGTAAACAATGGCAAACATTGCAGAATCTAATCTGGGGCCAAACTAGATGTCCTTCAATTAGAGATATTTGGACTTCTCACATATATTTGCAGTAAGAAAAGCTGATCCCCCGCCCCCCACATTTGGCATGTAGAATCCTAAACAGCCTGAACATTACTTTTGAAGAGTGAAGAAAATCTGTTTTAATTCTTACCAAAAAAAATCTAGTGTTATTCTCACCCTGAAGATGAAACCTTCTGAAAACATTGTGGGAAAAGGAGAAAATGCTGGTAACCAGCATTTTCTCCTTTTCCAACAAAAGTTTTCTATCATATCCAAGACAAATCCTATCATCTGAGCCACATTTTATTTCTCATCTGCAAATGCTTTCAATTTGTACAAGTCCAAATTTTTGTTGTCTGGTAAAATAGTAAGAGTCAGTTTTCCAGCTCAAAAGTTTTTTTTTTGAAATTTGTGCATAAAATTGGCCATAAGAATCAAAAGAAGTATGGGATGAAAAATGCTGCTATAGAAGTACAGGTTGTACCAAAATCCCCTTACCACTTTGATGATAGATGGCCTTGACACATCTGGGAGTGTGTCCCTAAAGTAGACCCCTACTTTATCTACAGACAAGGGGCTCAGTCTCTGCCAGCCTTCCACTCTAGCTGTAAGCTGGTTTACACGGAATGAATCTGATTTCTGAACAAATACATATGAAAGTTAGAAATATTATTGTAGCTTTTCCAAGGCTAATAATTTCAACATTTAAAATCAGTATATTAACTTATTACATCCTGCAATATGCTGCAGGGGGTGTTGAAAACATTTGTGTATCACAATGCTGTATCATATTAAATGAAGGTCAGTACAAGTGGATACAAAAGTAGAAAAAAAAAACCCAATACATGCAGAGCAGCAGTTTTTCCAAAGACATATTCAATTAACCAGAATCCCAAGTTTAAACGACTGAAATGAAGAAGCCTTTAGCTGGTAGCCAGCAATTTCTCCTTTTCCCACAATGTTTTCTGCCCTTTCAAAGACAAATCCAATCATTTGAGCCACATTTAAACTGATGTCTGGAATTACTTTCAATTTGGACAAGTCTGAAAGTTTGTTGTTTGGTAAAGAGTTAAGAATTTCAAAATCATGACCTTGTTCCCTTCTGAAAAACAAATTTAGCAAATGGGTATGAAAAAACCCTTGTGCAATATAGAGAATCAACATCATTAAACCCTACCCAAATAACAAATTGTTGACTCCTTCAAATTATAATTAATTATAGACGACAAATTTGAAATTGGTACAAACAAACTGTACTTATCTGATAGAGTAGAAAACATTGTGGACAATGGAGAAAATGCTGGTTACCAGCATTTTCTCCTTTTCCAATAATGTTTTTAAAAAGCCTTATTCAATTCGGTCATTTAAACTCAGGTTTCTGTGGAAAACTGTTATGATTAACACATGGATTCAAGGGGCAAAACTTGAACCAATAGAAATTGTTCATAACTAGCAAATTCTCCTTTTGCAACTATAAGGACATTTCCAATCATCTGATGCAAATTTGCATCAGGAGATAAAGAATTACAATTTATTTCATGCTTTCCAGTAGTTTATCGAGAAATAATGGTGAAATGTTTTCGATATTTCATGGTTACAACCAGTGAAAAATACCATTTTATTTTCCAACTCTTCAATTGAAGGCAGAAACAGTAGTTCCCGTGCACACGTTACCAAGGTAAAATGCGTGCACCACTCAACCAGATGGAAATATGACGTAATTTACTCTGAGCCACTTGTGAAAATATTACCGATGATGTTCATTCCATGAAATAAATTTAGATCTTTCACGGACGAGTGACAATATTACTGATGATGTTCACTCCATGAAATAAATTTTGATCTTTCACCAAAAAAAAACAAATATCCTCCATATCAATGTCAATTAATAAAATACCTTATGTCTGATTTTTTCCCTCCTCAAGAACTGAAATGGCACTTCTTCATTTGGGGCCACATCTCTCCAGCTACTAGAATGTACACTTACATCGTCAATTTTCTGACCATGGATCTTCTGTGAGTCCGTTCCCACTTGGGATGGACTGACAGTGATAGGTATGAAACTAATTGGGGAACCAGTGTAATTTCTAATCACATAGGGAGTAAACATTTGCCTTTTACGCACAACTCCAGAGGGTGAATGAATATCCCTGAAATGAATGATGACATAAGATGAACAGTAGACATAAAGATATGGGCGCTTTTAATTCTTCAAAACTTTATCTCTGCTCTTAACTTCAAATTTATCTTTTTCTTCATCAGAACCTGTGTTGTGGGTACTCGTAAGAATAGTCTGCTTGAGACAATTCTAACAAGTTTATAAAACATGATTACATGTGACGAAATTACTCCCTTACCAGTACCTTCCTACAAGATACTCTTACGAACAAAGTCCGTAACAAAGAAACAAATGAACAAATTCATAGCAGAAATAAAGGGACCGGGCAGGATTCGAACCTAGAACGCCTGGACGAAAGGCCTATACCATAACCACTTAGTTAAAGAGAATTCTCCCTAACGCAGTTGTTAGGTATTGTATTTAAATCGGGATGAAGACATGCAAGAAGGAGTGGTCTCCTGTAACACACCCCCTCTTAAAGTCATCATTTATTGATGACTCAAAGCCTTATTAGGCAGAAAGTCTGTTTTTGGACAACGAATGGGACAAGCCCCCATCTTACAACAAAGTCCGTAACAAAGAAACGAATGAACAAATGCATAGCAGAAATACAGGGAACGGGCAGGATTCGAACCTTTTGAACGCCCGGACGAAAGGCCAATACCATAACCACTGAGCTAAAGAGAATTCTCCCTAATGCAGTTGTTGGGTATTGTATTTAAATTGGGATGAAGCCACGCATGAAGGAGTAGTCTCCCGTAACAATGCAAAACACAGGATTGTTTAGGAATAGGTCAAGCGACAGGGTAGACCTATAAAGAGTGACAAAAATAAGGTAGATAGTAATTTGAAATGCCTTTGATCAACAAAGATGTTCAGACCCTTAAATTTAAATACAGAACTGACTTATCATTCAAGAATAATATTTACCTGTCATCTTTCTGTTTATAATAATCCTCTGTCCACTTATCCTTTGTGTTGTTATATAAGTCAAGCAAGGTCTCTGTCACATTAATGTTTAACACTTCAGAGGCTGTAATACAAAAGTATAACTGTCAAACAGAATCCACAAGTGAAAATCACACAAATGAAATATACAGTGGAAAATATGAATAGGGCAAATGTTATAGATACAATGCTGGTGGAGGTCTTATGGTATAAATCCTGATATGTTACATAAATCAAATTTTCTAATTCTGTAATACTTAACACAGTAAAGACCTTAAGCTGTGACAGAATGTTACAAAATACCCCTGTTGAACTCTTAACCAAACAAAAAAAATTAGACATGTTGAAATTGCAAGCATTTGCAGACAACAAAGTAAATGTGCCTCAATTGGTGAAATTTGCTCATGGAAAGGTAGAAAACATTGTGGGATTTTCTCTTTTACCCTCAACGTTTTCAAAAGTCTTCTTCTTTAGGGATGTTAAAACTTAAGATTGTATAGTAAAGGGCTAATACAGATCACAGATATTTAAGCCTGACATGATTTTCAGAAAAACGTCTAAGGGCAAATATTCTTCAACCTGTCAAGACAGATCTCTGAAGATTTGATCTTCCACTTTTTCACTTTCTTGTTAATAATGCAGTTTCATCTTCTTTTTATAAGAAAAAAGAAAAACAAAAAAAATGAGGGAAAACTTTGTGGCACAGCTTCACTTATGTCCATGCCCAGACTGACAGGTACATGTAATTGCATGGAAAGGTTAGTTTGAGATACCATCGAAAATATTTATTTTGTAGGGATATCATAAAGTTACTAGCACACATTCAACGTTTTTGCTATGAAATAATGCCAAGGTTTGATGTCAAATATTTAATTCTGTTGTGTTCATTTCCAAAAGAGCCGAAGGTTAAAGGGTCTTAAGCGGTAATTCAAAAGGTAAGGTAATTTTTAACAGTCCTACCTGATATCTCCACAGCTAGTTTTTCCTCTGGCTCTCTGAAGGTTTTCCATTGAGCTTGGCATCTGAAAGATGAAGTAGAGCACTTGAATATATTTTTGATTTCCTAAAAAAAAAAAAAAAAAAAAATCAACAATATTAAGGAATTAATTTTTCCAAACAGTACAAAAAATGTTCACTTATTCATGTATTCTTAAGTTAGAAGTGAAAAACATCAATCACATCACATAATACTTATTGGACGTAATACTTACAAAATAACATCTACATGTTACTTGAATTGATAATGAAAAGGAAGCATTAAATTAGGAGTAAATTAAATCCATTACCTAATACTTAACACATAACATTCAAATTTAATCAGAATTTGTGATTAAAAAGAAAGTGCTAAATCTGTAGTAAAGTATCAACAGCCCTGTTATCACATTTCTTTTTTTTTTTGGCCTTTTGACCAATGGAGAAAATGCTTGTAATGAGAGATTCCTCCTTCTGTCTCATGTACTCTTGTATCAAGCATGAAGTCGAGTTGACTATTAATATCTTACAAGGATGCTTTTCAATTCCACAGTTGCAAATCTGCTTCATGAGGAAACCAATCAAAAGAATGGAGTATGAGGAATTAGAAAAGAACATCCTGCATTTATCAATGAGTGCTAGTGTTGAAAACAATGACAAAAACAAAACAAGCAATAACTTGAAATCCATTTTTTTTTTTTGTATAATTCATCTACTGGTCTGTTCTATGAGAGGGTTCAAGTTAACCCTTAAACTGCTGCAGTAATAAAATGGTGCTTTTCAATTGCATAAAAAAAAAGGCAAAAATATTGCAATTTCAAGGTTGTTTTGGCCAGAATATGTTGAAAAGTTGAGGATAACTTAGGCAAACTTTTCTGAAGAAGCAACTTAACCCTCTACCACATAAAAAACTTTAGACTTGTCTAAATCTAAGGCATTTGCAGACAATAAAATGAATGTGAGTCAAAATTTGAAATTTGTTTTTGGAATGGAAGAAAAGGTTGTGGGAAAACCAGAAAATGCTGGTTACCAGCATTTTCTCCATTTTCCACAATATTTCAAAGAGGCTTTTTCTTCAGGGGTCGTTAAAACTTGGAATTGTGTGGCAAAGGGTTAAGTAGTGTTTAGTATTAAACAGGTAAAAGATTTTGTTTATTTACCTCCACTGTTCTATCAATGGTTCCCAGCCAGACAACTTTCTATTGTAATAATCACCTGTCATCAAACAGCTCACTTTACCTTCCATCCCAGGCTCATATTTCAGGTTAAAACCTGCAAAGACAAAAGGTTTGTGATACATATTGTCTTATTCCAAAAGATTAATTGATCAATACTGCATACAGTATTCATATCTCATAACAATCTTTATTTGGCCAAAAGCCAAACAAATCCCCTGTGTTAATAACCATGTGAAAGAAGGCTTCTGGAGACATTGGTAACTGGCATTTTCTCTTTTTATATCCATAAGGTTTCCTGTCCCTTCAAGGGTAATTTCTGTTTAATGAGAAACAATTGTCTTCAGCTGGTATAGAGATAATCACATGTACATATAATGAACTATAATTTACATTATCATAGCAAATATCAATAGAAGAATATCATAAACCTCATATATTTCCAGTATAACGACCCATCATCATTTGATAAATGGATACATTTAAAATATTACAGCTAAAGCAGAAATTCTTCATTGCTATTTCTATTTTAACCCTTTACCACACAATCCCATGTTTTAACGACCCTGAGAAAAAAGACTTTTGAAAACATTGTAAGAATAGGAGAAAATGCTGGTAATCAGCATTTTCTCCTTTTCCCACGATGTTCTCTGTCCTTCCAACAACAAATTTCAATTTTTGAGTCCTTATTTTTTTTTTGTCATCTGCAAATACTTTCAAACTGGACAAGTCTTAAAATTTTGTGTTTGGTGGAAAGTTAACAAAAATACTTTCAAAAGTTGTCTGCTGCAAGAGGAAAGTCAGCTGCAGGTGTTCACTCTTTAACACACAATCCCAAGTTTTAATGACCCTTGGTGAAATGCCTTTTGAAAACATTGTGGGAAAAGGAGAACATGCTAGTAACCAGCATTTTCTCCTTTTCCCATTACATTTTCTACCCTTCCAAAGACTCATTTTACAGTTTTTGGGTCAAATTTAATTTGTAATCAGCAAAAGCCTTCAGTTTTTAAAACTCCAAAATTTTAACGTTTGGTAAAGGGTTAATAAGATCTTGAACTATGACACCAGCATAGTTTATTGTAGTTGTAAGTAGTAGAAGGTGAATATCTATTTATATACACCCAGTATCTTGACAAAAACATGATAGTGAGGTAACGAGCCATCTAATATTGGATCTATGCTGCCCAGTTGATCTGCACATAAATCTCACATAAACAGTCTTGAAACTGAAATATCCAAGTCAGCGTTAACCTCACTAACTAAAGATGTCAATTTCAGTAACTAAGTATTCTAAATGGTAAAATGAAGTAAATGACAGAAAAGGGAAACCTACCATGGAAATTCAGTTCTACAAGAGGTACATCAGCATCCTGACAGTCATCAATCAAGCACAGACAGAAATTGTTGCCTGTAAACTGAAACAAAAATACAACAAACCTTGGTAAATTTAGCAATTGTAATATATGGATATTATGGATAGCCTTGTTACAACAAACTAGCTCATGAATGTTAAAAAACTTTGTTGGTTTCAAATGCTATTTCCAGCAGTATTTCAGATGTAATACAGTGGCCAGCGCACCTATCCATGCCGTCATGAGCCTTTTCATGGCTCTAGGCTGTCTGCTTCTTTATCAGCCTAAATATTCTACAATCTGCAACAAATTTAAGGTCTTTTCTTTTTTGTCTTAAAAGACCTGTTTTATGCACTTAGTATATCAATCTTTAATGACAAGACTTCACAGCATTTTTTTTTTCTGTTTTTCTTTTTAATTTCCTGTTTGTCGTGAATACTAGCAGACATTTTACCTCCACTTGTGTAATGTTTAATGTGTCTTGTTTAGGTTTCAGTGGTTTACAGTTTTCTGTTAGCCATACAGCTGCTTCCTGGATATCACTGTCTTTCAATTTCAAAGCTTTCAGACAATCTTCAGGACTGAATCCAAGATCAAGAAGCTCATTCATTTGGCTCTCTGAAATACGAGATATTAATTAGTTAAATAATTTCAGTAAAAAAAAAAATATGAATAACCCTCTAGTAGAAAAGGTTAGGTTACAAAGAACTGAAAACTACTAGGTAGCAGTACAAATATATATCCTTAACCTGCTGTACAGTGATTAGATTTTGGCGTTGATCTATATATGGGACAAACACCTTTTTACATATGCATTTGATTCCTGTCGTTATATCTTTTCAATCTAGTGAAAATTAAAAGAGTATTTCCTTCTTGTAATGACCTATTTCTTAGTAATTTATACATATCTTTATACTGTTAAGAAATGTCCAGTTCCTGATCGTGAAGCGAGTGAAAACAATTTTATAGAATATAGATTTACCTGTCAAGTCTGAGACTGGAGAAGTTTTTGGACGCTTTGCCTGTAATGCCTGTTTAGGCAAGGAATCCATTATAGCCAGAAATAACTTCATGTCCTGGTAGGAAAGTCTTACATTCATGGTGTTGAAACTTGCCTATAACAGTGAAAAAGAGATATTGCACTAAATATGCCGTCTTTTATCTTGCCTAGGTCGGTAACCTTTTGCAGTTACTCTATCACACTATACGTCTTTGTGTAGGAGAGGTAGGTTCAAAAATGTTTCAATGGTGTTTAATAGTTCTATCAGAGTGGATGGCAGCTCACTGGTTTATGTGTTTTGTGTATTTCAAATAACACAAGGGGGTCAGAGGTACCATGCCCAAAGATAGGTGCACAACCAGTGCAGTTAACAGACAAAAAGCATGGATTTCAAGGTAACATTGTCCATGATCTTAATAAATGAGCTAAGGAGGGTTGACTGATAAGGTTAACATTACAAGAAAAAAAAACTACTGTTTTGTACAAGTAATTGTTCCTTTTCTGACAATGTTTCAAAACATTTTACCTAGTAGGGGCATGAAAAAGTCCTATTTGTACAGGAAAAAGGTTAATGAAAGTCACCTATGCCTGACTCATTCATCTCTAAACACATTACATTAGTTTAGTCTTTCTTTATGCAAGAAAGCAGTTTTTTGACCAACTAAAAGATATTACAAAGGAAAAACATTTGAACAAAGAAAAATTTCATTTTTCCACAGAATGGAAAATGCTATGGGAAAAAAAGGGGATTATTTGCCATGAGCAATTGTCCCTTTTTCTACAGTCTCTTCCAAGAACTATCATATGCAACAGAGTAAAAAAGTGATAACCTCATTATGGATTGAACACAAAGCAAATAAACCAACCTCCAACAGGAGTTGTTTCTGTTCAACAACAGCTGCCTCCATCAGACCAGCTGAAGAGCTTTGTTTGGCTGAAGGTAGAGGATTAGCATTCAGTTCCACTGTGATAGACATTGGATCTACAATAGACAGAGCCGTTTCTTCCTCAGCCTGCAGGCAACACGAGAAAATCTCCAGACTCTGTAGTGTGCAGGATAGTAACTTGTCATGTGCTTTAGGTCTATAGGACAGTACAGATGTACACTGAAATAGAGATGAACATTAAAGAACATCCATTTGCATATGGCAATACATGTACAAATATATATTTGATATGAAATGATATCTTGACCTTATATCAAAACAATGTATTTATTTTGTATACAAACACAAGCAATAGCAACCCTCAAGTTATCTTCATATTTTAACTCTTTATCAAACAAGAAAAAAATTAGACTCGTCCATAGTGAAAAGCATAAACATAGACAACAAACCACATTGTGTTTGAAAGGCAAGAAACATTGCTGATTGTCGGCATTTTCTTCTGTTCCCACATTGTCTTAGAAGATTTTTTCTTCAGGTATGTTAAAGCATTGTTCGGTAAAGGGTTAAACCTTGATTCATGTTGATAGATATTTTACAAAGATGTTTAGAAAGGCATAAAACCTCCAAACTTGTATCAATAGGTAATGAGTAAAAATTGTACATAATGCAATCAACAAAAAACTATACTCTAGCATAATCAGTTGACCTACGACACTAACCTTCAGTATTACAGCATTAGAATCTATTGAGGCCAGGTTTTCCACCATGACAAACTGGGTATCTGTTACATTTAACTTGAATTCAAAAGGAACATCAGTCTGGAAAAAATAAATTCAGTACAAATACTGGTAGTTAGTGTCAAACTGTGACAATGTTTTTCTTTTTTTTTTATTCATTTTTCATTAATTCACTCATCTTGTCTTTTCATTCTGTTAACCCTTAGAGCACCAAATAAACCCAACACTTTGGATACACTTTGATTTATTTACTGTTGCCACCTGTTGCCTATAGCTGACACCAGTAGAAGGCTAATAGTTATGTTACATCCTATTTTACCTCTGGTCTTTTGACATGCTCAGTGTATAGCACTATCACACAGGACCTGGGTCTAACATCTCATCTGAAAGGCTATGGCAATTTCAGATGGTCAGCCATGGGAATCAAACCCACAATCTCAGGTGGCCCCAACAATCTTGGAAAAGGAGAAAATGTTGGTAACCAGCTTTTTCTCCATTTCCCACAATTTTTTCTACACTTTCAACGAGCATTTTCAAGATCTGTTGTGTGTCGTTTGCAAATACTTTCAATATGGGCTATTGTAAAATTTTGTTGTGTGGTATAGAGTTA
The DNA here is from genome assembly GCA_946811185.2 of Hippopus hippopus. Lineage (NCBI taxonomy): Eukaryota > Metazoa > Mollusca > Bivalvia > Cardiida > Cardiidae > Hippopus > Hippopus hippopus. Next base: position 15,659,120 of record OX328101.1, read on the forward strand.
AATTTTAATTTCAGCTGATTAACCTTATTTACAAGAATGTTGTTAGAATCTTCTGCTGAAAATTTGTTTAAGCCTTTACCAAACGACAAAATTTTGGGCTCGGCAAAATTGAAAGCATTTGCAGACGACTAATAAAATGTGGCTTAAATGATTATTTCTGTCTTTGATAGGGTAGAAAACATTGAGGGAAAAGGAGAAAATGCTGGTTATCAGCATTTTCTCCTTTTCCCATCAGTGTTTTCAAAAACTCTCTTTCTGGGTCGTTAAAACTCGGGACTGTGTGGTAAAGAGTTAAGGAGGACACATACTAAACTTAAATCTAACCTGTTCTACAAGAGGACCTCGTTTGGTGATAATACCCCCTGACGTTGTAACAGGACTGGTAGTTCTAGAGCCTTTTCCTGTTGATGAGGTTGCTGCAGGTGTACTGTTCTCCTCTTCCTTGACTTCTGCATAGGTTTGGTCTATTGGCAAACAGTATCAAGTATAATAAGCTTGCTGCTTATTTCTCATTAATACTTCTGTCACATCTTAGTGACAGTCCGCTTTCATGGAATTTCATGGAATACTAGGCTTGGGCTGTGCAGTGCTTTGCCCAAGGACACTCCCACATGACTAGCCTCAAAAACAGGAATATTTGATCCACACAGTTCAATATTCTGAAGCATGTTCTGGCTAAAACAGCCTAAAATTTGTTTAATTTTGGCTGTGTGTATTCATTTAACTGATATATTGTTCAGCAAAACTTTTTTCTTGAAACTGACCACTTTTGAAAACACTGTGGCAAAGGAAAAATTTCCTATAGCCCTTTACCACACAATGTTAACTTTTAACGACCCTGAAAGAGAAGACTTTAGAAAACATTGTAGGAAAAGGAGAAGATGCTGGTAACCAGCATTTTCTCCTTTTTTCATAATGTTTTCAAAACCTTCCAAAAACAAATTTCATTTCTGAGTCACATTTATTTGTCATCTGTAAATCCTTTCAGCTTGGAGAAGTCGAAAATTTTGTCATTTGGTAAAGAGTTAACACTTTACAACATGTCTTTAGAATTGGCCATATTGAAGGAATTTACAGACAATAATTCAAATGTTTGTCAAATGATAGTAGTTGTCCTTGAATAGGTTGCAAACATTGTGGGACACAAGCAGTATTTTCTCCTTTTTCTATAATGTTCTCAAAATCCTCCTTCTTTCTCAGGGTTGTTTAAACATGGGATTGTGAAGTAAAAACTTAATGATGTTTCATTAGATATTCACATATATATTTGTTTTAACTCTTTCCTAAACAACAAAATTTTTGACCTGTCTAATTTGAAAGTATTTGCAGACAACATTATAAATATGGGGTCGTCAAAACACGGGATTGTGTGGCAAAGGGTTAAACCTTATTTCATTCTACTAATCCAAATTTTACAAATATTTTTTCAAAGTCTTGTTAAGAATATTTGTTTCAGGAGGAAATGAGTTAAATTATCTATCTGGCTCAATATCAATGATAATGATCCAGATGCAAAAAGTGTCAAGAAAACATTTTATCATTTTATGGAGACATTATTTGTTTACAAATCAGTTATTATGTGCAGGTGTCAGTATGTGTAGACCATTTAATTAAAGTCTGAAGATGCAAATGATAAAAAATTCATATAATGCTGCAAGGTTTCAATTTCTGGGCCCCGTTTTTACTAAGGTAGTTACAAACAAAATTTGCGTATGTTTTACGTAACTATAGTATAGTTGCATTAATCTGCCATAGATACGTGATAACTATCATGATTATTTTAGAAAACTATTGTGATATATCCAAGTTTCCTGGAAATTTTATCTAGATAAAATGAAAAGATAAAATTTCCAGGAAACTTTTGAATAGTTTTCTAAAATAATCATGATAGTTATCTCGTATCTCTAGCAGATTAATGCCACTAAACTATAGTTACGTAAAACTTACGCAAATTTCGTTCGTGACTACCTTAGTAAAACGGGGCCCTGGTGTATACATGGTTGACTTCAATAAACACCTACCAGCAATGAAGGGGTTTTCAGGTTTGGTTGCTATGAAATCCTGGACAGCTATCAGCCAATCAAAACTACAGAAAAGCTTCATGTTGTTAAGTATGATCATAAACCTTGTTCCATCCAGAGACGACCTAAAGTGGAGTTCCATCTGTAGACAGTCTTGGCTGGCAGTGTAAGATGGCATCAGGATCTTCTCAAAAACACTAGGTCTTTGATTGATGGCAACATCTACAATATATGTGCATTTAACTTTGGACAATCACTTGTTAAATGAGCCTTTTTGGATTTTTTGCAGAGAATTTAAATCTTTTTGTTTAATAATAACAAATGATGAAAAATATCATTTTGTCTGCAAATGTAAAGAAACTGGACATTTACATGCATTAAAAAGGCACAAATTTGGTGTTCAAATAATGGGATGGTCACTGTGAAATCTGTAGCTCTGTCTATTTTTGTGAGATCAAATATAATGTCATCATACTTGTTTGAATAGGATCCTACAATTTCAATGTGCGATATTGATCAGATGGCATTCCCACAAAATTGGGGCATGAAATTTGAAAATATCTTAAGAGGCTACAAAGCTATGCTGTTAAGAAACTACCAATGATTTTCTTTTTTTCATCCATTTGTCTTTTTTCTTTACTGATAGTTTGTCAGCTACTGCCATTCTTGACTCAATGATGAATAATTTTTTGAAGTTAAGTGAGATTGTAAAAAAACATAATAGCTCCCTCTAAAGATAATTCACATATTACTTATTAAAAGTTACTTTTTGAAGAAGACCACAACTGAAAATATCTGGGAGAAAGTTGTATGCTATTTGCAATGTTCAAAACTATCTATCTTTATCATAAATATCAGCATCCTCACAATAAATATCTCAAACTCTTCATCACAACAACAAATGCTCTTCATTTTTGTGGGGCGAGCCCCGATAGCTCAGTCCATAGTGTACAGGACTTGAGAACAGGAGGTCGAAGGTTCGATCCCTGGAACGGCCAATTTCTTTCCAAGGATTGATGATAGTCATTGCGACAGTCATTCCTCTCTCGCCGCTGCCATTGTTTAGACAATGGTTATTTGGGAAAGCAGCCAGTGGCTTGGAAAGAATACTGTGCAGAGTACTGGTAATAGAAACTCCAGGAAAGCATGGATAGGTGCACTGGCTGCCACAATATAAATGAAATAATGTTGAAAACGGCGTTATTAAACACCATACAATCAATCATTGTTGTGGGTAGTCTGCATTCTCATAAAAACTGTGCACACTATCTCAAGACAAAAAGTAACTAGAGCTATCACTAAAGGTGATGAATACCCCCCACCAGCCCCATGTCAAGAAATAACTTTTTGTCACTGAAATGCGCAATGCCTTAGTCCAAAGTGTTAAGAGACTATTACACAGCTAATAAATACTGAAACAAAATAAAGAAACTATGAAAAGGAACCTGAAATGGGCTCCTCTTCCATTCCCCTCATGATGCAATGCTCTCTGCTCACCAAGATTTCTTTTAATGAATTCTACGGATAACTGCTTAAATCTTTTTAAAAAAATCACTTTACTAGTATAACGGTATAATTACTGAGCGATAGAGTGGACAATAAAATTAATCAAAGAGCCACAACTCATTAGAAAATCATTCAACCATGACCAAAATGAAATACGCATATCTTTGCCTTGTAATGAAACTTTCTGTGAAGTTTAATTGAAATCTGTCCAGTAGTTATTGAGAAAAAGCTGAAACAAAAACTTTCACCAAAGGGTCATAACTCATTGGAAAAATCATTCAACCATAACCAAATTATAATATACATATCTTAACTTTGTACTGAAACTTCCTATGAGGTTTAATAGAAACCTGTCCTGTTGTTATGGAGAAATAGCTGGGACTAAAAAAAAATCATTAAAGGCAAAAACTCATTGGAAAATCATTCAACCATAATCAAATTACAACATGCACATCATTGCTTTATTCAGAAATCCATCTTGTAGTTATTGAAAAATAGAGCGGACAAAAAATTCATGAAAGGGCCATAAATCATTCGAGAATTATTCAACCATAATCAAATCATAACATGCACATCTTTGCTTTATATTGAAACTTCCTATGAAGTCTGACTGAAATCCATCCTGTAGTTATTAAGAAAAAGAGTGAACAAGAAAATACATGAAAGGAACGTAACAAAATTATACTGTGCACATCTTGGCTTCATAATTATTAAAACTTCCTACGAAGTTTGACTGAAATCAGTCTGATAGTTATTGAGAAATAGAGAGGAAAAAAATATATGAAAGAGCCGTAACTCACTGCAAAAATCATTCAACCATAACCAAATTATAATATGCACATCTTGGCTTCATACTGAAACTTCCTATGAAGTTTGAATGAAATAAGTCCAGTAGTTATAGAGAAACAGAGTGGACAAAAAATTCATAAAAGGGCCATAACTCCTTTGAAAATAATTCAACCAAAACCAAATTATAATCTGCACATCTTTGCTTCATACTAAAACTTCCCATGACGTTTGACTGAAATCTATCAGGTAGATATTGAGAAATAGTGCGGACAAAAAAATTCATGAAAGGGCCATAACTCACTGAAAAATCATTCAACCATAACCAAATTATGTTATGCACATCTTTGCTTCATACTAAAACTCCCCATGAAGTTTGACTGAAATCCATTCAGTAGATATTGAGAAATAGAGCGGACAAAAAAATTCATGAAAGGGCCATAACTCCTTTGAAAATCATTCAATCGTAACCAAATTATAATATGTACATCTTGGCTTCATATTGAAACTTCCTATGAAGTTTGACTGAAATCTGTCTAGTAGTTATTGAGAAATTGAGCAGACAAAGAACAGCTACAGACCGACTGACCGACAGACCAACCGACACGGTGACTCCTATATACCCCCCCCCACCAAAGTTTGTGGGGGGGGTATAATAAAAGTTGATTGTCTATTTTCGTGTAATCTTACTAGTATATGCATTACAAAAGGTCAAGTAAGTACATGTATATTTACCCCTAAATCTTGTGTCACTTGCTAGTATTTCATGGGAAACCAGGTCTGTCTCTTTAGACTGATCTGAATAAGATTCATATGATAGCCTTGACCTCACAAGGTCAACCTTTGCAAGGCTGACCTCTGACCTTCCAGAATCCTGATCTGCATGGCAACTCAAAAGTTCAATAGTGACATTATGAAGGTTCACAGCAAATGCTATCATAGTCCATACATCTCCACTCAAAACAGTCTGCAGTTAAAAATACAGTTGAAATAATGAAATGAGTGTATCCAACTGTTCTGTACAACTTTCTTCCGAGTTCAATCTACTACATCTGGAGTGTTCAAATTCAACTCTTTTAACTCTTTACAAGACAAAAAGTTTAGGTCTTTTCCAAAAAGAAAACAACTGGAGATAATGTATTCAATACAGCTCAAACAAAGAGATTTGTTGTCAGAAGGATAGAAAAGACTGTGGAAAAAGAACAAAATGCTGATTCACAGCTTTTTCTTCTTTTCCTCCAATATTTTCAAAGGCATTCTTTTCCATAAGGTCCTTAAAACAGCAAACTGTTTGGTAAAGGGCCTGGGCTGTTTAGTTTGATTCAATCTGCTATTGCGGGCTGAGAAAATTAAGGTCATACTGCCGGAATGGTAACAGATATGGTGAGGCTTTTTTCCTGAAAAAAATCTATAAAAATCTTAACTCTTTACCACACAATCCTGAGTTTTAACAACCCTGAGAAAGAAGTAACCGGCATTTCCTCCTTTTCCCACAATGTTTTCTACCCTATCAAAAACCAATTCTATCATTTGAGCCACATTCAAATTGTTGTCTGCAAATGCTTTCAGTTTGGTCAAGGCAAAAATTTGTCGTGTGGTAAAGAGTTAAGATATAGGGCTTTATGACTCGCTGGATATTTTTTATCTACTAACTCTTTACTAAACAACAAATTTTTAGACTTGTCCAAATTGAAAGCATTTGCAGACAACAAAATAGATGCAACTCAAAAATTGAAATTCGTTTCTGGAATGGCAGAATTCATTGTGGAAAAAGGAGAAAATTCTTTATTGTCATTAATACTTGGGATTATCTGATAAAAGGTTAAGCAGTTCAAAGGGTAAATTAACTTTGTTTCATTTTCTGATTTACCACTTTGTCAATTAAGCTTTTTCTACAGTCACTAAAATCAACTTAAACCTCCACATGAATTTTTTCTTCTCGCAAGCAGACCAGTGTGAAACCTTGTGGTAAAAGGAGAAATTGCAGGTAGTGAACAGCTTCACAAAGATTTTATCCTTTCAAAAAAAGATTCGCACAAGTCAGCTGTTGCAAACTTTGTTGTTTTAATGGTAATTTAAAATACAAACTTCTAATATAAAAAATTGGATAAAAATTTGAAAATAAACTAAAACATACCTGTATCTTTGGATCCTGCAAACTTGTAATCAGTTCTTTCTTAAAAGGCTCAAACTTCTCTCCAAGGTTGTGGTCTAGCAAGCCGCGGATCAGTTTATATTGTGCAATATCTAAACAGCAATACACCGAGGACAGAGAACCTTCTATACGGAAATCTGGGACAGCGTGACTTCTGTCACCATCCAAATTTCTTTCAATCTTCAAATTAAGCACACATTTCTCTTTCAGCAGCTTTGTGCCCTGAAAAATAAAACAATGTGCCACTAATTACATTGAAATTTTACCGTAATACTTTACCGAATGGCTAAATTTCAGACTTGTCCAAACTGAAATTATTTGTAGACAAAAAATCAAATTGATTGGTTTTGTCTTTGATAGGGAAGGAAAACATTGTGGGAAAAGGAGATAATGTGCTTACCAGCATTTTCTCCTTTTCCAACAATGTTTTTGAAAGGTGTCTTACTCAGGTTTCTTAAAACACAGAATTGTTTGATAAAGGGTTCATTCAATCATAACAATTCTGAATGCAAAATTTGCACAACACTATACTTTCCAATATAATACAAAAACAAGATGTCTGTTTGTAAAACAGTCATGCCCCCCTACTGCCACATTGATACAGGAAGTGGCACACTTCATAAACTGATATCAAAAGAATTGATTGGGAAATATCGATGTCATCTTTTTTATTTATAGCCCACTTCAATTGTTAAACGTGATAATCTGTCAACAGTTCGCATAATTATACACACCGCCATGTGTATACATACAAGACTGTAAACAGTCACCGATACACAGACTGAGTTATCGATTTTCTTTTTGGCACGCGCGTTTGACTTCCGCTTTTTCCCAGTCAACTTCGATGCTTACTACATCCCCGATAATACACGAATAAAATGTTGGAGCCAGAAGTTGAGCCACATATGATGATTTCTGAGACACTTTAATTTTTTCTGAGCAAATGGCTTAAGTGGCGAATGGCAGCACGGGCCCTGAATCATCTGGTGGTCACTGTGACATTGACCTTTCACGGATTAACCTTAAAATCGATAGGGATCATTTACACTCCAAGATGAACATCTGTACAGAATTTGAAGGACCTAGGTCAATTCTGTGTCTAGTTGTCATCTGGACAAGGTTTGGTCTATATATCAACATCTTGATGGTCACTGTGACCTTGACCTTTGACCTATTGACCTCAAAATCATTAGGGATCATCTGCACTCTGAGATGCATGTCTGTGCTAAATTTGACGAACCTAGGTCAATTCTGTGTCTAGTTATCATCCGGACAAGGTTTGGTCTATATATCAACATGTTGACGGTCACTGTGACCTTGACCTTTGACCGATTGACCTCAAAATCAATAGGGATCATCTGCACTCCAAGACACATGTCTGTGCCATATTTGACGAACCTAGGTCAATTCTGTGTCTAGTTATCATGCGGACAAGGTTTGGTCTATATATCAACATGTTGACAGTCACTGTGACCTTGACCTTTGACCGATTGACCTCAAAATCAATAGGGATCATCTACACTCCGAGAGGCATGTCTGTGCCAAATTTGACGAACCTAGGTCAATTCTGTGTCTAGTTATCATCTGGACAAGGTTTGGTCTACATATCAATATGTTGACGGTCACTGTGACCTTGACCTTTGACCGATTGACCTCAAAATCATTAGGGATCATCTACACTCCAAGAAGCATGTCTGTGCCAAATTTGACGAACCTAGGTCAATTCTGTGTCTAGTTATCATCCGCACAAGGTTTGATCTATATATCAACATGTTGATGGTCACTGTGACCTTGACCTTTGACCGATTGACCTCAAAATCAATAGGGTCATCTACACTCCGAGACGCATGTCTGTGCCAAATTTGACGAACCTAGGTCAATTCTGTGTCTAATTATTATCCGGACAAGGTAAGGTCTACCGACCGACCGACCGACCGATCGACGGACTGATCGACCAACCGACCGACATTAGCAAAGCAATATACCCCCACTTCGTTGAAGGGGGGCATAATAAAACAGATTTTTCAGGACAACTTAAACGACAACAAGAATTCAAACTGAACATTACATTATTAGCTCCTGAAACAAGTTTGCAGTAGATGACTTTGGAAACAGCACTGTAAAATAGGGATAGGGTTTCAACATTATTTCAGTCATATCACTGATACCTGACTTATTCTTGATTTTCTTATGTTTTCTAAGTGCTGGGCTGGAGTTCTGCAGTACCTAGCCCAAAGGGCAATCCAAAAACAACCTAGTACTTCTGATAAGTAGTTTAACTCTTTACCAAACAACTAGAACTTGACTTGTCAGAATTGAAAGGACTCGTAGACGGCATGAGGGTTCGTCTTTGAAAGAACCCTTTTAACCCACTATGGAAAAAGGATAAAATACTGGTTACACGCTTTTTATCATTTTCCAACAATGTCTTCAAAAAATTTATTCCTCAGGACTGTTAAAACTCAAGACTGTTGGTAAAGAGTAAATCTTTTACCACATGACAAAATTTTAGACCCGTCCAAATTGAAAGAATTTGCAGACAACAACTTCAATGTGGCTCCAATGATGCCATTTTTCTATGATAGGGTAGAAAACATTGTGGGAAAAGGAGAAAATGCTGGTAACCAGCATTTTCTCCTTTTCCCACAATGTTTTCAAAAGCTTTATGCCTCAGGGTAGTTAAAACCTAGGATTGTTTGGTACAGAGTTAAACTAGGACCTTTGGAATGCTTATCCTTCATTTAAACACAGAAAACAAGTTAACCCTTTATCACACAATGCTGACTTTTAACAACCCTGGGAAAGAAGAATTATGAAAACATTGTGGGTAAGGGGTTAACTGAACTATTAATGCAAAAGCATAGATATAGTGAAAACAACAGCATTATACACTAAACAGCATCATGAAAAATATCAAAAGATGAAATTACATTTTGATGATTCATTTAAATATAAGAAATCAAGGGCAAATCAAAAGTGATAAAAAGAAGTACCTGTCTCTGTATTATACAAGAAGGGAATTCCAGATCTTGATGTAAATCTCGGCACTTATACTGTCTTTTTTCCACTCGCTCTGCAGAAAATAGATCCATATCTGTTAACCTAACATCCAACACATCTACGAGACATCTATGGCTGGGACTCTTCATGATAGTACTTTCATCAGATAGTGTGCCAGGTCGTTCACCGAAGATAGTTGACGTATTCTGATTAACATTTTCATGTGAAACAGAACTTTCTTCTGACATTTGTGAAATTTCTCTTGAGAGATATCGCCCTGAGGATGATAGATCACAACCTGACCCTGACCTTGGTGAAGCTGGGTCAACACTTGACCCTTCTGACATAACATCTGTAGGGTCATAGATCTCCTCATCATTGTGTCTTATATCAAGGTCAAGGCCACCATAAATACTTGCAGTCATGGGGTCAATATCTGACCTTGGTGGTATAAGTTCATCAAACAAACTCTGTGTCAGAGGATGGGATGCTTGACCCTGGTTGACCTCTAATTGTGATATGCTGCTTCTTGATGATATAATTCCTCCTCCTCTAGAACTGACATTGGACTTTTGAGAAGTTTGAGAATTTGACCGACTGATATGATCTTTTTTACCAACTCTGTCTATCCCCCCCTCAATACCTGGTCCATTGGTTGGTGTGACATCGACATCATTATCATACTTATTCTCATTAAATGTCCCAGGATTTCCATCAAACTTGAAAACATTTTTCACTGATAACTGTCCAAGGTCAGCCACAAGGACATCTGATGTCCTTGAACTGTGTGGAATTAAAATAATTGGAGAACCAGCCTCTATGTCAAGCAACAGCCTTGGATTGTGGAATGCAGTTTCATTTATCTGAAATAAGTCAATAAATATTCATGCTACAGAGCACCTGTTTAACCTTACCAAAAAAAATCCCATGTTATTAGGTACCTGTGGATCAGTGCTTTTGAAAACATCACGGAAAACAGCATTTGCTCCTTTTCCCAATATGCTTTCTACCCTGTCAAAGAAAATCTTATCATTTGCCACTTATTTATCATCAGCAAATGATTTCAATATGACCAAGTCTCCCAGATTCTTTAATACCTGGACATGCTTGGAAAACGGTTATCCCTTTACCAAATGACAAAATTTCAGACTGGTCTGAATTGATAGCATTTGCAGACAACAAATCACATTGTCTCAAATAATGGGGATTGTTTTTGATATGTCTGAAAAACATTGTTACCACCTTTTTCTCTTTTTCCCAGATTTTCAAAAGCCGTCTTCCCAAGGGTCTTTAAGACTCAGATTTGTGTGGTACACTGTTCAATTGCCTTCTCAGCCAATGCCACCTCTATCAATTACACAAAAGCTACAGAAAATTCATTTCCAAATACAATAACCCCTGCCCCCAACCTTGTTATAATCCTACATGAATTAGAGCATACTCTGACATACATTTTATGAATTCAGCTGCCACATAGGTAAGACAATAAAACAGCTTTTTCCCTTTCGACTATTACAATTCCATGTAACCTGATGACAATAGGACATATTTTTGTTCACAAGTAATTTACCCATATATGGCCCTTCGCCGTGTTCTCTTTCTGCTTTCATTTATAAACTGTCCTTCTCCTCTTTCTATTCACAAACAATTACCTTTTTCCCAGCAGATGCCGCTCTCATTCTACCCAGGATATCTTGTAACTGTAGAAACTGTTGAATAAAGCCCAGCATTTCAGCCTGGAACTTGTTTGTGTGTGTATATCTCACAGAAGACATTGTAATCTTCAGTCTCATATCAAATTCTCGCTTCAACATTGGATCTGGTACGCCATATCTATCAAAATCAACAATGTATATAAATACAGGCCTGTGCTTAATGCTTTACCAAACAATCCACAATTTTAATGACTTTAAGAAAAAAATGGCTTTTGAAAACAATGTGGGAAAAGGAGAAAATGCTGGAATCCAGCATTTTCTCCTTTTCCCACAATGTTTTTATCCTAGTAAAGACATTTTCCATCAGTTTAGCCACATTTAATTTGTTGCCTGCAAATGCTTTGAATTTGGATCAATATAAAATATTGCTGTGTGGTAAAGAGTTAAAAACTTGCAGTCATGCTCAACTGTGTTTGTGCTCAATGCTTCAGATAATGAGAAAAATTCGAATTAAGACTCTAACTTAGTAAGAAAAAAAGAAAGCTCTACAGGTAAAGAAATTGGTCTGGGGGATGTATCAAAGTACATTTATATGAAAATTCACAATGTTACAAAAGTCTAGTAAAGCAGATTTACGAATTTCGTAAATCTATTTTTGTAAATCTGATGACTTTAAAATACATTTATACATGTACTTTGAAATTTCATGCTCATCTGAGATGATGGAAAAAAGGTGTTTTACCCACTGGACCCACTGGGTAAGATCTCTATAGCATTTTTCTATCACATAAAATCTGACATAGATTGAAGTTCTAACTAATTATAATTATACAAAATCCTCAAACAGTAATATTCTTTCATTTGGTGTTCACGATAAAAATGCAGGGTCTTATGGAAGAAAAGCAATATAGCTCTGTTTAAGTTTTTAGTATTCTAGGACCTATCAAAAAACTTATCAAAATTGCAAAAAGGTAGAAAAAATATTACTTTTTCAACCATATGCAAACTATGTGAAGAAAATAGGGTAATGGTCTAGTCACACGCTACTGCACCTTTATCCACAACGGTTCAAACACCATCAACTTCAAGAAGTGTGAAACGTTACATCAAAACTCAAAATAATTATTTTAAAAAAATGCAGATTTTACACTTCTTGGCAACTGTAAGCTGCATTGCAAGTTAGTACATTCTGACAAAAACACAAATTGCCCCATGTCATTTTTTTTTATCTAAACTAGTCATTACTTACTTGAAGAAGTCAAACTCCAATGCATGGTGGCCAATGGTTAAGAACCTCTCTCTGTACAGTTGACCACTTGGTGAAAGGTCCAAAATTGCCATATTCCCCAGCTGACCAGTCATGTTAAAGTTTCCATCCCGCAGTGAAACATGGGATGAAAGTTTGGAGATACTAGCCTCTGCAAACTGGTACTCTTGTTTATTCAGGACAATGGAGAGATTTTCAACCTTGAAGTTTATCTCGGAATTCACAACAGCTTGAACATACACATCTGTTAAGAAAGATAAATTCAGTGTATCTTGCAGAAAACTATCTCACTACTTGTAGATCTGGTGCAAAAGTAGAAATTGCTCATACAGATATTTTTCAATTTTACATTTTAAAACAACAACTTCACTTATATTAATGTAATAAAAGCCAAATTCATGTTGATTACCCTTGTTTCATGAAGATTTCTTAAATGTTGTCCTTTGTGAATTTGTTTCATAAGGAACAAGTCTGAACTATCAAATCACTTAAAAGACATATACGAAAAAACATTTAATCACCTGGATCAGCAGGCTGATTTTGTGGACTGATTGTCTTGCCTTCTAAAATATCTATATCATGAACTTTAGCACCCATGCCAAGAAAGTCCAAAAGCACAACCCAGGTTTGTTGATTAATCTTGGTCTCTAGGCAGCTAAAATCTACATCTACAAATCTCTTAGTTTCATTATATTTCTCTTTATACTCTGGTGAAGTCTTGTCCACCAACAGCAATGAGACAGTCACCAGTTTTTCCTCTAAGATGTCTTCACATGACATACTTCTTGACATGCGTGGTGAGGGGGGAGGTGTGCATGGACTGCCCCTGTAAGTGAAAATTTACTTCATACAAAAACTGTACAGCTAAGGATATGACTGACTATAAAGTATTGTGAAAAATTAAAAAAAGTATATTATCTTATCACCTACAGAGTCAAAAGTTGTCTATTGGTATTTACCAAGAAAAGCATACATATTTATTTGATGTTTAGTAATGGGTTAATAAAGGTTCAGATAATCTCCACTTTCCAGTCTTGAAATTAACTGCATACAGCCTAGTCAAAAGGAAAGTGATTCATCATCTATCTAATGGAAAAAAAAAAAACATTCCAAGAGTGTTCCAAAAAGTTGGTAGATAGCCCTTATTTCTGACAAGAATTATTCCACTTTCTTCAATAATGGTTTGCTGGAGATAAGGAAAGTACAACCCACTGATAGAATTAAGGACAAGAGTCCTTTATCTACTACAGGGGAAAATAAACTTACTTTTGTGTAGCGTTTGTTGTCCCTGTTGAATGAGAGGACAGGAAAGCTTCCCCGAGGAAAGGTTTGGTATAAATTGGTCTGTCCAGGTTTGAACCCTCGTTATACAGACTACTAGGTAGAGAGTGAGGCATGACAGGCACTGGCCTCAGGATAGCATTGTCAGGGCAGGACTGTGACAGAAACTCTCTTGGCTTCATTTCTAGTGAATCATCCTTTTTTGTTGACTTGGACACCATTATCTGTCTGTGCGGGGAACCTTCAGGTAGCAGCAGGTCATCCATACTCAAAGATTTTAAAGACACATCAACTTTTGTGGTGGCTGTTTCAGATTTTAGAAAGTCTAACAAAAACTGATGAAGTTTCAGTTCAACTATTCCTTGTTCTCCCTCACCAAAATCTCCCCTTAGTTCAACACTGAATAAAGGCACTTCAAATCTGAATTTCTTTGTAACAAATCCTGACACTGATGATGAAGAAACTGTGTTTAAAGAAGATTCTAAACTATCAGCTGGAGAATCATTTTGAAGATTTCCTTCCATGACTTGAGAACCTAAATTACCATCAATTTGGGCTGATTTTGAATCCTTTCCTTTTTCAGTATCTGCAGACGACAAGTAATCTGATGTCTGAAGGATCTGCTCGTAGACATTTTTTGAGAGTACCAACTTGACTGGTGTCTGGATTTTTGCCTTTATGTTCAGGACTGAAGGTTGTGTGATATGTATAGAATCTTGTGATGTTCTGACTGGTATGTCAGATGACATGTGTGGTAAACTCCCCTTATTGATTGTCGAGGCTGAAAAATGGTCAACAGTGACCTGCACCAAAGTATCATACATAATGGGTATGGCAGCTACGTCAGATAGACTGGCATCACTGAATGACCATCTTTGCATAACACATTTATCTCCAGATACTGCACCTGATGGTGCCATCATTTGTTTGTCTGTGTCAACTGAATACAGATTCATGTTTCTCATTTCAACAAAAATTCTATCTGATTTCTCTTTCATGTCATCCGATGTCATATAATCCCACTGATTTCTGTTCCCTGTATTGTCAACTGTGATCTGACCTAAGTGGGCAACCAAAACCTTTGAACTTGTGGCACTCTTGGGAACAATTATAGCAGGTGAGTCAAAAGATGCATCTAGAACAATTCTATGTTTCTTTTCTTTGACTGGTTCATTATTTTCTAGAAATTCTAGTTCTATTCCATTTATAGACTGGTTTGGTTTGTATTTACTGCCAGGAAACATGTCCAGACTACTTGTGCTTCCGTATAAAGAACTTTGACCCAATTCTGAACGTTTTGTAACCATGCTCTTTGCCACCTCGCTAGCGACACTTTTTATTGATTTCGTGAAAGATTCCCTGTAGTCTTTAAATGCAGCAACACACTTTGATATTTCCGAAATTGTTTTAGGAGAGTGAGTATAGCACAATGATGCGACTTTCAAACTAAGGTTTATACAGTTCTCTTTTTCAATATCATCATTACCAAAGCAAGATGCATCACCTGGTTCAGATAACTGACTAGGTAGTGGTTTACTAAATGTAAAGGAGAACGCTCTGTTTTCAACATCTATATCATCTGCAAACATGGACTCATGAGCAGTTTTGTACATATCTCTTGCAGTGAATGTGGAATGAGAGCTGTTTAAGTCAGTAAGATTCTGACCCACACTGAAGACTTGGGGATATCTTTTTACATCTGGCATGATATCAAATACATGGAACCCTCCTAAAGATCCTGTCATGTTCAACTCTGAATCTGGAGAGTCAAAAAAGGATTAACATTCACAATGTCCTTTTAACTCTTTACCAAATGACAAAAATGTGGAATTGAAAGAATTTGCAGATGACAATTTAAATATGGCTGAAATTGTGACATTTGGCTGAGAAAGAGTAAAAAAATGTGGAAAAAGGAGAAAATGCAGGTTACCAGCATTTTTTTCCTTTTTCCACAATGTTTACAGAAGCTTTCTTTCTCAGGGTCATTAAAACTCAGGATTGTGCGGTAAAGCATTAAGCAAACTAACAAAATGATTACATAGAAGGATATTGTAAATGATTCCCACAAAAATATGTTGTCTAACTTCCTACACTTCTTTAGTACACATGCAGTTTGAAGGTATTGCTAAAAAAGAAGCAATTCTTCCACTACTTAAATGAAATTAGCATTTTTAATCAGTAGCAAAGACCCAAAACTTCGTTTTCGTGGCTGAGTTTGCCACAATGTCTGAAAATGTCCAACAATGTATGTCCAAGAACTGACTGCAGTTCCTATATTGATGTCGAACTAGACTTTCCATATTAGTGGAAGAAGAGATACCAACAGATGAGAGGTAAAGTAGCAAATAAAATCATTTGGTTAGCCTGGAGACTGTCATAACTGATTTTTTCATTGTATGGTGTTTAACACCATTTTCAACATTATATCAGTTATATCTTGGCAGCTAGTGCACCTATCCATGCTTTCCTGGAGGTTTTTTTACCAGTACCCCACACAATATTCTTTCCAAGCCACTGGCTGTTTTCCCACATAACCACAGTTGAAAAAAATGGTCAGCAGTGAGAAAGGAATGAATCCTGTCGCAATTACTATAATCAATACTCTGAAAGAAATTGGCGAAGCCAGAAATCAAACCAGCAACCCCCTGTTCTCAAGTACTGTATGCTATCGACTGAGCTACCAGGGCTCTGCTATCATAACTGATTTGCTGTAAAGGTATACAAATGGTATGATAAGGGTTAAATAATTTCTTGCAGTGAGCTTTTTCTTTTCGATATGAGGACAATAAAGTATCTATACCTATTGTTGCCTGAACTCTTGCAGACGACATGGTAGCTGTTGCCACTTTCTTTGCTACTCTCTTCTCATTCGCTTCATCTAATGTCATCAAAAGTAGAGACAGACGATTAAACTCTGCAGTTACTTCAAGTTTTGGCTGGACCACCTGAATTGTCAAAGTATGAACAAAAGACAATTAGCTGTGTACAAAACAACAAAACTTGAGACTAGTCCAAACTGCAAGAATTTGCAGACAACATAATGAATATGACTCAAAAATTGAAATTTGTTTTGGAAAGGGTAGAAAAGATTGTGGAAAAAGGAGAAAATGCTGGTTACCAGCATTTTCTCCTTTTCCCTCAATGTTTTCAAAAGGCTTCTTTCTCAGGGTTGTAAAAGTCTGGATTGTGTGGTAAAGGGTTAACTCTGTACCAGAAGATGAATTGAATAACTTGCCACATTGAAAGCAGACAACTTGTTGAATGTTGCTCAAATGATGTAATTTGTCGTTAACAAAGTAGAAAACCTTTCCAGCACAAGAGAAAATTCTGGTAAACAGCATTTTCCCATTTTCCAAACATGTTTTCAAGTTCTTCCTCAAGGTTGTAAAGCATATTACTCTTTGGTATCCTGTAAAATTATAGAAAAAAGTATGTTTACAGTCATGCATATCTCTTGCTGAATTCAAAGTGTAGATGGTAGTTTCTTTCCCCTACCTTGGATTCTGAGGGCCTTCTTGGATAACAAAGCTTACACTTGCAGAAATATTTCTTGCGGAATACATACCAAAAACTCTATACAAATTACAAGATAATTTATGAATTACAGTATGAAAGTACATGAAACTTGTTTCTCTAGATGTACACAAGGGTAACTTCATCTCCTACACCAAATTTAGATTTTTGATGTTCACCAATTTGAACGGTTGTTAGGAGTACTGAATCAAAATATGGCCATAAAACCAACTTCCATTACAATTTTAAGTTTGTTTCTGTCTTAAAATATTCCAAACAGCAAATACAGTAAATCCCAGATCAGAATACACAAACATCAGTAACTTATTAGGTATACCCTTGAAACAAATCTGCCGCAGTAAACTTTGATAACATCCATGTAAAATAAGGATAATCAACATTAATCAAGGTTCAATACACAAATAAATGCAGAAGAATTCTGGCCAAACGACAAATTCCTTGTTTCTCCTTCTGCCAAAATATTTTCAAAAGTGATCTGCTGAAAGGTGAAAAAGTTGTATGCAGTTGGTGATTAATTGTGCTTGGCACTGCAAAGAATAATTACCTTGATCTAAAACTGCATTCACCAACCATTCCAAATTGCATCATAGCCTAATTCTAGATTTAGAATGAAACCCAATTTCTGATTGGCTAAACCGTCTTATTTAGCCAATCAAAAATTGTGTAACTTTGAAATTTACACTTTTCTTGAAAATTAGACTAAAAATTTTATAAAGAATAGTTAGTGGATAGTCTTTTTTATGTATTACCATTCTCTCTGAGCTCAACAAGTCTGGTGTGGACTTTGATAAAGTAGCTGTGTCTGACAGAGAATGTAGACGTGACTGCTGACTTGATGATTGGGGAACAGCTCTTTTCAGGAATCCAAGTATCTCAACTATAGTCTCCTGATTGGCTGAAAAAAGTTATAACAAATTAGTGTTGATCAAAGTTTAGAGTAGGTGCAACATGTAAGAATTTGGACGAGTCAAAAATTTTGTCACTAGCTTTGAGCCATATTTACTTTGTGGTCTGCAGATGCTTTCAATTTAGAAGTCTAAAATTTTGTTTTTCTGTATAGGGTAAATATGTATACCAGGGCACTTGGTAGCATGACTGTTTGGTTAGTTTTTACTGAAACAAAACTCTGTTCAATACCTATAATATCCAAGTTGTTAAACTGAAAGTTTGCAACTCTAAGGGGACCATCAGTGTTCGTGTTGCTGGGTGAATTAGCATCAATCATTTCAAACTCCAGTTTTATCAGAGCTTCACTGTCTTGGAACGGAGAGAGCACACGATGATTTTGATTTTGTGAGTGTAAAGCATTGGCAGAATTGTCTCCTGTAAATACAACCATTGAAGATAAGTGAAGAGGTTTTAATGACCTTGTAAAAAAGGCAGCTTAGGAAAACATTGTAAGAAAATGAAAATTAACCAGTGTTATCTTCTTTTCCCAATGTTTCCAATCCTGTCAAAGGCAAATCCCATGAGCAACATTTAAATTTGTTGTCTGCATGTTCTCTCAAATTTGGGAAGTTTAAGATTTTAACAAATGGTTTGGGATTACCTATTAATTTAATTGTGATAAGTGCCCAACATATACGTCAATCATTGTTTCTTTATGCTTCTTAGAATCAGTAGTTGTCCTAGCTATGAGTTGTTCATAGGTTTACCTTGCTCATCACAGGTATCAAATCAATAACCTCTGATATGAGAAGCTGATCGCATTGTTACACTTAGACCAGTCATTGCAGCTGACATAACCTATCACTTTACAGCCTATTTCCAGACAGAATAACAACTATTACAATTTAAACAAAGGACATTTATATGAAGGAAACTATAGTATTATTTCACAACAGAATGAAAAATATTGTTTCACAAGCAAATCCCATAAGCAACATCTAAATTTGTTGTCTGCATGTGCAATATGTTTTTCTCATGTCATTGTATTCAATTTTTCCCCACAATTTAATCAAAAGCTGTAAACTGAAGACCACAAACAGCTGTAGGTACAGCAATGTGTTAAAACAATTACGAGGGCTGTTCGATATGTAATGTATATTGTACCACAGCGCGATAACGCTTTGCACGATTTCGTGGATGATGATATGCTTGAATAGCTCTATTCAATACCTTTCCAACGGTATAAACACGAGCCTTCAGCTCCACATAGTTTTAAACTTATAGTCATTTCAATAGAGCTAGTCGTTGACCACTGTTGTAAAAATGGTTGGGGAACGGATTAAGAATATTGAAGAAATTAGAGCTTATATAAAAGTTCACACAAAACTCGGTCATTCGGTAATGCAGATTTTTACTGAATTGGGGGAAGTTTATGGGTCTGATAAGGTATCTTATGAGACAGTTCGTAGTTGCAGAAAGAAATTTCTGACTGGCACAGAGTCCGTCAAAAATGCAGCAAAATCTGGGCGACCTGTGACTTTAACAGGCAAGGCAAATGTCTCAAAAGTCAGGGAAATAATTGAAAGTGATGGCAGATACACAATTCGGGATATTGCCAGCGCTGTTGGCATATCGCTATCGCGGGTGCATATCATTTTGAAGTGTATTTTGAAAGTACAAAAGATTTCTGCCAGATGGATACCTCATATATTGACAGATGACCAAAAACGGGTACGAGTACAAACCGCTAAGCAATTGCTCAAAATGTTTCCCACATTCAATCAAAGACAATTTGCAAACATTGTTACTGGTGACAAAACATAGGTTCACTATTTCGAACCAGTAAGAAAAATTGGAAACAAAATATGGCTAACTAAACACGGTAAAAGGCCTGTAGTTGCCAAAAGAAGCACAAGCACAAAGAAGGTTCTTTATTGCATATTCTTCTCATGTGACGGTATAGCCATACAAATTCCGGTGCCGAAGGGCAAAAGTGTTACAGGTCAGTATTACCGAGATGTTATACTAAAAAAGGTCAAGAAATATTATCTTAAATGACGCCCTGTGTCAGGATTTAGGCATTTTCGTCTACTTCATGATAATGCTCCATCACATACATCTGAGCTTGTGAAGCAATTTTTGAAGTCGGAGAAGGTTACCGTCTTGCGACACCCACCATACTCTCCAGGTCTAGCCCCATGCGACTTTTTCCTTTTTCCAAAACTTAAAAAGTTCTTATCTGGTCGTCGTTACAAGTCCCGACAAGCCCTTGGCTCAGCGATCAGTCAGTGCCTCAGAGGTCTACCTAAATCAGCGTACCGTGACGCATTTCAGAAATGGATTCAGAGATTGAAATTATGTATTTCAAACCGCGGAGAATACTTTGAAGGGATGTAATGTTCATTTCACTATTTGAGTCGAATGCTTTTGAGATGTCATACAATACACATTACATATCGAACAACCCTCGTAAATGCACAAAAATAACCACAATAGTTAAAATGATAGAAATAATATAAAGGAAATCTCAGAGAAAAGTACAAAATCTACCAACCCATCAATGACTGGAAGGCTCGAGAAACAACATCCTGGACTGTTTGTAGCCCACTCATACTGGATGTTGTGGGTAACTGTTCTAAAGGGGAGCTAGGGGGTGAACCCGGAGACATAGCTACAGGGGAAGTTGTGGCTGAATCACAGATACTACCACTGGTGTTGTCCAACCTGTAAGGTAAGAGTGATTGATAAATTGTCCTATTTCGAACAAACATTTTTACAACCAGTGAAATCATTGCAATACTACAATGAAAGAATACAATTTCTGAACCCATCTTAGACCCTGCAGAGTCCTAAATATGGATTTTTCAGATCGAAGCTAGTCCCATATATCTATATTTGCACAGAAGAGTAGTCTACCAAAATTTGTTATAATAAATCACCATTATTTGTTGAAAGGCTTCATATATATTGATAAATTTTTATATATCAATTAAAATGAAACAGCTCACATAAGAGTGAAATAAAGGGGTCATTTATCATACTTAGTTACAATACTAAGTTTTACTCTCTACAAAACGACAATCTGCAGATGACAAATTAGATTAGTTCAACTGATGATGCCTGTCTTTCATAGGGTAGTAGACACTGGTTACCAGCATTTTTTCCTCTTTCCACAATGTTTTCAAAAGGTGTCTGCTTCAGCGATGTTAAAACTCAGGCTTGTGTGGTAACGGATTAATTGGATTTATACACCGCAGTGGCAGTCTGTATTTTGGACAGGCATGGTTAAAGTCTTGTCCAAAATAAAAACTAGTTCTGCAGTGTACTCATACATCATGATTCAGTAGAGTACAAAGCATGCTACCTCACTCATATGCCATTAAATAGATAATCTTAAGAAGTTTTCAAAGTCAAAATTTTTTGTTAGATATTCTCTAAAACCCATCCTGTGGGTATTCATCACTATTGTACAGATGGGGGGGTTTCACATAATTATGTACACATATTTCAAATAATGCCTGTTAATCAAAATTTTGCAAGAATGTTTTCACAGTTGATTGTTTCAGGAGGTGAAAAAAGTAAATTAACTACAATGACAAACAGAAAAAAAATTCTCATAGTTAAGCAGAGCTGTTCATATGATTAATATCATCAATAGATTGTAATGCAAAATGGTTTCTTGGAATCTGTGATGTATGGGATTAACCTTTTACTAAAAATCCTAACTTTTAATGATTCTGATGAAGAGTGCTTTGTAAAACCTTGTTGGAAAAGGAGAAAATGCTGGTAACCAGCTTTCCTCCTTTTCCCACAATGCTTCTACTCTCTTAAAGATAACTCTCATAATATAAGCCACATCTGTTTGTGACCTGCTAATGTTTTCACTTCAGATGACCCTAAAATCTCACTGTTTGGTAAAGAGTTAATATCTTTCATCTCCCCGTGTAAATGTATAATTATAGCAAGGTGACTTACGCAATGTTTTTGTGAGAAGCAACAAGGAGTTCAAAGTCTTGACCATATGTCTGTAAAGCATCCACCACAAGTAAACTGTGCACTGTGAGAGTGACAGCTGTGTCATAGGGTCGCTTTGTCAGGTTGGTTCTCACACTAGAAACTTGTAATTCAGCTACAGCACGATCTGTAAAAATTCAGAAGATTAACTATTTACCAACAACAAAATTCTAAACTCTTTCAAAATTTATACATTAGAGGACACAAAATAAACTGTGGCTAAAATAAAGGAACCTGTCTGTGAAAGGATAGAAAACACAGTGGGAAAAGGAGAAAATGCTGATTAGCAGCATTTTCTCCTTTTCTCACAATGTTTTTAAAACTTTTTTCCCTAGGTTCATTAAAACTTGGGGTTGTTTGCTAAAGGACTAAGGAAAGTTTTAAGAAACTCTGCAATACTGGAAGTTTTTTTTTTCAAAATGGCCAAGTCACTGTAGCTTACTGGTACCGTCCAGAACTAGTATTCCAGGGGTTGTGCCTTTGAATCTCATTTCTGCCAAAACTAGCCCAAGACCTGATAAATGTCATTGCAACAGGATTCAACTCATTCCCGTCATTCACACTGATTTGACTTTGTTCACAATTATGGGAAAAAACTAGAAGTTTGAACAGTGCCCTGTGCATGGGGCTGGGAAAAAAACTCCACAATACTGATTTATAAAAACCTTAAACTCATTTCAAACATTGAAAGTAATTTCCATTCTGGCACAACCAATGTTGACACAATTAACATATTGCAACATTAGCAACTATAACTTAAACTTTTAGGCTGCAAAGCTAGCCACATCACAGCCTGTTTTTTTCAGACAGTATAGATCAAACTGCACAGAACACAGCTAGATTTTTTCCAACAATGAAAATAAACTTGAAAAATTGTTTTTTGTAACAGTTTTTTACTATTTGCGAAAAATGTTCATCTGATTTACTATTAAGCAACATAAAGCTCTGACCGAAAATTAATCCTTTTAATAGAGAGAAGTGAAAAAGGAAAAAAAAAATACAAGTCATGCAACTATGTTCTTTAAGAGACAGTCAAAAAATTCAAAGTTTCTTACATTTACAGCCAAATATTGAATTTCTGGTCTGATTTATTCATAAAGAAGTTTTTTCTCCTTTTATCTAATTACACTGAACAAGCAACTTTCTGCTTTTTGGCTTGCATCGGACAAATCTTGAAACCATCTTTGCAAAAAAGAAATATGCATATTCTACAATTTCCCCCTTTCAGCATGGCTATCACATGCCTTTATGCATATAATCAGAATCCAATTGTGATAATCCTTTTTCTGTACGCATTTTTCTGAAGTTGTCTACTGCATCTTCGCCTGAGAATATCATTAGTCTTGAGCTATAGCTTAAAGCAACCATTATCATGCTATGGTATGCCTGCCAGACAACATAAACTTATGATGACAGGCAATGAGTAGAGGCACAACTTCATTATATGTAAACCTTACCTCGACTATGGATTTCAAGTGACATTTGGTTGATCGAGAATTGCATTCTGACTAGATGGGACTCTTCTAGCAACTCCTTCAGTTTCTGATCGGCATTGTCATCCTGCATGGAGGAATCTTCATTCTGAGTTGTCTTCCATGAATCCTCCAGATTCAAGCCACTAGAGGACTCTGATAGCGAATGGAAACTACTTGACTGGTTCCCAGTTGTCGATGGTATATGGGATGATCTGGATAGGGCACTTATACAGCTGTTGATGGTATGTGTCTGTTTTAAAAACACAAATCAGTTGATCCTTGTAATCTATACCTGTGACATTTATGCAATTGACTTTTACAGTTTAGTGCCATTTCATGGAGATTACATCGCTGAAACCAGTCATAGAGAAACTACAAAGGTCTAGATCAAGTTCAAAATGCATGTATGTGCAGACTGATTTTGATCTTCATTTCCTAAAAATAAATCCATGATCAAAAATGACAGGATAAGGACTATTTTCTTAAAGACAATTCCACATCATAATCACAAGGTTTTGTCTTCCAATAACACCTAAAACTGTCATTGCCATCTTGAGCAAACTTTTACTCCAGGTACAGAAAAGTTTTCTATTTTTGGGATGTAAATTCAAAATGCTTATCATATTCCCTTACAACTGTTACCAAAGACCTACTACCTTACACCTCTATACTAAGGTCAGTCTGCATGATTAATAAAATAAGTTTGAAATTGAAATACTTGGGTCTTGAAACAAAACAGACATTATTTAACATCCCAAGGATATGGGAACCAAGCTCATTCTACAGTAACTGCAAATTAGTCATTTTGTTTTTTCCACCACATTGTAAATACTCTGGGGAAACAATCAACTGCTTGTAACAAGCTATTACTTATTTTCTCTCAATATTTCCAAAATCTTTCTACTGCAGGTTCATATGAAATATTATTGTAAAGTAATAGATGAACGTTTCTGTACAGCTACCTTGTATTCATTCACATGTACGGTCAGAGAGGGGAGTGTACCCGACACTGTCACAGTGGGCCACTGGGGGTCTGTTGTGAATACCAGTCTCCTACAAACATCAAGCTAAAATATTTACACTAGTTTAACTCTTTCCATAGACAACACCAGAAGCTTTTGTGGACAGTGTAGATCAAAATCAGACTGCACAAAACATGCAGTCTGATCTCTGATCTACACAGTCCACTGCTATATTCTAGATTATGACCGAACTGTCTCTTGATCTTGCAGAGGAAACGTATTTTAAACAGCCTTCAAGAAAATGCAATTTATTGATTCAGGAGTGAAAGAGTTAAATAATCTTCCTTCATTAAACCATGTTGAATGTGGGATTGATTGAATACCCCACAAATAAGAAGTACAATGCTTCCATGATTATATTGCTTGATTGATTATATTTGTATGGTAATGAAAAATTATGTTAAAAGCAATGTCTTCCATGCATATTTAAAAAATTTTACTAAGGAAAAAAGATGACCCAACACCAGCGACTAAGGGTTTTGGTAGAGCTTGCTGATACTTAAACTTAACATTTATTTTACATAAAAATGTGTAAGTTCCAGAAGAGGTAAGTTCAAGGAGAGCTTAAAGCAGATATCTGAAAATTGCATCTTCCACATCCACATTTTCTGGCTAATATTTTTAGAAAGTTGGTAAGCAAACGCCAAATGCTACACAAATATGCCTATGTGCATGTCCATGGATGAGATGTAACCATACAGACACATAGGCTGATTACAGAATACCGCCAAATCACCAGTCATTCTGCACAAAATATCAAAACTATAAGTTTTAACACAATTTAGAAAGAAAATTACATGCAACTATCATTGCATTAGATACCTTTATATTTTATTTATTTATTTTCTTTTTCTTTAGAATGTAAAGAGCTGAAAACTAAAACCCTTTACCGAACAGTTCTTGATTTCAACTACTCTGAAGAGGAGGGCATTTCAAAACACTGTGGAAAAAGGAGAAAATGCCAATAACTAGCATTTTCTGCACTTCCCACAATGTTTTCTACCCTTTGAAAGACAAATCTCGTTATTTCAGCCAAATTCATTTTGTTGGGTGCAAATGCTTCCAAGGTGGGTAATTCTGAAAATTTGTCCTTTGGAAAAGAGTAAAGTATCTAACCTTTCTAGCTGTAGAGATATAGTAAATCTGTCCACTACATGAAGTGGTGTAGAGCCTCTATGATGTATGTGTCTCCAGTTATCCTTCATTTTTCCCACCATAACTTGTAAGTCTGTCAACTCCAAGGTGTACCTGAATTAAAATTGTAGAGTAACTTACA
This sequence comes from Hippopus hippopus, assembly GCA_946811185.2. Lineage (NCBI taxonomy): Eukaryota > Metazoa > Mollusca > Bivalvia > Cardiida > Cardiidae > Hippopus > Hippopus hippopus. The sequence continues at coordinate 15,685,000 of OX328101.1, forward strand.
TTGTATACTCAATACTTTGTAAATCTAAAAATATCTATAACTCCCTGTCAGTTTCTGTAAAAGTATTTAACTGTTATCAAAGCCATGTATTAATAATTTTACAATTTTCTTCACAAGCTGTATTCAGGTGATCCAACATGGAAGACAAGTGAAGAACAGACAATGGGATAATGATGATAATGATCCTGACAGCAAAAGAAAGGAGAATAACACAGAAATTACTTGTTTTAACTGATTCATCTATTTTAAAAAGTTTAAACATATTTATTTTACATCGATTGAGAAACAAGTTCTTACAACTTATACTAATCTCTGTCGATTCTGCATCCTGGCAACTACACCAGTACTCACGCTGAATGTGTGGGCCAATGAATAGTCCAAAAGTTGACACCCACTCCCGGGTATCGAACTCGGGACCTTATGGGTACAAGACCAACACTCTACCTCACGACCACGGACACCAAGTCATCGATTTGCCACAAAAATTTCACACAGCTGTCTTTTAGAGATATCTATAAAAGTGATGATTTACATTTAGGACTAGATAATTTGTATTTTCTTCACTTACTTGTCATACAGTTTGTTGTAAAACTCTGATTCACTTAGATTCATCTGTGAGAGAACATCCAAATCTAGGTTTTTGATGGTTGTATCACTTGGTTCATTAGGAGGGGTAGACAATGGGGTTAGAAACTCATCTGCCAGAATGATGTAATAATTATGTAAATTAGGAATTAAGTTTCACTATATTTAGCTTTGCATGTTCTATTTTGGAGTTAAAACATTCTTTACCACACAACAATATTTTAGACTTGTCCGATTCCAAAGCATTTGCAGACGACAAATCAAATGTGACTCAAATTGTGAAGGTTGTCTTTGATAGCGTAGAAAACATTGTGGAAAAAGGAGAAAATGCTGGTTACCAGCATTTTCTTCTTTTCCCACAATGTTTTCAAAAGTCTTCTTTCTAAAAATTGTTAAAAGTCGGGATTGTGTGTTAAAGGGTTAAAAAATAATTTCAAAAAGTTTTCAAAATCAAAATCAAAATCAGCTCTCCCAAATATATATAAAGTCAAAACTATATTTGGTAGTTAGAAAGGAGAGAATCCTATCACAATGACTTTCACCAGTGCTTGTGAAAGTTTTTTGGCCAGGAAGCTATTTAAAATCACTAGCCCTGATACTACTGAGGTACTGAAACTTGGATATGAGTCTTTCAAATTTGTTTCAATAAGTATTGGCATAGAAAATTCATAAATTAACCCTTTACCACACAATGACGACTTTTAACGCCCCTGAAAGAAAAGGCTTTTGAAAACATTGTGGGAAAAGGAGAAAATGCTGGTTACCAGCATTTTCTCCTTTTCCCACAATGTTTTCTACAAATGCTTTTAATTTGGACAGGTCTAAAATTTTGTCGTGTGGTAAAGGGTTAACATAACATACTAGATTTTTCATTTCCAGCAAAATGATAAATTTAATGATCTACTGTAACACCCATCCGGCCCACACCTATGGAAAACATTGTGGGAAAGGCCAGAGGTTTACTTAGCCTTTTACCACACCATCCCAAGTTTTAACAACCCAAATGCTTTCAATTTGGTCAAATTACAGGATGTAAAAACTTCAACCTACCATCTTCGTTCAGTGAAGTAGTTGAACTTAGAGCTGTGTTGTTAAACTTGAGATGACCCAGATCTAATACAACCATACTGGTATCAGTGGTCTGAAAGTTTTCTGGTATAATGATCTGTGGGGCTGAAATGTCCAGCTGTATATCCCATCCCTTTATTTGTTCCTTTTGAATATGGAAACAGGTATAAAATTAAAAGAAAAGTAAAAGGTTATAACAAGAGAGAGTTATCAAATCTTGACACCATATATCTTTGCTAAAAAGCCAATGTTGTGGATACTCATTAGAACTGTCTCAATGAGATAATGCTAATGAGTACCCACAAGATGTTGTACAAGGGCCATTCAAAAAATATGTAGACACTTCAGATATTTACACTTAGGCTCCATGGAAACTTATAACTAGAGGCGCTTGAGCGCCTGTATCGCTCCACAGGCCTGATATTTCTATAATGGCGAAAGGAAGTTTTTAACAATTATCATTCAATCCTGCATTTTAGCTCACTGAAGAAACAATTTGGTAGACAACCACCATAGGAACTTACCTGCAAAACAACAATGAAATCCAATGAATAGTTTTAGAGAAGAAATTTTTCAAAGATTTTACTTTATACCATAAAAGGAAAATGAGTCTCCCATAAAAGCCATGTTTTTTGACAGATCTTTTTTTTTTTTAAGGAATTCTGTAAACCTGTATCTAAGGAACATTCCTGCAAAATAATAATGCTATCCAAATAGCGGTTTGGGAGGAGAAGATTTTTAAAGGTTTTTTACTTTGGTTGCCATGGCAACCAGAATTCTTCATGGAACACAATTATTTGAAGGAATTTGAAAGAGGACCACCAAAGGAACATTCCTGTGAAATTTGGTAAAAATCCAGTCTATAGTTTCTGAGGAGAAGTTTTTTAAAGAAAAAGTTTACGGACGCACGCACGGACGAACGGACGGACGGACGGACGCACGACGGACACAACGCCATGACAATAGCTCGCTGGCCTTCGGCCAGTGGAGCTAAAAATTGGTATAGATAAGGTGCAACTTAATTCCAGTTAATCAATTAATATGGTTATGACATCCTTACATTTTACTCAAAACTATGGCCATTATAGCAACAGAAGTTTAGACACATGATGCAATCCGCAGAATTTTGACATCTAATTTTTTACATCACATTGCTGAAATCATATCTACTTATTTACAGTGGCAAAACATTGTAAAACTGTGCATCTATTTAGCATGATCTTACATCATTGACTGTTTTGGATTTCAACATCAAATTCACAAAACTGTTTAATGACCAGATTTGTTTCGGAGAAAAAAACATTGTGTCGTCCGAAGCAACGTCTGATGATAAAGTTCTGTGTTGCACTGGGAGAAACACCAACTGAGACAAGAGGGATGCTCAAAAAAGCAGAGCTGAAGCCAAAGGTGTGCCAAGCCTCAGTCTACAAGTGGCATAGACATTTTCAGAGGGAAGAACATCTGTAGAAGATGATCTAGGCCAGAGAAGAAAGCGAAAAATTGACAAGAAACTTATCAAATTGAAAGCATTTGCAGACGACAAAATGAATATGACTTAAAAATTGAAATTTGTTTTGGGAAGGGTAGAAAACACTGTGGGAAAAGGAGAAAATGCTGGTTACCAGCATTTTCCCCTTTTCCCACAATGTTTTCAAGTCCTCTTCTTCAGGGTCGTTAAAAGTCGGGATTGTTTGGTAAAGAGTTAAACAGATTAGTGATATGGCTTGTCTAGGTTATTTTTTAATTGCCCTTGTATTAACTCTTTGGACCTAAATTCAATTCTACTGTCTGTACCTCATAAATATGCAAAAGGTTTTGGCAAAGTAGATATTAATCTGATTTGATTAACTGCATATTTTGATAAAATTACAATGGTTTTCTTAACTAGTAAGACCTCTTTTAATACAAATACAGCCACACCTCACTCACTCAAGTCTTTCCTGGGCTACACCAGTACTAGATTGGGAGTCTACAGTGCGCTGCAGAAGAACAAACACACATTTGCCCAAGAACAACCACACATGACCAGCAGCACCAGAGAAACTGATTTCCACATTTCCTGATTTCAAGTTCAACATCTTTACCATTGAGACACAGAGGATACAGAATTTCCCCACCACCATTTTAGATTCCTTAAGTACTTAATAAGAGTAAAATGCAAACACAAAATTGAGCTATTCTACTTGAGTATTCAAAAAATATCCATTCACATCAAGTTGTAAGGAAAACACAAAATCTATTTTGTAAGATATGTCAGACATTTGTCTACCGGTATTTTAAACATTTTGTAACAAATAAAGTCATCCAAATATATTAAAAACAACAGTATGACAAGCATACATAGGAGTGGAAAACACTGATAAACAGTTCATCTAAAGTTTCTTGTCTACTGTATTTTTAAGCCAAATGTCTTTTAGAAGCTAACCTTGAAAAAACAAGAGCACCTGATTAAGGTGCCAACGCTAAACTGTCAGTGCTTTTTGAGTGAAAGTGAAAGAGGGACATAACTGTCAAGATGTTTGAGGGTAACCTTAACCTCTAGTATGTCAGAAATAATCTGTAAATAAAGGTACAGGCAATACCGCATGTTGTATATAGTTTAATGTCTATTATTGTGAGTACCAGGAGTACTTTGATCATTTGATGCTATAGTACTATTTTTGGAATACGTTTTCTCTTTTGAATAAATCATAGATTTTAATTTCAATCAGTGTTTATGTTGTGTTAAGTAATATGCATTTTTGTTTTGTTATATTCTGCAATAGGTACATTGTAATTTCACATTTAAAGTCTTGGTAGATTATCAGGTCAAGAAATCATGACACTTTTAGAAACACAAAATTCTGACCCTGTTTAGTCGACTTATAATTGATGAATATTAATAGTGCCAAACTCAACTTTGTCTACACTGTTTCAACAACACACTGAGATAGCAGTATTTCTCTATAATCCATTGCAGAGAAATCACTCTTTTTTTTTTTTCACGCTGTGGTAATAGATGACACAGGGTTGAGCAGATCTACTAGCACAGAGCAAAATTGACAGTGGTTCAGCATACATCCCCATCCAGAATGCCAAGTAGAGAACTACGCTCATATACATTTGAAACAGACCAGCCTCAAACAGCCCAGCTTCAGAGAGGTCCAGACTCACTCCAAACACGACAGGCTGACTCAGGGAGTTGCTTGAACACGTCCCATACAGACCCAGCCTCAAACGAACACGTTTCAAGTAGTTCGAAGCTGAGAAGTCTTGTCTCACAGTTCCAGCCTAGACAGTGAGGGTTGAACAAATCAGTCTGAAACACAGACCGACAGCGGTTCAGCACAACACCGTTTCTGGCCAGCTTCAGGCAGACTTGAAGTGCTTCACAGGGACTTGTTTGAAGCCAAGCAAGACTGAGAGGGTGTTTGAAGCCAAGTCACGAACGACAGTTTGAGGCAACGTTCATACTCCGTCTGTTTTAAACCAAAGACAGAAGTTTGAGCTTGGTACTTTGTCTCCATAGACTGTATAAGACAGTCATTTGGCATCCGACGGATAATCTATCAAGACCGTATTTTGACAATTTTGTGTTTTTAGTTTCAAATCAATTGAGGCCAGATGGCCTGAGGAAAATTCTATATATCACCAGAACTGTACATATTCCCTGGTAAGACATTTTCACCTGAGAAACAAACCCACTCATCGTCATCATATCTCTTGACAACTTGGGGGCTCATCCGGGATTGTTTCGAGCAGGTATTTTAGACTTGGGTTTGTTGTGCGGAACAAAGATATATAGACATGGACTTCAGCAAGTGGATAGAGGCTGGAGAACGTTTAGGGTCTGAGCTGAGGCAGTATGTAGAAAAGAAAGAGACCAAGTACTTAGAAAGAGAAAAGAGGGCCAGGGATCGCAAGGAAAGACAGGCTGAGATGCAGCATGAGGAAGAAGAAAGCAAACATCGGTCGTATGAGATGGAACTACGATCTCGAGAACTAGAAATTCTCAGACTTAGGTCCGAAATGAAGTCTGGAGCTGAGGGTTCAACGTCGCTGTTTGAACCCAGCACAAAATCCCCCAGATCGAAACTTCCAAAGTTTGAGGAAGGAAAGGATGACATGGAGGCTTATATCCAGCGTTTTGCTACCAGCCAGGGCTGGCTGCATGAAACTTGGGCCGTTAGTTTGAGTTCACTTTTGAGTGGTAAAGGTCTTGAAGTTTACACCAGCATGCCTCCAGGGAGAAACTGTTTTTCAGTTAATAGCCAGACTGTCACAATACTCTGAGTGATGGGTTGATATGGTGGAGGTCAAAAAGTCATTTGAGGGTTTGACAGACTTGCTCGTTCGAGAACAGTTCACCAGGACTTGTTCCCCCGAACTTGCTTTTTTTTTTAAAGAAAGAATGCCAAGATCCTTGCAAGAGTTCACAACTTTGGCTGAACAATACATCGAGGCACATGGAAGTATGGTGTCTTCAAAAGATTCTAAACCAAAACAAAACCTGTCTTTAACGAAGCAACAAGAGCGGCAAATTGTCACAAGATACGCCCGTCCCACCACCAGTTGTCGAGGGGGAATAATAATCGTAAAGGGCAGGTAGATGAAAGTAGTAGTGCGGCAGAAATCATGTAAGTGATTGAAATAGGCATGAATGTCTCCTCTTATGTTAAGGAAACATGCATGTAAAGTTTCTGGTCATTCCAACATGAAAAGACAAATTTATATTGTAGAGAAGCATGAAAAGCTGTAAAAAAAAAATAATGAATAGGGAATAATTCCAAAAGGGCATTAGGTAAGGTTATGGCTCCAGTGCGTTGCACTTTTCGTAACTGCAACAAACATGTTTACCAAGTCTCAAGTCAATTTGACTTGAGGTGACAAAGTTCTGTTCCGGACAAGCAAGAAATACTGTAAAAATGAAGAACAAAGTGGAATCCGCACTAGGTAGAGTTAGTGTTCTTGCGCACTGTACTCCATAATATTGCAACAAACATGCATACCAAGTTTGAAGTTGTTCTGACTAAAGATGACAGTTATATTCCGGACAAGCACTAAATGCTGTAAAAATGACGATCAAAGGGAAATAACTCAAAGACAGCACGAGGTAGAGTTACAATTCTTGCGCACTGCACTTCCAAATATTGCAACAAATAAGCATACCGTATTTCAAGTCATTCCTACTTAAGATGACAAAGTTATGCTCCGGACAAGCAAAAAATTCTGTAAAAATGAAGATCTAAGTGGGAATAACCAGTGCTCTCAATAAGCGGACGTCGACGTATATAATGTCCAAATTTTGAGAAAAAACGTCGGCATTTTGAAAATCGGACGGCTTTTTTACGTCCAGATTTTGACAAAAACGTCCCAGAATTTCAACTTGAACGTTTTTTTCAAAAAACAATGCACAAACGGTTTGACACGTGTGGAAAACTTCCACATTGTCTATTCAATGTAAGGAAGGCACTTTACAAAGAGTCTGTAATCATGTTAAAGCGTTTTGGTGATCCAGATTACGGTGTACAGATGACAATCACACATATGCGATTGCTTATCCAATTATGACCGGATTATGGTAAGTATTTTATTGGTCGGTCAATTATGATCGGTAAGTAATCAACCGTCTTTAATTTGACTTCAGCTGTAGAAATTGCAATTAATAAGACACGCAGTCACGGATCGGGGATTGTTGTTTGTTTGCAAACATGCAACATGAAAGAAATTGAAATAATCGAGTAATACTGTATTAATTATTTGTCCAACTCTTTAAAAATCGGCAGATTATGGTTTCAATACTCATTCCTTTTTGGAATTATGCAGCGCACTTTGGCAAATTTCTTTAAAATATCATCGTGCGACGTGACCGCCATTACGAAGGAAATCACGCCTATCCGAGATACGTCTCTTCCCAAATCCACTCAGAAACTGAAAGAAAATCATGCGAATCAAATAATTCAAGATAGAAGGTTTAGCATGTTCACTTACTTTGAAAACCATGGTCCATCATTGCCAGCCAATCACAGATCATAATCAGTGTTGTTATAGATATATATGCATTTCTAATCCTATTACATGGTTATTCTAAGGACATGTCTTTCTGGATAATACTTTCAGTAATCACAACATAGTATTTGAAATTAGGACTGGACATTCCGCGACACAGTCAAAATAAATCTAAGCCTATGACCACATTGACCGACACGGAACAAAAAATTCCTGATTTTTTAAAAAAAATTCCTGAAATTTGAACATGGAATTATAAAAATTCCTGAAATGGGCCCTTATTGAGAGCACTGAATAACTCAAAATCTGCGCTAGGTAGAGTTATTGTTCTTGCGCACTGTGCTCTGTAATATTGCAACAAACATGCATACCAAGTTTGAAGTCCTTCTGACTAGAGATGACAAAGTTATATTCCGGACAAACAGAAAATGCTGTAAAAATGACAATCAAAGGGAAATAACTCAAAGACAGCAAGAGGTAGAGTTACAATTCTTGCGCACTGCACTCTGTATTATTGCAACAAACACTAATGCCAAGTTTCAAGTCAATCGGACTGGAGATGACAAAGTTAAGCTCCGGACAAAGAACTGGACTGTAAAAATGAAGATCAAAGTGGAATTACTCAAAATTCGCGCTAGGTAGAGTTATTGTTCTTGTGCACTGTGCTCCGTAATATTGCAACAAACATGTATACCAAGTTTGAAGTTGTTCTGACTTTAGATGACAAAGTTATATTCCGGACAAGCACTAAATGCTGTAAAAATGACGATCAAACGGAAATAACTCAATGACAGCATGAGGTAGAGTTACAATTCTTGCGCACTGCACTTCCAAATATTGCAACAAATTAGCATACCATATTTCAAGTCATTCCTACTTAAGATGACAAAGTTATGCTCCGGACAAGCAAAAAATTCTGTAAAAATGAAGATCTAAGTGGGAATAACTCAAAATTCTTGCTAGGAAGAGTTATGGTTCTTGTGCACTGCACTCTGTAATTTTTCAACAATCATGCATACCAAATTTGAAGATGTTCAGACTAGAGATGACAAAGGTATGCTCCAGACAAGCAGAAAATGCTGTAAAAATGACGATCAAAGGGAAATAACTCAAAGACAGCACGAGGTAGAGTTATGGTTCTTTAGCACTGCACTCCGTATTATTGCAACAAACACAAATGCCAAGTTTCAAGTCAATCGGACTGGATATGACAAAGTTATGCTCCAGACAACCAGAAAATACTGTTAAAATGACGATCAAAGGGAAATAACTCAAAGACAGCACAAGGTAGAGTTATGGTTCTTTCGCACTGCACTCCATATTATTGCAACAAACACAAATCCCAAGTTTGAAGTCAATCGGACTTGAGATGACAAAGTTATGCTCTGGACAAAGAACTGGACGCCGCCCGCCCACCCGCCTGGACGCCTGTACGCCATGGGTGATCCCATAATACGTCCCGTCTTCGACGGGCGTATAAAAATTGAAGTGTTTCGTGTGTGACAAAGAAGGGCATATTGCAAAGGATTGTAGATCTGGGAAGTCAAAACAGGACTCCAAACAGAAAGGCAAGGTTGACAGCTCTCAAAGACAGGGAGAGAAGGTTTTAGCCAGCTGCGTCAGTATGCCATGCGATAGACAGCCGTTCAAAGAAAACATGGAAGATGGTAGACTGAAACTAGCGAATGGAGATTCGGTCCCTTTTGTGTTGGGTTTGTGCACCATCAAAAATATGGAGGGTGAGAGAAACTTGAAGTTGGAGCAAGGTTATGTAGGTTCCAACAGAGTCTAAGTTTTGAGGGATACAGGCTGCGAACTAGCTGCCGTGAGGCGACATTTGGTTCTACATTTGGATAAATGGTATCTGATGATTACGATAGACGGCGAAGCAAAGGTAGTTCCAGCTGCACAAATCTATGTAGATACTCCATACTATCCAGGGGAGCTTGAAGTCATGGCACCGAAATCATTGATTTGTGACTTGGTGATCGGAAATATACCAGGGGTCTCAGACATTCCGGTCCCAAGCAGCCGTGAAGATACTCAGTCAAACACAGAAACTTTGGCTGGGGCAGTTTTGACCAGGACTTGGGTTAAGAAGAAGGAAAAACCATTAAGCCCGTTGAAGGTTTCAAAACCTCAACAAAGTCGGGAAATCAACACCGATGAGCTGAGGTTGGCTCAGAAGGAAGACAAGTCGTTGGAACAACTTTGGAAACATGCCGACAGCAAAACAGTGTTCAAAACCAGGGGTGGAAATACGTTTCCATACATGGTTAGAAAAGACATACTATACAGAGTGTTTCAGCAGAAACGAGGCTCATCGACGTTTGAAGTCAGACAAATTGTGGCTCCAAAACTACAGAGACGTAGAGTCACGGAACTCGCACATGAGTCCATAGAAGTGGACATCTATTTTCAAAAAAAAAATAGAAGATAGGATTTCAAGCAGTTTTCAATGGCCTGGCATCACGAGCGATGTAACAAGGTTTTGTTGTTCGTGTGATGTTTGTCAGAAAACTACACCTAGGGGCAGGGTTACAAAAGTTCCGTTGGGACAGATGCCTATCACAGACATCCCTTTTCACCATTTAGCTGTTGAACTCATAGGCCCGATAACTCCTGTTTCGGACAGAGGCAACAGATACATTCTCACAATTGTAGACTACGCTACAAGGTACCCTGAGGCTATAGCATTGCCGAAGATTGAGGCCGAGTGAGTGGCCGAAGCACTGTTTGAAATATTTTCAAGGGTAGTGTTCCCTTCCGAAATACTGACAGAGGAACACAACACAATTTACCTCAGAGTTGATGCAGGAAGTTTCTAGACTGGTTTCGGTGAAACAGCTTTTCACAACCCCATACAACCCAAAATGCAATGGCTTAGGTGAGCGTATGAACGGAGATTTGAAGAGCATGCTTAAAAGATGTGTCAAGAAAAACCTCAAGACTGGGACAGATACCTTCCGGCAGTTTTGTTTGCATACAGAGAAGTCCCGCAGGCAAGCACTGGGTTTTCACTGTTTGAGCTTCTCTACGGCCGCACAGTGCGTGGACCGAAGCAAGCTTTGAAAGAGCTATGGACGGAACAAGAAATGCCCAAAACCAGAAGCACTTATGAGTATGTGCTTGACTTGAGGCAGAGACTTGAAGAAACATGCAAAATTGCTCGGGAGACTTTGAGCGAAGCTCAGAGCACGTTTAAGCACCATCATGACAAGAAAGCATGTAAACGAAATTTGCGGGTTGGAGACAAAGTTTTGGTTTTGCTGTCTACAAACCATAACAAAATGCTGTTACATTGGAAAGGTCCATATGAAGTGGTGGAAACAGTGAATAAGATGGACTACAGAGTCCGGGTAGGAGACAAAATTAACACCTATCATATTAATTTGTTGAAGAAGTATGAAGACTGGAGTCAAGTAGTTTCAGCCACAGCAGCGGTTATTGAGGCCGAGCACCATTCCGACGTCGGGGCTGTAGATGACGAAAATTTGCTCGAATTAACCAGCTTGAAGGGTGCTGAAACTTGGCGTGATGTTCAGATCAGCGATCAATTGTCTCCATGCCAAAAGAATGAAGTTTCAGAGTTGTTACTAGAGTACAGTTAAAATTTACAGACAGACTGGGCACCACGATGTTGACCCAACACAAAGTAGAACTGACTAGTTCAAGCCCGATTCGTGTAAAAGAATATCCAATACCTTATGCAAAGAGGGAGGAGATTGACTCTGAAGTCGAGACAATGTTAGAGGCTGGAGTCATAGAGCCAGCAAACTCAGGAGTATAATTCGTCCATTGTTATGGTGAAAAAGCGCGATGGTATCAGCCGGTTTTGTATAGATTTCAGAAAGATCAATGCTGTGACAAAGTTTGACACCAAACCCATGGGTTGTGTCGACGACATTTTGGCAAAGTTAAAAGACGATAAGTTTTTCACAAAAATTGACTTTGCAAAGGGGTATTGGCAGATTCCTGCTGAAGAAAGTTCTAGACCTGTGACTGCTTTTTCAACAGCAAAAGGTAGTTACCAGTTTAGAAAAATGCCGTTTGGGATGGTAAATTCTGGGGCGACATTCAATCGTATGATGCGAAAACTATTGAAGGGTTGTTCGCAGGCAAACAATTACGTTGATGGCATTTCGGGTCATACCCAGTCATGGAAGCAGCACATGGTTATGCTCAGAGACTTGTTTGAGCAAATCAAAAATGCAGGTTTGACCGTCAGGCCATCAAAATGCTTGATAGGTTTCGGAAACATAGGTTTCACAGGACACATTGTCGGCAATGGCATAGTTCAGATGGAGGAGGACAAGCTTACGAAAATCAGAGATGCTGAGCAACCCATGACGAAAAAGCAAGTGTGGGTATTTTTGGGCTTAGCTGGATACTATCGTAGGTTCATATCGTCCTTCGCTGAAATAGCAGCACCACTGACAGACTTAACCTAATAAGGTTGTTTGGTGTCCAGAGCATGAACATTCGTTTCAAACACTGAAGTCACAACTTACCCAGAGACCCATTCTAAGATTACCAGACTTCAAAAAGACGTTTGTCTTACAAACAGATGCATCAGATAATGGGATAGGAGCAGCACTGCTTCAACAATTCGAGGATGGTATTTTTCCGATAGCATATGCAAGCAAAAAATTGCTTAAAAGAGAAAAAAATTATTCCGTCACAGAACGGGAATGTTTGAATATTGTGTTTGGAATCAAGAAATTCAAAAAGTACCTTTACGGCAGGGAGTTTGTGTTACAAACAGATCACGCTCCTTTGTCATACATTCAAAAAAGCAAACCTGAGAGTGGAAGGATCATGCGTTGGGCTCTTTTCCTACAAAATCATAGTTTCAGAGTTGAATTGATCAAAGATTCAGAAAACGTTTGTGCCGACTATTTGAATCGTCAGTAGTTACAGATTATTTTTCAGTGTAAATATAGGATATATTTTTTTGCGAAGGGGGCAGTTTGTCAGAAATAATCTGTAAGGTACAGGCAGTACTGCATCTTGTATATAGTTTAATGTCTATTATTGTGAGTACCTGGTGTACTTTGATCATTTGATGCTTTAGTACTATTTTTGGAATATGTTTTCTCTTTTGAATAAATCATAGATTTTAATTTCAATCAGTGTTTATGTTGTGTTAAATAATATGCATTTTTGTTTTTTTATATTCTGCAATAGGTACATTGTAATTTCACGTTTAAAGTCTTAGTAGATTATCAGGTCAAGAAATCATGACACTTTTAGAAACACAAAATTCTGACCCTGTTTAGTTGACTTATAATTGGTGAATATTAATAGTGCCAAACTCAACTTTGTCCCACACTGTTTCAGCAACACACTGAGATAGCAATATTTCTCCGTAACCCATTACAGAGACATCACTCTTTAGATGCTGTGGTAATAGACGACACAGGGTTGAGCAGATCCACTAGCACAGAGCAAGATCGACAGTGGTTCAGCATACATCCCCATCCATAACGCTGAGGAGAGAACAATGCCTATATACGTTTAGAACGGATCAGCCTCAAACAGCCCAGCTTCAGAGAGGTCCAGACTCGCTCCAAACACAACAGACTGACTCGGGGAGTTGTTCTGACCGGACCAGCCTCAAACAGCCCAGCTTCAGGGAGGTTCAGACTCATCCCAAACACGACAGGCTGAGTCGGGGAGTTGCTTCAACACGTCCAATACAGACCCAGCCTCAAACGAACACGTTCCAAGTAGTTCGAAGCTGAGAAGTCTTGTCTCACAGTTCAAGCCTAGACAGTGAACTGTACATATTCCCTTGTAAGACATTTTCACCTGAGAAACAAACCCACTCATCGTCATCATATCTCTTGACAGTTTGGTTTCCCCTTTTGCCCAAGTTTGAATTAAATAATGTATTATCTTTATTAGTACATTTTATTTGTGAACAGCCAAGCTCCAAAAAATGTCAAATGGAGATCTTTTGCCGGAATTCCTTACAAATACAAGGCTATAGTCAAAGTAGTCTGCGCAAATTTTTTTCTGCATGGGTAATAATTCAATATTAGTAGTTTTCATCAATATTGGCAAGTTCTGATTTGCTGAAAAAAAAAAAAATTCATAGTTCCATGACAAAAAAATCCTACAGTGCCGGAACTACTTTTGCTGTCAAACTAATGTTCACAAACATGTACATAAGACTTCATAATGTTTTTCTTTCTAATTTCACATCGAGTCTGAAGATTAAATGTTAGCAAAGTTATTTGCTCTTACAATCATAAATTGGACAAAAAAATCCAACAATAAATTCTAAAAGGGAGAACTTCAACTCATTGTCAGTTTACTGGGTACAAATTATCTAATTTTCACAGTTTCATACAGTGTGTTAGGGTTTTTTTTAAATACCTCCATGAAAACAAAAAAAATCTCTTTATTCCTTAAGTGAGTTGAGAAAAGAAGCCTAAATGATCTTACCTCCTCTGTACCTTGAATGAGACGAGTAAAGGAGTTCTTAAACTCTGCCTGGGTTTGTCTCTTGATTGTCTCATATTGTCTTCTTGCAGCCTCTGTAATATCAGAATTTAAACTCCAGGGTTGTACAATACAACAGACACTGACCAGTATCAGATATTGAGGAATACAAACTTACTGTTTAACTCTTTCCCAAACGAAAAAAAGTTGGACTGGACCAAATTCAAAGCATTTACAGATGACAAATTCAGTTTTGCTAAAATTTCTGTCTTTAATAGGGTAGAAAACATTGTGGGAAAAAGAGAAACTACTGGTTTCCAGCATTTTCTCCTTTTCCTACAAAATTTTCAAAAGCTTTTTTTCCAGGGTTGTTTCAAGTCGGGATTGTGTGGTAAAGAGTTGATAGAATACTTTCTTATTTTGGGCCAAATTCACCAACCTTTCCAGGACAGGTAATCTGATAAGCTAAGACAGAATGTCTCCACCAGTCTCATGGGTAAACTTGGAATTAATGAACAGTTCCTAAATAGCTTTGTGCAAACAAGCCTAGATAATACATAATGTTGCCTTATAACAAAACTCATTTTTGAAATCTATGAGCTATCAAGAAATAAAAAATTAGGCTTAAAAGTTACATGCCATTCTCTCACTTATCCAGAGAACTAATTGCAGCAAACCACCCTGACTCTCTTATCTTTTTCTTTCTGCACATTTGTTTGCATGTTTTCCATTTCTATAATTTTCAGAGACCATAATTTGTGTTGGCGTATCTTAAGTCAGAAGAAGGTTGGTTATATTATGGAACTCTGGCAATTGTGTTTTATGTCTATTCCTTGCGTATCAGTTTTATTATCATTAGATGAATAAGTGCAAAACAAACTGTACAAGCTAAAACGTGACAGATCAAGAGTGGACTATTCCAAGTGACAAAAAAAAAAAAAAAACAAGAGGGCCATGATGGCCCTGTATCGCTCCTATGGCTAAAATGTAAAACACTACAAGCCAAACATTACAATACTTGGCCAATTGGTTTCAAACTAGAAGACATACAAAATTTTTTCTATAAAATCCTACGAGAAAGTTACGACCCCACGGCAAAGCTATTTTTTACCACAGAGCTAAAATTACTTGAATCCTGGTGGAGGTCCACAAGATAAAGCCCCATACCAAATAATATACAGGTCTAGAATGTGTGGTTATAAACAAGAAGAATTTCAAAGTTTCCTCAATAAAAGGCCCTGTAAAACATTAGACCCCTGAGACAGGGCTAAATTTAGTAGCCCTAGGTCTTATGGTTAGTAACAAAAAGATTTCTAAAGTTTTTACTATATGACCCACATAAAACTTGTGACCCCTGGGGCAGGGCCAAACTTGACCCCAGGGCTATAATTTGGGCCCTCTTGGTAGAAGCCCACTAGATAACGCTACATGCAAAATTTGGTGGCCCTAGTCCTTAGGGTCAAGGTACGAGAAGATTTTTAAAGTTTTCCATATATAAGCCCATGTAAAACTTTTGACCCGCGGGGCATGGCCAAACTTGACCCCAGGGCTACAATTTGGGCCCTCTTGGTAGGGGCCCACTAGATAAAGCTACATGCAGAATTTGGTAGCCCTAGGCCTCAGGGCTAGGTATGAGAAGATTTTTAAAGTTTTCCATATATAAGCCCATGTAAAACTTTTGACCCGCGGGGCATGGTCAAACTTGACCCCAGGGCTACAATTTGGGCCCTCTTGGTAGGAGCCCACTAGGTAAAGCTACATACAGAATTTGGTAGCCCTAGGCCTCATGGCTAGATATGAAAAGATTTTTAAAGTTTTCCCTATATAAGCCCACATAAAACTTGTGACCCCCCTGGAGAGGCCAAACTTGACCCCAGGGCTATAATTTGAGCCCTTTTGGTAGAGGCCCACTAGATAAAGCTACATGCAAAATTTGGTAGCCCTAAGCCTTATGGCTAGGTACAAGAAGATTTTTAAAGTTTTGCCTATAAAAGCCCATATAAAACTTGTGACCCCCAGGGCAGGGCCAAATTTGACCCCAGGGCTATAATTTGAAGAAACTTGGTAGAGGTCCACTAGATAAAGCTACATGCCAAATTTGGCAGCCCTACGCCTTGTGGTTTCAGACAAGAAGTTTTTTCAAAGATTTTCAATATTTTTCAGTTTTGTTGCCATGGCAACCAGAGTTTTTGAAGGAATCAAATTCTTTCAAAAAATTCTGAAGAGGACCATGGCAGGATCATTTCTGTGAAGTTTCAACAAAATCGGATGGGTAGTTTCAGAGAAGAAGATGTTTGAAATAAAAGTTAATGCACGGACGGACGCACGACGGACACCAGGCCATGACATAAGCCCGCTGGCCTTTGGCCAGTGGAGCTAAAAAAGAATGACATCTATATCAGATGGTACATGAAAGCCATTATGTTCAATCTATTTTCCTTTCATTTTTCAAAGTTTGCAGATAACAATGCTATTTGGGACCTTGGAAACTAATGCATATTTGAGAAAAATGTGACCCATAAACAGTCAGTAACATTATTTCCAATTATCAGTAAGACCTCTATTCTTTTCTATCAATGTTTCCTCATACAACCAAATAATTTTGTCTCTTTTAACTTTTTTAACGAAGTATATGACAAATTTTTCTAACGGACAGATTTTTTTTAAAACTTTGCACAGACAAAGCTCATCATGTCTCTAGGAGGTTACAGTAAAAAAGATGTAGGTCACCATGCTCGTTTCTGAGAAATTTGCCTTAGAAAAAGGTATATACAGTTCCAGAATTCAGCTGATATTGGATTTAAAGCTTCTTTCTTTAATAGTCAGTTAAACAGTATAATAGCAGGAAAAATATACAAATATACATCATTTTAATGAAAATTCATATATTTTAGCACAAAAAATGTATAAAAGCCTGGTTTTGAGCATGGTAAATGTACAAATATGCATGTTATATATGTAGACCATTGATTAAAAAGGGAGATAATTTGATGGAATTAAGGGTTAATCTTAAATAAATACATACTTTCTAACAGACAGATTTTTCTTAAAATTTCCACTTACAGTGTTTATAATTCTAAATAATAAGAAAAAATAAAAATGGCACCTATCCATGCTTATTTCATCAGAAAACAAGGTTGAAGGTCACTGTGGAAGTCATTTTTTCAAGGAAAAAAATAGGATAAAAGCTCAGCAGACATAGTGGGAAACGGAGAAATTGCTCAATATTATTTCACGGTGACAGTTCAAAGATCCATTTTTTTCTCTTCACCAATACTACCCGAAGAAAGTGCTACTTGTTTCTGTGCACCAATAGTATTACCATTATGTGCAAAAGATACATAGGTGCACTTTTGATTCAATATCCACGACAAAAATACAAGAGCAGTAGGATGCGCGCAAACATTTGTCATATACGTCATTAACTTAAGTGCAAAATATAGGACACATACACACTGAAGGCATTTGCAGAGTACAATCTAATTTGGTGCAAATGACAGGATCTGTCTTTGACAGGGTGAAAAACATTGTTGGCCACAATGTTTTCAAAAGTTTGCTCCTTCAGGGTCTATTTAACACATGATTGTTTGGTAAAGGATTTGTAAAAATTTGAGGAAAGTATTCAAGTAAGAACATAATCAAAAACAATAAAAACCTGGAAGCTGGCTTCCACTTCTCCTCCCAGGAAAAATATTTTTTGAAGAAAACACATCTCTAACTCTGTCAAAAGCAGTTTTGTTGTACACCATATCTAGAGGTTTCGTCTTCATTATAAATCTGAAGTGGACAAAGTTAATCCTTTTGGACTCCTAGGTTAACTATTTACCACATGATAAAATCATAGACTTGTCCGAAATGAAAGCATTTGCAGATGATAATTTCAATGTGGGATAAAAAATGATGGAATTATTGTTTGGTAGAGTAGAAAACATCTTTGGAAAAGGAGAAAATGCTGATTACCGACATTTTCTCCTTTTCTAACGATGTTTTCAAATGCCTTTACCGTCAGGGTCGTTAAAAGTCTTGATTGTGTACGAAAGAGTTAACCATTTGCGCCCTCCCCCCCCCCCCCCCCAAAAAAAAAAAAAAAGAAAGCTTTAACGTCTTTTGGGAAGAAGGCGTCTAAAACTTCTAGCATTTCATCCTTTTCCCATGAGGTTTTTTACCTATCTAAAGACAATAATTTTAGCTAAATTCGTCATATGCAAAACCTTTTCTGTAGGAAAAGTCTTGTATTCTGCCATCTTCCAAACATATCATCTCCTATAATTTTCGTCATCTTAACGCTGACAGCTTTTAAAATATTGTGGTAAAATGAGAAATTGCTCTTGATGAACAAGCTCTCTTTCTGTTGTATTTTTTGTATTTGTTCCTCAAGCAAACCTTGATTCATGTTTCTCAGTGCTGTTTTCAAGTTGTCGGCCACAAGTTTTATTTTCAGTTCTGGTTTTGAAAGTTGTTTTTGTGAGTTAGGCAGCATAGATTGTAATCTTTGATCTAAACCATCCAAAACTTGGGAGCTATTCCAACCAAACTTAAAAAGCATCAACAAGCAAAGAGGAAAAAAATTAAGAATAGACTTAAAGTTTGAACATCTGAAAAAAAATTCTACTCAAAAATAGAAATAGTGTAGCATATATGACATACTTGTACTTAGCAGCTTTCCCCAATGGGTTTTTCTCATACATAAGCTCAAAAAGTTTCAGGCTTGTGTCCTCTGGAACAGTGGGTATTCTGAATGCCTTTTGGAAATCTGTATAACCACCTCCTGGCTTCTTTACACCAAGTCTTTCCTGTGTAGAAAAGTAAAAGATATGTTATTTCTCAGTTTTGCCCTTTGCAAAATACCTTTTTAGTCTATCTTGAGCCCATTCATTCACTGTACTATCAGGGTTAAAAAAGAATGAAACACAACAAAAACCTCTGTTTTCCCTAATGGCACTTAAGGAGTTAAACTGATTTTCTATTTCTTATCTGTGAAGGAGAAGAATTTAGGTTAACTATGGTACTGAACAACACAACCAAGACAATTCTAATGAGTGCCCAAAAAAAAAAACATTTTTAGTAAAAAAAACTACAGACATGTTACACTTTGGACCTAAAAACATTCACAGACTCTGTATCCCTGTTTAGAACCAAGTAGTAAATCATACCTTGTTTTGAGAGCTCACAAGACAAGGAAAGACAGAGTTTTCTGTCATTCTATCATGCAACACCAATCCACCAACTCCTAAACCAAACTTTAAGCCACTAGTTCTTGGTCTAGACTCTAGCTCCATCTCAATTCCAGTGCATTCTAGCTCTAATATACTGTAGTTTAAAGGGTCAACTGCAAAATATTAGACATAAGCCATGCTCTGTGATAAGGGGGCTTAACAGGTCTGCAAACAGTATCAACCTCCGTCAGCCTGCGCAGAGAAATTTGTTAGTCTTGATCAATTTCTGCATGTCAGAGGACCATTCTACCTCCAGACCCAGTCATATGTTAGACTAAATGGATTTGATGGATCCCTAATTATGTGGTGACTCAATTGGTAAAATGAATCACAAGGATGCAATAAACTCCTATTTGCCACAGCATAGCTCAATTATGTGAGGGATGAAAATATATGACAGCTAAGTTTTGCCTGTCTTTCTTTGGTAGCTATAACATGTATAACAAATGTAATAATAATCTAACATCTGAGGCACAGAATGCCTGGTTAGTATAAAAAGAATAAGCTGTGCACACAGGCCTATTAACTCTCTACCAGACCGCAAAATCAGTCCCTTTCCATACTAAATGCATTTCTCAACCACGGATCAAATGTGGAAAACATGATGGGATTTTTCCGATGACAGGGTAGAAAATTTAAGCGGGAAATGGAGAAAATGCTTATTACAAATATTCTCATATTTTTTCATTATGTTTTTAAAAGCCACCATTCCAAGGGACGCCAAAACAAAGGAGTGTTTGGTCAAAAGTTAGAGAGATACATTGTGGCAAGTTTAAATGAACACCATTTCAAAAAAAGCCTTAATACACAATACCACTCAATGAGTGTAAAGAATGTTTAAATACAATACCAGATTCAGGTGGCAATTTGGTTCCAAGGACCTTAAAACTGCCAGTATTGAGATAAAAATTCAGTTTTGCAAACACAACATCTCTTGTAAGCACTGAGCTGTCATCCCCATCTCCTATCACTTCCATGACATCATGTAGTTCTTGTTCTTAAAAAAATAAAATAGCATGTTGGTATTCAAGATTTGAACTACTACAAGGGCCACAATGGACAATCAAACATTCCAAATTCATTTAACTCTCTACCAAACAACAGAAATTTAGACTTGTCCAAACTGAAAGCATTTGCAGACAACAAATTAAATGCAGTTCAATCTTGCTTTCTGTCTCTGATGGGGTAGAAAGTATTGTGGGAAAAGGAGACATAGCTGGTTACCAGCATTTTCTCCTTTTCTAACAATATTTTCAAATGCTTTCTTTCTCATGATCATTAACATGTGGCAATGCGAGTTAAAGGGTTAATCCAATTTTATCACAATGTCTCAGCCAATCGGATGGCAATGCATAGGATTCAGTCTTTGAAAACATTCTCAGTTAGGCCCTGGGACTTTTGAAGTGTATTGCTGCACAGTCAACTGCTGACTAATGTGAAATTATCATGATAAAATGCTACATAAACGCATGATCCCTTGATGGGACTGTTTTTGAGCATGGGTTTTAATTTGAAAAGTCTAAGTAGCCAACTCTAGTTTTTGATATTGGGGTATCTCTGTCTTACAGTCTGAAAACATCCATTCTATTTTCTTGGAAGTTAACATTCAAAATTTACTGTTGCAAGGTAAGTAGCTCTTCTTAGTATTGTGAAAATTACCTAATTCAGTTTTGGGTATCTTGGCTGGAGGTTCTTCATGGTGGTCATGTAACATTTGTGACTCATTTTCTACTTTCTGAGGCTGGGAACCATACCATCCTCCCCATCCAGGGAACCAGCGCTGTAATACAGATTTCTCTTCCTGTCTCGTACTTGTCCCTCCTTGTGTAGGCTGGGGTTCAGGTGAAGGTGTCTATATACAGTGAAAAAGACCCAAACATCTCTGACATGTAAATATTAACTATTTACCAGACAACAAAATTTTAGACTCATCCGTACTGAAAACAGTTGCAGACAACACATTAATGTAGCTCAAACTACAGGGTCTTCAAAATGGTGAAAAAATACTGAAGAAAGGCAACCTAGGCATTAAGGTTGATGCACTATTTTCAGTGAAAGAAAAAAAAAATCATTCACAACTATGAAAAGACTTCGGACCAAATAAATTAGTACCTATATAACCCTTCACCACACAATCCCGACTTTTAACAGACCTTGAGAGAGAAGGCTTTTGAAAATATTGTGAGTAAAAGGAGAAAAAGGTGGTAACCAGAATTTTCTCCCTATCCCACATTGTTTCCAACCCTTTGAAAGAAAAATTTTATGCTTTGAGTAACATTTAATTATGTCCTCTGCAAATGCCTTCAATTTGGACAAGTAAAAAATTTTGCTGTCTAGTAATTAGATATTCATACTGAAATTCAAAAGAAACTAAAAGCAATCCCACCTTTGAGAAATATCCTTCATTCTTCAGCTTCTTATAGACAACATCTCTCAGTATCTTTAATTCATCAAAACTCATCTCTTCTTCTATCCTCTTCTGTTGATTCTTTAAGAAAAAATGATTAACCCTTTACCACACGACAAAATTTTAGACCTGTCCAATTTGAAAGCATTTGCAGACGACAATTTCAGTGTGGCTCAATGATGCAATTTTTGTTTGATGGGGTTGAAAACATTGTGGGAAAAGGACATAATGCTGGTTACCAGCATTTTTTTCCTTTTCCCACAATGTTTTCAAAAGGCTTCTTCTTCAGGGTCGTTAAAAGTGGGCATTGTGTGGTAAAGGGTTAAATCAAATCAAGTCTATCTTAACTAATTACCTGCACAAATAATATGCTTTAGAAGACTTTCAAAGCACCCTTCATAGAAAAGGCACGATCAACATAACTTAAGGTATAATACATGAATACATGAGGAAGAAAGGTGGCAATATTTCTCCTTTTTCAACTATGTGCCATAAAACCTGTTTCAGGAGCCACCTATGTTAGTTCTCTACCAATCAATGTTGAGTTGAAGGCCCTAAGGAAGAAGGCTCTTGAATGTATAGTGGAAACTGGAGAAAATACTGGTAACCAGCATCTTCTTCAATTCTTAAAATGTTATTTAACTTTTCAGACAATTACATTCATTTCAACAACATTTGTTGTCTGAAAATACTTCCATTTTGGCTAAGTCTGAAATTTTTTTTATCTGGTAAAGAGCTAGGCTTTCAAAAATACTAAAAAAAGATGGAAGTCAAGAAAACAAAAAAAAAGGTAGTTAATATATCCAATCTTTTACCTTCAGGTCTGTTGTAAGGACCTCTTGTTTAAGATGTGCTGTGTATATCTTTGTATACAACACATTATCTTTTACCCTCTGCATGAGAAATGATTTAGTTCTTCTCTTGCTGCAGTCTTGTATGCTGAACATGTGGACATCTATGGCAAACTTCCACCATCTCTTGGCACTTGAATAAATGAATGCACATGTTATTCAGGAAAACGGAATTAGCATGTTATCTTTAGGGAAAATGAACTCAGTTTTAAAAGATCCACCAACTTTGAAAGACAACTTTTGAAAACTTTATGTCAAAGGGACAAATTATGCAATTTCTATTAATGCTACGGTATCTTTTTTAAAGATATTCATGTATTTATTCTTAACTCTTTACAACTCAATCCAAAGTTTTCACAATTCTAAGAAAGACAGTTTTTAAACAAGAGCGGCAAATTGTCGCAAGATACGCCCATCCCACTGCCAGTTGCCGAGGGTGGATAATAATCGTAAAGGGCAGGTAGAGGAAAATAGAAGTGCAGCAGAAATCACGTAAGTGATTGAAATAGGCATGAACGTCTCCTCTAATGTTAAGGAAACATGTATATAAAGTTTCAGGTCATTCCAACATGAAAAGACAAACTTATATTGTAGAGAAGCATGAAAAGCTGTAAAAAAAAAAATAATGAATAGGGAATAATTCCAAAAGGGCATTAGGTGAGGTTACAGCTCCAGTGCATTGCACTTTTTGTAACTGCAACAAACATGTTTACCAAGTCTCAAGTCAATTTGACTTGAGGTGACAAAGTTCTGTTCCAGCCAAACAAGAAATACTGTAAAAATGAAGAACAAAGTGGAATTACTCAAAATCCGTGCTAGGTAGAGTTATTGTTCTTGCGCACTGTACTCCGTAATATTGCAACAAACATGCATACCAAATTTGAAGTCGTTCTGACTTGAGATGACAAAGTTATATTCCGGACAAGCACTAAATGCTGTAAAAATGGCGATCAAAGGGAAATAACTCAAAGACAGCACGAGGTAGAGTTACAATTCTTGCGCACTGCACTTCCAAATATTGCAACAAATAAGCATACTATATTTCAAGTCATTCCTACTTAAGTTGACAAAGTTATGCTCCGGACAAGCAAGAAATGCTATGAAAAGATCTAAAGGGGAATAACTCAAAATTCATGCTAGGAAGAGTTATTGTTCTTGTGCACTGCACTTAGTAATTTTTCAACAATCATGCATACCAAATTTGAAGATGTTCAGACTAGAGATGACAAAGTTATATTCCAGACAAGCAGAAAATGCTGTAAAAATGACGATCAAAGGGAAATAACTCAAAGACAACACGAGGCAGAGTTATGGTTCTTTCACACTGCACTCCGTATTATTGCAACAAACACAAATGCCAAGTTTCAAGTCAGTCGGACTGGAGATGACAAAGTTATGCTCCGGACAAGCAGAAAATGCTGTAAAAATGACGATCAAAGGGAAATAACTCAGAGACAACACGAGGTAGAGTTATGGTTCTTTCGCACTGCACTCTGTATTATTGCAACAAACACAAATGCCAAGTTTCAACGCAATCGGACTGGAGATGACAAAGTTATGCTCCGGACAAGCAGAAAATGCTGTAACAAGAGGGCCATGATGGCCCTGTATCGCTCCACTGGCTAATACGTAAAATCCGTACATGCCAAACATTACAATACTTGGCCAATTGGTTTTGAATGTAAGACCCCTGAGACAGGACTAAAATTGGTAGCCCTAGTTTATATGGTTAGTAACATGAAGATTTCTAAAGATTTCACTATATAAGCCCATGTAAAACTTCTGACCCCTCGGGATGAATCAAATTCCACTCTAGGGCTTAATTTACACACTCTTGGTGAAGGCCCTCTAGATATAGCTACATGCGAAATTTGGTAGCCCTACGCTTTATGAATAAGTACAGGGAGATTTCTTAAGTTTTCTCTATATAAGCCCATGTAAAACTTGTGACCCCCGGGGCAGGGCCAATTTTGACCCCAGGGCTATAATTTGGGCACTCTTGGTAGAGGCCCATTAGATAAAGCCACATGCAAAATTTGGTAGCCCTAGGTCTTATGGTCAGTAACAAGAAGATTCTAAAGTTTTCCCTAAATAAGCCCATGTAAAACTTGTGACCCCCGGGGTGGGGTCAAATTTGACCCCAGGGCTATAATTTGAAGAAACTTGATAGAGGCCCACTAGACAAAGCTACATGCCAAATTTGGTAGCCCTAGGCCTTATGGTTTCAGACAAGAAGATTTTCAAAGATTTCCAATATTTTTAAGTTTTGTTGCCATGGCAACCAGAGTTTTTGAAGGAATCAAATTCTTTCAAGAAATTCTGAAGAGGACCATGGCAGGATCATTTCTGTGAAGTTTCATCAAAACTGGATGGGTAGTTTCAGAGAAGAAGATGTTTAAAATAAAAGTTAACGAACGGATGGACGGACGCAAGACGGAAAATGGGCCATGACATAAGCCCGCTGGCCTTCGGCCAGTGGAGCTGAAAATGACAATCAAAGGGAAATAACTCAAAGACAGCATGAGGTAGAGTTCTGGTTCTTTCGCACTGCACTCCATATTATTGCAACAAACACAAATGCCAAGTTTCAAGTCAATTGGACTGGAGATGACAAAGTTATGCTCCTGACAAAGAACTGGATGCCGCCAGCCCGCCCACCCGCAAGCCCGTATGCCATGAGTGATTCCATAATACGTCCCATTATTATGCGCTTTGCATAATATTATGCATTGTAATGTACGGGAGAGGTACGTAAAACCACTGTACTGGACTTTGATAAAAGTCCCAAGAAGAAAGAGGCTAGAAGCAAGAAATAAATAGAGTATTTTTTTTTTCAGTGAAAGATCGAAATTTATTTCATCTTGTAAACATCATCAGTAATATTTTCACTTGTGGCTGTGCCACTCATAAAAATATTATCGATGATGTTAGCTCCATGAAATAAATTCGGATCTTTCAACGAAACAAGAGGGCCCTGATGGCCCTAAAGTCACTCACCTGAGTCTTTTGACCAAACATGACCCATTTTCAATCTCTTTTGAGATATCATGACAAACAATCTACTAAGCTTTCATAATTATTGGACTGAAAATGCCTCTAGCATGTACACAAGCTTTTTTTAGAATTTCTCACAGTGATCTACTTTTTAGCCAACCATAGCCAATTTTCCCATTGTAGATATTATCAAAACAAGACTGAAAATGTGGCCTCTAGAGCGTACAAAAGGTTTTTCTAAGATTTGACCTAGTGACCTAGCTTTTGACCCGACATGACCCATTTTCGAACTTGCCTGAGATATCATCAAGACAAACATTCTGACCAAGTTTCATGAGTATCTGACTGAAAATGTGGCCTCTAGAGTGTACACAAGGTTTTTCTAAGATTTGACCTAGTGACCTAGTTTTTGACCCAAAATGACCCATTTTCTAACTCATCCAAGATTTTATCAAGACAAACATTCTGACTAAGTTTCATGAGTATCTGACTGAAAATATGGCCTCTAGAGCGTACATAAGGTTTTTCTAAGATATGACCTAGTGACCTAGTTTTTGACCCAAAATGACCCATTTTCCGAATCATCCAAGATTTTATCAAGACAAACATTCTGACCAAGTTTCATGAGTATCGGACTGAAAATGTAGCCTCTAGAGTGTACACAAGGTAATAGTTGACAACGGACGATGCACAACAAACGACGGACGACGGGCGCAGCACAATCACAAAAGCTCACCATGAGCACTTCGTGCTCAGATGAGCTAAAAAAACAAATATCCTCTATGTAACACCTTCAGTGACAAGTACAAATCGAGACAAACATCCAGATACAACTTCAGCAGATGCTTCTATGGACAATACAGGTTAAGCTCAGATGACAAAGAAAGAGCAGTCTGATCATATACTAGCAGCTATACAGTCCAATATTTCTGACCTAAAGTGCCTTGAAAATGAAACATTTCAGTCTTTTCACCTGGCTGAAAATGTCAATGTTACTTATTTGTAATGTATTATATATCAACCCTAAACTCTTTACCAAATGACAAAATCTAGACTTGTCCAAACTGAAAGCGTTTGCAGAAAAGAAATTAAACATAGCTCAAAGAATAATATTTGGCTTTGAAGGGTAGAAAATATTGTGGGGAAAGGAAAAAATGCTGGTTACCAGCATTATGTCCTTTTCCCATATCATTTTCAAAAATCCTTATTCCCAAGGTCCGTTAAAACACAGGATTGTTTGGTAAAAGGTTAAAGTCCATAAGTAACACATATTCAGTCAAGAATAAAATTCTAATATGTGCAATATCAAGGTTGCTTTTGTCTAGATAGTCTCAGCAAAATGGACAATGTAAATCAAAGATCAGACTGTTTTGTGCGGTCTGATCTTGATCTATACTGGCCACAAAGGCAACTCAAAGTGTGAAAAGTTCTTTTAAGGGTTGTAAGTAAAGAAAACTGCACATACTTGTTTTTCACGGGACAGGTTGGACGCCATCGAATATATTTCCTTCTCTGTCTGTACTTAGAAAACTCTCTCAGTATCATAAACATATTTCTATACTGCTGTTCACTTAATGAAAAGGCCATCCCTTCCAGATTCAAGTCTATGGTATTCCTTGGTGTTTTTACATCTCGTAGTGGAAAGGCCGTGGTTTGACGTTTCATCTTGGCTGTACCAGATATTGGAGACAAGATGTACTCATGTTCCTTTAGATAGAAGTTTTATTGTTAATGAATTTATTAATTATTATAATTATTGAATTATTATTTATTAATACCAATGAAAAAACAAAGTGGAGAAATCACTCTTAACAAGCAACTAAAAGTATACCTATAACTGATAGAATATTCACACTTCAAAAAAACAATAGGACCATGATGGTCCTAAATCGCTCACCTGAAATGCAACTCAGCTGTCATTGTTATGGCCACTTGCCTCTTTGCTGGAATGTTTTAGTTTTGAAAATGATTCATCCATATGACAATACCAACAATCAGAGCAGGTAAGAAAGTGATAGAGCCAAAATTATAGGCCCTAGAGTGTAAACAATGGAATTGTCATCAAGATCCCCTATTTTGATGCTTTTAGCTTATCCCCATTTTGATCAGATTTGTCCTTAGGTCATTATGAACATCCAGGGAAATTTTGAGTATGATGAGCCAGAATTGTGGTTGCTGAGTGTGTTCATGTTCATGTTCACAACCTTACAAACATTCTGGGTGATGGATCAAGATTATGCTGGAATTCCGATAGCTATATAATAAACTGGAATTTTGGCGACACATATTCAAGGATACATAAAAGCTAACCATGAGTATGTTATGCTCAGGTGAGCTGATAATGGGTTTTCAGACAGAATCACATGCCAAATGTATGTTGTGGGCCATACAATATGGAACAGGAGGATTCCAAGAATACACTCTTTACATATTTGATCCCACATTGTGACTACAAAGGACTTTTTGTGATTCCAAGGAAGAAATTTGGTAAATGTTATTAGCAAACAAGAGCTGTCAAGTGGTTGTTGAGAAATCGCTTCGGACGGACAGACAGACAGACGAAGTGGCGACTATATGCTCGCCCTTACGGGAGCATAACTATCCACCAGTCCATGCTGAATATGAAAGTTCTTGGGTTAATATTTGGATGAAAGAAGATTTTAAAAGATCTTTTATTTGGATGTGGAAACTGGGATCCAACAACAAAGCACTTATTTTTTTTTCCTAAGGTCACAATTTGATGTACTTTGGTAGAGTGCTACTGTTGCCAATTAAGTTGTAGGCTTTGTGTTTGGGTTGATTTTTTTTTTTCAGCAGTTGACATGGAAACCAGAGTTGTTCATGAATTCCAATTTGTCAAAGGGCAATACAGTTGATCTTGCTTAGCTAAGCGACTACGTTTATTAAGCCAACACTTTTATTAAGCGATAGGAATTCCAATGTCTCTGTTGAAATATATAAGACTAGCTGGAATTGAATGCCCCATGGATTAAAGCCTTTATGCTGAGCTAAATCCTATGTTGTTAGTACTTACTACAATCGTCTTGTGAAATCCGAGAACCCACAATATAGGGCCATTTTCAACACTAGGGCCATAATTTGAAGTATTTTGGTAGAGGGCCACTAGATGATGCTACATGCCATATATGAAAGCTCTAGCCCTTACGGTTTGGGACAAGAAGATTTTTAAAGATTTCCTTCTTTACCTCTATGTGAAATCCAAGAACCCACAACATAGGGCCAATTTTTAACACCAGGGCCATAATTTGAAGTATTTTGGTAGAGGGTCACTAGATGATGCTAAATGCCATATATGAAAGCTCTAGCCTTTACGGTTTGGGACAAGAAGATTTTTAAAGATTTCCTTCTTTATCTCTATGTGAAATCCGAGAACCCACAACATAGGGCCAATTTCCACACTAGGGCCATAATTTGAAGTATAATGGTAGAGGGCCACTAGATGATGCTACATGCCATATATGAAAGCTCTAGCCCTTACAGTTTGGGACAAGAAGATTTTTAAAGTTTTTTCTTTCGGTTGCCATGGCAACCAGAGTTCTTCATGGAATTCAAATCTTTGAAGTATTCTGAAAGTGCATCACCTAAGGATCATTTCTGTGAAGTTTCATTGAAATCTGATTGGCGGTTTCAGAGGAGAAGATTTTTTAGTAATTGTTTACGGACGGACAGACAGACGGACGGACGGACAGACAGACGACGGACATTGACCGATCACAATAGCTCACCCTGAGCACTATGTGCTCAGGTGAGCTAATAAAAACTTGAAAGGGTGTACAAGATGAAAAGGGTTATCAAATTCAACATCCAACATGTCCTCTTTAAAACATACTTTGTGGGTGCTGATTAGAATTGTCCCAATCGGAATGAGAATTCTATGATGTACCTACAATACTAATTCAGTGAATAACTTTGAACCAAAGAATATACCTCTTTACTGCATATATACCTCTTCACTTTTATTCCTCCTAGCTTTTGAAAACGTTGTAGTTAAGCAATTAATTGTTACAAACAAATG
The DNA here is from genome assembly GCA_946811185.2 of Hippopus hippopus. Classification (NCBI taxonomy): domain Eukaryota; kingdom Metazoa; phylum Mollusca; class Bivalvia; order Cardiida; family Cardiidae; genus Hippopus; species Hippopus hippopus. The sequence goes on from OX328101.1 coordinate 15,714,592, forward strand.
CTCTTCTTTAAAAAAATCTTCCATATCACTTTAGGGGTGCTTTCCTAAAAAGGTTTCTCACGGTGTCACTTTCATCATAAAATGGCAAGATAACCTCTGCTATTTGGCAGGCTTACTAGCTTTTGTCATATGAATAGGACCATTTTTGAATACACAATGACAAAAAGACAACTTCCTTTAAAAACAAACTTCTCATTTTGCAACCTTGTTTCAATTAAAGTCTGTATTCATGTATTTTAAAATCTTTACCCATGTTTAACTCTCATATTTCTTAACAATGTTTTGAAAGTCGTCTACTGTAAACTTGTTTCTGCGGGTCATTATGATCAAAAGTACAACTGCAGAAGAATTATAACATCTTTACCGGTGGATGAAACCCTTGGAGGGCAAAAACAACAGAAGATATGTTGGCAACCAAGAAAAATCAAGATCAGTCTACCTTTTGGGAACAGCGTAGATCAAAATCACACTGCAGAGAACATGCAGTCTGATTTTGGACAGATACTGTCCGCTATTTTGAGAAATATCAGAAATATTGTCAAAAATGTCAATAAAATTGCAGTGTTTGTGTTTTTTCTTTTTTAGTTGAAAAGTTCATTTGATTTTTGCAGCCATCTGTGGACTGAATGATGACATACATCCAAGTGTTCTGGTAGTACTGATTATGTTCAACATACCTTAAAGAGATTGGTAATACAAGATATGTACATTTCCCTCATTAAATGATCCTGAAAAGCAAAGAAAAAAATTAGCATTTTCTCCTTTGGTCTGTTTTACAAGTTTTCTTTGCATCCAGGTTTTATCAATAGTACACATTTTCAAATTGTTTTCTCAAATGTGGTATCACAAAATAGTGTACAAACAAAAACCAAAAAAAAAGATCTGTTAATCATTTACCTCCCTTAGATTCCTGAATCAATGATTATTTCTTTTTGACCATTTGACAGATTATAGTTGGTTGAAAAAAGAAAAAAAAACTCACTCTCATTCAAGTCATGATTTATTAGAAAGCTTTAGCACAAAATCAGTCATTACAAGTTAAATAAGTCAAATGTTTCAGCAATATAAGCAGAGGTTGGCTTCAAATTGCTTTGCTGAATACGATTAAGCATTATTTATGCCATGTAACATAAAATCATATTGATACTGAATGTAGTTAACCGTTATCATCATAGAATGAACTAACCAACATTTAGTTAACTTACAGCCATGTCATCTCTGTCAAGACTGCCCACCAGAGTTGTGTTTGTGTCAAAGTAGAGAGAAAAATTCTGTAGGTCTACAAGCTTATGCATCATCTCTACCTTATCTCGGCTAACAAATTTTGGAATCTATAAAAGACATGAAGAATACATGTGTAAATATACTCCATTATAATGTGAGCTCTACTATCAACATCTGTTTGATTACTTTAACTTTATAAAACTGTGTTGCTCCATCCTTTATCAATCTATCCCTTGTCTATGACAACATTTCAGACTGGTCAAATTCAAGGCAAATGTAGACAACAAAATAAATGTGATCCAAAAACTAAAATTTGCATTTGGAAGGGCAGAAAATATTGTGGGGAAAGGAGAAAATATTATTTATCAGCATTTTCTCCATCTCCCACTTTACAACAGGCCTTTTTTCTTAAGGTTGTTAAAACTCTGAACAGGGAGGTAAATGGTTAACCCTTTACCACACAATCCTGTGTTTTAACTACCCTGAGGAAGAAGCCTCTGGAAAACCTTGTGGGAAAAGGAGAAAATGCTGGTAATCAGCATTTTCTCCATTTCCCACAAGGTTTTCTACCCTATCAAAGACAAATTCCATCATTTGAGCCACATTTAAATTGTCATCTACAGATGCTTTCAATTTGTACAAGGCTAATATTCTGTTGTCTGGTAAAGAGTTAAGTGAGGTTACTAATATCACTGTAAAGAGTTTTCAGTGCTTTCTCCATAACTAACAATTCATAGCAGGAAATTAGGAAATGAAAAAGACACACCAATCCATCACCTGTTTCTTGTATAAGAAATTCTAAAATCTGGCAAATGGTGTACCACTGAACAATATGCCATTCGTAACATTTTTATACATGACAAATGAATTCTTGTACTGTTCAATAAAATACATCTAAAACATGAGAGTTAACTGAATAGCATATAAACAAAAAAAATCTTACCCATGATCCATCTGTGCTCTGTGCACTGAGGGTCTTTATAACTATACCAAAGGCAAAAGGACAGGCAGGATTTGTTACATCATCTTCATGTCTTATGTGAACATCCTTGATTTTTAGCTAAAATAACAGCATATCTTAGGTTAATAACACAATGCAATCTCTAAGACTGAACTTTAAAACATGCAGATGGGTTTATCTGTTCTGCAGAACACTACAATTTAAAGCATTGTGGCAAATATAAAAAGCAAGTGTAAATATACATTTGTAGAAATAGTTCATAAAATCCTGGTTTTATTCTACCCCTCCCCCCTTGTAAGCTTCTTAAGTTGCTTTTGTCAAAGTATTGTTTTAATCCTTTCCAACACAATCCTGACTTGTAAAGACCCCTAAGAAAGAAGGCTTTTGAAAACATTGTTGGAAAAGGAGAAAATGCTGGTAACCAGCAATTTTTTCCTTTTCCCACAATGTTTTCTACCCTTCCAAAACACAAATTTCAATTTTTTAGTCAAATTTAGTTTGTCGTCTGCAAATGGTTACAATTTGGACTAGTCTAAAACTTTGTCGTTTGGTAAAACGTTAAAAATATTGCGACAAATTGTGAAATTGCCTCTAGAAAGCATTTCTACATTTTTGGCAATGCTCACTTGCATTTCTTATGGCTCAAAACTCAATCTTGACGATTGAATCTTCTTTTTCTATACCCTTAAAATGAGCAACACCCATGAATATTGAGAGGTGGCGTGTAATTATCTCCAACAGAAATATTTTGAGTTGTGATATCCAACAATACATACAAGACTGGTCATTCATCAATGAACAATTTTTTTATGTATAGCCATTATGAAGTTTGTTGCAGATAGGCAATATGTGACAACAATATGACATATCATTTGAGACTTTTATCTCCTTGATGCGCAAAAAAATCATGGACAAACACATGGACAGATAGGCAATACAGTGGCTGTAAGCTCTGCCATATCCTTTCAAGGAGCATAAAAGTTCATAAAGCTTCCTCAAGGGTAGCTTGATTTCATTTTTCTACACTACTTTAGCAAAGTTTACTTTTGTCAGATCCTACACTCCCTTAGCAAAAAGGATCATAGCATCACCAAATTTAAAAAAAAAAAAAAAATACTGAACAACTGAACCAGCTCAGACAGCTTACCTGTAAGTTTTCCAAAATATTTGCTAGAACAGATGTCCCATATGAAAACCAAGACGATGAACTTTGTTTGGCAACATTTTGTATCTGTAATAAAAAAATGGAAGTTTATATTTATTATCCCTTCTTTCAGTCTATGCTGCAATGGTTCAACTTGAGTATCAACATAAACTCTAGACTCTGCCCTGTCTTAAATTTGACAATCTGCATTTTCTTTATAAAGTCCTTGAAAAATCTGATTCAAAATACTAACTCCACATCAAGTAATACTGTTTTAACCGTTCCAGCACCATAGGCAAAAATCAGAGACTTTTGTGGATGACATAGTTCAATATCAGAATGCACAGAACATGTAGTCTAATCTTGGATCAATACCATCTGCTTGTGAGTCTAGCCTATAAGATAACAAGAGGGCCATGATGGCCCTGTATCACCCACTGGCTTATAAGTAAAAACCCTACACGCCAAACATTACAATTCTCGGCCAATTGGTTTCGAACTAGAAGACATACAAAATTTTCTCTATAAAATCCCAGCAGAAAGTGATGAAACCAATGGCAAAACCATTTTTGACCACAGAGCAATAATAACTTGAATCCTGGTAGAGGTCCACAAGATAAAGCCCTATACCAAAATATACAGGTCTAGAATGGTCTATAAACAAGAAAATTTTCAAAGTTCCCCCAATAAAAGGCCCTGTAAAACATGAGACCCCTGTGACAGGGCTAATTTTGATCCCCGGGCTAAATTTTGAACAAATTCAGAAGTGAACCACAGCATAAAGCTATGTGCCAAATTTGATAGCCCTAGGATTTATGGTTTGGAGCAAGAAGATTTTTAGAATTTTCATTCTATAAGCACTGACCCATGAAGTGGGGCCAATTTTGGAAGAGGCCTACTAAATGATAACACTCATAAAATATTACATCTTTAGCTCAAGATCAGAAACAAGGAGATTCTTAAAAGTTGGTAAATTTGGTAGCCCTAGGTCTTACGGTTAGTAACAAGAAGATTTCTAAAGTTTTCACTATTATAAGCCCATGTAAAACTTGTGACCCCTGGGGTAGGGCCAAACTTGACTCCAGCGCTATAATTTGGGCCCTCTTGGTCGAGGCTCACTTGATAAAACTACATGCAAAATTTGGTAGCCTTAGGCCTTATGGCTATGACGAGAAGATTTTTAAAGTTTTCCCTATGTTATAAGCAGTCTCACCTAACTGTGGATAGAGCTGTAATACAAACCCAGTGTTTTTTCCAGATGTCATTTTTGACCTGCTATCCAGAAATTATGGTATCAAAACTGGGGGTAAATTGTTTTTGGTATGATTTTCAAATAAGTGATGAATAAACAAATATTCAATATTCTTTTGTCTGTGTTTACAGACATCACCAAATATAAAAATGTTCAATGATACAAAGGATGACCTTTGTAAATTACTATGGAAAATGACAGGCTTCATTAAAAAAACGCCATCAATAGTTGTTGTTTGTTTGGTGCATAGGACATTTTATACCATGTAAAAGTCAAAGTACAGTGCTTGGGATAATTGAACCTACATGATTTTTGTAAGATTTACTATTGAGATCAGCTGTTTTGCTTTCTGGTACTAAAAAGCAAAAAACACATTTTTCTTTGATGCAAACAACATTTTATGTTAAGGAATAGTCAAGGTTTCTTTGACCCTTGAAACGAGAGTAAATCTGTTCCCAGTTTATTAACTGTTCTATAGCATTTCCATTTAATATCGGATACCAATACAAGTGGTTCCAGCTTTTGTTTTAGAGATCAAATTAGGGAACCAGTTGAAATCTATTATTCAGATTCGTCAACACTACTTTTTTATCAGACACTAGGAAAATGGATTTAAGCCCATAAGACAAAATGCAAGTACAGAACATCTGAATAAAAAACGAATCAAAACCACAAAAAAAGGCACTCTGGGGAAAACAATGCATACCTGCATCTTGGCCTCAAGAGCATCCAACAACTGTGTCTTCCTAGCTGTCTCAGCTGCTCTCTCCTTTTCATCATCATACTGTTAGGTTAAACATAAAACAAATAAATCAACCTTTTAACCCTTTACCACATAATGCCGACTTGTAATGACCCTGACAAAAAGGCTTTTTGAAAACATTGTGGGGAAAAGGAGAAAATGCTGGTTACCAGCATTTTCTCCTTTTTCCCACAATGTTTTCTACCCTATCAAAGACAATTTTCATTATTTGAGTCACATTTGTCTGCAAATGCTTTCATTTTGGACAAGTCTACATTTTTCTCATGTGGTAAAGGGTTAATCAACAATCACAGGTCTTCAAACTGGAATCTTTTCAGTTTGGAACAATTTACTGCACAGGCTTTAGACAGGTGAAAGCAGGAAAAAACTGGTTTCAATTCTAGCTGGCAGGGAAATTTTTCATTTGAATCGACACAATTTGAATACTATTGATGAAGTATTTCTAAGTAATGCAGCATACAGGATCAGTGGATCTGGACATAAATTTTGATTTGGTCTGATAGTGTCTGATGAGAATTACTTTGCACTAATTGTTGACAGGCATTCAACATTCACAAAGTGTACCTCTGTAAATGAGTCATGCTCTATGAAAATGGGTTTAATGTATCTCTGTGATCCATTATACCAAGTAAGTTATCATATAATCATGGATCCAGAAAATCCATTTTGTCTAACAACGGACAGAATCCTAAGGTAAAATGGTCCTTGGACATACACAAGATTTACCAAAAGCAAAAAGTTTCAACCCAAGTCAGCCTGCACAGACTAGGTTGGTAATTTTCGTAGATGCAATAAACCCCCTTTTCACAGAGCATGGCTCAAAAGTACATTGTACAATGGTGAGATTAGAAAATATACAAGAATGTGCTGGCTGCAGCAACAACAATGACATTAAGTTTACCGTTTGTAGCTGTGCCTTGAGCCGGTTATATTCTTTTCAGTAGTTGTATAAGACAGATGTCTATAACGCTATAAAGCTGTCTATTATGCGTAAAACCTAGATTATAAAACTACCACTATCTGACAAGAAAGACAAAAACCTGTGTTGCTAAATTGCACTGTTTGCCTTATCCTAGATTTTAAAAGCAATGCAATTTCTGATTGGCTAAACCCTAGATTTTCAAAGCAATGCAACCTCTGATTGGCTGAACCATTTTGGTTTGAACTTTAGAAAATTCTTGAGAATTCAATTAGGAATGTTGTTGAGGGTGGTTGATGAATTATGCCTCAAATATAATTCATCAGAGATTAAAATTTTGCTAAAGACTAACTTTTCTGAAACCCCATTGAAAATTTCATAGCCCCAAAAGGTGGGATGAATTATTTGTATGTTACCTCTGATTGTAGCTGAGGTCCGGCAACTAAATATAATCTCTCTATACTGATTACCCAAGGTTCACTCTGAAGACGTCGCAAGGGTATCTGTAGTGTGATCTTTCCAATAAATCCTTGAACAAGAAACAACAAGCAAGTTTTTATAGTGCCTGGAAATGAGAGACCAGGACCCGTATTCACCTACCATTCTTAGGAACATTCTTAGTCTTATTCTCAAAAACTTTCTAGATTTGAAAGTAACACAACTTCTGATCGGCTAACCCAAATGTATGGCCAATGAGAAGATGTTTTATTTTCTAAATCTAAATAAGAATGAAAGTAAGAATGATTTGTTGATACAGATCCAGGACCCTCACTAATGAAACAATTCTTAATATTGCTGTAATTCTAAACTCTATAACTAGCCATCTGATTGGCTGACACAGTCTTATGCCTTAGTCAATCAGATAATTCTTTAACTCTTTACCAAACGACATGATTTTAGACTAGTCCAAATTGGAAGCATTTGTAGATGACAAAATTGATGTGACTCAAAAATTGAAGTTTGTTTTGGGAAGGGTAGAAAACATTGTGAGAAAAGGAGAAAATGCTGGTTACCAGCATTTTCTCCTTTTCCCACAATATTTTCAGAAGGCTTGTTTCTCAGGGTCATGAAAACCCTGGATTGTGTGGTAAAGGGTTAATTCAGAATTAGAACAGAATTTAGGATGGTTGGTGAATACACTCTCTGACACACAGTAAAATAATATCTCTTCTTTTCAACAGTTCAAATAAACTGTTCTGTTCAATACATTACTTTAATATACATGAAAGAGGTATTGAATGAAATACACTGAGGAAATGGTGACAGGCTTTTGTAGATCAAGATCAGACTGCATTGACTAATCTAGATACGGCACTGATTGTGTGATAGAATTTTACAAAATCAACTTTGAAAATTGCGATGTTTAGGCCTCTCTGTCCATTACATTCATTACAGGTGAACTCAATACCAGATAACAAAACTTTAGACTGGTCAAAATTGAAAGCATTTGCAGACAACAAATTTAACTCAAAAACTGAAAGATACAAGATACAAAGATTTTTATTTGTAAATGAAGGCCAATATGCCTTTGAAAGGGTGGAAAACATTACGGGGGAAGGAGAAAATGCTGGTTACCAGCATTTTCTTCTTTCCTCGCAATGTTTTCAAAAGCCTTATACATCATGGTTGCTAAACTCTAGATTGTGTGGTCAAGGGTTAATTACAGATTTGAGGTTTCTATACCTGACTTCACTTCCAATGGCAATCCAAGACTTTTCAGGGCAGACTTTTTCAGTGGAAGGTTATCTAACTCTACTGCACCTGCAAAACATTAATCCATAATATGAGAGCCAAACATTTAAAGAAAGGTAAATACTGTTTTTTACAGTATAGAAAACCATGTGAGAAAAGGAGCAATTGTTTGTTAAAAGCAACTTGTCTTGCAAAAATGTTTGTAATATTGGCCGGTGGCCTGTATATTGGAATAAAACGATTGCAAATCGTAAGATAAATTCTCCACTAGCCACACTGTTTTCAAACATGGTCTACTGCAACTTGAAAAATCATCTTCCCCAGAAGACAATGAGTTACTTCTAACACATTTTTTTCATAACATGTTATTATTTCTCCAGTTAATTATCTCTTTCCCAAATGACAAGTTTTACACTCTTCCAAATTCAAAACATCTGGAAACCATAGATTCAAACTAAATAGAAATGAGTCTAAGGTCTTTGAAAGGGTAGAAAAAAATTTTCTTTTCCCACAATGTTTTCAAAAGGTTTCTCCGAACGGGTTGAAAAAACTCGGGATTGTGTGGTAATGGGTTAAAACTTGAACCAACACCTAAACCCCTAAAATCAAAATTGACATGTTTCCTTCTTTTGATAGAGAACATCTTACAATACATGGATCCGTGGAAATCAATATTTGACCAATCATGGCAGCGCATTATTTTGGCCCGATGCACAGTCACGCTGTCCCCTATTTCAGCTCCCAACTTAACGTTTGTTCCTGTTTATTTTGTGTTTAAAAAGTTCATAATTGAAGAAAAAGGTTAACAATTGTGATTCACGAACAGATACCTCTGACGTGAGATATATGCAGAGGCTAAAAATTTGCATTATAATACTACATGACGATGGGACCTGTGAAAAGAGTTTTGATCAATGCTACATTTACACAATGATATAATCGGTGCTAGGTTTTGCTTGGAAAGATGCGTAAAATGTCTTACACTTCAGTGGGGAAGAAATGTAAACTAGAGGCCCTTGAGGGCCTGAAATTGCTCAACTGGCGTGAATTTGCTTTTTGCTAGCATATATTATGAATTCATGATGCAAAAAGGAAAAAGACAAATACACACACACACACAAAAAAAAAAGGGGGGGGGGGTTCTAGCAACTGGGTTTGAACCACTAAGACAGCATAAGTAGGCATGGTGAATTGAACAAATAGTGAAAAAAATTGAAGTACAAATTCTCAAAACCAATTGTTTCAAATCCAGCCAAATTTGATAGGGTTTCAGTATACATTGTATTAAACAATCCTAGCAAATTTCAAAGAAAATGTGACTAATAATGTGGACTTTGTTGAGTAAACAATACTAAGTCATCAAATGGCTGCTTTTCCTAAACTGATAACTAGATTTCCCCACTTTTAATAGAGTTCAATTCCTTGATGAACCAAATAATCTTTGCAAGTTTCAAAAGAATTGGATTAAAAATGCGGACTTCATTGCCTAAACAAGAAATGGAAATTTTAAACTTTAAATGGCTACTTTTCCCATACTAAATGTTGGATTTTTTTCAAAATCAATAGGGCTCAAGCTGTTGATCATACAAAGCAACTGTGCAAGTTTCACAAAAATCCAACCATGAACGCCGACTTCATTGTGTAAACAAGAAATGGAAATTTTAAACTTCAAATGGCTACTTTTTCCATACTGATGGTCAGAATTTTTTCAAAATTAATAGGGTTGAAGCTATTGATGATATAAACAAACTGTGCAAGTTTCACAAAATCCGACCACAAATGCAGACTTCATCACGTAAACAAGAAATGGAAATTTTAAACTTCAAATGGCTACTTTTCCCATACTGATAGTTATAATTTTTTCAAAATTAATCGGGTTGAAGCTATTGATGAGATAAACAAGCTGTGCAAGTTTCAAGAAAATCTGACCACAAATGCAGACTTCATCCCGTAAACAAGAAATGGAAATTTTAAACTTCAAATGGCTACTTTTGCCATACTGATTGTTAGAATTTTTTTCAAAATCAATAGGGTTGAATCTATTGATGAGATAAACAAACTGGGCAAGTTTCATGAAAATCAGACAACAAATGCAGACTTTATCATGTAATCAAGAAATGGAAATTTTAAACTTTAAATGGCTACTTTTCCCATACTGATAGTTAGAATTCTTTCAAAATTAATCGGGTTGAAGCTATAGATAAGATAAACAAACTGTGCAAGTTTCAAGAAAATCCGACCACAAATGCAGACTTCATCGCGTAAACAAGAAATGGAAATTTTAAACTTCAAATGGCTACTTTTCCCATACTGATTGTTAGAATTTTTTCAAAATCAATAGGGTTGAAGCTATTGATGAGATAAACAAACTGGGCAAGTTTCATGAAAATCTGACAACAAAGGCAGACTTCATCGCGTAAACAAGAAATGGACGGACAGATGACGGAAACCACAGTACCATGACATAAGCTCTGCTGGCTTTTAGACAGTAGAGCTAAAAATAATGAAATACTAAAAAAAAGAAAGCATGTTGACTTAAACATCTAACCTTGTTAAATAACATCTGCACAACCAATTAAAGATGATAACTGTCATCAGTTTCATTTCGACATTAACCTTTACACTTGGTTAAATATATGCTGAATGTGTCGATACAGATCACATTGCGAATAGCATACAGTTTAATCTTGGATTTAAACTATCTGTGACTTAAATAAAAATTTTGACCAATACAGTGTTGAATACTTTTATTCAAGTACATTAGCTTGTATTCCTTATTGAATGTAGATTTCCATTATGCAACATTTAAGTTCTGTTCTGATTTTAACTGGGTAGGAAGTTCAGCTCCAAATGGAACTATAATTAATTAAATCAAAATTTGACTATGCCATTTTGAACTGGATTAGCACTTCTAAGTGACTGTTGGTACACTGTTAAATGTTAGGGTGTATGTTTGATTGCAAATAAAATAACCACTCTAATCCTGTTGACCACCCATTAACTACAGTTTATCACAAGATAAAACAATCAACCGTCTACCGACGATGATAAATTAACAAGTTTGTTAATTGACAGCATACTTAACGTATATCATAGCAAAAAAAAACATTTACCCCTTAACCTGAAAAAGAAAGACTTACAGCTGTCTGTTTAATCAGTGTAGATCTATATAAGTATTTCAAAATGCTTGCAATTCAGTGTATTATCGAATATGATGTTCAGACGACCATACTGACCTAACTAAAACCAAATGCTTTTTCAATTTTATTACTAGTATTCTACGGCAAACCTGAAGTTTATGAGGTGTTTCATCCCTTCTCGATGAGGTCTAAAACTTTGTTAATGTTAAAACAACTATTTCATTGTCCGTAGCCTCCGAAATTTGTATTTTGTGCGCATATCCTTGTGTAAATTAGTTCAATCACCTCTCTAAATTTCATACAAAGAATTCATCATTGGTAGACAAATATGACTGGAATATTTTTCCCATGATTTTACCGATAGGAACAGTCATGACGGCAAATTTTAAGTAGTCTATCTCCTATACTGTACATGTGTATACCACGTTTGTTCGGGAGCCTACAGCAACAGTTACTAAGGAAGTCGGTTTATCTTATCGCCACAGATCCATGTATTGTGGCTCCCTAAAAAAGTTGAGACAGGGAAAAATAAAGAAAGATAGACAGATAGAGAGAGAGAGCTAGCCTACTTTGCCCCTGTAAGAGAGAAGAGCAGCCAAAAGAGAACAACTGACAAAAAGACTAAATACCTTGAAGAAGTGCAATGGAAAGCTGATCTGTGTTTAAATTCTCCACATATTCACCAACGTAGGTGTTGAGGACCCACGCAGCCAGTCCCTCTAACATCTTTAGATTTCACTTATTTTCTAAAAGTAAGAAATATTTACAAGTAATCTTATATAATAAATCTTTACCAAACACCAATATTTTAGACTGGTCCAAATCGGAAGCATATGAAGACTACAAATTACTTGACATTAAACATTATCTCCCGCTAGATGGCATTCTACAAATACACATCTATCTAATTTGGGCATTCCACGTACAGAACCGGACTACTTCTCAAAACAACCATTACTTTGAATTTCAAAATGAAATAAACGTTAACTCAAAAAAAAACGCTACCCGGTGCGATTCAGTCAGCTATGATCGGCTAGCATGTAACCTATGCACCGGCCATTTATTAAAACAGCCCCTACATGCTTGGGTAACAGGCTAAAAGCTTCGGTATAAGCCCTACTTTTCCCTAATATTCGGGGGTGGGTGATGCGCCATAGCAGACAGGTCGAATCTTCGAAGAATATCACATGCGCAGACAACGGACATTAAAAAATGTGATCCAAACACTAAAACTTGCCTTTGGAAGGCTTCTCAATATCATTTTGGGCAAAATTTTTTTATCAAGAGAACCAGTCCTTTGAAACCCAAACCAAAACAATTAAGTAACAATGAATTTGTTATCTGCAACAGTTACTGCTTTGAACTGGAAATATTCATGAATGTTGTGGTTTAGTATGAGGTTAAGTTACATGACCCTTTTTTTAACTTTAAAAGATAAATATAAGTATGTAAGGAAAAAAAAACTTAAATGAAACATAAGTCACGTTTTGATTTATATAGTTTTCACGTATTTTCTTGGCAGGCTGTTTCTGAGACAGATAACCGAGAGTGGGACAAATCACTCTGTCTTTTACCTGTGCCTCATGGTAATGCCTCTTGAAAAACATTGTGGGAAAATGAGAAAATTCTGATGACCGGCAATCTTTTCCCTTTCCCAACAATGTTTACCAATCAATTAATGGTAAAAACAAATACATGAAGAATCATTTGACCTACACTGAAAAATTAAAGCTTTGAATTAAATGTTGTTGGTAATTATCAAAACATTAATATCACAATATTTATGTGTGGTAAAAAGTAAAAGGTACATTTCAAGTTCAACCCTTTAACACACAACCCCAAGTTTTAAAGACCCATTCCAAAACAGCTTTTGAAAACACTGCGGGAAAGGAGCAATGCTGGTAACCTGCATTTTTAATTTTCTAACTATGTTTTCTACCCTTTCATGAAAAAAATCTCATCATTTGAGTGAAATTTTATTTGTTGCCTTCAAAATTTTGTTGTGTGTTAAAGTTAGGAACATTACAGACATGGTTTAGGATATACATTGATGTTTTTTCACAAAAAGCATACATTTTCAGTGGTTGCACTTATAATGGGGATACATCTCGAAATTACACTTACAGTTGACAGACTCAAGAAGAAGACGAAGAGGGAACAGAGCATGATTGTAAAAGAAAACGTCAATAAAAAAAATTTAAAAAAAAACATCAAGGAATAGGAGAGAATCTCAATGAAAACTTGAATATTGCTATACTAGGAAGAAATGTTACTCTTAGTGTTAGATGTCCTAATCAAAAAAGAAAACCTAGACACAAACACATTGTAGAAGCAAAAGAAAACATGCAGAAAAGGTTGAGAAAATAACTTCTGGTATTTGAATGTTGGATGATAAACACTTGATGAACATGTGCACTACAGGTGAAGATGGACTCTCTCTCTCTCTCTCTCTCTCTCTCTTTACAATTGTCTTCCCTGGATTTTCAACTACGGTATTTGCCATTGTCAAACTCAAATGTGTGAAATCAGGCTTAAGAGGACAGTGTACACCAAGATCAGTCTGCACTGAGCATCCTGTCAAGACCTTGAATCCATCTGTTTGTTTTTATTGGAGGATAACACCGTTTAAACGGCTTAGGTCATATCACGGCAGTCAGTGCAGCTATGCATGTGTTTCCAGGCTTTCACACATTAAGTAGTGACACAACTTTCTTTCCAAGCAACCGACTACTTTTCTCACATGCATCAGAAATTAGAGAGGAAAAATCGCCAGAAAGTTTGCCTCAACTGGGTATAGAACCTGCAAGCCTTAGGTCAAGAGTCTTATATGCTAATCTCTGAGCTACCTGGGCTTGAATCCAATTAAAGTTTGAGTAAGATTATCAAAAGAGGCACTTGTATTAGCAATATGGTTTAACCCTTTACCACACAATCCCAGCTTTTAACGACCCTGGAGAAGAAAGCTTTTGAAATCATTGTGCGAAAAGAAGAAAATGCTGTTAACCAGCATTTTCTTCTTTTCCCACACTGTTTTCTACCCTATCACAGAAAAATTTTATCATTTGAGTCACATTTGTCGTCTGCAAAAGCTTTCAATTTGGACAAGTCTAAAAGTTTGTCGTTTGGCAAAGAATTAAGTAAGGTATGATCTCATAATTTATACTTAACCCCAGGCATGCCAAAAAAACTCAACATATATTTTCAGACTAGAAGTAAGGCCCAAATAATTTCATCTTTAACCCTATACCACACAATCCTGACTTTTAACAATCCTGAGAAAGGTCTTTTGAAAACATTGTGGGAAAAGAAGAAAATGCTGGTAACCAGCATTTTCTCCTTTTCCGACAATATTTTCTACCCTTCCCAAAACAAATGTCAGTTTTTCAGTCACATTTATTTTGTTGTCTACAATTGCTTTCATTTTGGACTTGTTGAAATTTTTGTCGTTTGGTACAGAGTTAATGTTGCGTTTGTCCAGAAAGTCTGAGGAAAGGGGACAAAGTATATCACAGACCAGACTGCATGTTTTGTGTAGTCTGACCGTGATCAACACTGGCTGCAAAGGCAACTAGACTTGTAAAAGGTGCTGCAAGGGTTGACAAGGAAGACATATTTAAAATTCCCCCAGGGTTTAAATTTAACAGTTTACTGCACAAGTATAACATTTAACCCCTACAGTAAAAAACTATTGAAAACATTATGAGAAAATGAATTGCTTGTTGACCCTCTCCCACACAATTTTGAGTTTTAACAACCCTACAAAAGAAGCTTTGAGTCACTTTTACAAGGTTTCTATTGGTAAGAAATTAGCTTAACAACTTAATGTGTAACCGTTATAGAGCTTAACCCTTTACCAAACGACAAAATTTTAGACTTGTCTAAATTGAAAACATTTGCAGACGACAGATCAAAAGTGGCTCAAATGGCGGAATATGTCCTTGATAGAGTAGAAAACATTGTTGGAAAAGGAAAAAAATGCTGGTTACCAGCATTTTCTCCTTTTCCAACAATGTTTTCAAAATGCTTCTTTCCCAGGGTCGTTAAAACCAGGGCTTGTTTGGTAAAGAATTAACAAGAGGGCCATGATGGCCCTGAAGTCGCTCACCTGAGCCTTTTGATCAAACATGACCCATTTCCAATCTCTTCAGAGATATTAAGACAAACACTCTGACAAACACTCATTAGTATTGGGCTTACAAATATGGCCTCTAGAGTGCCCACAAGCTTTTTCTAGAATTTGTCTCGGCGACCTAATTGACATGTAGAAATTATCCAGACATACATTCCAACAAACTTTCATGAGTATTTGAGAGAAAATGTGGCCTGTAGGGTGTATAAAAGGTTTTTCCGAGATTTGACCTAGTGACCTAGTTTTTTTATCCAACACAATCCATATTCATAGTAGTCTAAGATATTATCAAGACAAACATTCAAAGCAAATTTCAAGATTATTGGACTGTGGCCTCTAGAGCGTACACACGGTTTTTCAAGGATCAAACTTGGTGACCTAGTTTTTATTCCACGTGACCCATTTTCAAACTCATGCAAGATATCATCATGACAAACATTCTAACAAAAGTTTAAAGAATATTGGACTGTAATTATAGTACAAAAGGTTTTTCCGAGATTTGACCTTGTGACTTAGTTTTTTATCCAACATGACCCATTTTCATACTAGTGTAAGAAATTATCAAGACAAACATTCTGACCGAATTTCAAGATTATTGGACTGAAAATGTGGCCTCTAGGGCTTACATAAGGTTTTTCTAAGATTTAACCTGGTGACCTACTTTTTGACCTGATATGACCCATTTTCATGCTCATCCAAGCTATCATCATGACAAACATTCTGACCAACTTTAAAGAGCATTGGACTGAAAATGTGACTTCTGGAGCGTACACAAGGTTTTTCAAAGATTTGACCTTGTGACCTAGTTTTTGACCCCACATGGCCCACTTTCAAACCCGTCTGCGATATTATCAAGACAAACATTCTGACCAAATTTCAAGAGTATTGGACAGAAAATGTGGCTTATGGAGCATACACAAGGTTTTTTTAAGATTTGACCTAGTGACCTAGTTTTTGACCCAACATCGCCCATTTTCAAATTTGTCATAGATATCATCAAGACAAACATTCTGACCAACTTTCAAGAGTATTGGACTGAAAATGTGGCCTCTAGAGCGTACAAAAGGTTTTTCTAGGATTTGACCTGGTGACCTAGTTTTTGACCCAACATGGCCCACTTTCAGACTTCTTCGAGATATCATCAAGACAAACATTCTGACCAACTTTCAAGAGTTTTGGACTGAAAATGTGGCCTCCAGAGCGTACAAAAGGTTTTTCTAAGATTTGACCTGGTGGCCTAGTTTTTGACCCGACATGACTCATTTTTAAACTCATCTGAGATATCATCAAGACAAACATTCTGACCAACTTTCAAGAGTATTGGACTGAAAATGTGGCCTCTAGAGCGTACACAAAGGTTTTTCTAAGATTTGACCTGGTGACCTAGTTTTTGACCCCACATGGCCCATTTTCGAACTCGTCCGAGATATCATCAAGACAAACATTCTGACCAACTTTCAGGAGTATTGGACTGAAAATGTGGCCTCTAGAGCGTACACAAGGTTTTTCTAAGATTTGACCTGGTGACCTAGTTTTTGACCTGACATGACCCATTTTAAAACTTGTCCGAGATATAATCAAGGCAAACATTCTGACCAACTTTCAAGAGTATTGGACAGAAAATGTGGCCTGTAGAGCATACATAAGATTTTTCTAAGATTTAACCTAATGACCTAGTTTTTGACCCGACATGACCCATTTTTGAACTCATCCGAGATTTTATTGAGACAAACATTCTGACCAAGTTTCATGAGTATCGGACTGAAAATGTGGCCTCGCAAGGTGAAAAAGTTGACGACAGACACCGCACGATGGACGCCGGACACAGCACGATCGCAATAGCTCCCCATGAGCACTTCCTGCTCAGGTGAGCGAAAAAATTCCAGATAACTGTCTTTTTGGTGAAAATTTCTAAGTACAAGACCCATAATTTCGTCAAAAATCAGTGGACTGGAACGAAACTCAATTTTGATCTGTAACTCATGGTGGTTGACTTGCACACCAAAAATCAGCTGAATATCTACCAGCGTTTAGAAAAAAAGTCCGGAAAACCGGTTTTTTCAGTGAAAATTTCTAAGTACAAGGCCCGTAATTTCATCAAAAATCAGTGGACTGTAACGAAACTCGCTTGATCTGTAACTCATGGTGGTTGACTTACAAACCGAAAATCAGATCAATTTCTGCCAGCATTTAGAAAAAAAAGTGCGGACAACTGTCTTTTAGGTGAAAATTTTGAAGTCCAAGACCCATAATTTCGTCAAAAATCAGTGGACTGGAACAAAACTCATGCTTGATTTGTAACTCATGGTGGTTGACTTGCATACCAAAAATCAGCTCAATACCTGCCAGCGTTTAGAAAAAAAGTCCGGAAAACTGTATTTTCAGTGAAAATTTCTAAGTCCAAGGCCCATAATTTACTAAAAAATCAGTGGACTGGAACAAAACTCGCTTGATCTGTAACTAATGTCGGTTGACTTACACACCGAAAATCCGCTCAATATCTGCCAGCATTTAGAAAAAAAGTCCAGAAAACTTTTTTTTTTGGTGAAAATTTCGAAGTCCAAGGCCCGTAATTTCATCAAAAAACATTGGACTGGAACGAAACTCAAACTTGATCTGTAAATCATGGTGGTTGACTTGCACACCAAAAATCAGCTCAATATCTACCAGCGTTTAGAAAAAAAGTCCGGAAAACTGTTTTTTCGGTGAAATTTTCTAAGTCCAAAGCCCGTAATTTCGTCAAAAATCAGTGGACTGTAACAAAACTCAAACCTGATCTGTAACTCATGGTGGTTGACTTGCACACCAAAAATCAGCTGAATATCTGCCAGCGTTTAGAAAAAAATGCCAGAAAACTGATTTGCGTGCGGATTGACAGACAGACGGTCAGACGGAGTGCAAACCTAACATCCCCTTCGGCTTCACTGGTAGGGGACTAATAACAAAATTGAAATATCAGTCTGGTTGAAATTTTCATGTAAAAATGACTTGTTGAAAAGCGGAATTCACTCAACCTCAAAATTAAGGGAAACTACCATGGTCAAAACTACATGTGGAGTGAAACAACTCTGGGCATAAAGTATCACAGATCCCAAAAACTCCAATTATTATCATTATCGTAAATCTACATCTGGTGCTTTAAGTTCTTCTGGAGTTTTCATTCCCTTTTATAATAAAACAACTGACAACATACAATGCATTCATTAGGGCCTATTTCAGGAATTTTGAAATTCCATGTCTGAATTTTAAGAATTCTTTATGAGAGTTCAGGAAGTTTTAGCTATATTGGTAACATGACAAATGTATTTATTTCTTTTTCTTTCCATTTTATTGGTGGTCAGGATAGCAGTCATTATTTTTGCTTTGGTTTCTTTCTCTTCTCATTCCAGTACATGTACTGCCATATTTTTAGGATATCTATAAGGGTAAAATGTCAGGTAAATTTGTTTCTACTTGAAATATTTGAATGAAATAAATGGTTTTCAACAGAGGAAACATTTATGTTTCCAGATCTAAGACCATTTTATAGAATGCTTAAAGTAACAATAAAGCCCAAAAGTAAACGAAGCGGGTGTTTAAATGCATTTGAATTTATAGCATACCATTTTTAAGTATGGAGATTATTGTGAAGATGACAATCTGTCATTGTACGGTCGGTCCAAGTGTTAGTTGCTGACTGAGAAATTAATTTCAAAACTAGGTTAAAACCTGCCAGGTAGCTGTGTCTTTTGTTTACTTTTTGCCTGATTTTAAAATTCTTTTTTCTGCCAGCGACTTACATATTGCCCGACCACACGATAACAGACTGTCATCTCCACAATATTTTTCATACTTTTAAATGGTATGATTTAAATTTAAATGTATTATGACACCTGCTTTGATATTTTGGCCTTTACTGGGCCTTTAAATGCAGATATTGGATTTAAACTTGGATTGCTTTTTCTACAATTTTTCTGTGCCATTAAATTTTCATGCTTTTGGCTGTAAATGTTAAACATCCAATAAGTAAACTTGACACATCTGAATGAAACAAACGGTTTACACCTTTTATCATAATCTACCCAAAAGGTTACATCCCCTGGTAAAACGATGAAACATAGATACCGAAGTTGTATGTGTATTTAATTTGCTGTAAGTTAGTAAGATACAAGTCCTTGACAACCTATTTGCCATACATGGAGCCAGTCCTACTTGGGTGGTCTCCAGGTATGATACTATATCCCTATCCTAGTCTCAATATTGAGCCATTTACAATGCTTCTTTTCATACTTGGATATTGTGCACCATACTTTCTCATGTCCATTATGAATTTTCAGGTAGAAAAGCTAGAGCATTGTACTGACCTTCTGTTTTACCTGTTTAATCTGTATTGCACTGAAATGCAAGTAAGTTTTAATGATGCAAATGACCAAGGACATATCATCATTAAATATTTCATTACCTAGAGCATTTTTAGATGTTGCTTATAACAAGTAAATCTCGAAAAAAAGAACCACATTTATCCTATTTGGCAGCCATTTTTTGGGAAATGTAAGCATCTCAAGTAAAAGATGAGTAAAACTGTTTTTTCATATGTTTAGTTTTTCTATTACAAATATCTATAGTTGAAACGAAAGATCATTGAATATGCTAGCAACAGGTAGTTCAATTCTAGTTTTGTTGTCAATTTATAAATATATGAGAGTTTACACCAAAAACAAATATGTGCAGAGATATCTACCATTTTTCGTGAACATCTCTGTACCCTGATGCAACCTGTCAAAAACTAAAATCACATTCCAGGACAGTTACCTGTACTACATGTATTACCTAATGTACCATACCCCTGGACTCAGAGGCTATAAGTATGCTATCGTATCCCCTAGACTTAGGGGCTACAGGTACAGTACCATACCCAGAGACACTGCGTTAAGTTTAGAAAAATCTTGATGTGTTGCTACCAAAGGACTAGAGGTTCACAATAATGTAAATGTGAAAAATATCGCAAGTTGGGACAGGGACCAGTTTGACCTGGGAAGAAAAATAAACCAAAAGGACTTAAAAAGTTTCCAGTTAGTTACCGGTGTACAAGGGTAGTTCGAAAAGTTCTCAGCCTCAACAAGAAAACATCCTCAAAGACAGATCGTTTCTATATTATTTTTCAACATAGTCCCCCTGAACTTCAATGCACTTTGACCACCGATGTTCAAGCTTTGCGATCCCTTCTCGGAAGAAGTCTGCAGTCTGAGCCCCAAGATACCCATCAACAGCACATATGACGTCACTGTCACTCTCAAAACAGCGGCCCCACAAGTGGGATTTCAGTTTGGGGAATAGGTAGAAGTCTGATGGTGCCAAATCTGGAGAGTAAGGTGCATGGGGCAACAGTTCAAAGCCGCATCTTTCCGCTTCTGCGACTACCACTTGTACTGTGTAAACAGGAGCATTGTCCTGGAGCAACAAAACTCCAGCACGCAGCTTTCTTACTGAGAGAAAAGCAAAGTGTGTCATCTGCATACAAAAGACACTAGAAGTCTGAAATTTTAGGTACACCTATATACTGAACCAAAAAAGAAACTTCCCCTGTTTTTAAGTGCAAATGCAATGTTATTAAAAAAAAAATCAAAATGTCAGATGACCTACATATATTCGGGCGAACGATTATGTGTCCGATAAAACAAATTTTAACTCGATTGAAAGCATTTTGCAGAAGAAACCCGCTGAAAGCGATTTTCACGTGCATGCACAGACCAGTATAATTTGTGTATATTTTTTGAAACCTTTCAGTCTAATTTTATGGACTTTCATGTCAATAAGAAAAAGACGTTGAAAAAAATTAAATTCTTTTTAGTTTTCTTTATTTTTGATATGCCTAGAATTCCGCAAAATTTACGCGAACGTGCCATTGGCATGCTTAATGCTGGTATGACGATGAATGCTGTTGCTATGAATATTGGATGTTCTACTCGTGCTATTCGACACCTTAGGCAACGTTTTCAAGCAACAGGGCGTACGGAAGATCGACCACGTAGTGGACGTCCTCGCGTCACGACGCGCGGCCAAGACCACTATATTCGGAACACCCACCTGCGCAATCGCTTCCAAACTGCCACAGCCACTGCTGCTAACACCCCTGGTACACATAACAACCGTATATCTGCCCAAACCGTGCGCAATCGCTTACGCGAGGGTGGGCTACGTGCACATCGTCCATACGTTGGTTGTGTTTTGACGCGACGTCACCGCGGAAATCGTGTTACTTGGGCACGTACACACCAACTGGCTTAGACAACAATGGAATAGCGTTCTTTTCTCTGATGAGTCGAAATTTTCCATTCATTGAAGTGATGGAAGGGTTCGAGTATACCGTAGGAGAAATGAACGTTATGCCGACTGTTGCGTACTTGAACGAGATCGTTTTGGGGGTGGGGATTCTGTCTTGGTCTGGGCGGGCATTGCACATGCCTTTAGCACTAATCTCGTCGTTATCGAAGGGAATTTGAATGCCCAACGCTACCGAGATGAAATTCTTGCGAGGCACGTTATCCCACTGTTTCAAAATAATGCCAATATCACTCTTTTTCAGCATGATAATGCCACAAGCCATACAGCTAGGGACAATGTGAATTTCCTCAGTGCGAATAACATTGCATTTATTAATGACTGGCCTGCCAAAAGCCCTGATCTGAATCCCATTGAACACCTTTGGGATAATTTGGACCAGCGTGTTAGACGTCACCCTATTCCACCGTCAAACGTCATTCAGCTAAGACAAGCCTTAATTCAGGAATGGAACAACATTCCACAAGCCGAAATCAATACACTTATCCGTTATATGCGCCAACGATGCCAGGCAGTCCTTCATGCTGAAGGTGGTCATACCCGGTATTAATTTGTGATTTTGGTGAGCGACCCCTTCCGCATTTTAACTACCATTTCACTACTTTTGGATAAACCCTCAGCAATAATTTTTTTCACACAAAGTCGCAATAAAATACTCTTTCAATGCATATAAATCTAGTTTAATCCTGATTTTCATATTTGTGTATATCTGCACTTAAACACAGGGGAAGTTTCTTTTTTGGTTCAGTATATATGGTGTTCTGCTTTGCCATTATGTGAAACAAAACCAGATTCTCACCATATTTCTGGGTGAGGCCGAGAACTTTTTGAACTACCCTCGTACCTATGTTTATATAACCAATAGCGGTTCTGGAGTTGCCATGATAGTGTTGTGTAGCTTGATTTAGTAGATTATCATGTAAAATAGAGCATCTTTAAAAATAAAATGTGACATAATAACCTTTCTGCATTCACAAATGGGCAAAGGGTCACGTAATCAGCAAAGAGATCAAAAGTCAATTCACCTCCAGTTACCGGTGCATGCACAACAAATTTTACGTAAGATGCATCAAAATCTCAGAAACTTGCTTTCACATCATTGATAAATTGATTAGCACAAGGAGAATGTGAAATTAATCAAATTCTCAATTGGAAAAAAATTTTGTCACAGATCAACAGAATTTCTAGCGACAGTCGTGTGACCTGATTTCCGCCGGTCGCTTAATTTTTGTCACGGGTGCCAAATACATGAAACAGTTTCATGCAATTTTTACATCAGGATAAAAATACACCTGTAATAGAGTGTTTCATCCATACCAAGTCATTTGGACAAGGGATGCTTTTGTTTTCACTACGTAATGCGAATGTAACAAGCATCGCTGTCACATGTAGTTTTGCCACCTAGTGACTATACCAGAAACAGAAGTTGCATTCTGTTTCAAATTTTTACTGTGCAAACTTCACTTCCTCTACGTCGATTTTTTGAAATGCTGCAGGTTTTTTCCCTGTAATTATATGGACCTATTTCCCTGGTAGATTCTAATTCAAAACGCATTTACAAACTTAGATACTCAGTCCCTGACCATACCTAACAGCGTCATTTTTGACGGGCATTTTCAAAATAGTAATGGGGATTTGACAAAATAATGCCTTAAAAAAAGCAGCTTTTGGACCTTAAAATAAAGTAACTTGGCCTT
This sequence comes from Hippopus hippopus, assembly GCA_946811185.2. Lineage (NCBI taxonomy): Eukaryota > Metazoa > Mollusca > Bivalvia > Cardiida > Cardiidae > Hippopus > Hippopus hippopus. Next base: position 15,737,834 of record OX328101.1, read on the forward strand.
GAACACATTTTTTTCCCCTGGTAATCACAGATTCACTCATAAAACCCTGAAATATTCTCACAAGGAATCTTATGGGGACGAATGAGTATAATAGGGGAGATAACTACACTCAAACTCCCATGCCACAACCGCTTCTCGATCACATGAAAAGAGTAGTAAAAGCATCAAAATAAGTCATTTATCGCAACTTTTTGAAACTATTTTTTGTATTAATGAATCTGACAACTTCAAGAACTTTTGCTGACTCGTAGCAGACAAATTTGGTCTACAAATTAAGTTACGTCACAAGAATATTCGAAATTCACTGTTTACACCGGTAACTCGAATGCACCGGAAACAGGCACTATAGGTATTATACTGTCTTCTCCTTTGTCCGTTCACCTAAGCGGAAATAAGCTCACCAAATGCACAATTTCGGTCAACGAATCGAAATTTTCGTGTAATGATTAAATATAAAATCTGAATAAAACTTTTAACTGACAAAAAACACCACGACTTGCGTCGAAAGGTTCGATCCGAGGACGTTTAAAATGTTCCTCGACAGTCTGGGTAGTATGGCCGCTTTCTCATTTCTCCATTCATTTGATTGGTTGTTAAGGCCGGTCGCTAAGAGCTGATGAATATTCTACACTCCAGTTCAGACGGACTAGCCCATTCATATATGATGTGTATTGAACTGACCGTAAACCACTAGAGTTGACAATTATTGTTTTTTGTGTAGGAAACTTTAACAAGTGTTAAAAAAAATGTAAAACAATGCACAAAAACAGAAATACAGGCATTTAAGAGAAAACAATTACAAATGATCACCAACAACAACAACAACTCATGTAAAAATTAAATCAACAATTAGGCCTAATTTCGAAACTTCATAAAAAGGGAGGTGTTTGATAATGTCTAAACAGTGAGTTCCTCGCAGTGTTTACATAAAAATTGGCTTTGTCGCCAGATGACTCTGACATCTGCACAAAAACAAAGATGAACCAAACGGTCGCACCTGTTGCACTTTAATTTGCTATCACTTCAGCTTACATTTTTTACATGATTAGATTTAGACTAAAAAAAACTTAGTTAAACAAAACTGGGCCTCAATCTCATCGAGATTTGACCTTCAGTTTGTAATTAGCTATTGGCAAAATAACCAAAACTAAAGTAAATTAATTAGCCTTAATTGCGCGAACTGGGCCGCTGTTGTAGGTTACAACTCAGTCTTCAGTCTGCTACAGAATGTAATGAAACTGAGCATGATTTATTTAGCCCAGTCTACATCGCAAAATTTTCAATAACTCAATAATTTTCAATATTTCGTCATTTATAATTGGTCATGTAGACTGAGATAAATGAATCCATCTTATCTTGATTTAATGCTTAATAATACTAGATTGAAAATACAAAACCAACACATAAATTCTCCAGCAATATTTTTTTTTAGTGACAAAAATAGCACATGAAATACAATCATCGAAGTGGAGTGTATTTTTGACAGTTTCTAGATACCGGCTTGATGCAAGCCTCTGTCGAGTGTGAAATAGGTCATCCGCTTCTGCTACAGGTCACAATATAGGGTAAATACAACCGATTTAGGCTTAATTAATGTGGAAAAACCATTGAAAATGTGTTTTTGATTGTATCTAACGCAACATTTTCTTTCAAAATGTAAAAATTACATGCTTTTGTCGCATTTTTGCGTCTTGTTCGATAGAAAAATACTTCCGATGTAGAGTGGAATAGAATCCAGGTGGAACAAAACGTCACGAGCGGTTATTCCTTCCGCTTCAGTACATGAACGGAGAATTGAGAATGAACGGAGAAATGAGAAAAGGCCACATATGTACAGTAAAAGAAATATTGTTTCGCGAGTTGCAACTTACCCCTCCCACCAAACTGCCAGTGTATGTGTCATCAATGTTGACTTAATCGATACGGATTTTGAATAGTTTCCATGTCATTAAATCATCACTTTCTCATAAATACCAAACGTTTAAAACAATTTCCCTTTGGCCTTGTAAAAGAGAAAGATTTTATTTCTTTTTTACGTTTCGGTTCACCGTTACAAATCGCAATCTCTCTGAAGTCACCTTCAACCGGTGTCTTTCAGATTACCTCCTCGATAAATTTGGTCGATAATGTCACGATATATAACGATTCTTCTGAGGAAGCGGTAAATGAAGTTGCGCAAACTAGTTAAGGAGTCGTCCTTTGTCATATTTTGAGATTCCTAACGCCTTATGCATTTAATACTCAAAAATCGAATTTTTTTCTCATGAAAATTGATATTTATGATTTTCATAAATATCAATTTTCATGAAAGAATTGAAAAAAAACAAGAGGTGCAAATTGTCGCAAGATACGCCCGTCCCAGGGCCAGTTGTCAAGGGGGTATAATAATCGTAAAGGGCAGGTAATGCAACAAACATGTTTACCAAGTCTCAAGTCAATTTGACTTGAGGTGACAAAGTTCCGTTCAAGACAAGCAAGAAATACTGTAAAAATGAAGATCAAAGTGGAATTACTCGAAATCCGCACTAGGTAGAGTTATTGTTCTTGCGCACTGTACTCCGTAATATTGCAACAAACATGCATACCAAGTTTCAAGTCAATCGGACTGGAGATGACAAAATTATGCTCCAGACAAGCAGAAAATGCTGTAAAAATGACGATCAAAGGGAAATAACTCAAAGACAGCACGAGGTAGAGTTATGGTTCTTTTGCACTGCAATCCGTATTGTTGCAACTAACACACATGCCAAGTTTCAAGTCAATCGGACTGGAGTTGACAAAGTTATGCTCCGGACAAGCAGAAAATGCTGTAAAAATGACGATCAAAGGGAAATAACTCAAAGACAGCACGAGGTAGAGTTATGGTTCTTTTGCACTGCACTCCGTATTATTGCAACATACACACATGCCAAGTTTCAAGTCAATCGGACTGGAGATGACAAAGTTATGCTCTGGACAAGCAGAAAATGCTGTAAAAATGACGATCAAAGGGAAATAACTCAAAGACAGCACGAGGTAGAGTTATGGTTCTTTTGCACTGCACTCTGTATTATTGCAACAAACACACATGTCAAGTTTCAAGTCGATCAGACTGGAGATGACAAAGTTATGCCCCGGACAAGCAGAAAATGCTGTAAAAATGACAAAGGGAAATACCTCAAAGACAGCACGAGGTAGAGTTATGGTTCTTTCGCACTGCACTCCCCCTTAATGAGATCTATCCACCCATGAAGTTTCATAACCGTAGCTAGCATAGTTTTGGAGATATGCTTTGGACAAAATTGAAGTATGAATATAAACAAAGGGAAATAACTCAAAAATTAAGTAAGCAATAGTTATGATTCCTGTGCACTGCACTCCCCCTTGATAAGACCTATCCACCCATGAAGTTTCATAACCTTAGCTAGTATAGTCTTGGAGATATGCTCCGGACAATATTCAAGTATGAAAAACAACAAAGGGCAATAACTCAAAAATTAAGGAAGCAAGAGTTATGATTCCTGTGCACTGCACTCCCCCTTGATGAGATCTATCCACCCATGAAGTTTCATAACCGTAGCTAGTATAGTTATGGAGATATGCTCCGGACAAAATTCAAGTATGAAAAACAACAAAGGGCAATAACTCAAAAATTAAGCAAGCGAGAGTTATGATTCCTGTGCACTGCACTCCGTCTTGATGAGATCTATCCACCCATGAAATTTCATAACCGTAGCTAGCATAGTTTTGGAGATATGCTCCGGACAAAGAATGGGGACGCCGCCCGCCATTCCGCCCGCCCGCCATTCCGCCCGCCCGCCACGGGTGATCCCATAATACGTCCCGTCTTCGACGGCCGTATAAAAAACAGTGAGCGCATATTTTATGCGATTTCTGTTTGGACTGCACATCCTCGGTAATCCACGTGTATGGTGACATATTTCTGCCACGAGATACGAGATAGCTATCATGATAATTTTAGTAAACTATCGCGATAAATTAAAAGTTTCCTGTAAATCTTATCAAGATAGTGAAAAGTTTCCTGATAAAAGTATCACGATAAACTAATATTTTATCGCAAAATTTCTCAACCGTGCTCGAAGCTGACATGTGAGATAAAACTATTGTGATAGGTCTACCTGTTTCTCGATATCTATAAATAGAAAATGCATCATTTGGATTAACTCGGTAGTTTTGACTTAAAGGGCAACTACAGCCAAAATCTCATTTTGGATATATGAATCCTTAAATGTAAACAATCTAAAAATTGAAAACCGTACTTCAATGTCTATCGTAAAAAGAGAGTTATAAGCGAAAATGTGGTTTGCACACCTGTGCGAGTTTGTGAAATCTGCGATAAACTGGAAGTGACGCCACACTTATTTCGGCTTCTGTGTATTATTAATTTGCTCTGATACTGACTTTTTTTCTCACAGCCTTATCTTCCCTCATGTCGGGAGACGACTTTTTTCGTCAGAAAAATCCTTATCGTATGCCAGGTGCCGAGTTTAAGCACTATTTCGAGCCAGGAGATGACTATTTATTCGTCAGTCTGCTGTCTGTCTGTCTGAACCGAATGACGTGGCTTAATATCAGATTTACCATTAATCCTCGACAGGTGAAATAAACCTTCATGCCGATTGCAAAATTTCGAATAGTGCTAGTTTTTGGAGATACAAAAATAGATATCTCCGTATTGGACACTGTACATAAGATCAGATTGCACGTTCTGTGCAGTCTGATCTTAATATACACTGTTCGGAAAAGGTCATTGAGTCGCGCTCAGCAGCCTTGGGGCCCCACAGAAATTTAAATGAGGCAAGAAATCAATGGTAAATTCACTGTTGATTATCTATCTCTTTCATATGAGAGCGAGCGAGCGATCGAGAGAGAGAGAGAGAGAGAGAGAGAGTTGGAGGGTAGTTAGAATAGAAATTCGACAAGCAGATTATGGGATTTTTTTTTTTTTATTTAAGATCTTATGAATGAGGGAAAATACAAAAGTTATGACGTTCGACTTACCCATTTAACCTGTGCAAAATTCCAAATTCCATTCACATTTTATAAGAAAAAGGGCTCAATATGTTCGTGAAAACAAAAGAGTAACTTTGTACATGACATGTTTATGACAAGTGCTTGTTAACCTCCAGCTGCAAGCCGGGTTAAAAAAAATATGTGAGACCACAACGGTGCGATACCAACATCAAAGAGGCGCCGAATTAACCCTTTGCCCCTTTGCATTCATGGAACACACTATTCTTTTCGCAAAATAAAAAGTTGGTGCACTAAAATTTTGTGTAAAGTTTGTATGCGTTATAAATTTTTAATTTATGCTGCATTTTTATGGTCAGCAATCTGCATCTGTTATCTCGTACATGATTACAGGGAGAAATACGGAAGAAGAAAGTTAAATAATTTTTGTCCACGTTGGTATTTCCACTTAAATTTTACGCCTTACATGTCTCAGTATATAGGAAATGGACTGACCCTGTATTTTGCAGACGATCAAAAACGTTTACTGCATGATATGGAGAGCAGGAAGGCAGGAAGGCAGGAGGCAATTCAGACAATCTTTTAACGTTGTTGTTGATGAAAGAAACAAATTTGAAATTGTGAAAAAAAAAAAAACACTTTGGAAAATAAATGAAGATCAAGTGAAAAAATAAAAAATGGATTTAACTTTAAAAGCAAATTCAGGATGTGTGCTGGATTTGATATTGTTCGTGAATGTTAAAGAGAGGATTCGATTTCTGAGGTAGATTAAGGCTTTTAATTCTTCCCAAGCTGAAGGAGACATGTAAAATAATGACACTGATGGTGTAGATCAAGATCAGACTGCGCAGGATTTGTAGACCGTTCAATGATCGACGGTGTTTTATATTTGGTAGAAACAGCCTTAGAACTGTACTCGAATGACTTACTTTACACATTACAACGTTCCTTCTTCCTTCTACCGCCTAGTAGAAGAGACTTTTGGCATGTTTCAACTATCTTGAGTTATTATTTCTTTTTTATTTTATCTATTGAAATTCGTTGATTAGGCAGTGGTATAACTGAAATAACTTCAAGAAATAAATTTCGAAATAGTTTTGTTTCCCACCAGAAGAATAACTTTTCCTTTTCATAAGTATTATATCCACTAGGCTAATTCATTCAAAATTTCTTTCCTATGATTGTAGTAAGATGTAAGAGCGATAGAGGTGAAAATTCTGCAGTACACAAGTGATTGAAACGTGATAAAGCGATATATATCTTTACAAATTTCATGCAGTTTTCTCAGTTTTCTGCGTTAGTTCATATATAGCGACCATATCTTCTCACACTTGTAACGTCACAGCAAACTGCCGGAAGTCACGATTTTTTCAATTAGCGACTGTCAGACAGGTGAAAATCCGAAGTTTAAACCTCTATATCTCGTGAAGTAAGCATCACAGAACGCTAAAAAAATTTTTTTGTTAACATACTCTAGTATAGTTTTATCCGATTTGGAAATGAAAAGTTTGTTCTGGAGTTGCCCTTTAATAAGATTGCAGTAAGTAAAATTTCGAATCATTAACAATTGTTTTTGTACCTTAATTGGTAAATTTTGACAATACTCGAAATGAACAGAGGTCTTTAAAATCACAAAGACGACTCGAAATGCCTCCTACGAACAACCTTAAAACCATCCAGGGAAAAGGAGAATTCATAAGGTTGTAGACGAAGTGTTCCGAAACCGTATCTAATTATAGGTACCATGAATGTCAGTTGTGGGCACGAAAGCAGAAAAAATCATGATAATAGTTAGAATTATCGCGATATTTTAATCATGAAAAATTTTGTTTTATCACGATACTTCTCTTAAATTATCATGATAGCTATCTCGTATCTCGCGGCAGAAATATGCCACCATACACGTGTGAAGCATTTCGTTAGTCCGCGCTAATCTCCATGAATGTTTTACACACGAAATGATCGAATAAGAAATTGAAACATTTATCATTGACTAGACTTTAAATATTAAGATCTACAATTACAGATATATTGTGTTGTTACGCCAGCGTCTAGAAACGCCGCCAATTGATGTTGTTTTATCATCCTGACACAAGAGCCCAACCAGGGTTTAGATCTAGCATCTGCATGCAACCCCATTCGCAAATCAAAGCTGGAATTGTAGATCCAATATCAGACTGCACGTTCTCTACATTCTGATCTTGATCTACATTATCCGCTGAAAAAGAGGCAGTCAGACTTTGATATATAATTGAATGATTAAGCTAGACTTACTTTCGTAGAAGTAAGGCGAAGGTTGATCATAATTTCATCCGACACAAAACTCCCTTAGGGCTCACACAGATTATGACGCAGCGTCAGCAATCCAGGTGGTCATGTTTTAGGGTGCTTATGGCGCAGTAGTTTCATAATTTTGTAAGGAATCGTTGGAAGGGTGGATGAGGGTGGGCGTGTGAGCCCTAAGGGATTTTTATGTCGGATGAAATTATGATCAACCTTCGCCTTACTTCTACGAAGGTAAGTCTAGCTTAATCATTCAATTTCATGCAACACATAAACTCCTTTAGAGTTCAGATTCTTTAGAGTTGATTGCTTACAAAATGGGCTAGCAAAGCGTAGAGAGAGGTGCTGATTTCATTAACAGCAATTTCGGAATTCTGTTATTCCAAAGGGAATTTGCTTGTCATATCCGCACTGCTGTGAAGTGTAGCATGAAGCAGGCGTGTGAACATTACTCGGGTCAGCTGATAACATGAGTTCTCTCAAACGCCCTCCCTCACGATGAATTTGTAACAAGGACGCCGATCTTCTCGATTTATCCTTTCCTCATACCGTTGTACAGTCGGGCATCTATAGCATACGTCCATATTGCAGTGAACTAGCCAGAGAAAGAGTTTCTTCATTGCACACATCTTACAATACCGGCTGGTAATTTTGTTTCATGTATGATAATATTCTCGTTTAGCCATGTGCTAATTAGCCTGATATTCAACCATTGTTTGTGCATGAATTTTAGTAATGGCCGTTTTCTTTTTTTTTTAATCAACAAATAATCCATGATGAAGGTAATAACATTTTTCACCTAGACTTCTATTGGGCGAATTGGTGTGAGGATTTTCAGATGTTCTCCCCGAATTTCCTACGGAATTCGTGGAAATGAATTGAATGGAGTGAATATATACTGAACCAAAAAAGAAACTTCCCCTGTGTTTAAGTGCAGATATACACAAATATGAAAATCAGGATTAAACTAGATTTATATGCATTGAAAGAGTATTTTATTGCGACTTTGTGTGAAAAAAATTATTGCTGAGGGTTTATCCAAAAGTAGTGAAATGGTAGTTAAAATGCGGAAGGGGTCCCTCACCAAAATCACAAATTAATACCGGGTATGACCGCCTTCAGCATGAAGGACTGCCTGGCATCGTTGGCGCATATAACGGATAAGTGTATTGATTTCGGCTTGTGGAATGTTGTTCCATTCCTGAATTAAGGCTTGTCTTAGCTGAATGACGTTTGACGGTGGAATAGGGCGACGTCTAACACGCTGGTCCAAATTATCCCATAGGTGTTCAATGGGATTCAGATCAGGGCTTTTGGCAGGTCAGTCATTAATAAATGCAATGTTATTCGCCCTGAGGAAATTCACATTGTCCCTAGCTGTATGGCTTGTGGCATTATCATGCTGAAAAAGAGTGATATTGGCATTATTTTGAAACAGTGGGATAACGTGCCTCGCAAGAATTTCATCTCGGTAGCGTTGGGCATTCAAATTCCCTTCGATAACGACGAGATTAGTGCTAAAGGCATGTGCAATGCCCGCCCAGACCAAGACAGAATCCCCACCCCCAAAACGATCTCGTTCAAGTACGCAACAGTCGGCATAACGTTCATTTCTCCTACGGTATACTCGAACCCTTCCATCACTTCAATGAATGGAAAATTTCGACTCATCAGAGAAAAGAACGCTATTCCATTGTTGTCTAAGCCAGTTGATGTGTACGTGCCCAAGTAACACGATTTCCGCGGTGACGTCGCGTCAAAACACAACCAACGTATGGACGACGTGCACGTAGCCCACCCTCGCGCAAGCGATTGCGCACAGTTTGGGCTGATATACGGTTGTTTTGTGTACCAGGGGTGTTAGCAGCAGTGGCTGTGGCAGTTTGGAAGCGATTGCGCAGGTGGGTGTTCCGAATATAGCGGTCTTGGCCACGCGTCGTGACGCGAGGACGTCACTACGTGGTCGATCTTCCGTATGCTCTGTTGCTTGAAAACGTTGCCTAAGGTGTCGAATAGCACGAGTAGAACATCCAATCTTCATAGCAACAGCATTCATCGTCATACCAGCATTAAGCATGCCAATGGCATGTTCGCGTAAATTTTGCGGAATTCTAGGCATATCAAAAATTAAGAAAACTAAAAAGAATTTAATTTTTTTCAACGTCTTTTTCTTACTGACATGAAAGTCTATAAAATTAGACTGAAAGGTTTCAAAAAATATACACGAATTATACTGGTCCGTGCATGCACGTGAAAATCGCTTTCAGCAGGTTTCTTCTGCAAAATGCTTTCAATCGAGTTAAAATTTGTTTTATCGGACACATAATCGTTCGCCCGAATATATGTAGGTCATCTAACATTTTGATTTTTGTTTAATAACATTGCATTTGCACTTAAACACAGGGAAAGTTTCTTTTTTGGTTCAGTATAATAATTACTTCCGATAGAAAAAGCTTTCCTGCAGATTTTCCAAACATATTTGAAAACTATATCTTACCACATGTACCATCAGAAGCAATAGTATCAAAATGGAATTCAAACTGGTTATCATTCTGGCAGAATCAATTAAACTTTGCAATATGGTGTGCTACAACTGGTTGTGGTGTTAATTATAATAATAACTTGCAAGCCAGCGAAATGGTTGATTCCTTATTCAGATTTCATGTTTATTACCAAACAAGAAGAATCTTATTTGAATTAAGCATTCCAAGACATTACAAGACAAAAGTTGGAACGCTTTTACTAATGATTATAACTGAGGAACATAAGAAAGAATATGCAAAGAATTTAATATAGACGTAAATTCTGATTGGCGTCAAAAATTATTTCCAAACAGTGATGGTCTCGGAAAAGTCTATACACGTGGTCATGTTGCATTGGCAAGAACTGATTTTAGACATGATAACTCAAATCAACATTTAAAAGTAAAACAGTTACTGATCTTGATTTACAAAAAGTGACATTTGGACCAGAAGTTCCAGGAGTAAGAAAATGTGATGTATCATCTTGTGTGCATCTTCCACCTAAAAAAGTTCATGTAGATTATCTTCAACAAGATGCTGCTGTAATAGATGCATGGACAATATTTATTCTAGATAAATCAAATGGATTTACAAGAGCTGGAATTGAACGTATCAACGATGCAATAAGAACTTATTGCTGGGCAATACTTGGTACACAATCCCAAACAAGAACAGATATACTCGGTATAGGACAAGCTTTTGATGCTCAGAAACAATTTTTTGCAAATACTGAAGATGAAATTAATAGCCCAGTAGATCTACCAAGTCAAATTCAAAGATATCAAAACACATTAAAATACGCAAGAAGTCAAGTGAATTTTGTCTACGGACTTGGTCTTTATATGTCTCCAAATGATATGGAACTTAGAATAGGAACGATAAAAGATTATAACAATAAAATTGTAGTTGCAACAAATCATCCTGGTCTTGGAATTAATAATGAAGTCAACGTTGAAGCAATTCCACCTTCTCCTAGTAACATAAATTTTGAAGGAACAAAAACTAAACCACCATCTGTTAAACCATTACCACATAAAAAACCAGAAGCTGTTAATAAAATCAATACAAAAAAAAAAAAAAGGATGATAAACCAATTAAACCTGCAGAAGACAAAAAAAAATAATATAATTCAAACTTCAGCAATCCAACATGAAGACAATAAAACCGCTTTAATAGTAGGTTCTATTTCAATAGGTCTAGCTTTATTTATTTTTAAGATTTTTTAATATACTCTTAAGCTGCTGCATACAATAATCCAGCAACAAGAACAACTAAAGCCCATAAATTATTTCCAAACTAATTAACAACTTTACCAGTCGTTGATAACAACCATGATACAATAGAACCAATCACACCTGGCAACGTAGAAGCAGCTTTACCTGCAAGATTTGCTAATAACTTACCAAGATTGGCTAATTGTTTTTTTATCCATTCCTTTACACCTTGTTTATTCGATGGTGGTGGTGGAGGTGGAGTTGGTGTTCCTCCTCCTGATGGTATGACAGACTGAATAATGAAACCTATAATCATTCCAATAGCAGTCAAAATACTAAAAATAGTAATACCTTGTTCTATGAATAATGTTCTTATTCTTTCACTTAATGTTGAGTCTTCATTTAATACCTTATTAATTACTTCTTAATTTTTCTTTGTTTACATTAATCACCTCAAGTCTAGCACTTCTTTCTGACTCTAAATCTCTTATTCTATTTTCTATTCATTTTATTATATCTTCATCATTTGTGAGTGTGAGTTTTTCTTTTTCCTTTGCAATCTTTTTATTAGTTTCATTTAATTTTGCCAACTCATTAGCAAGTTCTTCTTTTACTGTTGTCATTGTTTTCATAATTCCTTCCATTTCTCGACCTGTCATTTCTGTTTGTGTTTGACTATCATTTTCATCCTCTGAAAATAACTTTTTGATTTCTGCATCAGGTATGTAAGGACTAATTTCCTCTGGCGAGCTAATATCTTGCAATGGTATTTTATCTACTACATTTGATGCTTCTTCTCTGATTTTTTCCTAATTTTGCTGCCTCTTTAGAAGATATGACTCTTGTCTTGCTTGTATAATTAGGTAAATTCAAGTACTGCTTTATTGCTAGCACTCCTCCTTTTCCATATTTAACTTGCAAAGAACCAAGTGAAAGAAATCTTCTTTTTCCACCTTTTTGATTTGTCAGATCGAATTCTTTATCACCTACAATCCAGTATAATGTTTTTCCATCATTTGACATTCTAAAATTTTCCGATTCAATTTTATCGGGTCCAATACCATATCGTTTTCCAATTTCATTGTAAAAATATGTTATAAGACGCTTTTTTTTTTATCTTTTAGTTCACTTTCTCATAATTCTCCTCGAAGTTCTTCAAGATAATCACTATGGTTTAAAATATCATCTGGCGCAGTATCATCAGGAATCATTGGTAAGTCATTAGTTATATCATAATCATCCCTATCACATGCAGGATTATCAAAGTTAAATCCTCCTTCAGCCATTTTATTTTTTATTTAAAATAATATTTTTTTTACATAATAAATAAAAAATGTTAGCATACGGAGAAAAACTAAACCCATATCGTAAAATCAGAGAACCTATTGGTGTAGAAGGAATTCGTCAAAGTGTTGTAATAACAAACCACCCCAGTACAATTGATCAGAACCAACAACTTTTAGTTAGATTTCCTAATCTCAGTAATAATGATGTTATTGTTCCAAGGAGTACTCGTCTTACTTTTGAAATCGAAATAAAAAGCACAGATGCAAATTCAACAATTTACCAAAACATTGGAAGATCTGTTATCAAAAAGACAGTAATTAGAATTTCAGGAAACGAAATGATGTCAATTGATGACAGTGATATTTATCACTGTTATGTAGATTTGTGGAAGAGTCCATCTGAACGTTTAAATATGGCATATCAAGGTATTGGAAAGGATAACATGTTAAAGCATAGAGTTGGAGCTGGAGATGCATCTTCAGATAAAGAAGATGAAGCAATTGCAGATGTTTATAAAAACAGATTTTGCATTCCACTTGATTCTGAATTACTTGAAACACAAACACAATTTTATCAATCCGGACTTGGAGATAGACTTGAATATGAATTTACTTTTAATGATTATAACAAAGTAATTAAATCAACTGATAAGGCAGCATTTTACACCATAAAAATATTTGTCTTGAATTTGATATGGTTTCTAATACAGATCTTGTTGAACAAATTAGACGAGAATATAGCGGAAAAATGGTTATACTTTATGACCGAGTATTAAGACACAGAAAAACAACCGCTAACAAATCTGGCACATGGTGGAACATCAATTTGAATGTTCCTGCTCGAAGTATGAAAGGAATCTTAATGTTGTTTGAAGACCCTGACAGAACCAGCACTGAAACATATTATAATCCTAAAATTGAAAAAGTAGAGATAACTATAGAAGGCATACCTAATCAACTGTATAGCCAAGGAATGAGGGCATATCAACAGTGGAAAGAAATAATTAAATTCTTTGCCTTGACTTCAAAGAGATGTAAGGAAACTGATAAAGTAGCTAAAGATTTACAATGTACAAATATTCAATTAACAAAATATCTGACCGATCATTATGCTGTCTGGTTGGATTTTCGATCAACCGATGACAACTCACTTCATAGTTCTGGTAGAATTATAGAGAATGCATCAGAAGGTATTACAATTCAGATAAGTAAAAAACAAGAGACAGATGAAGCAATTAATATTTACTTGTATGTAATAGACTTTTGCAACGTACACCAGTACCGACTGCTGACTACAGACTACGGACCTAAATTAGGGGTTTTCTCAAAACATTTGTACATACGAGGATTGTGAGAATAGATTAAAGGTTCACATTCGTAATAGTATATTAAAAAGAAGTGAAAACAAGTCACTTTTGAATTACAGAAATATCTCTTCACCTCATTTTGTGTCTTATTTAAGTATTAAAGCCAATTTCCCTCCTTCGACAGACCAAACTGGCAAATATATTCACAGTAAAGCTTAGTAAATGTCTAGAATGTCTCCAAACATCACTTACAGCCCTGTACGATTCAAGCTTGGCTATACTGTGCTCAAAAGAAACTCCACAGCAATCTAGGTATGCACTGAACTTGGCGACATTTCGAAAATCTCGGTCTTTCCATTCTCCCAAGTTAAACACTTTTATATTCGGTGAGAAGGGGAAATTTATTTGCATATATTTTATTTGCCAGTAAATGCAATTTTCAGGAAATCTATGTTCCGGATTACGCCCAATTCTGATCATAGTTGCTGAGCACCATTTATATGGACCAGAGAGCCACTTTCAACATGAACAGTTGTTCCATGGATCACATGACAATGTCGATACCAGACAACCACTGCTCCTGTGGTTTATTTCTGGGTCTGTTGCTTCTGAGAGATGCATCACCTACAGCTCCAACATGCAGACGGGATCTTCTCTCAGATACCTGGCATAGCAGGTCTCTCTTGTTCGGATGGCCTTCCTATATAAGAACTTATTTAACATCGTCCGTATCTCATATTTGATACTTGAAATGCACACATCAAAAATAGTGAGAATATGTGTTATTGTGGATAGCTGAGCAACCCTATCAAAAAAGGAGAATAAAAATGTGAATCATAGATTGGCGAGTAAACCTTCTACTTCAAAAAGACGTACTCAGGCACCTCTGCAGCAAGAGGCTTTTGAAAACATAGGGAAAAAACGAAGTTGCTCAGAACGAGCAATTTTATCCTTCTTCTCACATTCTGAGAAATGTCCCCATTTTCAACAAAGTTTTCTGCTCTACTACAAGAAATCACATTCTCCCAACTGTCACATCTTTTCTTATTGAAAGTCAGAAAATGGCCTATCATGGAAGGAATTACCTGAAGTAAAGGGTCCCTTTAATAACGTGTATATGCGTTTTACCTGTGATAGCACAGATTTTCCTATGCAAACATAGCACGATATGACAACCGGTCACACTTTTTTCATTCATTAAACATGTAAATATTTCTCACTAATATGACTTTCATGTAAGGCATTTCGTTTTTCCTTTCTAAGCTACGTATTTGTGACTCAAAGACTGACATTTGCCTCTAAAAGGGGGGGGGGAAAGCGCTTTACAAGCAAATTCTCCTTTTCCCAAAGTGTTTTTGAATGACTTCTACCTATAAGGCGTAGTAACAGGGATTGTTTGGTAAATGATGTATCCAACATGCACAACGCCTTCAATTTAACACATTAAGAAGGACTGAGGTAAATAACGTTTAATCCTTTCTACACGGTATGTTGTCGGCGTGAACCTCTTAGACATCATATTTGTCTCACAGTTTGGTTATAGTTTTTCCCTGATACTTTCTTTCCTATAATCGTATTGTGCTTTTGTAGTATAGCCTAGATTCGGGACAGGTCTGACTTTGACTTTTTGTTAAAGTTCGAATACCTAGCTCGGCCAATTTCTTTCTTAGGAATGATGGTGGTCATTGCCACAGGATTCATTCCTCTCACGGCTAATCGTTGTTTAGACGTTGGCTATGTCAAAAAGCAGCCAGTGGCTTGGGAATAATATTGCACAAAGAACTGGTAAAAAGAAATTCCAGGAAACATGGCTATGTGCACTGGCCGCCGCGATATAACCGAAAAAGTGTTACAAACAGCGTTAAAAACCATTCTATCAATTGAGAAGTCAATCAACTTTTTGTTAAAGCCCTTAAAGGAATTTTTTAGCATTTCAACGTTGAGATTAGAAACAATGATAATGATGAAATTTAAAATCGTCAATCTTTTAATTTTTCACAGATCCTACAATGCCGTCGGGATGTACAAATAGTAATCGACGGGCTCGTGGATAAAACAGCTCCTGTCTGAGATAATACGCCAGAGTCATCTAGCCTATTAGATTGATTGATTGAATGGTGTTTTACGCCGCTTTCAACATTATCTCAGTCATATCACGACCACCTCACATATTCGTGTAGTTCCTAGGTAGTCCACTCCTAGGCTAAGGCTCTGAAGTGTCTATCGAAGGGCACTTCCACGAAAAACCCAGCGGATCAGGTGAGGCTCGAGCCTGGGGCTCCCGGGTTACGAGTCCCACACTTTACCACTGAGCCACGCAGGACCCCCTGGCCTACAAGAACTTTCTCACAAAGAAAGTACCCAAGCTGCTTCGATAACTAGGAGTAAGCAGTTTAGAGGGCCATGACTCGTCTGCTACATCATTAGTATGGTTTTTGAAGAATTAAAAATAAAACGATCATAAATGAATTCCTTTGTATTTCACCATGCTTGAGAAAATCCCTACGATAAGTTCACAATATGAAGTACAGATATTTGTATCATTCATTAGTGATTTGTTTTCTATTCTTTTTGATACTGATAACGAAATTGGACTTATTATTTTATTCACACAATCGTCTGAGATATTCTGAGAAAACCCCTAGTTTAAGTCAGAAGTCTGTAGTCCGCAGTCGGTGCTGGTGTACGTTGCAAAAGTCTAATACAAGACTCACAGATTAATTTTAATGAGGGAAGATTTGAAGAAGTTAAATATATATTTAAATTTATTTTCTTACGATAAAAAAATGGACTTACCAAAATATGTTCATTGTGCTATTATTTGCAGACAAATAGGTTGCGGAAAGACTGAATTTGTATTAAATTTACTTGAGAGCGAATATAGAAGTGTCTTTGAACATATTATTATTCTCTGTCCCACAATACAATGGAGTGAAGCATATAAAATCGTGAATGGATTGGTGATGTTAGAAAACCAAAAACAAAACACTTAATAATTGTAAACCCAGTTTCTAATGGTGAAGAAAAACTACAAGAACTACTCAGAATATTTTTCAATAAATATGCTGGTTCTCCTACTTTATACGTAATTGATGACTGCAGCGCCACAAAAGAATTAACGAAAAAATAGGATATGCTCTCTGAATTGGCTTTCTCAGGAAGACATGCAAAACAATCAGTTTGGGTTATTTCTCAGTGATATAATTCTGTTTTAAAAGATTTACGAGAGCAAACAAAATGGTTATGCATGTTTTATACAAAAGACAGACATAGTTATGAAGATTGTCTTTGTGAAAATGACGTCATCGAATCGTTGGAAGAAAGAAAGAGAATAAAAAAAGAATTATCAAAAGTAAAACATAGAAAATGATATTGAAAACAGATCAACCTACTGATTACTAGTTAATTGACTAAGAAATGCTTATTTTTTTTAGCATTACTGATAGCATTGGTAACATAAAATGTGAGAATATATAGAGGGAAAATAATAATATTATTAGAATTGCTAACAGGAAAAAAAGCAATTCTAAAATAAATAAAAAATGTTAAAAGTAAATGCTACTTGAATTAAAACTTCCGAATATGGACAAGAAATTTTATTCGAGTAAAAAAAAACATAATAGCTTAATGATTACTGATTAAATAACTAAGAATGCTTATTTTTTTAGCATTACTAATAGCATTGCTAAATTAAAATCTGTGAAAATAATAAAGAAAAATAACAATGCTATTAGCATTACCAATAGCAAATAAGCAATTCTAATAGCATTGCTAATAAAAAAACAAGCAATGTTAATAACATTGCTTATAGCAAATAAAAAATTCTAAAAAAAAAAAAAAAAAAAAATGCTAAAAGTAAAATGCTACTTGAATTAATAAAAGTTCTGTCTTCTGTTGTGTATCTTTTTATTGGATGCATCATCATATATTACTATTTTAAATTTAAAAAAAAATTTGCCTATATAAAAATGAACGCAGAAAATCTAGTACAAAATATAGATTACGAAAAAAAAGAAGAAAATGAAGAAGAAAATATGGATACAAAACGTAAAAGATTATCAGCAATCGTTGCTGGAGGTAAAAGCAAGAAATATTTAGGTCGGGAACTTCAAACTTCAGAAATAGATAAAATGTCTGCAGAAGAAATAAATAAGTTATATTCTAGGTATGAAGCAAGATTAGGTGCAAGTATGACTAAAGCTTTGGGAATTCTTTTATTAAATTGTATGTATATGGTGTATCAAAATACTTTAATGTTACTGATCCTCCAAAACTAATAGAAGATCTTGAAGAAGATCCTTTTATGAATCATGCCTTGACAAGTTTTTGTTTTGAGTTGTATTATAAATATAATAAGTATCTTGCTCCTTTTCTGCAATGTTAACAACTGCCAAACAAAAAGATTTTAATAAAAAAGAAAATAATATTAATATAAAAAAAGATGATGATTGAAGAAGTTGAATCTAAGCCAATAGAAGTAAAAACTAAAAATCCTAAGCGTGTTGCTGCAGGTAAGAAAGGTGCTGAACCAAGAAGATTAAAAAAAGAAGCAAAACTTGATGAATCAATAACTATGACAGTTTCTGAACCAATTACTAATACAAATCCTGAACCAATTACTAAGATAGAAATTCCATATAAAATATTTACCACTCGGTCTAGTAGTAATTAGCATTGCTGGAATAGCATTGTATAAATTTTCCAAACCAGTTATTGCACAACCTGAACAAAAAATAAAAATAATAATAAATAAAATAATAAATGAGCAAGTTATTAAACAACCTGTCTTAAAAAAACAAGAACATGATCCTTTTGATTTTTAATTATATTTTTTAAAAAAGAAAATCGTTATAACAAAAAAGATGAACACTACAATAGACGGTAAACAAATTGCAAACACATTGTATCATGCAGCAGTAGAAACATTACTAACAGTTGGATATTCAGAACTTGGTAAAAAGATTTTTAAAAAACCTGCACCTAAAGTGGATTTTAATTATTGGAGATATTACAATGTTATCAATAGACATTTTGCTTGCAATGTCAACAGAAGACATGTTAATAAAACAGGGTATAGTTCCTGCAGATATAATGAAATAATTATTTTATTTTTAATTTTTTTTTTTCTATATAGAAAAATGGCAAGTGCAGTAGCAATGATGTTAGAAGGTGCAGGGGTAAATGCATTAGCATTTTCAGGAAGCAATTATTTATTTTCAAAGATAGGAAAAAATAGTGATAAGGAAAGAAAAAGACATGATAAAGCAGTAGAACAGTTAGAAGCTGCAACTCAAGCTTGGAACAAAAAAAGAATAGAACGATTAGATTTTATAAATGATGAAATGAAAAAAGAAAATCATGCTATTCATACTTCTGATGATGTTGATGATGCAATGAAACAATATTATAATATAGCTAAAAAGGAATTAGACCCATTACCACCAGAACCAAAGTTAAGTGATTTCTAAACACCGTCACCAGATCAACAGAGGAGAAATTCTATTTATTATTTGTGGTATGACTGTAACCGGGTTTGTTGCATATAAGTTGTTGTAGTTTTTTATTTTCTAGGAAAGACCAAATCATAAGCGTGATGTTTATTTTATTTTTTTAAATTATTTTTACAAGGTTTTAAAACAAGTGGTCTAACATAGAATGGTGGCTCTTTATCTTCATTATTATTTTTTTGCAAGATGTCCAGGACACCATACTTCATTATCATCATCTAGTGCTAAAATTAGAGTTTCTCCATTGCTTGTGTCAATCCTCCTGTACGAAATTATTGTATAGATTTCACCATTGATTAAATCAGTCCATTTAATTACATTGTTAAAGGTTTGTTCTTGTAGCAATCTTTCGAATTCTTCTTTGTGATTGTCTTTTTTGCGGTATTTGCATTCTTTGACATTTTTCTTTTTTTACTATTATATTTCTTTTGTTAAATATAATGGAAAAATATATTATAGTCCAAATGGCTTTTGGAGAAGTAAATCTGCAGTAAAAAAAAATAGCAAAAGAACTTTAGGTCAGTGAAAAAAAAAGCATTGGAATTTGTAAAAAAACAAGCAATTTGGCAGATTTATTTACCTGCACCAAAGAAAATTATTAGACCCAGATTTGATGTTTCTGCAAAGAATGAAGTTCATCAAGCAGATTTACTTTTTTTACCACATGATAATTCATATAAATATGCTTTAGTGTTAGTTGATATTGGAAAGAAGTAGAACCATTAAAACCAAAAGACAGCAAAGAAATTGCAAAAGCTTTCGAAAATATATAACTGTTATTTGAACTATCCAAAATTATTACAAGATGATCCTGGTAGAGAGTTTATGGGATCAGTTTCACAACTTATGAGTAAAAATAATGTTAGAATCAAGAGAGGAAAAAAGGAAATACATGTACATAGAGATCAAAGTATAGTAGAAAGATTCAATAGAACTTTAGCTGAAAGATTGTTTGGTTATCAATATGCAAAAGAAATTAAAACACAAAAAAGAAACAGAGAATGGGTTAAGAGATTACCTGATGTTATTAAAGCACTGAATGAGGAGACAAAAAAACCTCCTCCTATCGAAACAAAGAAGATTGATGTACAAACATGTCCAAGTGCAAGTGTAAGGTATTTATATCAACCAGGAGAACAAGAAGGTGGTGGTAAAAGACGAGCAACAGATCCAATATGGAGTAATGATATTCATAAGATTGATTATCATATTATTACTCAAGGTATTAGAGTTCATTATTTAAAGTTACCAGCTCCACAGGGAGGTTTTGTAAAAGAAGAATTACTTATTGTTCCTGCTGATACTAATACTCGTATGTCTTATAAATTCATTCATGTATAAAACCATATGCAGAAGTTGTAATACCATCTTCTTCTATGTATCTTTTTGTATCAAGTGGAGTTAGGGTTGTTTTATTTACTGTTATTCCATATACGAGTATTTTATGTTTTAATGATCGAAGCATATTCATTTTGTGTGAATATTGTTTTTAGCCCACCAGAGCACGAAGTGCTCAAGGTGAGCTTTTGTGATCGTGCTGAGTCGGTCGTCCGTCGTGCGTCGTGCGACGTGCGTCGTGCGTCGTGCGACGTGCGTCGTGCGTCGTCAACTTTTGTACGCTCTAGAGGCTACATTTTCAGTCCAATACTCATGAAACTTGGTCAGAATGTTTGTCTCAATAAAATCTCAGACGGGTTCGAAAATGGGTCATATCGGGTCAAAAACTAGGTCACTAGGTCAAATGTTAGAAAAATCTTGTGTACGCTCTAGAGTCCACATTTTCTGTCCAATACTCCTGAAAGTTGGTCAAAATGTTTGCCTTGATGATATCTCGGACGAGTTCGAAAATGGGTCATGTCGGGTCAAAAACTAGGTCATCAGGTCAAATCTTAGAAAAACCTTGTGTACGCTCTAGAGGCCACATTTTCAGTCCAACACACTTGAAAGTTGGTCAGAATGTTTGTCTTGATTATATCTCGGACGAGTTCGAAAATGGGTCTTGTCGGGCCAAAAACTAGGTCACTAGGTCAAATCTTAGAAAAACCTTGTGTACACTCTAGAGGCCACATTTTCAGTCCAACACTCTTGAAAGATGGTCAGAATGTTTGTCCTGATGATATCTCGGACGAGTTCGAAAATGGGCTATGTCGGGTCAAAAACTAGGTCACTAGGTCAAATCGTAGAAAAATCTTGTGTACGCTCTCGAGGCCACATTTTTAGTCCAAAACTCTTGAAAGTTGGTCAGAATGTTTGTCTGATGATATCTTGGACGAGTTCAAAAATAGGTCATGTGGGGTCAAAAACTAGGTCACCAGGTCAAATCTTAGAAAAACCTTGTGTACGCTCTAGAGGCCACATTTACAATCCAGAACTCTTGAAAGTTGGTCGGAATGTTTGTCTTGATGATATCTCAGACGACTTTGAAAATGGGTCATGTCGGGTCAAAAACTAGGTCACTAGGTGAAATCTTAGAAAAACCTTGTGTACGCTCTGGAGGACACATTTTCAGTCTGATACTCCTGAAACTTGGTCAGAATGTTTGTCTTGATGATACCTTGAATGAGTTTGAAAATGGTTCATGTGGGGTCAAAAACGAGGTCACTGGGTCAAAAATTAGAAAAACCTTGCGTATGCTCTAGAGGCCACATTTTCAGTCTGATACTCTTCAAACTTGGTCAGAATGTTTGTTTTCGTGATATCTCAAAAGGGTTTGATATTGGGTGATGTCGGGTCAAAACCTAGGTCACTTGGTCAAATCTTAGAAAAACCTTTTGTACGCTCTAGAGGCCACATTTTCAGTCCAATACTCATGAAACTTGGTCAGAATGTTTGTCTTAGTGATATCTCAAAAGTGTTTGATAATGGGTAATGTCTGATCAAAAACTAGGTCACTAGGTCAAACCTTAGAAAAACCTTGTGTATGCTCTAGTGGCCACATATTTAGTCCAAAACTCTGGAAAGTTGATCAGAATGTTTGTCTTGATAATATCTTGAAAGAGTTTGAAAATTGGTAATGTCGGATCAAAAACTAGGTCACTAGGTCAACTCTTTGAAAACCTTGTTTACTTTCTAGAGGTCTCATTTTAAATGCAATACTCATGAAACTTGGTCAGAATGTTGGTTTTGCACCAGTTTGCAAGTGGGTCATTTCGGGTCAATAACTCATGAAAATCTTGGTAGAATGTTTGTCATAATATCTCAAAAGAGATTGAAAATGGGTCATGTTTGGTCAAAAGACTCAGGTGAGCGATTTCAGGGCCATCATGGCCCTCTTGTTTATTTACCAATGCATATTTATAGTTTTTCAAAGTTTATTTGTTTTTGATTACATATTCTTTTGTGCCTTTTGCTCTTTTGATTATTTGTTCATCTGCTCGTACGATGGAATATAATTTAGATCTTAGTCCTGTGTATTCTGATATTCCGGAGCGTTCCGGAGCATTCATCTTTCATTTTTCCAAGTACTTTCTTGTTTTTGTTATCATGGAGTGGGTTGTCTTTTGGATAATCAGATAAGTCAAATTCATCTTTCATTTCTAACATATCTATGCCTATGTATTTAGTTTTTATGTCTACTAGTAAACTGTCTGTGTCAATGTAAAGTAGAGTGCAGTTTTCTTGGTATTTTTTCTCAGCGTTCCATAATACCAATCGTACATGTGAAGTTTTGATAATTCTAAAACACTAAAACCAACGTAGATTGGTTTGTTCACTGTAAGTTTTGTTTTATTCATTCGGATTGATGAAAGTTCATCTGTAATTTCTGTCTTCCTTTGAAATTTGGTTTACTAATTAGTTTTCTTAGTTTTTCATTTTGAGAACCATCGGTTTTTATAAGTTTTATATCAACTCGTTTTCTGACATTTTCCATTGTCTTATCAAAGACTGAGTTGTTCATTAGTTTGAAAAAGTTTTTTCAAAGTCAGAGGTTGCTTGTTTTCTGAGTTCTGTATAACTGGGTCTCCAGTAAACTGACTGTGACTTTCTGCTTATTATAAAATGGGTTCTTCTACTCTGGACAAGTCTTGGAAGAAATTAACAACTGTCTCTGTTTCTGATCTTTATTGTCAGTCCCAAATATCAAGAGAACCATCACTCAGTTTGAGGAACTAAGTGCTTTAGATCGCCGCCAATCAAGCCAAATGCTCTCACTCCTCCGTGACTATTAGGTAAATCTCAAAAACTCTATTCTCAAAAATCCTTTTTCAAAATTAAAACACACAGTGTTTCTCCAACAAAGGCTAGTGACTGAGTGAAAAATATAGTCATGTGATTTATTTGGCGGGAAATGACCATTGAACCACGACACAGGTAGATAGATTGGCTCTACAGCCAAGTCATACGAAAAATGACCCTGCCACATCCTTCCCTGGTCTGTAAAATGACGTCTCGTCATTCTAACTTCACCTAAAAATCGCACAAATGCCGCCATGCAACACATTACATGTATATACAAACACAAAAACTGGCATCATTCTGGTTATCTGGTCATTTCTGTCTGTAATCTTCAAAACGTTCCTCCCCTCCATGAGAAAAAATGCGTCCTCGCACTACAATATCAAATAAACATTAGTCAACAACTGGTAAAAACATGTGTGCATAAATAATAATTGTAAAATATCACTTTATGATTGCATCTAAAATACTGTATGCAACATTTCGATCAATTTGGTCTAAAATTCCCGAGGACGTCAAAATACTGAGAGCCTCTAATCTCGAATCATGTTGTGGTCTGATGGATATCTGATTCATCTGATATGAATCGAACCACTTTCGTGCTCTCTTCTGTCTTTGTGATCTCCTAGGAACTGGGGTGGGGGTATTCTTTCTTTCTTCTCTGGTTACCGGATTTCTATCCCTTTGTCTGTCTCTTCCTTCATTCTGTCTATCTTCTATTTCTTCACTGTGATGCACTTCTCTTTGTCTTTGATGGTCTTCTTCTTCATTAGGCAACAATCTCTACTCTTCATCTACTATTTCTTCACTGTGATGCACTTCTCTCTGTCTTTGATGGTCTTCTTCTTCATTAGGCAACAATCTCTCCTCTTCATCTACTGTTTCAGCAGCCTCTTCTTCTACTACATTCTGTTCTCTCTCAAACTCATGATTGCTCTCTGAGCAATGTCTTTCCTCTGAAGTGTCTTCTCTAACTTCATTTACACAGCTCCTCTTCCTTCTGATCCCTACGGACTCATGGGCGTCCCCATGTAGATTTGTACCTCTTACAAATCGTGGTCCTACCGCTACTCTCTCATCATCTGATTCATCATTTGAATCTTCATCTTTCTTGGTTTCGAAACCTTTTCTTTGTTCATTCTTCTTTCTCTCCTTTTTGTCTCTTTCTGTGGCCACTTCTTTGTTTCCTGTCTCCAAAGATAGTCTCTTCTTTGGAACTGGTTTCTTCATTTTTCTATCTCCTATTGGAAATAGATGATTCCTGTGGAGAGTTCTAACAGTGTTGGAGGTTTCTGATTTCACTCTATACACAGGAATCCTTTCGTTCGGCTGCTCTATGATGGTGTAGATGTCTTCTTAAAACCAATCCTGGATCTTATGTTTCCCTTCGAAAGCCAGTACTTTTACCAGAACTCTTTCACTGATGGAAAATTTTGCAGCTCTTGCCTCTTGATCTTGTAGTCATTTCCGTATTCGATGTCAACCAATTTTGTATTTACCCTGGGCTGTCACATACTGATACAATTTCTCAGGACCACTAAAACTGACAGGATGGTTAGTATCAAAATAAATAGAGAACAAGTCTCTATTTCAGTCATCCATTTTTATTCATATTTACATATACATTACGTACATTTTTACAACATATAGAATTACAACAAAATTGAATACAAAGGTCTATTTTGGTAAATATTTAAAAGAGCAAGAAATCGTTCCATTTCAATTTCTATTTCTGTTTTTATATGTCTATAATGTATCCATTCACCGATCAATGAAACTATCATATGCGCAAGTCCAAACGTGATCACCAATCTATAAATTCATTTGGGTTACACTCTGTACAGTGAAGGGCTCCTAACTGATTCATATGATCATTCTGCAAGTAACAGGGTACCACACTATTCAATTCGGGTAAGTCTTTTCCAATGTTTGGTATAAGTTGTTTTAATCGATTGTATTCTTTGGGTCTCAAACAGATGTCTTTCCTGGTAGGCACCACTTCTTCATTCGGCTTTCAGTACTGTCTTACATCTACACAAACGCTATTTTCGCCAATACTGCAATATACATTACCCCTAATATGATATCCGTACGTTACTTTATTTTGGAGGGATTTGTCAACATGTTCTAGTTGATCTACTAGGTTCTTCCAACACATCATAGTTAAGCTTATGTCCTTTTTTTGTGGGTTTGTCACCTTTCCATTCTCTGATATAGACTCTCAACTCCCTTTTATATTCACTGACCTGTACGTAGCGAGTGTTACCAAGACTGAGTTTGCATCTGGTGTTTGCTGTGTTTGAGTATGGGAACACTTTTGGCATACACACTCGTTACAATGTCTTTCATAGATCAGAGTCTCTTCTGATTGGTCCAATTCCTCTTGCATCTGATTGGTTGTCTATTTTAAGAACCACTGCCTAATTGGTTGACAAGTCATTTTCGTTATGATCTAGATATAGAAAACGTGCCCAAACATGTTTGTCAGTTTATTAACTAGACAACCAGATAAGCAGTTATAACAAAATGACATTCTTTATCCTGGTAAATATCATTTTCAGCTTGTTACTCGGTTCATTTATAAATCCTAAAACTCCAATATCATAATTGAACGTTTTGGTCAATTCAAAGCGTTTGACACACTGTTTCCCTGTGTCAGGTTTATTTAAACACTTTCGTATTACAGTATACATAACGTGTTTGTTGAAAAATACAGAGGCACTTAAATTATATGCATTTAAGGTAGTAGCCTCCTAACGCTTCTAGTGCAACATGGAATAAAATTTATTGTTAGTTGATAAATAAGGATTTACACTGATATAATACTTTTGCACATTTTAACCGACCAGATATTCCTTTGATGTCTATCTTGAAATTATTTGTTGATATTTTTGTTAGTTTCCAGAAAAGGGAGGTAATTATCATCTCCCTTTGTAATGAGAATATAGTGGGTTTAGATTTATAAATGATACTTCTAAGAAGGAAAAATAAAAAGGAAAACGTGACTCGGTTAAAGTAGTACAATAATACTCATTTTTAATCATAGCAAATTTTGTAGGATAATATTATAGTGGAAATAGCTGTTTTCCATTAGGAGTGTTCTACCTTAAGTGTTTTTCGACGACATGAGTTGAAGATGGAAATGTAGGTTTCATACTGAAATTCTTAACGATAATAGAGTAAATGGAGTACCGTAGGATTTAATGAACTATATAAATGACGTCATACTTTATTATCCAATCAAGGACGTTTTAAATTAAGTTGATAGTACATGTAGAAATAGTACAAAGTTATTTTGGCTTGTGATGTTCTTCTATAGTAATTTTTATAGAAAATGACGTCATTTTCGACCGCCATCTCGCCAAAAATGTATTCGTTAACTCATAAATGGATTTATGAGGAAAAGTTAATACAATTGGACACTAAGATCATGAAAATCGGTTCATAAACAACGATAAAGCCATTTTTTTGTTAAAGTTAGTGCAGTAATAACGTATCTCAAATCTTTCAGGCAAAATTACGATCTCAATATGATCTCTAGGTAAATTCTGACTTCAGATTTGACTTCCCAGGGAAAAATTATCGTAGGTAGACACCAAGAACGTAAAAATTGGTCAATGAATAAAGGTTTGAGCCATTTTTGTACCAGTGGATGCCAAAAGCGTGTATCTCTCAAAATTTAATCCTTGTATCTCCGTTGTCATTGAAGTGATACCTACAAAACTATATACTGGTGTAATCAAATTTCGCCAACGCAAGGGAAACTCTTCTTGCGGATTGCACAAAACAATAGTAATTTTCTTTATGGTTAAATATCTATGCTTTTGTATTCAAATACTTTTTTAAAAATAAGTTTTACCACTTAAACATCTAAATTTATCTGTCAAAACATCGTTAGAAGTGAGACAGTACAAAGTCGCCATCTATAAAAAGAGTAAGCCAATTTCGACAACTCTGGTTTTCCAAAAAATTGAGGCCCCAGAGAGGGTAAAATGAAATAAAAAATGCACAGCATCATTTCAGCAATATTCATTGCATCCCTTGGATATTAACTCTACATTTACTTTCTACGAGAAAACCTGAAGGACATAAAACAAAACGCAGCTCTCAGAAAATAAAATTGACAGTTATGTGATTTTTTGTGTAATTATTTCTTCTGTGGCACTGAAATGTTACAATCTAACTTAGTATGACAGTGTTGGGGATAAACAGGCTGTAAATCTAAAACAGATAACCTTTTATAGCTCACAGAAAAGGCTATTTTCTTGTCTTTGTAGTGATTTTTATACCTGATTCAGTCTATTTTCTTAGGAAAAAATGAATAAGGACACCTCTGTCTTTCATATGGATATATTTCCCTTTAGGTGCCCCATATGAAACTTCGGTTATTAAAGTTCAAAAGATAACCTTTCAAATCGAAAATAGACGAAACAAAAAAAGTTTTAAGCTAAAAGTATCTTTTAAAATCTGCATATAAAGGAGACACCTGAAAAGTGATAATAAAATGGCGGGGAAAAGCATGTGAGAGGTCGCTTATGAACTTTTTTCCTATTGATAGGTATTTTTCTGTCATTAGATTCAAATGACAGTTCAAAACACCTTTGCTGCTAAGATATCAATCATTTCCGTGAATGGACGATGTCACAGATACAAAAATATTGCCCGAGAACATAGTTGGCGAAATTCGATTACTAGCGAAATTCGCTTACGCTCCTATACATTTTCTTAATGAGTGTGAAAAGACCATTCCAATGATACTATATCGATTCGATCTGGCTGCAAATAAAAAAGTCGGTATTTCTAAGAAAATGAGTATTGAGCCTGAAACGACTGAAAATTGAAAGACAATGAGGGGAGTCAAAATGAAAGAGTAAAGTGTCAGGTATCATTTGGTAGGGTAATGTCAAATTTCATGAATAGAAACTGTCATGAAATGAAAAGAAAAGACTAATTTCGGTTTCATTGCTTAGTTGTCCTGGAATTTGGTGTCATTTCTTACATTTCCTAGAATTAGGCTAAACAGTACACGGCTTTACTTGTCAGAAGGTTGGAATGTTAAGAAAAAATCATTTCGTTGCTAAAGGTAACAACTCCTATAACTTTCGACTAAAATCTTACATTTTTGCAAAATTTAATCCGTTACTAGGGTTACTATAAATATTTATGTAAACATTAGCCAGCTCCCTTTATATCTTAATCCAATCTCAAGTCAAAAAACATTGACATATAAATGGGTACTGGACCTTAAAGGGGTGGGGGTCTTGTCCAATCATGTTAGAGTCATATAACTTTTGGCTTTAAAGGGGGATGACTTGATTTTTCGCTTTTGCATCATAATCAATGATATAAATGGGTACTGGACCTTAAAGGGGTGGGAGGGTCTTGTCCAATCTTGTTAGAGTCATTTAATCTTTTGTTTTATAGGGGAACGACTTGATTCTTTTTTGCTTTTGCATCATAATCAATGATAAATGGGTACTGGACCTTAAAGGGGTTGGGGTCTTGTCCAATCTTGTTAGAGTCATTTAATCTTTTGTTTTAAAGGGGAAAGACTTGATTTTTTTTCGCTTTAAACATCATAATCAATGATAAATAGGCACTGGACCTTAAAGGGGTTGGGGTCTTGTCCAATCTTGTTAGAGTCATTTAATCTTTTGTTTTAAAGAGGAACGACTTGATTCTTTTTCGCTTTTGCATCATAATCAATGATATAAATGGGTACTGGACCTTAAAGGGGTGGGGTCTTGTCCAATCTTGTTAGAGTTATTTAATATTTTGTTTTAAAGGGGAATGACTTGATTTTTTTTCGCTTTTGCATCATAATCAATGATAAATGGGTACTGGACCTTAAAGGGGTGGGGGTCTTGTCCAATCTTGTTAGAGTCATTTAATCTTTTGTTTTAAAGGGGAACGACTTGATTCTTTTTCGCTTTTGCATCATAATCAATGATATAAAAGGGTACTGGACCTTAAAGGGGTGGGGTCTTGTCCAATCTTGTTAGAGTCATTTAATATTTTGTTATAAAGGGGAATGACTTTATTTTTTTTTTTTTTTTTTTCGCTTTTGCATCATAATCAAGGATAAATGGGTACTGGACCTTAAAGGGGTGGGGGTCTTGTCCAATCTTGTTAGAGTCATTTAACTTTTTGCTTTAAAGGGGGACGACTTGATTTTTCACTTTTGCATCATAATCAATGATATAAATGGGTACTGGACCTTAAAGGGGTGGGAGGGTCTTGTCCAATCTTGTTAGAGTCAATTAATCTTTTGTTTTAAAGGGGAATGACTTGATTTTTTTCGCTTTTGCATCATAATCAATGATATATGGGTACTGGACCTTAAAGGGTGGGGGTCTTGTCCAATCTTGTTAGAGTCATTTAATCTTTTGCTTTAAAGGGGGACAACTTGATTTTTCACTTTTGCATCATAATCAATGATATAAATGGGTACTGGACCTTAAAGGGGTGGGGGTTTATGTCCAATCTTGTTAGAGCCATTTAACTTTTTGCTTTAAAGGGGGACGACTTGATTTTTTGCTATTACATCATAATCAATGATAAATGGGTACTGGACCTAATTCTTCTTTTTCACCGTAGACTGTTTTTTTCTACTTAGTCCATTGTTTCTACTTTTTTATTTTTACCCGTAGACTATTTCTTTTTTCATTTTTTGCCTTTTTATCATTAAAAATAGTTACTTTTTATTTCCATCGAGGACTGAGGACCTGACCCTTAATGTCCACAACTACGTCTTTGATGGGGTATACAAGTCGGTTCTGTATCACCTGATCCTTTGTTAGGGGATTTTAACTTTGATATCTCAAAAGGCCATTGTCCATACTTCCGTCACAAAATAAACAAAACCAGTCAGTGTGGCGTACATGTCTGAACATGACTATCTCAAAAAAGACGCGTGCAAACTGTTGGTCATAATCTTGGTCATTTGAGTATAGGACGTTGAAGGGAACGCTTCTATAGAAAAGACCATTATTTTCATTCTAGCATTTTTTCCCTTATTTTGTGCATTTTTTATGTTGTCATTTTTCTTCCATTAAACTCAAAACTAATTTTCATCAAACAATATATTTCTTCATGTTTCTACTTTTTTCCAGTAAGATCAAAACTAACGCTGATCAAAATTTGTACTATATACTGCCATCACAAAAATTTGATTTTTGTATAAGGACTAACCTCCAATTTTATCAAAACTGGGTCATTCCATTTGGTCACCATAAAAACAAATACCGCCAAAAAAAAATTAGGTCACTGCTGTTTTGTTGAAAAAGTAGGTCATTCAAAATGGCTGCCGAAATAAAAACAAAAAATACCGCCACAACATCAGGTCATCCAAGATGGCTACTTGTCTAAACATCCTTATATGCAAATGAGTTACTATTTATAGTAACTAGGTCATCCAATATGGTGCCCGTTTGTTTACACGCAAAGTGGCGCCATGACTACTTAAAAAGGTTAATGCATTTGTATGGGGATATATTGTGTTGAACTTGTTCTTTTGGCGTAGTTGTCCTCGCAAGCTCAGGCAACTCTACCAAAAGAATTCGTTCAAAACAATATTTCCCCATACAAGTGCAATAACCTATATTATTATATACTTTGATATTGTCCCCATGTATTTGCACTAGATGAAAGTATGCAATATTTTTCCATATTGCTTACTTTGAAATTACGTACTTTATAGCTTTTTTCACATGTGTTGCTAAGTACGGAACTACATGTATTTTAAAACCCGCCATTTCTCCAAAAATCAAAATATGAACGGCCGCCATGGTGACGAAACAGATTTCTTGTCGCTTTTTGAAAAAAATAAGACTGTTTTTAAAAAAGATAAATCAACAAATTCAATGAAAATACTGTTAAATCACGGGAAATTATGTAAACATTATCAAAGTATATAATAAAAAGGTTATTGCACTTGTATGGGGATATATTGTGTTGAACTCATTCTTTTGGCGTAGTTGCCCTCGCAAGCTCGGGCAACTCTACCAAAAGAACTCGTTCAATACAACATATCCCCATACAAGTGCAATAACCTTTTTATTATATACTTTGATAATATTTCTACTAACTTCAATATTGCCAGGCCCTTCAGGTTCTTCTGATTTCCCATTGACTTGCATGTATTTTTCAGTATGCAAGAAAGCTAGTTACGCTGCTTCTGGTCATTCGATCACAAGAAAACTATTCTGTTAGAAAGTGAGGTTACCGGAGCTATTTAACCCTAATATGCTTACTAGTGATCGTTGTGTTACATCAAGTTGTAGCTGTCTAAAACGTGTTATTTTTCCGCTAAATATAGACAGTGTCACCATTGACGTCATTGTTAAATAAAGTTTTTTGAGAGTATTTATCTCTTATTAAACAGCTGCATTCATATATTAATCTGTATCGAGTCTGAAAATAGGTCTATTTCATTGTAAAACTGATTTTCTTTTATTACCATAGAAGTTTCATAACTGTACCTTAAGTTTTTAACTGACAATAAATCAAGAAGTTGGAAAAGCATGTATGTAAATGGTGATTTGGACTTTAATGAAATATTTATTGCCACAATCAGGGGTTGAAACTTAAAGGCCCAGTAGAGGCCAAAATATCAAAGCAGGTGCCATAATACATTTAAATTTAAAGCATACCATTTAAAAGTATGGAAAATATTGTGGAGATGACAGTCTGCTACCGTGTGGTCAGGCCATATGTTAGTCGCTGGCAGAAAAAAAAAAAATTAAAATCAGGCAAAAAATGAATGTTCAAAAGATCTACCTGGCAGGTTTTAACCCAGTTTTGAAATTAATTTCTCTGTCAGCGACTAACACATGGACCGATCGTACAATGACAGATCGTCATCTACACAATAGTGTCCATACTTTTAAATAATATGATATAATTTTAATTGCATTTAAACACCCACTTTGTTTTCTTTTGGGCTTTATTGTCACTTTAAATAGAAAATGTCGCCCCCTCACGAGGAAAACAAAAACACACGTGCTCTTTGAAGCACTCTATATGTGAAACAGTATGGTTAGTGTCTAAAAAAGCGTCTTTGATAGAAATACAGTCAAAATGAGACAATCCTGAACTACATTTCGATGAGAAAAGTAGTCAAGACACTAAATAGATACATGGGGAGAAGTGCCAATGATGCGAATGA
The DNA here is from genome assembly GCA_946811185.2 of Hippopus hippopus. Lineage (NCBI taxonomy): Eukaryota > Metazoa > Mollusca > Bivalvia > Cardiida > Cardiidae > Hippopus > Hippopus hippopus. The sequence continues at coordinate 15,770,266 of OX328101.1, forward strand.
TTACTAGTAGCACGTGATTATCATGTGACAATTACGTGGGTCAGCAAATGGCTGCCATTACGAGGAAGTTTTCATAACGACAATGGATAAATTCACCAGAATACAGTTTTTTCTTTTGCCTTTATTACTCTGTCAGAGTGATGTATTCTGTATCGATTGTAACAACACTGATTTTAACCTGACAGTCTTAAATGGGTGAGTAATAGTGCCATACAGACTGTAAACAAACGAGTTTTATGCCAAATGAGATTTTTTTTTCTTCATTTTTCGTCAGATGAGTTTAAACCATTCAACTTTCCGAATAAAACGAGAGCAGTGATTCCATCTGTGAAATGAGTCTAGACTACTCGTTGTACATTTATAACTTAGTTGGAAACGAATTGGACAGAGGTACAGAACAATAACGGGAATCTCTGTATCGGGCAACAAATCTTTTACCCCCGATTTGGGGACTAGCTCCGATGTTATATTTGTGATTGTTTCTCCGCTAGCCCCCGCAGCAGCCACCCCTATGACCCATCTGGAGTGAAAAATTAAAATACTGGCATCGTTTCAAATGGCTGTATGCGTCGATCTTTTCTTTGTCAGTGAACAATAAGGTCCTGAATCAGGTCCGACGAAATACCGAAATATCACCGAAACACCCCAAATTTTTTATTGCTGTGTGTTCTGATTACTATTGAAATAGAGCAGATTTGTTTTTTTTTTTTGTGGTATTGACCCAAATAACGTTTATAGAGACGAAGGGCTGTTAGTTTAAATCATAATGACAAAATAACATATTGAGGTCCGCCGTAAACAATGTGCATCGGGATAGCCGTATTTACGTCCACCGAAATACCTGCTCGACGTTGTAAATATTTGTTTATTTAGGGATTCTACCTCTGCAAGATTTGTCTCTTTTTAACAGAAAACACGATTAATTAAAGTAATGATCACTATTGAGAAGATTAATGTTGAAGAAAAATGTTGTTAATATACATTGATAATTGACTGACGTGGAGAACAATTACCGAAATACTCGCGTGTCTAGTCCTGACACACCGAAATACCCGATCTTTATCACACAAAATAAAGACGTAGGAGTTATCAGTATAGTATTGTCACCTATATATTATTTCTTTGAATTATAAACACAAATATACTCCACAGAGAATGCAAGTGCATTCCATCTGTGAACGAAATACCTAAATTAAGCATTGCGTGATGTATCCATCGTAACGCGCGTGTCGCCTTTGACCAACATTTTCTGCTTTTTCCACTATGTTTACCGACCTATAGAGTGAACTGCAGTTATATATACATCTATTTTATGTAGATCTATATCGATATTTGATTTATCGTCTGCAGATGTGGAATATAGACAAGTCTACAAATTTAAGGTCGGGTAACATGTTTACCCGATTCAAAATGGCAGCCAGTTTTCTAGATACGTTGATTTTTAATTTCATTGTTCAAATATCACAAAAGAAAAAGATTTTTTCCGAGCATGTTTATGGATATAGATCAGACACACCAACCTTGTAAAACAGCTACTGTAGTAATAACATAAAGTCCCTGAATTGACATATTTAACTACGTCGTGCGGGTATTTCGGTGGACAACGGGTATTTCGGTGAACATTCATTACGGCGGACGTCAATGGTATGTTGTTATTTTGTTATTTTGTTTTAAACTAACCATCTTTCATCAATATAAACATAAGTTGTGTTAAAAACAAAAAAACAAAAAAAGACAAATCTTTCGTACTTATATTAGTAATTTTAACTACTTATAGAAAAAAAATGGGGTATTTCGGTGTTTCGGTAGTATTTCGGTGATTTGTCGGACCGTCCTGAATCGATAGACTAATGATTAATCTTTACAAAAACACCGAAATAATTAAAAAATGACAGTGTTATACTGGTGTAATCATATTTCGCCAACGCACGGGAAACTGCTCTTGCGGATTGCACAAAACAAAAGTAATTTTCTTTATGGTTAAATATCTATGCACTTGTATTCAAATACTTTTGTAAAAATAATTTTTACCACTTAAACATCTAAATTTATCTGTCAAAACATCGTTAGAAGTGAGACGGTACAAAGTCGTCATCTATAAAAAGAGTAAGCCAATTTCGACAACTCTGGTTTTCCAAAAATTAGAGGCCCCAGAGAGGGTAAAATGAAATAAAAAATTCACAGCATGATTTCAGCAATATTCATTGCCTCCCTTGGATATTAACTCTGCATTTACTTCCTATGAGAAAACCTGAAGGAGGTAAAACAAAACGCAGCTCTCAGAAAACAAAATTGACAGTTATGTGATTTTTCGTGTAATTATTTCTGCTGTGGCACTGAAATATTACAATCTAACTAAGGATGACAGTGTTGGGGATAAAAAGGTTGTAAATCTAAAAAAGATAACCTTTTGTAGCTCACAGAAAAAGCTATTTTCTTGTCTTTGTAGTGATTTTTGTACCTGATTCAGTCTATTTTCTTAGGGAAAAAATTAATAAGGACCCCTCTGTCATTCATATGGATATATTTCCCTTTAGGTGCCCCATACGAAACTTCGGCTATTAAAGTTCAAAAGATAACCTTTCAAACCGAAAATTGACGACACAAAAAAGTTTTAAGCTAAAAGTATCTTTTAAAATTTGCATATAAAGGAGACACCTGAAAAGTGATAATAAAATGGTGGGGAAAAGCATGTGAGAGGTCGCTTATGAACTTTTTTCCTACTGATAGGTATTTTTCTGTCATTAGATTCAAATGACAGTTCAAAACACCTTTGCTGCTAATATATCAATCATTTCCGTGAATGGATGGTGTCACAGATACGAAAATATTGCCCGAAAACATAGTTGGCGAAATTCGATTACTAGTGAAATTTGCTTAAGCTCCTATACCTCCTTGTAATTCCATTATTTTGGAATGTAAATATCCATTGACCTACTTCCCAGGAAGTCAAAACTAGGCTTGACATTTACTGAGCATGTTCAGGAAGTCACTTCTGGTACAGTAAAGTTCTTTTTTTTCACAATTTATCGGCTTCTGTGTTATCAGCTTAGGCATTGAAAGGAAAACTAAATGTACTGGATGTATTTCATTTTCGAGGAGTCATATTTATCATATCGCAGATTACATAATATCATTTTTTCAAATCAAATTGACCATGCATGCGCAGTTAACTGAATTTATAATGAGTGTTTGTTTACAAATTAGCCAGATGTGAAGGGCTGCTGTGAAGGGTTGCGGAGACCCAATCACAAAAATAACATCGGAGCAACCCTTCAGACTAAAGGTACAAATCTTTTAGCTCTTTCAGTGCCAAATAAATAAACTTGACCCATTTTGATGGCTGAAAATAAAATCCTATGAGTCTCAGAAAGATCTTTATCTTGCAGGCTTGACTACACAAGTGGTGGCTTGACTACGCAAGTGGATGGCATAGATCCAAGATTAGACTGCACATTCTGTGCAGTCTGATTTTGATCTATGCCATCTGCAAAAGCCTCTGATTTCACCTATGGCGCCGAAAGGGTTAAAATCATCCAAATTGAACGAGTTTGCACACGACAGTTATACACGTCTCTAAAATGATAAGGTTTGTCTCTAAGGTTTGAAAACAATTTGAGAAAGGAATAAAATGTTGGTTATGAGAGACCTCTAATTACTTTGCTCAAATTATTGCTATTGGGTCAAAATTTGGTCCCACTTACCTTCAGTCTGAAGGGTTGCTCCAATGTTATTTTTGTGACTGAGTCTCTGCACCCCTTCACATCAGCCCTTCTTTAACAGTATCTGGAAATTTCAAAATCTTACCGGTCATCTTTCAGTCTGCTTAATGTGTCTTAATAGACTAGTAAACATTTTCACGTCTATTTCAATTGCAGGTTATGGGTAGCAGAGTCAGATGGAGGGGATTATAATTTCTCATACAAAATAAGCGTTTGCTCTGCTTTACAACCAAATGGAGCTGATGAGCATGCATGCCATTCTGGTACAGCAATATGCATGGACTTCAATAATGGGACAGTGCTTTCAGCAGGAAATGCTTCTGTTCACAGTATTGCAGAAAATAAAGAACAAGGAGATGTTTGGTACTTTTCAGCAGGGGACACTTGCCCAGAGGACCCTAAAAATAATTTGACAACATCTATCAATTTCAAGTGTGGGCCATTAATTGTAAGTTTTCATACTCATTTTAACTTTTTTAACACACAATAGAAATATACACTTGTTAAAATTGAAAGTATTTGCAAAGGACAAATTAACCCTTTACCACACAATCCCGACTTTTAACGACCCTGAGAAAGAAGCCTTTTGAAAACATTTTGGGAAAAGGAGAAAATGCTGGTAACCAGCATTTTCTCCTTTTCCCACAATGTTTTCTACCCTTCCCAAAACAACTTTTGATTTTTCAGTTACATTTATTTTGTCGTCTGCAAATGCTTTCAGTTTCAACTAGTCTAAATTTCTGTCGTTTGGTAAAGAGTTAAATGTAGGTGAAATGATACTAAGTGTAGTTGAAAGTGTAGAAAACCTTGTTGGACAGGGAGGAAATGCTGGTTACCATACAAATAAACAAGTGTAAAAATTGTGGGAAAAATAGGGAAATTGCCTCTTGCAAACTTTTTCTTTTTACTGCAATGCATTTAGATAAAATAAAGGTCAACTGCAGGAAGTACTGAGTTAACAGCAAATTTCAGACTTGTCCAAATTTCAAAAATCTGCAGATTAAATCAAACTTAACTCAAATGATGGCATTTGTTGTTGAAAGGGTAAGAAACATTGTGGGAAAAGGAGAAAATGCTGGTTCCCACAAATGTTTTCAAAAGTTTTCTTCCACTAGGCAGAAGGTTGCGTTATAGAGTGTTAAAGAAATATTATAGATTTACATCCTTCTTCCTTTTTGGGCAATGGCTTGATGCTTTTTTTTTTTTTCCATTTCAGGGTTCACCCAAATTTCTAGATTATGCAGCGTGTGTTAGCTATTTTGAATGGGAATCTCATGTATTCTGTAAAGGGCAAAGTCCCGTGAAGGATGTGCCTTGCTATTTGTATGACAACCATGGCAACAGATATGATTTATCTCCCTTGGCAAAGAGCAAAGATGCGTATCTGGTTTTATCAGAAATGACAACTGATGTATACATCAATGTATGCCGTGATATAAATCCAGGTAAGGTAAAAAGGTAATCCAAGTGGGGTAAGAAATTTGATGCCTGTGGCTCAGTGATTGTGGTCTGGGCTTAGTAATATAAAGGTCATGGGTTAGGTCCTCAACTGAAGCACTGTGTTTTCCATTAGATACTCCCAAAGATCACCATGGATAGAAAATGTGTCATGTGCAAGAACTGTGTCACTAGGTTAAAATTCAGGGTCACAGTTCTCAGTTGACTGTATGAGTTAGTTGGTAAATTTTGTGCAGGCCATAACCCTTCAACTTTACCAAACAACAAAAATGTAGATTTGTCCAAATTGAAAGCATTTGCAGACGACAATTTAGATATGACTCAATTGATGAAACTTGTCTTTAATAGGGTAGAAAACATTGAGGGAAAAGGAGAAAATGCTGGTTACCAGCATTTTCTCCTTTTCCCTCAATGTTTTCATAAGTCCTTTTCCGTAGGGTTGTTAAAAGTCAGGATTGTGTGGTAAAGGGTTAACCAGTCGATATGTTTTCATAATACTTGATCAAGCTGTAAAGGTTATCAAATAGGTGTCTCCGTTGGTTTTGAAATTTTCTTAAGGTCAAAACTACTCTACCAATTGAGCTGTTCTGTTGGTAATGAGTAGGGATGCTTAGGACATCAAGAGAGTTGCATTTAGAAACTGTAGCTCTGGCATACTCTATCTATTTTCACTGATCTCCACTGGTTGTAAAATCTTGTGCAGGCCATAAGTCTTTAACCTATAGAGTCATTTCAATGGTAGTTAGTAGAGCTGCTAAGTACATGAAATAGGGATGTCATGATATATAAGGATGACTCTGACCTAAGTGTTGGAGTTATCTCCCTTATGCTTCGGATGCACATCATCAGCTGTGCATGCAGCAGGCTGTATTTTTCTCTTGATTTCTAAATTCTTTGTTGAAAATTACTTGCTAGCAAACACAAAATGGAGTTTCTCAGACTTGTGCTTCGAGACTTATTATCTTTGTAGGCAACTGCCCTTATTATGCCTCCGCCATAAAATGGCAGATGGGCATATAGTGTTAACCCTGTGTGTGTATGTGTGTATGTTCTTGCAAAAGGTGGTGTTGATGTCTGGCCCTTAACTTTGATGTGCATTGCTAGGCTTAAAAATGATACAGCACAAATGCTGGCCACAAACAGACAACATATCATGTGCAAAACCATGTTGCCAAGTCAAAGGTCTGGGTCACAGTGCTTGACAAAAAAATTCACATATCCGGTGTGTATATATATTAGAATTTTTTTTTTCAATAAATATGCCTAAAGGTACCATGACTTTGAGAAAGAAGATGCTGGAACATTTTCTCCTTTTCTCACTATGATGCAAACGGTTTTTTAGCTCTACTGGCTGAAAGCCAGCAGAGCTTATTTCATGGCGGGGTTTCTGTCGTCCGTCAGTCCGTCCATCCGTCCGTCAGTCTTTTTCTTGTTTATGTGATAAAGTCTGCATTTGTAGTCAGATTTTCATGAAACTTGCACAGTTTGTTTATCTCATCAATATCTTCAATCCTATTGATTTTGAAAAAAATCCAACAAACAGTATGGGAAAAGTAGCCATTTCAAGTTGAAAATTTCCATTTCTTATTTACACGATAAAGTCTGCATTTGTTGTCAGATTTTCGTGAAACTTGCACAGTTTGTTTATCTCATAAATAGCTTCAACCCTATTGATTTTGAAAAAAATCCAACTAACAGTATGGGAAAAGTAGCCATTTCAAGTTTAAAATTTCCATTTCTTGTGTATGCGATAAAGTCTGCATTTATAGTCAGATTTTCGTGAAACTTGCACAGTTTGCTTATCTCATCAATAGCTTGAACCCTATTGATTTTGAAAAAAATTAAAAACAGTACGGGAAAAGTAGCCATTTCAAGTTGAAAATTTCCATTTCTTGTTTATGTGATGAAGTCAAAATTTGTGGTCAGATTTTCATGAAACTTGCACAGTTGCTTTGTCTCATCAACAGCTTGAACCCTATTGATTTTGAAAAAAATCCAACAAACAGTATGGGAAAAGTAGCCATTTAAAGTTGAAAATTTCCATTTCTTGTTTATGCCATGAAGTTCACAGTGATGATCCAATTCTTTTGAAACTTGCAAAGATTGTTTGGTTCATCAAGGGACTGAACTCTATTAAAAGTGTAGAAAATCTAGTAAACCGTTTAGGAAAAGCAGCCATTGATGACTTAGTATCGTTTACTCAACAAAGTCCTCATTATTAGTCACATTTCTTTGAAGTTTGCTAGGATTGATTAATACAAGGCATACTGAAACCCTATCAAATTTGGCTGGATTCCAAACATATAGTTTTGAGAAATTGCTCTTCATTTTTTTTCACTGTTTGTTCAGTTCACCATGCCTACTTATGCTGTCTTAGTGGATTCAAGCCCAGTTGCAAGAACACATTTTTGTGTTTTTTGTCTTTTTTTCTTTTTGCATCATGAATTCATAGCGTATGTTAGCATAAAAGCAAAATCACTGCCAGTAGAGCGATTTCAGGTCCTCAAGGGCCTCTAGTTTTGTCATAAAACAAAAGGTTTTAACAAGCAATTGATTTTTGTCCTCAAACAGTACATAGATTAGCTGCTTATCCCTGTACCAAAGATCAGTCTTGTGGGAGGGGAGACAGTGATGTAGTGGTAGAGTGTGGGCTTGTCTCATGGAAGGTTCTGGATTCAATCCGTGTAATGAGCAGGGTATACCTTTGGATCTACCCATGACACAGCAAGAGTACCAGTTAAGGTTTTCAGCAAGCAATCATCGAGAATCAGTTTTAACTCTACTGGCTGAAAGCCAGCAGAGCTAATGTCATGGCGTGGTTTCCGTCTGTCTGTCCGTCTGTCTGTTAGTCTTTTTCCTGTTTATGTGATAAAGTCTTCATTTGTGGTCAGATTTTCATGAAACTTGCACAGTTTGTTTATCTCATCAATAGCTTGAAGGCTATCGATTTTGAAAAAAATCCAACTAACAGTATGGGAAAAGTAGCCATTTCAAGTTGAAAATTTCCATTTCTTGTTTACGCAATAAAGTCTGCATTTTGTGTTCAGATTTTCGTGAAACTTGCACAGTTTGTCTATCTCATCAATAGCTTGAACCCTATTGATTTTGAAAAAAAAATCCAACAAACAGTATGGGAAAAGTAGCCATTTCAAGTTGAAAATTTCCTTTTGTTTACGTGATAAAGTCTGCATTTGTGGTCAATTTTCAGTGAAACTTGCACAATTTGTTCATCGTATCAATAGCTTGAACCCTATTGATTTTGAAAAAAATCCAACAAACAGTATGGGAAACAGTGAATAATCTAGATTTGGCTAACTATGAGTCCCGGGACTCACAAAACTGAAAACAATGAGTCCCAGGCCAAAATCAATGAGTCCAGCTTTAAAATTATTGAGTCCCACTTTGGTTTGTTAGCAAACATTTCATGATTTATGCACTTTTTGGACACAAAAAAAAAAATGAAGTTTTTATTATGAACAAATTAACATAACAATATGGAACTGTTTAATCATTTAACAATGAATCCCTTATTTCACTTGTCTTTTAAAAACATTGTGGAAAAAGAAGAAATTGCTCATTAAATTTTACTACAAAACCCAAGCCATAGAACTAAATTATTTTTGTGGTCTTCTTTCTTTTTATGGAAGGCCAATATCTTTTTATCTTTTTTTAACACTTGTTCTATTGCCTACCATTGTAAGACTAGAAGGCCTAACTTGCAACCCCCCTTTCTCTCTTCTTCCCCCCCCCCCGTCTAATTTTCATAAATATAAACTTTCATTTCATAATTTTTTTCCTCATAATTAAAGAGAGATTTTAGCTTCCAGTAATTGTTTTATACGAAGATTTATGTGAAATTCACTGTTTAAACTCATTATGAAAGATGAAAATACAGTTTGAAGCGCCTCTGATCGGTCGGTGTCAAACTGACCTTTCTTGTGTCATGGGTTTTCGCATTTTTTTTCCAGCGACTTTTTTTTAATATTGATTGATACTTTTAGCAATATTGCCGCATGATTTGCTATGGATTTGTCAATTGAGGTTGAAAGGAAGTTTAAAACTTGTCATTTTACACTAGATAAATGGACTTTTACCTGTATCATGTTTTCCTAAATGACTTGCCAACTCGATTGTGATAAACAGGGCCGCGTGCGTTATTCAAAATTGATACTAATTACGTTTATTAAAGCCCATATTTCTGCTGGATGCGCGGGAGCTAATTGATAATGAAGCTTTAGCCGTTAATCTCATGAGTCTAATTGACGAATACCGAAGGAGAGCGAGAACGAGAACTCTGCGAGACTGCAATTACCGCATTTGTATCTACTCGGCAATCCCCGACAATTTCCAGCCAATATCCGTGAATATATGTTAGTATGATTTGTTTCATAGACATAGTCTACATGTTCCGAATGCAACTTAGGAAAATATAGTTTTACATTCGTTCGCTATACTAACTATTTGTACCAGATGCATTTCACAACCTGTGCGTCCCGAGGGACGCACATTTCTTGATTTTGTGCATCCCTGGTGATTTTTGTGCGTCAGGGACGTGGGACGCACGGCTAGATTATTCACTGTGGGAAAAGTAGCCTTTTCAAGTTGAAAATTTCCATTTCTTGTTTACGCGATAAAGTCTGCATTTGTAACCAGATTTTTGTGAAACTTTTACAGTTTGTTTATCTCATCAATAGCTTCAACCCTATTGATTTTGAAAAAAAAATCTGACAATCAGTATTGGAAAAGTAGCCATTCAAAGTGGAAAATTTCCATTTCTTGTTTAGGCAATGAAGTCCACAGTGTTGATCCAAATCTTGTGAAACTTGCAAAGACTACTTGATTCATCAAGGGATTATACTCTATTAAAAGTGAGGAAAATCTAGTAAACCGTTTGGGAAAAGCAGCCATTTGTTTACTCAACAGAGTCCACATTATTAGTCACATTTCTTTGAAATTTGCTAGGATTGTTTCATACAAGGCATTCTGAAAGCCTATCAAATTTGGCTGGATTCCAAACAATTAGTTTTGAGAAATTGCATTTAATTTTTTTTTCACTGTTTGTTCAATTCACCATGCCTACTTACAGTGTATGCTGTCTTAGTGGATTCAAGCCCAGTTGCAAGAACACATTTTTGTGTTTTTTTCTTTTTCCATCACAAATTCATAATGTATGCTAGCAAAAAAGCAAAATCACTGCCAGTAGAGCGATTTCAGGCCTCTAGTTTCTTTTTAGCTCACCTGAGCACAAATTGCTCAAGGTGAGCTTTTGTGATCGTGCTGTGTCAGTTGTCTGTCATGTGTTGTCTGTTGTCAACTTTTACCTTGTGTACCCTCCAGAGGCCACATCATCAGTCTCATAAAGCTTGGCTAGATTGCTTGTCTTGATGATATCCAAGACATGTTGGAAAATGGGTCATGTCGGGTCAAAATATAGGTCACCTGGTCAAATTTTTGAACAGCCTGATATACATTCTTTAGGCCATATTTTCCATCGAATACTCATGAAAGGTGGTCAGAATGGTTGTCTTGATAATATCTTGGACAAATTTGAGAATGGAACACGGTGGGTCAAAAATTAAGTCACCAGGTCAAATCTGGTATAAACTTGGTAACTATGTCATATCAGAGGAACATAGACTATACTGCATATTATGTTCTTAAAAGTACACAGGCTTGGGTCATCATGGCTCTCTTTGTTTTTAATGATCCTGAAGAAAAAAGCTTTTGAAACATTAAAGGAAGAAAAGAAAATGCTGGTAAACAGTATTTTCCCCATTTCCAAAAACTGTTCTATCCTTTCACAAACAAATCTTATCATTTGAGCCACAATTGATTGTTTGTCTCAGATGCTGTCATTATGGAGAACTCTAGAATTTTGTCCTTTGGTAAGGATTCAGTTAGGTTCATAATAGAGCGCAGAGAATGTCTATTTGTAGTAACAATGGCCAAAGGATGTCCTAGAGGCATTGGAGCTTGTAGGATAACACATGGTGTGGCTACTCCACTGGGTGTTCCAACAGGCAGGTTACAGAGAGACAGTGATGGAAACCTGATTCTTAAATACACATCAACCGAACCCACTGGTTGCACAACCACCATTAAGTTTATTTGTCCAAAAAGAGGCGGGGTGAGCTTGTTTTATTAGCCTTTTAACTCTGTGTTTTAATGACCCTGGGAAAAAAAGCTTCCAAAAACATTGTGGGAAAACCAGAAAATGGATTTTCTCCCTTTTCACATAATTGTTTTCAATCCTATTAAACATAAATTCCATTATTTGAACCAAATTTGATTTGTCTTGTGCAAATGCTTTCAGTATGGACAAGTCTAAGATTTTGTTTTCCCCTTAAGAATTAAACTGTTGTATTGTTCTACTAAAGATCATGTAACAAGAAGACAATTTTCATATCCACAGGTAGAGCTTTTCAGGTCATTGATAAATAAACTAAAGGACACAATTTTAGACTTGTCCAAATTGAAAGCATTTGCAGATGACAACATACTGGCACGTGTGACTCAAAATTGAAATTTACTTTTGGATAGGGAGAAAATGTTGTGGGAAAAGGAGGTAATGCTTGCCTTCAGAAGACTGTTAGTCATTTTAGTTGGGGATAGTGCAAGATACAATATGACACCATTCTAAGTTATACCTGGTTCTTTAAAATGCTTGGTGTATAACACAGTCACACAGGACCTGGATTTAAAGTCTTACCTGAAAGACAATTAGTTATCTTAGTTGGACAGCCGTTGGAATCAAACCTTTTCTCCAAGGTATCCCGAGATTACAAATGCCATGCTTTACCATGTAAATTTAGCTGACTCAGTGAGTGTTACTTTGCACATAAGTATGTGCTTCTCTTTGTAGAGCAAAGACCCGAGAGTAGAGATGGACTGGAACTGCAAGTATGAGGTGGAGTGGGAAACTGAGTATGCATGCCCTGAATCTACTCTGTCCAACAGTTCATGTGTCCTTACAAAGGCTGATGCTGATATTGACATTGATCTTAGACCTCTAACTAAGCCTATAGGTATGTATGCAGCTGTCCAGATAAAGGGAACTATTTTTTTATTCAAAGAGGAACTCCACCTTATTTTCTCACTTATAACTATTTTGTAGGTATTCGCTTCGCTTTTGGTAAAAGAATAATGCTTTTAGGATTTGATTACTCCCATTGGAGCTCAAATCTAATTGCTTGTGTTGATCAAGATCAGACTTCACAGAACATGCAGTCTGGTCTTTGATCTCTACTGTCTGCTTCTCCACCACATAAGGAGAAAATACGGGTTACCAGTATTTCTCCTTTTCCCACAGTATTTTCAACTATTTCGAATACAAATACTGTCACTTGAGCTGTATTGAATTTGTTATCTGCAAATACTTTGAAATTGCACTTTTCGAAAAAAATTTCTTTTCGTAAAGAGGTAACATTTGATTATTTGATAAAGTATTTAAGCTGGTCTAAAACCTGTGCTCTGATGGATTTGCAATTTCTATAAACACAGGGGAGAATTATTTGGTCAACTACACAGACAGTAGTGGAATACAGTATAGATTTTATATCAATGTTTGTGAAGAGTTGAATATTCCTTGTCCTGACATAGACCATCAGAGCTTTGTTGGAGCATGCCAGACTAAAGCTTCGGAACCTGATTTTGGTCAGATCATGGGAAGAAGTGATAAGAAGCAGTTGAGGTAAGCAGTACTTTATAACTTGTTGTTTGATAATTCAGGGTTGGTATTCACCAACCATTCTTAAGAATGTTCTTTGTCTTATTCTCCAAGATTTTCTACATTGAAACTAACACAGCTTCTGATGGCTAAACCATTTGGTTTAGCCAATCAGAAGTTGTGTAACATTCAAATTTAGAAAATTCTGGAGAATAAGACAAAGAACATTCACAAGAAAGTTTGGTGAATACTGGCCCTGGTTTCTTGTTTTTTAGATAGTAACATTTTCTACTTTTATACTGTTTCAAAAAAAAATCTCATAAATGTCATGACTTGATCCACCATTTTTTTTTTCTGCAAATGCTATCAATATTGAAAGACTCTTAAACTTCCTTGATTTACAGACAGCAATATTTTTGTAATCTAGTTACTTTTTGTGAGCTTTTTGTCTGCAATGCTTTCATTGTCGACAAGTCTAAAGCTTTATCATTTCATTAAAAGTTATTTGCATGTGGCTATGTTTTTTTTGTCTGACAGATATTTTAACTCTTTACCAAACAACAAGGTTCTTTAGACTTGTCCAAATCGAAAACATTTTACTCCTCAGGGTTGATAAAACCCAGGATTGTGTGGCAAAGAATTAATGGGGTTACCCTTTACCACTTTATCCTGACTTGTTACCTCTCTAAGAAAGAATGGTTTTTGAAACATTGTGGGAAAAGCAGAAAACTCTGGTAAGCAGCATTTTCTCGTTTCCAACAATAATTACGAACCGTTTGGGAGTCATGTCCTGTCATTCAAGCCAGAATTAATTTGTTATCTGCAAAGGCTTCTAATTTGGATAACTCTAAAAATTTTTTTAAAGAATTACAGGAGCCAACAAGTGTAACAATAACATTTTTACTTTAAAATCGATACACTTATAACAAGTTGACCTGGACCATATGAAGGAGGCAACCAATGTAACCATGACAACTTTTTTTTTTTTTCTTAATAGATATGCTGATAACAGGCTGACCTTGACCTATAAAGGAGGCAGTAAGTGTAACCATAACAACTTCAAGAGAATGACAGAGATAGAGTTTGTTTGTCCACAAGATAGAGGTATTTTGTATATTTAACCCCTGAAATTTTGCTACATAATTCTAGACATTGGTTGACCGGGTACTTCCGCGGTTAGCATATCGAATTCATGATCTGGTGGTGGCAAGATACCCAGTTGATGCAAACGTTTTTTCTGGCAATTTTTCACCTCTCACCTCTGTTACATCAGAGAAAAGTAGTCAGTGGCTCGGAAAGTAAGTTGTGTCGGTGAGAAAGCCAGGGAACACGTGTAGGTTGACTGACCGCCGTGGTGTGACCTGAGCTGTTAAAGCGGTGTTAAACTCCAATACAAACAATTTAGACATGGTCCCAATAAAGGACAGTTATAGTCTCATAGTATTCTTGAACACCATACTTTCATCAGAAACTGATGGAATCTAATATAAAACATAACATTCCTGTTAAAAACTTTTCTGTTCGTTATCATGATAATCAGAACTTTCAGCTTTTTAACCCTTTACAGACCAACTAAATTGTAGACTGGCCAAAATTGAAAGCACTTGCAGACAACATATCAAAAGTGAATGAAGTAGTGAGATTTGTCTTTAAAAGAGTAGAAAACAATGTGGAGAAAGGAGAAAATGATGGCTACCATGATGTTTTCAGAAGCCCTCTACCTCGGGGTAGTTAAAACACTTGACTTATTGGTAAAGGGTAAGAATTATCAGCTGAAAAAGATACATACAGGATCTTTAAACAAGTTGACTAAAATCATGTAATGCAATCGTAGGCAAACATCATTTATATTTTAGTCAATAAGTGTAAAAAAAGTGATGATAAATACAACACAAATTTGAGATTATTTTTATCACATTAAAAAAAATGACAAACTTATTATATCACAGGGAAATTTTTCCTGGTCTGATTGGATAATATGCCCCAGACGTTTATTGCCATACACTGGCAAATCTAAGGAAAGCAGTTTCCCCGTCGGGAGCCCCATAGACTTTTCTAATGCACTGCAACGCAAAATCCAAGATGGCGGCATCAATTGATACAAGTCACGCACAAGACAAATACACCATTATTATTATTAGTTTCCCTTGATGGTTGTTATGAAAGCAAAAAGAATGGATCATTTTGAAAATAGACGAATAGGGTTAAATATACATACTTTCCATGTGTACATGTCTTAGCACCAATGCCATCATTTTCCTGTAAAACGGGGAAGTAATGCAAAATGTGGAACATGTAGTGGTTAATTTTGCGAAATTTATGCACCCGTAACTAGAAATCAGTCATGTTTAGCACCCCCAAAATGATAGTATGCTATCAAAAATAAGTTTTTTTTTACACAGCTGGAGGAGGTTTTAGTTGAAATATAGATGACAATCGACTATTTTCATGTAATATTGACCAAAAACATTGTGGTAATGACTTAATGTTCATTTCAGGAAGTTGATCCTTCACCACATAATCTTGTTTTAGCAAACCTGGGGAAGAGGGTATATGAAAACATAGTGGGAAAAAGAGAAAATGATAGAATCCACCATTTTCTTCTTTTCCCACAGTGTTTTCTAGCCTTTCAAAGATCCCATCCTTTTAGCAACATTGGCTGTTCTCTGCAAATATTCTCAATTTGTAGGAGTCCAAAACTTCGTCATTTTGGTGAAGAGTGAACAGTCTAAAGATAAATAATAACTGTCTATACCTGTCCTTCAACAGATAAAAATGTAATTGGACAACCTGAGTTTAAACGTGAAGATGATTGTCGATATTATTTCGAATGGAAAACAAAGTATGCATGTTTGGATCATCCAGTGAATGAAGAGTGTCGGGTCAACAATGGTGGAAATCGATATGACTTGTCATCATTAGTACGGACTTATGGTATGTCAACAAAATTTCTTCGAATTTAAGAAAAGTAGAGCAGACTATCATCTTAAGGCATTAATTCCAAAAAGGGGGGAGGGGGGGGGGGCTCCCTTTTCACTGCATGGCCAAAATTCTTCTAAGAATATGATGGTGGAAAAGGGGTATGACTTAACCCCATTAGCACATACTTTTAGTATGTCAATAGTACTTTCTTCTAGTCTAAGAGACACAGAATAGATTGTCATAGGTTAAAAGTGAAAAGTAAACTGTTTCCTTTTTAGCTTACCTGGACAGAGTCCAGACGGAGCTATTGAACTACCCCTGGTGTCATCGTTGGACGATGGATTTGGTTCATATTTGATATGACGATAGATATAGTTTTAGATAGTCAAAGTTTTTTTCAGCAGTACCTACGTCCATGTTTTCAAGGTCAAGGAAAGGGTCAGCCACTGTCTGACTTATGATACACCTTGTACCTCTCTAGTCCTAGATATTAATGCAAACATTATGAAAAACAACACTCTGTAGTTTGATATTTTGGCTATTGCCATTTTAAAGAGTTTCAAACTCTTGAACAATGCAATAGCTGAAATATTGAACAATAAAGTGTTATTTTTCATAGTGTTTCATTTTTCCTGAGGAATTCATAGGGTCATTGTATTAATGCAAAGGTCAAAGACACTTCTTTTTTTTTTTTCTACAAATCCTGGAACTGTAAGACATAAGACAATGTTTCCAACTATATTTCTAACCTATCATGGTCTCTGTCTGTTTGTCATAATTTTTTTCAAACATTTATGTACTAGATTGGCAAAAGTTGTTACTTTTATCATATTATGTGGTAATTTATCGTAATCTAGTACATAGAGTGGTACTAAGTGTAACATGTATATATTACCTTAACACACGATCCAGAGTTTAAATGATCCAAAGGATGAAGGTTTTGGAAAATGTCATGGGTTACCAACATTTTCTCCTTTTCCCACAATGTTTTCAAAAAGCTTCTTCTTCAGGGTTGTTTAAACTCGTGATTGTGTGGTAAAGAGTTAAAAGAGCTATAATGGTTGAAAGTTAAAAAAAACTAGGACTTTTTTGTCATTCCTTTTTGAAACAGAAATCTCAATACCACATTGATTATATTAAATGAATCTGAAATACAGTTTTGTATCATTTTGTAGTAAAATGGGAAACAGTTTTGGAAAAGATGCAATGGTTTGTAACAAGCAATTGTTTCCTTTCTAAGTAAGTTTTGAAAAACAGAAGAAGTCTTCGGTAGGGATGGGAAAAGTTATATAAGTAAAGTAATGGATAAATTTTACCTAAAGAAATAATTATAAATTGTTGAAAACTGCTTTCAACCCCAAATAACCAAACTGTTTTCTGCCTTGCAGATGGTAACTGGGTGGGTCTTCATGACGTCAACAATGAGTTTGGAAATGGAGAATACTATATCAATATCTGCCATAATGTGTTACAAGAACAGGGCGCCAATGGGTGTGACCCTGGAGCAGCCATTTGCTACAGAGGTTTGGAGGTTTTGGAAAGTTATAAGGGTTATTTCAAGCCTTTTAATCCTTTATCCAATGACAAAATTTTAGACTTTTCGACACTGAAAGCATGTGCAGATGATGAATTTAATGTAGCTCAGGAAATTATATTGTCTTAGAAGTGGTAGAAAACATGGTTGAAAAATGGAGAAAATGCTGGTTACCAAGACTTTCTCCTTTTTCCACAATGTTCCTAAAAAGCTTCATCCTCAGGGTTGTTGAAACACGGGATTGTTTTATAAAGGGGTAAATGGTTACCATAAATTGGACTATGCCTCAGTAGCCCAGTAGTAACAGCTGGAATCAGTAGTCCAGGGGTTGCGAGTTCGTACCAACAGCATATCCAAAATTCTTTCAAAGCATTGCTGAAAGTCATTGCAACAGGATTCATTTCTCAGGGTCCTCTGTGTTTATTTAACTTATACCAAACAAATTCCTGTTTACCTGATCATGAGAAAGAAAGGCTGTGAAAACATTGTAGGAAAAGGATAGAATGCCAGAATTTTCTCTTTTTCACACAGTGTTTTCTACTCTTTCAGAGACAATTTCCATCATGCCACATCGACTTCCATAGCTTCACTGAATTAGTTTTCTGCAAATGCTTTAGATTTGGGAAAATTTACAATTTCATGTTGTAATGTATGTAATTCTAACTTGATGGTTGTTGGTAGCTGTAGCTGCCTGTACCTGAACCCTTTACCATAAAGTCCTGAGTTTCAACAATCCTGGGAAAGGAGATTTCTGAAAACATTGTGGGAGAGGAGAAAAGGCTGGTTACCATATTTACTTCTTTTTCCGCTTTGTTTTTTCTGTCTTGTTAAAAAAGAATTCCATCATTTGAGCCACATGTAGATTATCATCTGCAAATGCTTTGAATATGGACTGGTCCAAAATTTTGTAGCTTGGTAAAGAGATAATTAGTTTTCTGAAAATGCTTTAGACTTTGGCAAGTCTACAATTTTGTGTTAGGAAAAGAATTCAGGCATAAGATTTTTATTGCTTCATGTAAAAACACATTTGTTGCTTGATGGAAGCTGTACCTGCATGTACCTCAATCTGTTACCACACAATCCAGAGTTTTACTGTATACTAAAAATTAAGACTGGTCCAAAATGAAAGTACATGTATTTGCAGACAATTTGATAAATGTAGCAAAAATACTAGGATTTGTCTGTGAAAGGTTAGAAAACGTATTGGGAAAAGGAGAAAATGCTGTTAACAGCATTTTCTCCTTTTCCAAATATGTTTCAACATTTCAAAAGCCTTCTTTCTCAGGGTCGTCAAAAGTTGGGATTAGGTAGTAAATGGTTCACCGTCAGGGAGAAAAAGGCTTCTGAAAAAATTATGGGAAAAGGAGAAAATGCTGATAACTAGCATTTTCTCCTTTTCACACATTTTTTCCTTCTAATTCAAAAACCAGTGCCATCATTTGAGGCACACTTCATTTGTCAGGTACAAAGGCTTTCAATTTCTGACAGCTTAGAATTTGTTGATGTGGTGAAGAGTCTAGGCAAGACATTGTAGAACCCAGTCCAGTACTGGTGAAATCCAAGCAAGACTCAAATTAGTGAGCAGTCACTGAGATGTAACTGAAATACTGCTGAAAGCATCATATATCACCATTATAATTTAATTTATTTCAAAAAAAAAAGCTGATATGAAAAACATGTGTGACATGTCTTCTGCTGCTGTCCCTGGAAAATAGAAATATGCTTACCTGTTTAAAACAACTGATTCTTTGAATTTTCAGGACACATGTACGAGGGCTGTTCGGAAATTATTGAGACAATGCTTATACATGTAATATTAAAATAAGAAGACCTACAAAGTTTCTCATCACAGATGACATATACTTTATTACTTTATACATGCCAAATATCAGGCTGCTGGGTCTTCTATATAAGTGTCGGGGGCCCATCGGAAATATACCGTCTTGCTCGGTCTGGAGCACAACTGTGTTTGAACGTAATATCCACATTATTGTGCGTTTACACATGTGCATTTCACTCCTTTTCAAAATAAACGCACTTCATATGTCAAATTGTATTGTAAAGGCTTAATTCTTTATTTAAATCTGCATGTTGTGAGACCAATTAGGATTGCCTCATTGGGACAGGTCCTATCACAATTTTAGTGAATACCTACATCATGGGCTTCAGCAAAAAGATAGTACATGTAGTTTAAGAATTTGACCATCACCCCCAATGTTTTTGTTTTTGCAGAAGGTTATTCCACCAGAAATCTTGGACGATATGAACAAAACCCTGTGTATGACAGTGTGTCTAAAACCATACAGATACATTACACAAATGGAGATAAATGTGGCGATAACAGGAGAATTAGTTCCACAATATACTTTATGTGTAGACCAGGTTAGTGTTTATGGGTAGTGAAATCTTCAGAACACATGATATATGAGTCGTGCTCTGTGAAAAGGGGGCTTCATGCATCTGCGAACAGTATCAACCAAGGTCAGCCTGTGCAATCCGCACAGGCTGATCTAGGCCAAAACTTTTTGCTGTTGGTCAATTTGCTGTATGTCCAGGGACCGTTCTACCTCATGATTAAGTTGGTTGTTAAAAAAAAAGTGGTTATTATGGATCTATAAGTGTAATTTTTATGCAGTGGCTTGCTTGGTATGATGGATTATGGAGATGCATTAAGCCCCTTTTTGCCAGAGCATGGCTCATATGTATTCATGTATTCAGTACCATGTTTGCTTGTTTATATAGCATGTCATTTTCTCTACTCTCGGGCATGCTGAACCCTGTATTCTTGCCACCTGACCTTGACCTTGGTGCAACAAGTTTGAAAGGTGTCATTGAAACGTCAAATACATCATGTATGAGTTTGTGATGGCACAATGTCCACTGTTTACCAGATGGTAAAAGTCCAGGCTTATCCAGACTTAAGGCATTTGCAAACCACAGTTTAAATTCAGCTAGAGTTAAGGGATTTGTTTTTGAAAGAGAACTCTTTTTACATCTGACACCGACTGTACTGTTGAAAGCGGCAAAAAAAAACTCAGTACAATTTAAATCACCTTCTTGACTTGAAGGCAGATCCAATCACTCTTACTTTCTGTTGTTGTTAATTTTTTAGGAGCATTGCAGAGTGCCCCCGTTCTATCATATGTGTCCTATGATAAGTGTTTTTATGACTTTGAATGGCATACAGCGGCAGCTTGTGTTCTTGGTCAGTACAGTGGAACTGATTGCAAAGTGGAAGATGCAGTTGCAGGTTAGTTTGTGATGTACCTCAAGTACTCTTTTAGCACATTACATATATAGCAAATTATCTTACTTTGATAGGTCTGACCAGATCAAAATCTACACATACAACCAGATTTTCAGACTTTGCTAGTACTACCCAATCTCCCGCTACAGTCTCTATGTATTGTTACTGCTTCTCTCATAATGTTTATGGGAATGTTTTTGCTATAGAATATTAACCCTTTACAAGACTGCAAAATTTAGACTTGTGCAGATTGAAAGCATTTGCAGACAACAAATTGAAGGCAGTTCAAATAATTTGCTTTTGAAAAGGTAGAAAACATTGTGGAAAAGGAAAAATACAAAATGAATGTAATGTGTAGTGACTCACAAGGTAATGTTGAAGAACTTTCTTCAGAAATGAGAGAAAGTATTGATCTTCATGAAGAACATACTTGCCCATAATTTCTTTATCATAAAAGGGGTTTCAAATACCGAAAATGTTAACTGTTGTTGAATGTATACAAGTCATGCTTTGTGAAAATGGGGTTTAATGCATCTGCAAAAAGTATCATCGGTTGACAGCCTGGATAGTCCTCACAGGTTGACATGGTCAAATATTTTTGCTGTTTGTAAATTTTCTGTATGTCCAAGAACATTCTACCTCATGAATCAGTTGTCAGTCAAAATGGATTTTTTTATCCGTAATTACGTGAGGACTTGCTTGGTATACAGCATCATAGAAAATCATTAAACCCTCTTTTCCCAGAGTGCTGCTCATATGTTTATATAAAGATGGAAAGTGACATGTATGCCTTAATCCTGTATGGTACAGGATATAAAAAACTAACCTATTGTACAAACAACAAAGTTAGAGCAAAACTGTGGAACAGGGAAAATTGCTCTTTAGTAGCAATATCTTCCTTTGCCAAAATATTTTTTAAATGAAATCTGCAGCAGAGGTGTTTTTTTAAAGGTAAAGGAGACCAAATGAATAATTACAGCCCAACCTGTATTAAGTAACCCCCCCAAGAAATACTCAAAATATACTTGCTTACACCAGATGGTCGCACAGTATAGGTATGTTTCAATATTGTTCCCCTCACTAGGAACACAATATGTGCTTACCTAATACAGATTGTTATGCCCCCCTTCAACGAAGTGGGGGTATATTGCTTTGCTAATGTCGGTCTGTAGGTCGGTCGGTAGGTCAGTCGGTCGGTCGGTCCGTCGGACGGTCGGTAGACCAAACCTTGTCCGGATGATAACTAGACACAGAATTGACCTAGGTTCGTCAAATTTGGCAGAGACATGCGTCTCGGAGTGCAGATGATCCCTATTGATTTTGAGGTCAATCGGTCAAAGGTCAAGGCCACAGTGACCATCAACATGTTGATATATAGACCAAACCTTGTCCGGATGATAACTAGACACAGAATTGACCTAGGTTCGTCAAATTTGGCAGAGACATGCGTCTCGGAGTGCAGATGATCCCTATTGATTTTGAGGTCAATCGGTCAAAGGTCAAGGTCACAGTGACCGTCAACATGTTGATATATAGACCAAACCTTTTCTGGATGATAACTAGACACAGAATTGACCTAGGTTCGTCAAATTTGGCACAGTCTCAGAGTGCAGATGATCCCTATCAATTTTGAGATTAATCCATCAAAGGTCAAGGCCACAGTGGCCTTCAACTTAATGATATTTAGACCTAACCTTGTCCAGATGATAACTAGACACAGAATTGACATAGGTTCTTCAAATTCTGTACAGATATTCGTCTTGGAGTGTAAATGATCCCTATCGATTTTGAGATTAATCCATCAAAGGTCAAGGTCACAGTGGCCTTCAACTTAATGATATATAGACCAAACCTTGTCCAGATGATAACTAGACACAGAATTGACCTAGGTCCTTCAAATTCTGTACAGATATTCATCTTGGAGTGTACATGATCCCTATCGATTTTAAGGTTAACCCATGAAAGGTCAAGGTCACGGTGACCACCAGATGATTCAGGGCCCACGCTGCCATTCGCCACTTGAGCCATTTGCTCAAAAAAAATTAAAGTGTCTCAAAAATCATCATATGTGGCTCAACTTGTGGCTCCAACATTTTATTTGCGTATTATCGAGGACGTAGTAAGCATCGAAGTTGACTGGGAAAAATTGGAAGTCGAACGCGTGTGCCAAAAAGAAAATCGATAACCCAGTCGGTGTATCGGCAACTGTTTACAATCTTGTATGTATACACACTGCATGTATAATTATGCGAACTGTTGACAGATTATCACGTTTAACAACTGAAGTGGGCTATAAATAAAAAAGATGACATCGATATTTCCCAGTCAATTCTTTTGATATCAGTTTATGAACTGTGCCACTTCCTGTATCAAGGTGGCAGTAGGGGTGCATGACTGTTTTACAAACAGACATCTTGTTTGCTTAGTGGAGGTGGCCATTAATGATACACATCTGAAATACAAATACTGTCAGTAGTTTCAAGGTTGTAACTAATCATTAGTTGCAGAACAAAAAATTAAATTTTCATTTTAACTAATTTTCTTTCAGGTTTTAAATTTGACTTGAGTCCATTGAAGAAGTTGGCTGGTTCCTATTATAATGTGTCAGATGGTGCATCTCATGACTTTTTGATTAATGTATGTGGACCAGTCTCTGGTACAAAGTGTGACAGTCTACAAGGGGTGACTGGTACTGGGATTTGCCAGGTTCCAAGTGGAGGGTCTGATGGGTATGACAGGCCTGTGCTTGTTAACTCTTTGTAAGATGACAAAATTTTAAACTCAGTCATATTGAAAGCATTCACAGAACACAAATTGATTGTGACTCAAATAACGGTATTTATTTCTGATTACCTGCATTTTTTCCTTTTTATTAGCTCCACTGGCCAAAGGCCAGCGAGCTATTGTCATGGCGTTGTGTCCGTCGTGCGTCCGTCAGTTCGTTCGTGCGTGCGTCCGTAAGCTTTTTCTTTAAAAAACTTCTCCTCAGAAACTATTGACTGGATTTTTACCAAATTTCACAGGAATGTTCCTTTGGTTGTCCTCTTTCAAATTCCTTCAAATAATTGTGTTCCATGAAGAATTCTGGTTGTCATGGCAACCAAAGTAAAAAACCTTTAAAAATCTTCTCCTCCCAAACCGCTATTTGGATAGCATTATTATTTTGCAGGAATGTTCCTTAGATACAGGTTTACAGAATTCCTTAAAAAAAAAAAAAATCTGTCAAAAAACATGGCTTTTATGGGAGACTCATTTTCCTTTTATGGTATAAAGTAAAATCTTTGAAAAATTTCTTCTCTAAAACTATTCATTGGATTTCATTGTTGTTTTGCAGGTAAGTTCCTATGGTGGTTGTCTACCAAATTGTTTCTTCAGTGAGCTAAAATGCAGGATTGAATGATAATTGTTAGAAACTTCCTTTCGCCATTATAGAAATATCAGGCCTGTGGAGCGATACAGGCGCTCAAGCGCCTCTAGTTTCCCTCCCAATTAAAAGTGGGGGCATATAGTGTTACACCTGTCTGTGTGTTTGTTTGTGTGTGTGTATGTACAGACGTATGTATGTGGGTTCGATAAACAGGGCTGCTTGTGTCTGGCCAGTAATTTCCAGGTGCATTATCTGATTGTAAAATAATATGGCACAAATGATCACCATGGATAGATGATGTGTCACATGCAACAACCATGTTGCCAGCTGAAAGGTCAAGGTCACAGTGCTTATTGGGGCATCAGTGCTAATGCAATATCAATCTATCTGTCTTGTTTTGGTTTCTGTGCTCTAACTCAAAAGCTGTTTGACATAGGAACCTGAAACTTTATACAACATTTTCTTATGACCCAAAGAGGTGCCATATTGTTTTTGGGTCACATGGATCAAAGATCAAGGTTACAGATGAACTTTGTTTGAAAACTGTTTGGGTGCTCTAACCCAATAGCTGTTTGACCTATAACCCTGAAACTTTATACAAGTGTTGCTCATGACCCAAAGAGGTGTCCTTCTTTTGGGTCACATGGGTCAAAAGTCAAGGTGACTGGGGATCTTTGTTTTGAAAATCATTTCAGTTCTCTTATTGTGCTGATTCAGTGACAAGGTGCTGGTGGGGGGGTATTTGTCAGCTTTGCAACAGTTCTAGTTTAAAAATGCTTTCAAAAGTAGTCTGAAGCCATATGAACAAAATTGCCTGAAAAAGGTCATAAGTTAATTCTTTACCAATTAATGTTGTGTTGTAATATCCCTAGAAAAAAATGGTTATTTGAACATTATGATAAAAGGAGAAATCGTTCCTATTCCTACAATGGCTTTTAAAGACAACACAATCAATTACCATTTATTCTCAAATATAAGACACATTTTTTTCCCTAAAATTTTTAGCATACAGAAGGGGGAGTGTATTCTAAGAGCACCATCAAAGGACTTGGTGAAATTCCATCTTGAAAACCTATTTTTCTGACAATTAACACGAAGAGACACTATCACCTTCAGATCCAGTCATGCTAATTTAAAGCTTTTAGTGACTCAAATATAATTATAACTACCCTTAGTGTGTAGAAATAAAAATTTAGAACACTCTTTTATTGTGTTTTACATGTTATTTTAGCTTTAAATACCATCTAGATTATGTTGGTATAATGCATCATAAAGATTCATCGTTGCTTTTGTTGTTATTGTTGCATTATTGTTGCCAAGGTTTAACATTTTGTCATGTGGTTTTAAGTTGAATTTGTTATAACCTGTTTATATTTATGATAGAACTGCATACAGCGCTGGGAAATGGTCCACACAAGTGACATATTTTGACGGAATGATAAATCTTACATACACGGATGGCACCAAATATAATGATGATGCTCACACGCCTCGTAAATCTGAAATTGCTTTCCTGTGCAACCCTGATGCAGGTATTGGAACACCGAAGTATCTGGCCGAAATAGCCTCTGATCATTACTACGGTTTTGAGTGGAGGACGGCTTATGCTTGTCCAACACAGCCAATGGAGTGTACAGTGACAGACATTAAAACAGGACAGGAATATGATTTATCCAAGTAAGTTGTACACGCTAATCCTATCGAAGTGTATATACTTCAGTCTAAAACACACCTATAAACCCTTTCACTCTTTTTAAGCTTTAGGCTGCTAAGTTCAACTCAAGCACCTTTTTTTCAGACAGTGTAGATCAAGATCAGACTGCACAGAATGTGCAGTCTGATCTTGGATCTACACAGTTTGATAACGAGATGATCTTCCCCTCCTCCCCCCCCCACACACACAAAAAAAAAAAAAAGATTTTTTTTTTTTTTTTTTTTTTAATTTTGCAATCGGCTTAAAAGTTTCATTTCACTTGTTTTGCAGGATAAAGGTTAAGGTTAAAATCAGGGAGTTCATCAGTGACTGAATGAAAAGTCTCCCGTTTTCAAAGGGGGGGTTTAGAGTCACCCTTTTTCTGGGGTCTGGTAACCAGCATTTTCTCCTTTTTCCACTATGTTTTCTGTCCTTTTACGCATAACTTCTATCATTTGAGCCACATACAATTTTGCATACGCAAATGCTTTGAAATTGGACCAGTCCAAAATACTGTTGTGTGGGAAAGAATTAAGACTTTTGAAAGCCATGTATCATCTAACCACAAGGTGTTGTTTTGACCTTCTTTGGAAAAGCAGCCAGAGGCTTAAGTTGTTGTCTGCTGTACCAGTTAAAGACCACTTTCCCACTGTTTTCAAAAGCTGTCTACTAAAGTTTTCCTCTATGTATGATATGTGTCAGCTCTGTCTTTGAGATGAAAGAAGGGTTTTTATTTCATGCTTTCTGGTAGTTTATCGAGAAATAACAGTGGAATATTTTTCAATAATCATGGTCATGACCAGTGAAAAATACCGATTTTATATTCTAACTCTTCAATTGAAGGCGGAAACAGTAGTTCCTGCGCACTAGTTACCTAGGTAAAATGTGTGTGCCATTCAACCAGATGGAAATATAGCGTAATTTACCCTACATTTTTCGCGCTTTACGTGATACTGTAATGCGTTGTTATGCTGATGGGGTACGCCACAGGGAATTACCAAAAAGAACTGTGCTGGATTTTGATGTAAGTCCCTCAAAAAAGGGTTAGAGGCATGAAATAAATAGAATATTTGTTTTTTTCAGTGAAAGGTCGAAATTTATTTCATCTCTTGAACATCATCTGAAACATTTATACCCCTGCAAAACGAATGTTTTCGGGGGTATACTGGAATCAGCCTGTCTGTCCGTCTGTGTGTCCGTCCGTTTGTCCGTCTGTGTACAAAATACTAGTAATTTTGTGTCGCGAACTCCTACAGTTCTGCTGCTATTGTATTGAAAGTTTGTTGATACATTGATCGTATACTGAAGTTGTGCAAGACGCAGTTTTCAATCATCTAATCCCTATGATTCAAGGGTAATCTCCCCTTGAACTTAGAAAATTTTTTGTTAACTTGCCTGTTTCTGTCAAAGCGCTGGCGGGGGTATTAAGTCACATTCAGTGACAGCTCTAGTTTCACTTGTGGCTGTGCAACTTGTGAAATTATTACCGATGATGTTCACTTGATGAAATAAATTTCAATCTTTGACAGAAAAAAAAAAAATTTCCTCTATATATTTATGTCAGGCTGTCTATTGGGTCAGACACTGGGAACTGGATGACTGCTGATGCTGGAGACAAGAGAAGGTTCTACTTCAATGTATGTCGACCTCTAAACAGAGTCATTGTCAAAGGTGGATGTCTGACGACTGCATCAGCTTGTACCACAAAGACATTTGACAATGGAACAGTATGTATAACTGTTATATCTGTTATCTGTATGCTAAAGTCAAAGTTTTAGTCTTTCCTATATTGAAAACCTTTGCAGATGACATTTTAAATCAGGCTTATATGACTGAAATTGTCTTTGAAAGGGTATTTATATGACGTTTTGATTACAGTATTCTTGCTAAACCCTTTACCAGACTTCCCTGTAGTTTAATGAAGATAGTGTGGAAAAAAGGAGAAAATGCTGGTAGCCATCATTTTCTTCTTTTCCCATATTTTTTTTTTCTATCCATTCAATGATAGGTGCAATCATTTAACCCAGTATTGTACAATGCCGACTTTTTACAACCCTGAGAAAGAAGGCTTTAGAAAACATTGTGAGAAAAGAAGGAAATGCTGGTAGCCAGCATTTTCTCCTTTTCCCACAATGTTTTCTACCCTATTAAAGCCAAATTTTATGCTTTGAATAATATTTAATTTGTCATCTGCAAATGCTTTCAATCTGGACAAGCTAAAAGTTTGTCGCCTGGTAAAGAGTTAAGAAACATTTAATCTGTCATCTGTAAATGCTTTCAGTTGAAGCAGATCTAAAATTTTGTTGTCTGGCAAAGATTGAATTCTACCAAACCGTAATATTTTAGATTCAAGTCTGGTCCAGTTTAAAAGCATTGATGTTGCAAACAGCTATTTTGAATATTGTTCAAATGTTAGACTTTGTCTCTGAAGGGGTAAAAAAATTATGGTAAAGGGGGAAAATGCTGGTAGCCCACACATAGTCGTATTTCCACAATGTTGTTAACTCTTTACCAAACGACAAAATTGTGGACTTTTCCAAATTGAAAGCATTTGCAGACAACAAAATAAATGTCACTCCAGAATTGAAATTTGTTTTTGGTAGGATAGAAAACATTGTGGGAAAAGGAGAAAATGCTGGTTGCCAGCATTTTCTCCTTTTCCCACAATTTTTTCAAAAGCATTCTTTCTCGGAGTCATTAAAACTTTGGATTGTGTGGTAAAGACTTAAAAGGCTTCCCTTGAAGCGGGGTTAAAATATGAGATTTTGTGGTGAAGGGTCAAGGCTCAAAGACTTTTCATGGTCTTTTCTTTCTTTTATCGTAGGAGATTGTTGAGGTAGCTGACTACGGACATATAAAATCTGGTTTAGTTGTTGAAGATGTGGGAAGGCTGAAACTAATCTATGAAGGGCAAACTTGTAACAGCACTTCAAACTATACAACTACGATACATTTTATTTGCCAAAGTGGATTGGTAGGTACATTGTAATTGTATAAATACTTGAGCCATGCTCTGGCAAAAGAGGTTTTATGCATCCAGCTGAATCATTAGGTAAACTGGTCCTTTTAGCTACAGAAAGTTGACCCATAGCAATACGTTTCAACCCAGGTCAGCCTATGAAGGCTGACCTTGGCTGATACTTTTAGCAAATGCATTAAACCTCCATTTCACAGAGCATAGCTCATTTGTATTCTTTTCTTTCCTGTTCTTTAAATTTTTTCCACAAACTCTTTTTTAGCTTGGCTGTTTCAAAGACAACATGGAGGTATTGTTGTAGCCCTATTGTTGTTGTCTTCTGTGTCATCATTGTGCAAAACTTTAACATTTTGTACTGTCCCTGTCACTACTTAAGATAGTTACTTCAGACTTGAACTAGTTGTCAACTAACAAAAGGGAAATCCATACAATAGGGGCAGGTAACCATCAGAATATTTTTGACACAGTCATGCCCCTTTTTCGACTTAAAGTTTTCACTGAAAGCAACTGCAGCTGAGCGTTGACACCTGCATGCGTGGCTCTTGAATTCCAGACCACTGATCCCACTACTAACTCTTTACGAAACAACAAAAATTTTGGCTTATCTATATTAAAGGGACTTTTAGGCAACCAATTGCATGAGGCGCAAATAATTGAAATATTGAGTCTGAGATTGTAGAAAACATGTGTGAAAAGGAGAAAATTCTGGTTTCCAGCAAAATTTTATTTTCCCACAATGTTTTCAAAAGCCATCTTTCTTAGGGACATATACACATGGGGTTGTGTGGTAAAGAGTTGAATTTGCTTAGAGATAAAAGTTGCCTGGAAGCAATGTAGGCTCTTAATAAATTTGTTCAATAATGTATGACGGGAAAATTCAGGCATTTATTTCTGTCAGCCATAGAAGTTATAATTTCTCTTCTGGTGAAAGTTAAGGGTCAAGTAGAAGGCTCATCCTGTTCTGTTCAGTGTAAACTAAATCTACCCAGTCTATATATCCCTTTAGGACACAATCCCATGTTTTAAAGGCCCTGACGGAGAAGGCTGTTGGGAGCACCATGGAAAGTGGAGGAAAGGCTGTTGGCCAGCATTTTCTCCTTTTTCTTATAGTGTTTTATATCCTGTCAAAAAACAAATCCTTTTTTTTTATCATGAGCTGCACTTAGTATGTCATGTTCAAATGCTTTCATTTTGGACAGGTCTAAAGTTTTAATGCATGATAAAGTGGTAAGCAACCTTGTGTCACCAATGAAATTGAAATGTGAAATACAATTTTATTTTAGATTTCTAGTACATATAGAGGAATACAAGATGGGCCATGTGCATACTCCATCATCTGGCATACATCAGCAGCATGTCCTCTTACAGAGCTGGCACCCACAGAGACCTGCACAATAAAGGACAATGTAACAGACTATGTGTATAACCTTCAACCTCTGAGGAAGCCAGATGGCCAGGCATATTCTGTGAAAGTAGGAAACTTGGAATACAAGGTATGATTTGTTCTATACTTTTAACCTTTTTCCAGACACAACATTTTGAACATTTTAAAATTAAAAAAATTTGCAGACAATAAATTAAAATGTGGCTTAAATGGTGGAATTGGTTTTGAAAGAGTAGAAAACATTGTGGGAAAAGGAGAAAATGCTGGTTACCAGCATTTTCTCCTTTTCCCATAATATTTTCAAAAGTCTTCTCTTTCAGGGTCATGTAAAGTCAGAGATTGTGTGGTAAAGGGCTAAAGATTTGGTACGAAGACTACTTGGTATTTATTATTCTTTACTGTGAAAGTTTATGGACATAAAGTTCATGATATGATTTCCTCTATATATTTTAAAAGCCTGTCTATAGTGTTTCAGCAAAACAGACCGTGTAGATCAAAGATTAGACATCACATTTTGTGCAGTCTGATCTTGATCTACACTTGCCGCAAGGGCAACTTTAGTCATGAAAGGCGTTTTAAGGGTAAATAAGTTAGAAAGTGTGCATATCTCTTTCACATACCATGTATTTATAGCTGAACATCTGTGGGAAGCTAGCAACGTCTATCTGTGGTGATGCAAATCAGAACACGTCAGTTTGTGAGGTGAGAAATGAGACCAAGAGAAAACTAGCTGAGGACAAATACTTCTTACAGTTCAATGGAGATGGACGGATGGCTATGACATATGAAGGAATTCGGCTGATCAATGGTTAGAAAGTGTTATAATTTATAAATATATACATAAAATAACTGAGCCATGCTCTGACAAAAGGGGGCTTAATGCATCTCCATAATCCATCATACCAAGCAAGCCATCACATACTTATGGATCCATAACAGCCACTTCTTTTTTTTAACAACCGACTAATCATGAGGTAGACTAGTCCTTAGACATACAGAAAATTGATCAATAGCAAAAAGTTTTGGCCTAGGTCAGCCTGCGCGCAGTGCGCAGGCCGACCTAGGTCGATACTTTTCACAGATTCATGAAGCCCCCTTTTCACAGAGCGTGGCTCGATGATAATTTGTTTGTTTCAGTAACATGTAAGGTTCCGAAATACATGAAAATTATGAACAAGGTTGAATACTTTTCCTGTTTCATCCATTTTTGCAGGTGATCGTGTCCAAGTTCAAATAGATTTTGAGTGTCAGCGAGACATAGAGATTGGGGAGCCTGAGTTTATGCGCCATGAGGGAGATACATATATTTTCCGATTTTTGACTGCTCTTGCCTGTAGACCCATGGAAATGAACTGTTTGGCACAGGATGAAGATGGAAACCAGTACAATCTGGGGCTCCTGACTAGAGAGACTGCATGGACTGCCTTAGATGTTAGAGACAGAAATACAAAATATTACATCAATGTTTGTAAACCAGTCAACAATGTTACTGGCTGTCCAGGTAAGCTAATAGTGATCAGACCAGAAGTAATCTTTACCTCTTGCAGTGGAATTGACATTCTTAGTCAGTACTAAAAATGCAGATAGTCCAATTGCAAATATGTTTTTGTCAAAATCAAAATATGTACGATGTAGAAGTTGGCAGTGTAGATTCAAGGAAGCAATTAAACACCTGAGATTATTCTTTTCCCACACAATCCCAAATTTTTATGATCCTGAGAAGAAGGCTTTTGAAAACATAATGGGAAAAGAAGCAAATGCTGATAACCAGCATTTTCTCCTTTTTACACAATGTTTTCTACTCTTTCAAAGAAAAATTTCACCATTTGTTCTGCAATTGATTTGTCATCTGCAAATGCTTCTAATTTGGACAAGTCTAGAATTTTGTCATTTGGTAAACTGTTAATAAATAGCAATTGGATATGTGTTATGATAAAGACTGCCATCAGATAATTTTTGCTTATCTTTTGTGTTTGGTTGTTTGGCATCTGTTTATTTTTTGCCAGAATTTTCACAAAATCAACAGGTATATTCATGAAAACAAAGTAAGTACATTTTAAGACAATATTGACAAGTTTATTTTAGCATTGCAGTCTTTCCAGTGCTAGTTTCTATGATATGATACACAAATTGTAAGAGATAGTGGGAGAAGGTATCATAGTAGTAGGCTATCAGCAGATGTTCTAGCTTTAAATCCCATTATGAGAAGGGTGAACCTTTCAACTCTTCACCAGACAACAAAATGGTGACCAAATTGAAAGCATTTGCAGACGACAAATGGAATGTGACGTAAATGGTAGATTTATCCATGATAGCTTAGAAAACATTATGGGAAAAGGAGAAAATGCTGGTTACCAGCATTTTCTCCTTTTCCCACAATGTTTTCTGTAGGATACTTACTCTAGGCAATTAAAAGTTGGGATTGTTTCTTAAAGGTTAACCAGCCATAACATGGCACAAGTACATGATACAAAGTGGCATTTCAAGAAGCAATCATTGATTGATTGATTATCCTTTTACTACATAATCCCGAGTTTTTACAACCCCGGAGAAAAAAGCTTTTGAAAACATTAATGGAAAAGGAGAAAATACTGGTAACCAGTATTTTCTCCTTTTCTCACAATGTTTTCTACCCTATCACTGACAAATTCATTTATTTGAGTCATAGTTAATTTGTTGTCTGCAAATGCTTTCAATTTTGACAGGCCAGAAATTTTGTCCTTGGTAAAGCATTACTATGGAATAAATGTCTTTGTAGATGAACCAATAGGGGGCTGTCAGTATGCTAGCAATGGAAAATGGTACAGCATGGGGTACCTCCAGTCTAAACCCATTGCCCGCAGTGATGGATCAGTGACCTTGACTTATAGGAACGGGGATGTTTGCCACAAAGGCACCAACAAAGAGTCACACAGAAGTACAAGAATCAACTTTTATTGTTCTCAAGTGGAAGTAAGTATATTGTATCTAATTATCATATGATTCCTTCTCTTTAAAAACCTAAGAAAGAGGTGAACGGTTAAAAATCCTGGTGGTAGTCTCATATGTTTCAGTGCTTTAGACAGATCATGTAACAGAAGCAAGTGGGCTATTCTAAAAAGAGGAAGGGCATCCTTCCCTAGGCTTCTATTGACCAACTATTCTATGCAGTTCTGGTCATATTGTAAATCAAGAAAGTAACACAATTTCTGATTGGTTAACACTATACTACACAATCCCATGTTTTAACGACCCTTAAAACTTGGACACATAAAAAAAACATTGTGGGAAAAGGAGGAAATGCTGGTAACCAGCATTTTCTCCTTTTCCTACAATGTTTTCTAACCTTTCAGAAGCAAATTCAATCATTTGATTCACATTTAATTTGTCACCTGCAAATACTTTCAATTTGGACCAGTCTCATATAATGTTGTTTGGTAAAGAGTTAAGCCATTTGGTTTAGCCATTAGTTTAGCCAATCACAATTGGTTTAACTAGTCAGACACTGTATTACTTTGAAATTTAGAATTTTTTTGCAATGAAGACTTGGATTGCTCTTTAGAATGGTTGATAAATACAGCCCTTGGACTTCCAGGATTGTTTCTGTCATTCTAAGTAAGGTAAGAGGGACTTGAATTTTATGAAACAGGCCTTGTCCTATCCATGTTCATTTACAACACTTAACCTTGGTAGCTCAGAAGGAAACACTCAGGATGTGTAGCACAAAATCTAAAACTTCTACCCATTGCCAGAGAGATTGCCTGTTTTAATGGCTCATAAGAAGTAAGCTTTAGAAACACTGTAGAAAAAGGAGAAAGTGCTGGTTACCAGCATTTTCTTCTTTCCCCACAATGTTATCTATCATTTAAAAAAAAAAAAAAAACATAATTTGAGCCACATGTATGTTGTCTCCAACTGTTTTCAGTATTACCAGTTCTAAAATTTTTGTTGATTAAGATTTTTATCTTTGAACTGACTGTGTGGAAAAGAAGCTAATGGTTTTGAAAAGTGTTTATTTGTAATGTCAGAAAGGCATTGGTTAGTGTGATGGCCACCATGACTTATTAAAAAAACTGTCGGAAAGGTTGTTACACACCAAGTGACCCAGTTCATTAACAGTCTTTGTGCATTACCTCATCAGAAAAGTTATGTGAAATTTTCTTGACATTTCAGTCCGGACCTGTGTTTGATGCAGAAACAGATCTGTGTGAGTACATTTTTATCTGGAGAACCCCAGCTGCTTGTAAACAACAGGTGAGTATTTGTATGCTTAACCTTTTACCACATCATCCCAAGAAAGCCTTTTGAAAGCATTGTGGGAAAAGGAGAAAATGCTGGTAACCAGCATTTTCTCCAATTCCCACCATGTTTTTTACAATTTATGGGACAATTTTCTTCATTTCAGCCACTTTGAAATTGTCATCTGTTAATGCTTTGGATTTGGACAAGTGTAAAATTGTGTCGTTTGGTAAAGGGTTAACCCTTTACCACACAATCGCAAATATTAAAATCCTGAGGACGAAGCTTTTTAAAACACTGTGGAAAAAGTAGAAATTGCTGGCAACCAGCTTTTTCTCTCTTTCCTATAAATTTTGTCTATCTTGATGTTCCTAATGTATTTGACGTGTAGCAATTCTGGAATCTCAGGGTTTGACAGAGTGTACAACATCCCCAGATCAATATAGCGTGATATGACATAAACATTTTCCACCATATATAGCAGAGATACTGGTACAGAAATGTTATTTATCAATTCTTTTTCTATGAAAAGGAAAAAAAAGGAAAAAAAGCAAGAGACTGGAAAATGGATCATAGAGTTTAACTCCTTACCAAAGGACAAAATCTACATCTTGTCAAAATTGACAGGAATAGCAGACAACAAATTAAATATGGTTCAATTAATGGGCCTTATCTTTGAAAGGGTTGAAGAGAT